>OV815301.1:10092500-10717500 GCA_929108375.1 Gymnoscelis rufifasciata
TAGGTATATTATGTATAGGATTAATATTAGTTAGAGTAAGTTTTTATTTTTGTATATTTAGATTTATTTTGTTCACCACCGACTTTCACAACCTGCCTGATTTAAATACTTTCCATACAAAGGTTGTCTAAAAGAAATTACTTTAAGCAATAAGATCGCCCGTTACTCATCATCAATATCATTATAACGTTGGCCAAGTGCTGGTTGTTGTATGGCACTTGTCCTTCAAACTCTTTAAAGTTCTCAGAACATGCCGGTTTCCTCACGATGTTTGCCTTTACCGCTTTAAAGCACGTGTTTTAAGGCGCACATACATTTTTCCATTACGAATGCTAGGTTTAAATTTTACCTTACTATTAATCATTTTGTATTTTTGTTTATTGATGTATGTAATAAATAATCTTCTATCTATCTATCTATAGGTACACACTGGTGTAATAGTGTAGGTATCCCTATAGATCGATACATAGCTGCCTCTCAATGTCGTCAATTCGATAATGGGCACCTGCTTAGTGAACGGGCGCTGATTGTCGGCTTCCTGAGCCGGGCCCCTGACCTGACCCTCTTGCTTTCCTGCGACAAGGGTGTACGAACTCCCTCATAGTTCCTAAACAACATTATTTAACAACCATGTAACATTCACATTCAACATTATCGTAAGCTACACTATGCATTTAAAAAGTATCAAAGTCAATGTCAATGTAAAATCAAGTCCCTATAGATTGCCTTGTTTCATTCGCAGCTTTTGTAAAAGTTTTCCGAAATTATGTTCCAATACCTAAACAAAATTTCATGATTTAATAAAATTTAAAGATGAGGTGACTCCATAAATACGTATGTAAAATATAAGATTGATTTCAAAAGCAACATTTTAGTCTCTGCATTAAGATCTATGTATTTAAAAATGATACTACACGAACCGTGTCAACACTTCGTGTCATTTCTGTTAAATAACACGGAACCCTCGATGTACGAATTTAACCCGTAGGTACTTAGCAGATTTTATATAATATAAATGTATGTTATTTAATCTTAATAAGACTATGTATCAACAAAAGGTATATTTTCGAATCGAAAAATATCATGCAGGCATGAGGTCCACCTTGTCTATCAAATACCTCTTTAAAAGATATTGATGATCAGCAAAACATAGTCTAGCTCATGAAAATTATCTTTATCCCCAAATAATTCCAAATTAACGATAGAAAATGGCAGACTAAATAAGTCTTTCAAAAGCAAAATCTGGAATACATCTTAGAGCGGATTAAACATTCCGCTATGGATAATTTCCAGGAGATTCAAAGCAAAACATTGGCGTCAGATTGGCGCCTTTCCACCTGCTTGCCCGAAACCAAAATTATGGGAAATCTATTAATAAACTTAGGAGATTTTCCCCAGACATATACAAACAGTGTTGTGAATATAATGGTATCATCTGAATGATAGACGTATATAAAAAAGGAAATGATTAAGGCGAGTACAATTAATCCAGTAGGTATTATCTTTCAAATCCTTTGTGTCATCCTCGGAAGTTGACACAAACATAGTATCAGTGGATTATGCGATGGACAACATAAACGCGATTTTACCTATTCGTTATTCCCATACAATATGAATTCCACTCAACTACGGTTTAATACATTCGTAATTGTTGACGCAATCTTTCATCAATCTATTCTATGACATATCGATAAAAATATAGCTAGCGTATTCAAGGTTAATTTTTTTTAAGGATTTTGAGATCATTTTTTGTCGTTGCTGCTGTGACTGAAAAACTGAAAACAGTTTTAAGGACTCGATCTTTAAGTGATTTTAGAAGTTGCGTCATTATTTTGAAAATCAACATAGCATTCAGATTTTGTCTAAAGTTGACCAGTTCTAAGATTACGTTAATAAACTCCTTTAAAAAACTACCTATCTGTTACGATTATTTGACTAAAGTTTTGTTGTTTTCTATTCTTTTGTATCAGAGTAATTTGTAGGTGGTAGAACCAACATTACCTATCAGAAAGAAGTTCTATTTCTATATATTAGTAGGTACCTAAACAAACATATGCTTTCGTCTGGAGCATGTTTACAAAGCGTGTGAAGTATTTTGAATTTTCTAAACAACGCGCCTTTCATTTGAGCAGATGTTTTGAATCAATTATCAAAACACTCAGTCACAACTTCTGTGTTATTGGAAGAATTCACTTGATTTTTTATTATAAAGAAGTATTAAATTACTTTTTCAGAAGGTATATTCTTCCCGGTATTGTTCCTTTGTGTGGATTTAACAATTGCATGATTCAGAATGTGATTTTACTTTAAGGTTTTTCAAAACATGATTATTTTATTTAAACGTTGGTGAAGAAACCCGTTGAACTATGAAACTGATATTTAGGAGAAGTGCAACATAAATCAACGACAATCGTAAAACGTGTTGAATTTACACTGGTGTCTAGTAAAAGCCATGTCTTACGATACTTGGAGACGTGGTGTTATTGAAATGGCAAGGTACAAGAAATCTTTCGCCTGAATAATGTAGTAACTCAGCTAGAATTATATAAGAGTTGCCTTACGTATATGAACATGTCTATAATTATATAACAAGGCATCATATTTTCACAGGACATAAAAATATTTATTTCAAAGCTTCGCCTCGACAGGTGTTAAGTTTCACTTGGTAGCAGACTGCTGTTATTACTCCAATGATTAAGTCTTTAAGTTTCGTTAATTTAGTAGTCAAAGCAATGTAACATTGGCCAATAAAGATTTGATATTAAAAACGATGTGCATTATCATAATCATTTCAGCCATAGAATATCCACTAGTGATTCAGGACTCCCTCAAAATACCTCAGGGTTTCAACATAATCTACGACGCTATCTTATGGAAAAGTTAAGAGAAAAGCAGTTACCAGTTCTGGTGCAATCTGGCCGGCCGTTGGTGGACGCTGTGTCAGGGAGAGGCTTTCCGTCCGGCGTCACACACCAGCACCCAGCAGCCTTGCCTCCAGCAGCACATTGAACAGCCGCGTAGGTCCCGTCGTTCCGGCACCGGGGGATGTATGTGGCTCGCTTGCCTTTCCGGTCTTTGAGGGCGTATCGCAGCGATGTGATGCACGATGACTGGTCTTCTGTGGAAACGTTTTTAATCGAAACTAGCGCTCACGCCACTGCGTTGCCTGCGATTAGGGATTTTCTCGATACTTATTTTCCGGCACTAAAGTAGCCTTAATAATAGTAATTTTTCAAATCAGACCCGAAGCTTCGGAGATAAGCGCGTTCAAATAAACAAACTATTCAGCTTTATAATAATAATATAGAATAGATAGACAACATTATTTTATTTGGGGCTCTGCCTCTGCCTGGCTTCGTGTCAAGGCAGTTGACACGAACTTGATGATAGAAATGAATGGATGCCAAAGCGTGGCCAAGTGAGTTAGGTACCACATAAATCAATAAGCTTGAAAACGGTATTCAGCGATGTCGCCATGGCGACTTAATTAGGCAGGGCGTTTACTATTAGAATGATAGGTACAACTGTTAATTGTACCTATTCGTCTGCCGGAGCTTAAAGCCTACATCTGTTTGTGACTACCGGTAGGGGTTTTACCGAAAATAAGATATACTCAAGGTAAAGTTAGATGTCAATTACCTCTAACTTTGCCTTCAGCTAATCGTGTTGTAGTTTCATACCATCGCAAGCTCCTTTCCTGGCCACGACGACAGGATCCCCGGAGCACTGCAGCTTCAGCAGGTGACAGCGGGAGGGATATGTTCTACCATCAGAACCACATACAGGTCGTCTCCCGCTACCAGGGTTGGCTTCGCAGGCTGCGATGCGGTTGGCACAGGCTTCACTCCCTGATGTCCCTAGCTGAAGGGTAAACATATTTTATTTGAGCTGGAACTATTTCTAATCCTGCACTTACACTCCTATGAGTGTAAGTGCAGGATTAGACACAAACATGTACTTAACATGGTTTTGATTCTGTATAAAACTGGTTATGTGATAATATGCAAGCCAATATCACTAACTCTGTAATTTAAAATTTACTTCCAATCAACACACATATCTTATTAAGTGAAGTGTCACCTACGAGTAAGTCCTAAACACTTAATTAGTAGTTGATTATCGCGAGCTGTCTCAAATATTTATATTTCTGAGCCTTACAGCTTTGTTAGGAACTATGTACTGATTAGGTGCTGGGGACTTTACTTGATGGTGAAAAGGGCCCTACTTGTTTAAACCTAACTGAGATAATTGAAACAAAATATATTCTTTACTTGATGATGAATAGGGCCCTACTTGTTTAAGCCTAACTGAGATAATTGAAACAAAATATATTCTTTATTAACTAGCCCGTGTTTTTGGATTTTCCCGTGGTAAAAAACCAATAACCTTCCTAGCCAAACGGGTAGTTCCTGAGATTATCGCGTTCAAAAAAACTCTATCGCTTTATAGTAGATAGTATATTAGTACCTACGCTTAATTGTACATACATACCACGACAGAATAAACTGTTAGGATGGGTTTGGTCCAGGGCAGCCCTAATCTATCCAATAATCCTCCAAACACAACAATGACCCGAAAAACAGTTACTGATAAAACTTGTTATCAGTTGCTGATGTTGCACTAAATAACCTGATTAAGCGTAGGTACTAATATACTATCTACTATAAAGCGATAGAGTTTTTTTGAACGCGATAATCTCAGGAACTACCCGTTTGGCTAGGAAGGTTATTGGTTTTTTACCACGGGAAAATCCAAAAACACGGGCTAGTTAATAAAGAATATATTTTGTTTCAATTATCTCAGTTAGGCTTAAACAAGTAGGGCCCTATTCATCATCAAGTAAAGAATATATTTTGTTTCAATTATCTCAGTTAGGTTTAAACAAGTAGGGCCCTTTTCACCATCAAGTAAAGTCCCCAGCACCTAATCAGTACATAGTTCCTAACAAAGCTGTAAGGCGCATAACTTAACAACGCAACGCCTGGACCAATACCTAATCGAATCTAAGGACCTAATAAGGATGGCTAGAATTATTTATTAGAAGAGATTGAATGTATCATATCCCAGAAAACCATGTGATGCGATATAATGTATATGGTGTTTTAATTAAATTTTCCGCGGTAGCAAAGAATTTGTCCGCTTAAAAAGAAGCCTTTCTTAACAAATGGGCTATCCAATAGTGAATATATAACTAGTACCCTGAGATTAGCGGGTAATTAAGAAGTACCTACCTAAGTATTATTTAAAAAATAACTTATCAATTACATAAAATGTATCTATTCAGTCAGTTCAGTTCAGGCAGTCTGCTTTAAATTATTGCAATTATGAATTATATTATGTACTAACATAAAAATATATAGACACTTTCTTAAGTAAGTACTTTCATATTTTTTTATTCTTTATAATAACGACAGTTATACCCATAAATAATATTAGGACAAACTTGAAACCCATTTATTAAACATCATTTGATTTAGTGCATTTCTTTGGTTTATAACCAAATAAAATTATCCTATTAAAGAGAACAGCTGTGAGAGACAATCAATAACATAAACGTTGCTAGGGAAACCTAAAATACACCAAAGGAACTTCGTGCCAGAATTAAATAAAGTGCGAATAGCGTATAGTTTTAAAAGAAATCGCAAAAGATTTAACAAATACAAATCTATAAAAAATCGGTTATAAAAGTTTCCGACCAATCAAGTAAATCGTAAAATCTATCGTATCGTAAAATATTAAAATATAATTCGACTATAAACACAAAACTCACCTTAACATGCGGCCCGTTGCCATTTGCATACAAAATTTTATTCATAAAAAACAAACAGAACACTAACTCGTAGATAAACATAATGCCGGCCAAACAATCTTCGCAACAATAAAACAACTTAAATTATTTACACTGCACAAACAGAACACGTTGTGTATTTGTAAATTTTTAGTATCATATCGGCATGGTGCGGGCTTAAAGAGACGACCGGGATGTGTGAAGGCTAAGAAGTGAATAAATAAAATACAATAAGGATTTGATCCCGATGGCTGCGCGCGCGCCGGTGCTCGGGCGCACTCGGTGTAGTGTAGATGTGTACCCCGCGAGCAAAAAGCGCGCACCCTCCCCGCTCTCCGCCGCACTGGCTCTGAGCTTATTCACTCCCAAGTCTCCTTCCTTTGTATCCACCACTACTGCTCACTTTACACGACTGTGGGTGGACTAATTAATACAATGGCGCGATTGTCTTGTTTTATGGACGTTTTCAATTTGTGACTTGTTTCTTTTTAGGGTTTAGAATTTGTTTTCGTTAATAAATTTTACAGTTAGATTGTTTAAAGTTGTAATATGGTATATTGTATTTAATACTTACACAAAATTTTACTACAGTATCGACAATTAACTACTATTTATATATACTATACCTACTAAGTATATATTTTTACTATATAATATTGGACCTCTAGTAGAAAATACTAATTATTTGAGTGTATCATAAACTAACCACATCAATTTGTCATGAACAGGCGTTGCTAATTTATTTGATTATTCGGTTATATTTTAAATTTTAAATGAATACTATATGGGACATACACATAAATTTGCAAACGAAGCTTATTAAGATTTTATTTTGTGTACGGAACCATTTAACCCGAGAATGATTCCCATTTGACCCATTTATTTTTAGATAGAACTGGATAAAATCCACAAACAGTTTCTAAGTTGCTATTGTTTTTAAAATAAATGTTAATGACGTAGTATTTGTGTTGCAAAAAAAAAACATGCTCTCATGTTTGTTTGTATAAATCGTTTTCAAAATTAATAATTTGAGAATCTTACGACCTGTAAAATTTAAAAATCACATAAAGCCTAAATCTGTCAACCCTAAACAAACCCTAATAGTAGTAGGGTTAATCAACCCTAATTTATGCTACAGACACGATTGAGTGCCTAACTTGGTGTTGCTATTAACCCAAATGTCATTGTCATGTAAAATCAAGGTGGTAGTGATTAAAAAATTGCAGATTTCGCGCGAAATAATTTTAAATAACTAAATCTTTCTAATATGGCTTCAAAATAATGAAAAAATATGAGGAATAACATACGCTATTTATACGTTTTTGTTGTTCGGAAATTATTATTTTCAAACATCATCACTTCATTATCGTCGGTCAGTCATCAATGATCATCTTAAACAATTTGACTATAACTGTGACGCAGAGAGCATGTAATAACGACGTGCTATGACGTTACTTCAATCATCTGCTTAAGCTAAATTGAGTTGTCTTAATTAATGGCGCTTGACGTTTTAGTAAAATATCGGCGTGCTCAGGACAAATTTTTGAAAGTACCTACCTAAAAGTACTTAAGTGTATATTATATTTAATGTTTTCATGTTTAAAAAATGTATATAATAATAATAGTCATTCATAGTCACTAAGTTTATTAGAGATATTAACAAATTATGGAATTATTGTTATCCGAAATAAAAGTAAACAAATTGTAATAAATAGTACCCATGTCACACATTTATTTCATACAGTTGCAGTCCGCCCCGGCTCAAGAGGCGACGAAAATGTAAGGCACTTCTTTTTTATGATTAAAAAGTTATTAACTGCTCTAATAATAAAAACAACAAATAATGTAAGCTGTTGACAAAAATATTGTGACCAGAGAGTATATAATCACTACGTTTTAATTGTGACAACCATACTGATTTATTCATAAATTCTTTATTGTACACAAAAAGGTACATTAAGAAGGTTTATTAACAATGGTCATGTACAAAGGCGATAAGATTATATTCTCTTTGGTGACAACCTCATCCAAGAAGAATCTCTTTTCTTACTATATCTAACCTGTGGTTACAAATTAAAAGTGATTCGACCTCAGATCAATAAACTCTTTGCTCTGCCAACCCGTTAGCGTATCTATTGGCGATGCAAAGATTATAACTAGCGCCTCTAGTGTCAAAATGTTAGATTATAGTAAGAATAGATATTTTTTTTTACACCTTTGTAATTTATTTTTCTATGACCTTTGGTAACATAATTAAAAATTTTGTAAGGATCCCTATTCTTTTTGAAAATAAAACGTATCCAATGATACTCGGGGATAGTGTAGCTTTCCATTAGTGAAAGATTTGTTCAGAACCGTTCAGTTCGTACTCTATTACAACAAACAAACAAATTTGACCTCTTTATAATATTGATATAGACAACATGTTTTCAACATGGCTTTTTAAGAAAAACAAAACACTTGACGTAGTGATTATATACTATCTGCCCTAATTAATTAATTACTATGAATGGATGAATCATGTGTTTTATATTATACTCAACTTAATTCCCAATTTTTTTTAAAACTAAATACTCTCTAGGGCAAATAAGGTTTTATAAATAGAATGACAGTTTTTTTTCTTTTCTTCTAGCAATCAATGGCAGTTATCGATATTTTAATAAAAATAAAAATAAAAATAATTTGCTTGAAGTTTTACTAAAGGCAAATTTGCATAATATATCTAAAGAAACTCAACGTTGAACAAACTTCTGCTCTAGTTTATTCATGGAAATTAATTCTTATTGCTGTTTTGGCAGTGGGGCCGTACTCTACTTTCATTCCGAAGGTCGGGGGTACAAACCTCTTTGCGCACCTCTGGATTTTTCTTCTAGAAAAAAATAGGTGCACTATAAAACACGTGATTTTTTCACTTTATAATTTTATTTAACTCGACACTGGCAAATTGTCGCTTCAAGCGCAAAGTCCAATTACAAGAAACTGAACTGCGTAATTTTTTTTTCACTTTATAATTTTGTTTAACTCGACACTGGCAAATTGTCGCTTCAAGCGCAAAGTCCAATTTCAAGAAACTGAACTGAACTGAGTAAAATTTTTTTCACTTTATAATTTTATTTAACTTGACTCTGGCAAATTGTCGCTTCAAGCGCAAAGTCCAATTACAAGAAACTGAACTGAGTAAAATTTTTTTCACTTTATAATTTTGTTTAACTCGACACTGGCAAATTGTCGCTTCAAGCGCAAAGTCCAATTACAAGTAACTGAAACTGAAGGTGAAGGCAAACATTGAAGATTTTAAATGTGACATTTAGCAACCCGCACTTGGCAGCGTGGTGAATTAAGGCCCAATCTCTCTCGTCAAGAGAGAAATCCCTGTGTCCCAGCTGTGGGACGAATCAGTTCTGAAGCCCAGCCAGATTCAGTCCTTAACTAGTTTGCTGCTTAAGTAAAACAGACGTTCAAATAGTAATTGTTAAGTAGAGAACTAGTTTAGATTAAAAATAATTATTTTATCATCACGATTTGAACTCGCATGCGTTGTAACGGGAAGCTATTTCAAAGTCAAAGTCAAAACGTTTATTTCCTTAGAAGCCTATGCTTATATGGACGGGTCAACCTAAAGCTAATTTAAATAAAAACTAAGAATAATCAAGGAAATAACATTGTCTTGACAGTTCGCTTCAATTTTTTACACTGAGTTGAGAAGCGAATAGAACAACTCAGATTCCATCTCCTAAGTTGTTATTATCACAATATTGGTGTAAAACATGGTTATTTAAGAAATGATACCACTTAGTAACGCTGACTGTACATCATATACATATTTTTTTGTTTTATCATTTTCTATTTTTATATTTTCAGACACACACACTCACACACATTTTACCACTTTAGAATTATTGTCTCTCGCGCAAACTTTTCGGTTTAGAAAAAAAAGATAATTATGAGAAACCTCAAAATCATTTTTAGGGACCTATCCATGGATACCGTAGATACAGGACCTTACCTAATATTATATTATTACTCCAATAGATACCGTAAGGGTTTTATATTAAAAAAATGAACATCAGTTGTATGTAAGTAGGTATTTCTATTCTATTCTGGGAACCTTCAAAATATATTGTTTTTTTTCTATATTTGTGTCAAAATTTTAATATTTGTGTGGTTCGCAGAATACATCTACTAACGAAGTTTCAACGGTATAGTTGTTATAGTTTCGGAGAAAAGTTGCTGCTACTTACGGACAGACAGACAGACAGATAGACATGACGAATGTAAATAAAAATACATGTTAGATATGCTTATAGATTTAGGAACGTAGTAGATAAACAAAAACACTTTAATAAAATATGTCACATAATTTTATTATGATCATTTATAAAAAATACAAGTATATCAATAATTATGGTAACAAGTATCTAGATTATAAATGGTAATCAAAAGTTATTTATTCCTTAAAACAAAAAACTAATACAGCAGACATGTTTCGTCGGTTTGAAGACTTAGAAATACTTAATTACTCTAAAAATCACAATATTGTTATAAAATACTCATCTAAAATGCGGGTTATAAATTATAACCGAGAAAAACAACATTACGTTATTTAGTACTTTTCGAGGTATACACAATTTGAATTGAGATAGTCCTCCCATCTGAAGTCATTTAAAATAAAATTCTTATAAAAATATTTTTTCTGACCCAGGGTTGAGCAAACCATGTGTAGGCTGTCTTTAGAACAGCGCCACCAAACGGAAAAAAGGAAACCATCAAAACTGTTAGAGTCAGATTTAGCCGCTAGATGACGCGTCTGTACTGGTTTAGCTCAGGTACTAATTACAGATAGATATTTAGATAGATATTTCATTTACTTATCATCTTCATAGGACATGTTTGTGGTTCCTTTAAGGTCTTGCATTTTTGATACATCATTCTTCGGCCGTTTCTGCAACAAAATAAATCCTTAGTTTAGATTCCTAAAATTACTCAACGGATTTTAAAGCAGTTTTTAATTATATCAAGATAGAGTAATTATGAATACATTCATAATATGGAGGTTTTGGCTGTTCACGTCCGTAAGTGGTTACCCTCTGAATCCTTACACGTGACCTCCGGGTGGTGCTAAGAACAGTCTCTGGTGGTAGGCTTCGGCCGTGGCTTGTCACCACCCTCCGGGCTGGGCCAGTGCGTGAAGCGATTTTTTCGTGTTTCGTAATGTGGTCCGGAGAAGCCATCTTCTAGGCCTTCATGCTCCATCTTAGACCACATCTTCACTTTACATCAGGTGAGATTGAGGTCAAATGAAGGCTTATCAATAATAAAAAAAAAAAAAAAAAAAAAAAAAGCTCGACTATTTACATTCCCACTGATGGGACACAGGGACTTCTTTGACGAGAGGGAGTTGGTCTTACTCTGACATTCACCACGCTGGCCAAGTGCGGGTTGGTGAATGTCACACACACAACATGCCAGTTTCATAATGATGTTTGCCTTCACCGTTAAATCGCTTGTTTAAAGCGCACATACATTTTTGGAGAAGAAAAATCCAGAGGTGCGAGGCGGGCTTTGAACCCGCCTTCGGAAATTATATAATATATTAAGTAGTTCTGTGATAACTAGATAAAGTGCTCAGTCACATATGTGACAAAGTGAGATAGTTCTTGACATAACTAACCATTGACAGGTATTATTGCCATAACTGACCTTTGCTTAGTTAACTAGAATTTAAGAATTAAGCCCCTAGTCTGTGGTGAACGTTTAATAAATATAACTTTGCAGCAGAGCCCAGATAACGAAGTTTTGGCCGTACCTCAGAGCGGTAAACTTCATTAGTTAGCCTTCGGATCCCCGCAAAGTGGTTTTCAATTTCATTGAGCTTCTTCCCTTCAGTTTCAGGAAGGATGAAGTAAAGTGTGACGTAACCCACGGCGCTGCAAAATAATCAATGTTATATTATTAATATTAATATATATAAATCTCGTGTCACAATGTTTGTCCTCAATGGACTCCTAAACCACTTAAACGATTATAATAAAATTCGCACACGATGTGCAGTTCGATCCAACTTGAGAGATAGGATGGTTTTTACGGCGAGAAAAATTCGAATAATTTCCGGGAAAATTTTATACCCGTGCGACGCCGGGGCGGGCCGCTAGTATTCTTATAAATAAATCCCACATCAGTATCACAAGTTCGTGATACTGATGTGGGATTTCGTAACTACAGTACATATCCTCATAATATTATAAACGCTAAGGACGTAAGTGAGTTTATTGCTTTTTCACGCAATCACTACTGAAGGGATTTTGATGAATCTTCACAGTAATGTATCTTACATATAGGATGGTTTTTTACCGCGTAAAATACCACTTTCCGCAGGAAAAATATATTATAATATATTTCAATCAATTATTAAATTTATGAGATATTAAATTTGGCACGAACATAGCTGCTTTCCCAGTAAATGACTAAAGCTACTTTTTACAGCGGGAAATCTGGTATGACTTTTATCTTTTGTTATTATCATGGGTTTCCATGCTTAACAGCTTATAAACTGTTAGCAATAAAAAACAGAAAACAAAATTGCAGTGACTTAAGATGCAGTCAGAGCGGTCACCCATCCAGGTACTGGTTACTTTACTCACACTACGTTGCTTCACTTTATAAAATTCACGTTTGTTGTATTAGAGCCATTTTTGTATGTTTAAGTATTATTAACCCACTTCAAAAAAGGAGGGGGCTTCTCACTAAAAGAAGGAGGTTTCTCAATTCGACCGTATATTTATATTTTTTATGTACGACTGCGGAATTTTTCGCAAAAAAAAAGCCAACTTCAAAACGGGAACTAAAAAGTAAAAAATAAATTAACTTCTACAAACAATCTCGTTTTATAAGTGATTAATTAAAAGCAACAAAAACAATTAAATAGTTAAGTATTTTGAGGTCTTTGAGGAGGAGGATTTTTGTGTTTATATAAGTTTCACGATTCTCGTGATACAGTCTAATAACAGACGGACAGATGGACAAACGACAAAGTCTCAGTATATTATTATTATTATTTATTATTATTATTATACCTACATTGAGCTTAATAAGTTTCTTAAGATGGATGTGTGGAGTGACAAGGATGGATAAAATAAGAAATGAGTATATAAGAGAAACTTTGAAAGTAGCACCAGTGACAGAGAAGTTGAGAGGAAATCGGTTGGCATGGTATGGACATATTATGAGAAGGGATGAATGTCATGTGACGAAAAGAGTGTTAGATATGTGTGTTGATGGATATGTGCGAAGAGATAGACCAAACAAAAGATGGATGCGGACTGTGTAAAGGATGACATGTGTAAGAAAGGAGTGTGTGTTGAGATGACGAGTGACAGAGAAAAATAGAAGGAAAAAACATGGTGTGCCGACCCCACGTAATGTGGGATAAGGGCAGGAGTATGATGAATGATGATTGAGCTTAATAAGTTACGGAAGACTTACCATATGACTCCATACAATCCGTAGGTGCCCCATATAGACATGCTGTCCACCATACTGATGTACAGCTTATTGACGAGGAATCCAAAGATATAACCCACCGCGCTCGCCAACCCAGCGCCGCCTGACCGCGTTTTTGAGTTGAATATCTGTAAAAATATAAACAAATATGAATATGATATGAATATGTTAGAGATCGCTTTTAGAGAGAGAGAGAGAGAGAGAAGATTGATACATCACAACACAAAATACAATAAAACAAAGAAAAACAACACACTTAGAGCGCGGAGGTGCGCTGATTTCAGACGAGACCTTGGAACACAAACATCACGAGCGACGACTAAATGTCTTAGTAGACTAAATGTATAAGTGATAAGGCCGCCCATTGTGTATGTTATATGTATCTCCTATGTATGTTCCTTTAATGTGGTGTTGCAATAAATATTTTTTGTTTTGTATTGTTTGACTATGTTGACTACTAAACATTTAATATTTTTACTATTAATGTTAGTTTAGGTAGGGAACGTGCACGTCGATGGTGCTTTCAACTGCAAACTAGTTTTCAAGCCCCCTTTGTCCGTGTTTTATATTTTGGTTAATGATGGAGCAATTCAAGACAAGATTTTATTTATATTTTATTTATTTTATTTTTATTTTATTAGGTAGGTCTACGACGCTTCGAATGTAAATTTCCCATTATACTATGAAAATTATACTGGAAACTTAAATATGAGTGGTAGTATATTTCCTCCCTTCTACGATCAACCACCGTTTATTTTATTCCCGATTATGATGTATATATACATTTCCGGTCAATCCACACATCATCTACCCCGTGGTAAGCTCTAAGCTTGTGTCACGGGTACTTTGCATAAGATAATAATAAGATAAATATTATTTATTGCACACATAATTAAAATCACAAAACAATACATAAGCACTTAAGACTATTTGGCAAATGGCGGTCACATTGCTAAAGAGCGATCTCTACCAGACAACCTTGAATGGATAGGATTACTGATTGAGGATTATACATCTAATATACATACTTATTTTACTATACATATTAAACACCCAGACCAAGGAGAATGTGCTAGCAGAAGATAAACACTTGACCCCTCGGCGGGAATCGACCCGTTAAATCTTGTGCCGCAAGCAGACCTTGCCCAACGCGCCACTGAGGCAGTCTAATTTGTAATAGTAATATCTAGTATCTTTAGTTTCCTAGTTAGTTTAGAATATTACCTCTCCGATGAGGATCCAGGGCAGCAGTCTGATCCCCGTGTGTGTGACGAACGCCAGCAACATCAGCAGGGTGGTGGGGATCCAAGAGTATGGGTTACTCTGTCAAATTTAATAAATTTGTTAAGTATGAGATAGGCATATACTACCTCTTTTTACGTAGTACATTTATAAATATTTTACAATAAAAGATCTTCAAAAAAAAAAGAAAAAACTAAATATCTTTGAGTGCATTTAGAGCAAACACCATCCAAGTAAACTGGCGCAACGTTGCATAACTTTATAAAAATCATGTTTGTTGTATTTGTTTATTATGTGTTATTTTATTATATTAGTATTTGTTGTTATAGCGGCATCAGAAATACATCATCCCTTAAAAAATCAACTAAAAATCTCACGGTGCTTGAGATACAGCCTGATGACAGACGGACAGACAGACAGACGACGAAGTCTCAGTAATAGGGACCCGTTTTCCTTTTAAAGTACGGAACCCTAAAAATGTTGATAAAAAAATGGTTCAATGGCCAAATGTGCAAATTTCTTAGTAAGAACCGAGATCGCAAAATGATTCTGATGATGAAATCAAAAAAATATTTCGGTTTAAATCATGATATTACCAAATTTTACCAAATTTGAATTGAACCTCCAATAAAATCTGTCCATCGTGTTGATTCGAAACTTCGTTACCTGATCCGTAGCGTAGACCATCGGTTTTCGTGCTGAAGGCAAGAAGTTTAATACGCAGTATAAAAAAAACCTTTAAATAAATCTAAATTTAAAATTGAAGAAAACCCCCTATTCCAATGCTTTTTATGTCGGGGGTAAAAATGGCTTAGTAGATATTAGTCAAAGTCAAAACTTTTATTTTCTTAGACGCACTGGATATACATGGTCAGGGTCAACTTAAAACTAATTAAATTAAAAACTAAGAATAAAATTGTCTTGACAGTTCGCTTCAATTTTTACACTAATCTGAGAAGCGAATAGAACAACACAGCTTTCATCACTTTTATTATGACAAACCACCAAACGGGTACAAACCATGATTTGACGGTTTTTGAGTTTTCCGATATTTCGACGCTGTTGCAAGGCATGATCACGGAAACAACTGAAATAACGGAAAACTCAAAAACCGTCAAATCATGGTAAGTCTAATTATAATATTGTTAAAAACCATGACACTTTAAAAAGTTTCATCTCGTATGTTGTTATTAGTATAAGGCGAAATCGAATACTAATTATAATTATTACAATAATTTTACAATAATTTAGTTACACATTTGATATAGAAAACGTCACTAACCATGACTCCTGAGTTAATTTCATTGGCAACGAACTCCGCGGTCAGTTTTGCAGCCACGGAACTGACGTTAGTGCTGGCTTCTGTCATGTTGATAGGCACATCATCAATTCCATACTGAAACGAAGTACAACTGGTAAAATAAATAAAAAACATACCATTATTTGTATTATTGAAAAAAAAAACCAATAGTTTTTTTTTCCTCTGTCACACTTCATCTCATTATATTCATAATTCTTTATGAATTAGGTTCTTTAGTATTAGGGTCCTATCAGGGTCAGACGGAGCTGTCAGGCATTCAAGCGTTCTGAACATACTTTTTGCCTGACCACTCTTCTGTCTTACTGAGCTTAACTAGTTTGAAATTATGTATATTTTTACTTTGACTGTATATATAGAAGTCAAATTGCGGCATAAGCATTTCGCCTTCTTATCCGCTTGTTTTCTTCGTTTCTAAGCCACGGCTCTTACGGTGCTTTCAAATTAGGCGTATGAGAACAATCGATCGAACGTATGTGAAAAGACGTCAAACGCTCCACTTACCGAGCGGCAGACCTACGTGTACAAAAGATTACCTACGTCTGGTAAGTTACCTACGTCTGAGAGACAAGACCGTTCAAACAGTTATGAGCTTCGTTCAAATCATAAAAATTTCATCTATAGGTTTTTTTTCTTTTCACGTCCGTAAGTGGTAACCCATTGAATCCTTACACGTGACCTCCGGGTGGTGCTAAGAACAGTCTCTGGTGGTAGGCTTCGGCCGCGGCTTGTCACCACCCTCCGGGCTGGGCCAGTGCGTGAAGCGTTTTTTTTCGTGTTTCGTAATGTGGTCCGGAAAAGCCATCTTCTAGGTCTTCATGTCCCATCTTAGACCACATCATCAACTATTCAGGTGAGATTGTGGTCAAATGAAGGCTTATCGATAATAAAAAAAATTAAAATATTTAGCTGACCCCAGCACACGTTGTTTTGCAAAATGAAAAATTGATAGTAGCTGATTCTCCAGACCTACTGTATACGCATATAAAATTTGGTAAAAATCGGTAAAGCAGTTTCGGAGGAGCACGGTAACTAACATTGTGACATGAAAATTTTATATACTTTTGATAGATATGATCTTTGACGTTAGGAACACACCTACATTGCTTAGACAACAGTGAGTGCTTGTAATTTAATATGAACTTTATACCATAGCAATAAAGCTCAAATTGACTACGTTTTAGTTACAAATCATTTGTATGGGAAAAAGAAAAGGGCTATTTTTAGGGTTTTTCCAGCAATAATTCTAATTTTTCTCGCCGTAAAAACCATCCTTGAACTTAAACGAACATTTTAAAAAAAGATTTGGCCAAATTGGTCCAGGCGTTGTTGAGTTATGCGCTTACCAACACATTTTGCGATTCATTTTTATATTATAGAAGATAAGGGTTACTTAAGTAAAGGCTAGTTAAAACTAGTTAACCTAAAGGTTTAGCATTAGATATTAGGTATTTATATTGTATAAGCCACCGTGCATAAAACTTGTAATTTTTTCTCTCCATCCACGGTTGTCTGGAAGAAATTGCTTTAAGCAATAAGACCGCCCATTGCGCATTCTAGGTTTAGTTTTAATTTCTTATTGTATTGTTTATCTGGTGGGTAGTAAAGTGTTTTCTATTCTATCTATTCGTTATATTCTTACTTTGACTATGTAGAAGTCGTATCCAGCGACTAGCAGACAGCACACGGCTGCGCCCGCGGTCGACACGAGCGTTAGAGGCCGTTTGCCGGTGAAGTGCACCAACAGCACACACACGCCTGTGCCTAGCATTTGTAGGATGCCTAGGATGAGGGTTGCGTAGTACTTGTCTAACGGCGCTTCTAGCATCTTGAATATCGTGACTGCGTACGTCTGGAACAAATATAAATCCATATAAATTAATTTTCCCGCGGTAAAATATGGCCCAGTAGTAGCCTATTATCCTCTCTCAGGCTCTATAAAATCTGTGTATTAAATTTCATTTAAATCAGTCCAGTGGTTTTTGGAAAGAGGAACAGACAGAGCCACTTTCGTATTTATCATATTTGTATGAATAACTCGAGAACTACTAAATGCCTTCATAATTTAAGTGGAAATTTAAAAAACATACGCGTTGAATAGAGAAACTCCCTCTCCTTCAAAGAACATCTTCTTTAGAAGTCGGTTAAAAAAATATAAAATTACCTACCAATATAATAAGATCTGCAGCAGCAAAATTAATAAGTAAATATTATTGGAGCATTCACAAAGCAATATATATAGGCTCTTGGTGTTCCGAAAAAAAGCAGACAAGGTAAAGGTTGAGATCTGTCTATTTTTATACTTGGAATGGGATTCCGACATTTTTGTTTGACCCTGGCATACCTTAAAGTCAGCCATTTTGAAAAAAAACTTGATTACGCGGCTAGTGATAAAACGTGGCGCTCTAGTAGATATGCCAAAATGTTGGAACTTCTGTCGGAAGAACATTAAACTAAACATCAAACTTACGTACTTTCGGCTTTCTTATATAAGTAAGATTACACATATTTAGTACTGTTTTTATAATGTAGTCACAGTCATGTCCCCATTGTTCTACTCTCAAACACTGGTAATATGTGAGTGCATAATATTTTGCGAAGGCAATAGGCTTTATAAGCCACATGGGTGCATTAAGGAATATAAACTATCGCCGTGATCGAAATCGGTCGGATACACACATACACACTGTATTTATGGATACCTACTTGTAGAGTAGTCATCCCACTGAAGTGTCCGACGAAAAAGCTGAAGCACACCAAAAAGTATGGCACAAGAAAACTCTTCTTGAAGTAATGGGAGATCTCTTCTGCAAAACTCTGTTTATTTTCCCCTGTTGTTCCTGTAAATAAAAAAGATAATTTAATAGTACAATTATGTAATTTGCTTTTTTTGATAAACAGTTAATAATAATTTGAATTGATGAGCCTACTCCAGAAATCCCCTGCGAAGGGGATAGTTGAATGTTTTTCCAAAATCCTGCGCGTCCCTTTACCTGTAGGTACGGCATGCCGTAGGGCTCTAAATTATTGGACCAACTGTCTTTTTTGTAAATGAAATATGATTTGATCAGCGCTTAATTAAATATGATGAGATCTTCCGTTTGCTTTAGACCACCTAGTTATGTAGTACCAATAATAATCCATTTATGCATAGGCTTCTAAGGAAATAAACGTTTTGACTTTGACTTTGACTTTGACAATGTATAGGTAATCTTCATAAAATCTTACAATACGTAAATTTAGCAGACTGGGCCTAACATCTCATCCCGTAGGATTAAGAATATGCTGGCCACGTTAGGAAACTAAACTACTTTTCGTATGTTATGTTAACAAACCTTTGTCAGTCTTGAATATCGCTTCAATTTCTTTCAATTCGCACTCCACGGCTTCAGGAGTGGTCCAACCTCGAAGCCATTGCAAACTCTGTGATGATGCAAAATCCATACTTAGAAATAGAAGGATTCTTAAATTCTTAAATTCTTTATTGCACACAGAAACATATACAAATATTAGTCAAAAACAAAAGTCATGTACAAAGGCGAGCTTAACCCTATTAGAGTTTTCTTACAGCAAACCTTAGGGTATGGAGAACTGTAATGCTGAAAATATGGATAGCGTGTACATACAAGTCAGACAGAATGTTCATATAAATTACCTATATTTGCTAAAATAATATATAATAAACATAACATAACATACCTATATATATATATATATATATACTATATATACCTAATATACATATATACCTACTACAATAATATGTAAATTAATACTCATAATAAAATTGATCTAAAACTGTTACGATATTTGAGAGAGATAATACTCTTTTACTCTCAGCTTAAAAGCATGAATTGAAGGACTTGCTTGTATTGAATGGGATTCGACATTGTATAACTTCAGAAATATTTTTGGCAATTTGGTTCTTAACATTCTAAAGATTTATAATGCATGATTTGATATAAAAATTTATAATACGATCTATGAATACTGAGGTATAATAATTATTACTTAGACTATAATTGATATTATATACCTTTCTTGCATCCTGATAACGTTTTTTTGACACAAGCCAATGTGGAGATTCAGGTACGAAGAAAAGAGCAACCACTGCCAAAATCTGTCAAACAAAATAACCAGTATCTAAATATGTACCTTGCATAAATTAAATTTATTTTGAATAAATTAAATTATTATATTGCTGTAAAGAAACATGTTTAGAAAAAGAAAGACTCAAGTATATGCTTAGGTATTGTTTATCTGTCGTGTACGACGTTAGAAAATCGTGATTGGAAACTTGTTCTGATTTTACAGGCTCTTACGAGACCTAGTGAGAGGGACAGAGCTTACTAGGGTACTATCATTACTTGTTTAATAAATTAGAATAAGTGTTAGTTTTAGTTAGTTTTTAGTACCTAACAATGTTTTTGTACATGCAAATAAACTATTTTTATTTTATAATGCAAACTAATGAATAATTATTTCAGGACAAACTACACAACAACATCTAGCCCGGTGGTAAGCTCTAAGCTTGTGTTACGGGTACTAGACATCTGATGAACTTCATATAATAGTCAAACATTTATAGATATTTTTTATGTTACATATTAGATACCCAGACCGAGGAGAAAGTGCCTAAAGAATATAGTTTCTTGGAATATTAATTGTGATGAATTCTGTCAATACTTTGTATGACCATTACATGATGGCCCCAACAAAACAGTGTTTGTATCAGTGAAATGCGAGTTATTACCGTGAAGACGATATTGAGCAATGCCACGGAGCGCCATTGCAGAAGAAGCCCGAAGAGAAACTGCGTGAAGACCCCGAGGATGATGCTCATGGAACTGGTGGCTGACAGCAGCCCTCGCAAGTGCGGCTGCGTGATTTCCGCCACATACGTCAACACCTGCAAGAGAATGAAATCTTCAGAAATGATTGCGTTTTCTAATTAAATTGTTCCTTTATGTTTATTAATGCTTTTTTTCCAGATTTTCAGACTTTGCTTTTTGGAAGTATCTCTCGCGAAAATCTTATATATAAAATTCTCGTGTCACAGTTTTCGTTCCCGTACTCCTCCGAAACGGCTTGACCGATTCTCATGAAATTTTGTGAGCATATTGAGTAGGTCTGAGAATCGGCCAACATCTATTTTTTATTTTGCAAAACAACGTTTGCTGGGGTCTGCTAATTATATATGAAATTATGTTAGAAACCTTAATAAAGTTTTTTCAGACCTATTCATTTTGGTTTGATGAAAATAATGTTTGAGTTACAACCCCCTTAGACCCCAAAAAGTTTAGATTTTTTTTCTAGTTTCTTGTAAAAATCATATTGCGGTTAACAGAATACTTTTACATACCAAGTTTCAACTATATAGTCATTATATTATATTTTCTGAAAAAAGTGGCTGTGACATACGAAGACAAACAGACACACAGATATGACGAATCTATAACGCTTGTTTTTTTTTCGTTTCCGCTACGGATCTCTAAAAACATAATAGGTAGACGGAACCATGGCGTCGGCGCCGACCCGTGATGAGTCCCACCAATTCCAACACTATGATGTGCTATTATGTTATTGTTAATCTCATGGGATCACGACACCAGTAGCCCTACCAAGAGTTGCCACTTACGACTGTTGTAGATAACAACATGTTGTTATCCCCTACATTTCACAGATAAAGAAAAATATATTGATAATGTGATACTTATTTAAATTTTCTTGTTGGTATATACCCGCACTTGGCCAGCGTAGTGAATTAAGGCCTTATCTCTCTCGTCAAGAGAGAAGACCCTGTATCCCAGCAGTGGGAACGTTAATAGGATGTTGATGATGATTGATGATATAGCAAAAAATACTGTTATATTGTATTATATTTGTATAACATTTATGAATACTCGTAATTCCATATCAATTTGCTTCTGTCGTGTAATTCGTGCTTTATAATCTGTGTCCATCTCAAGGTTGCCTGGAACAGATCGCTAACAGCGATAGGACCGCCATTTGTATTTTTTTATCTTTTGTGTGTTTCATTGTATTTTGTGTTCAATAAAGAGTATTGTATTGTATTTAATTGTAACTCACCGGTGCTTCCAGCAGCCCCCCAGCAAGTCCAGTGAGTACCAGAGCCCCGTACAGGTGGGGCACAGTGCTGGAGAAGTAGAACAGCAACCAGGCGAGGAAGAACGGGATGTTCACGATCTGCATGGCTCGTCTTCGGCCGAGGGGCGCTGTCATCAGACCGGACAGAGCGCAGCCTAGCGGCACCATGATGTAGTTTATAGAACCTGGGGGATTATTGTAAATGAGCGAGGAATTGAGACTGGGACGAAAGCGGATTTTATCTATGGGAAGAAATTTCACGGGACAAATACGGCTAAAATCAAATTTTCTTGTATTATGTTTTCTTCCGTTCTGAGAGCAGTTAAAAGATGTTGGCTCTTTAGCCGCATAATGTGATCTAATGGACTTGTTGACATCATAATGCAACGTTACCATTCTCGCCACGCTCGGCCGGTTGTTTGGTAAAACAGTATTATGGTGGTCAAAATAAGTAAATTTTTAGGTTTTTGGTAGAAAAAGAGAGAGACAAAATTGATTAGTTTTTAAGCACTTATTTTATAAACTACTAACGGCCCGCCCCGGCGTCGCACGGGTATAAAATTTTCCCGGAAATTATTCGAATTTTTGTCGCCGTAAAAACCATCCTATCTTTCAAGTTGGATCGAACTGCACATGGTGTGCGAATTTTATTATAATCGGTTAAGTGGTTTAGGAGTCCATTGAGGACAAACATTGTGACACGAGATTTATATATATTAAGATTGCATTGAGATAGTCCTTCTTTGACTCGTATCATTTATTTTCTTATTCTAAACTAGTTTTAGCCAAATGATATCATTTCAAAGTCTAGCTTGTAATTTTAAGAGGTCGTGGAAGGTGATGGAGTATTTTTTTAAGAATAATGTTACAAAGAGTTTGTCCAAATGTTTGTATAACCTATGAAGGCAATAACAACATAAATCCGGGTTATAATAAAAAATATAAATATATTTATTGGTTATGTAGGTAAAGCTTACAGGCTAAATGAGTTCTGAAAATATAATGAGTTTTACAATATTAGGAGCAGGCTAGTAACCAGCGCTGATCTTCCGTCAGCTCCATTTTCTGATGATACGGACCTAACCACCATCTCGGTTCGTCCCACTATCCGGCAGCATCACATTCGCCGAGAATCCATCTATACAAATCATAATTATTATATTATAATATGATTTGCATTAATGACGCATGAATTGGACGACTACACAATGACTTGGATTAATTTAATGTGCCTCCTTGACCTTTTTTGTTTGGTCATGGGAAAAACATCATATCGCTTCTGAGGTGTCTCTATAAGTGAAAAAAAAACTAGTTATATAAATTCGTGTAAAAAAAGACGCTTTGACTTATTGATATTGGTGGTTACAATAAATGGATTCAGCATTAAAGGTTTTTTATTTAACAGAAAAGGTTTAAGTTTGTAAAAAAAGTTGTCTGTTATTTTTTTCCTCTGCGTCCTCTGACAATAACTGAGCTTAATAAAGGTTTTTACCTTTTTTGCAAAATTGATAAACTACATGTAAATAAATATTTCTATCGTAAAACCCTCGGACACTAGACTTTAATTCCCAAGGACGTGGGTTTAAAACCTCCGCGCACACCTGTAGAATTAAGTTCTCGAAAAAATTATGTGCGCTATTCACATGGTTTAAAGGCGAACATTGGTGAAGAAACCGGCATGTTTTAAGAACTTTGAAGAGTTTGAAAGACTAGTGACATTCACCACCCGCTATTGGCCAGCGATGTGAATCTACTCAGGCCTAATCTTGAATAGAGAAGACAATGTGAACGTTAATAGGGTTGCTTATGCTAAATAAATATAAGTTTCATTAAATTTAAATCAAGCATTATTCATTCAACATGATGTAACTTGAAAGTGCAAAATACAAAATGTATACGTTAGTTCCATAAATCCAATCATAATCTAAGTAAGATTACGTTTTGATACGCTAATCAAACAACAGTGTTTTATAAAACCAAACCATAATGAGAAGGCTGTTTTGTTACTTAGATTTACAGCTTCCGTCTTAATAAACTTAATATAATTATATGTTCCTTCGCAGACTCATACATTTATAATACATCCAAATAATATCATAAACGCTAAAAACTAAGGGAGATGTATGTAAGTGTGTGTTTGTTGCTCTTTGGATGGATTTTGATGAAACTTAAGAAAATTATAGCTTACAAAATAACACTTATGATACTTTTTGTCTAGGTAGAGAAGACGACGAAGTCTGAGTTCAACTCCTTCAATTACAAACTACAGACTGTGATGTCATCCAAGCAGGAGCAGTCAGAAAACCAGGGGAGTGGAGTGGCATTAAGCTAAGATTGCTCCTTTTTTGTTACGTGGCAGCACAGCCTGGCAGCTAAGTATCTGTTTTTGTTTTTTTATGTAAATTTTCTTGTGTCTGTTTGTTTATGTTGTCTACTGTGCTGTTGTTTGTTAATGTACCAAAATAAATGTATTTCATTTCAGTAATAGATTATATCAACTGAGGACTAAGTCAGCGGACCAATAAATATGAAATAAACTTATATTGGCAAATAAACAGGCATTTAATAAGGTAAAAAAAAACATAGTTCAAAGAGTATAAAGAGCCAGGAGTATATAAAATGAATACGGTGTTAATCAAGATAAAATGTATGACTAGAGGACATCTCACAGAATCATTATGAGAAAATAATTGCCGTGCAGGTACTTTAGTGTAACTAGTGGGGGATTAAGCCACAAATTGTGTCGTAAAACACAGATGCACGACAGAATTTTTACTTATAATACGGTACCTAAGTATCTTACTATTATTTAAGCTGACGTGGTTGTTTGTTTGAAAGCACAAAACTCAGGAAGTACTGGTCCGATTTTAACAAGTATTTCACTGCTAGATAGCCTATTATCGAGGAAGGTTATAAGCTACTTTTAACAGCTGGAAAATGCATAAAACACGGGCAAAACCGTGGCGTAAAGGCTAGTAGTAGTAGTGGTAGGTGGATCGTTTCTGGCAGGTGTAGAATTAGTTTTGGCTAAGTGGGAGCACACTCGACTTTGATTCCGAAGATAGTGGGTTCAAACCCCGCCACGCACCTCTGGATTTTAATTCTTGATAAAAGTATGTGCTTTAAAATACGTGCTTTAACGGTGTAGGCAAACATCGCGAGGAAACCGGCATGTTCGCAGTAAAGAGTTTGAAGGTCATGTGACATTCAACAACCCGCACTTGGCAGGCGTGGTGAATTAAGGCCTAATCTCTCACGCCAAGGGAGAAGTCCCTGTGTCCCACCAGTCGGAACGTTATTAAGGTGGTGATGATGATGATGACGTCTAAAATGATGATGATGACGTCTAAAATGACGGAAGACCAGCGTTGGTTGCGAACTTGTTTACCAACATATGCTGAGTCAGAGACCATTTTGCAAATATGTATTTATTTTCTTTAACATTGTATGCAATATTTATTTCATTGTTGCACCTACATATTAATAATAAGCCTGCCTACTTTTAGTTTCTATCTAGTTTTTTGATTGTAATTATATTGTATGTAAGAATGTATATATTTTTTTATTTGGTTAAATGATTCTTTGCGATTGGAATAGAAACTGTGCAATTAATATGGAATCTGATTGATAGATTAGTTAATATAAACAATTATATTTATTTATAATATATAAGTATTCAAGTAGCGTGCAGCAGTGTCATCTATAATATAAAAATTATTCGCAAAATGTGTTGGTAAACGCATAACTTAACAACGCCTGGACCAATTTGGCCAATTATCCAAACGAGAACGCCTCGAATGCGATAGTTTAATAATTACCCGTGAAAAGCCTTATGATAAAAATTAACACATTAAATGGTTCATCCGTTCGGGAGGTACGATGTCTCAGCCAGACAGACAGACATACACGTCAAACTTATAACACCCCTCTTTATATAAGAGAGAGCGCAAGTTGCACTATTCACTTTGAAAGCGGGTTTTAGTTATGATGATGATTCTTTCCTGAGGAAAATTGAAACGTTAATGTCATAATTTCAAAAACACACAAAACACGGCGCTGTTCTGCCATGATCAATTGATCACCTATTTAAAACGCGTGATACCCGATTTCAAAATAAATGGTACTCCTTTGTTGGTAATCCTAAATAAAATAATATTTTGTTGCACGTCCTAATGATCCTATCCATTCAAGGTTGTCTACCAGCGTTAAGACCGCCAATTGTCGGATAGCGTTAAGAATATTCTTGTTAAAGTTTTGTTATAATTGTGTGCCATTAAATAATTATTATAATAATGATTATAGAAATAATAAATACTACAACAATTTAACTTATACGGTTAATTAATAAAAGGTGTTTCTTTTGACATTTAGGAAGCCTTGAAGGGCAAGGTGGATATGGAAATTTACCTTGACTTTGATCTAAGTTAGTGGCTCGGAAAGAGCCGTTAAAAGTAAACAATTTATAAAGCGAACTAGGTTAAATGAATATTTTAACTCAACATGATTCTTATCACTAAGGGCATCTCTGAATAAGTTATTTTCTTTTCTATTCTAACAGCCTGTTTACATCCCCTGCTGGGTTAAAACCTCATCCCTCATCCTTCCTCAGTCACTGAGGCAGTCTTTCTTTGACTGCCTCAGTGGCGCGGTGGGCGACGGTCCGCTTGCGGCGCAAGAGGGTTCGATTCCCGCCGAGTGGTTCTGCAATCACTCCTTGGTCTGGGTGTTAAATATGTATAAAAAAATTACTTTATATGCGTGTCTATTATATTAAGTATATCAGATGTCTTTTTTAGCTTACCAGGGGTGCATCTTTAGAACTTACCAGGTGTTGTTGTGTGGATTGTCCGGAAATATTTATATATATTTATTATAATAGATGAAACACTCTGCTATAAACCGCACGTAGAGGCTCTTGGTAGTAAAAAATCTACGTCATCTATCTAAAACTGTTAAGACTTGTTTACTTAGCTTAATGCCAATCAATTATCAGATACTGCATATCAACATGGGGTGCAATAGGTAAGGGCGCAAGGAGCATTACTTAAAATATCTACGTTTGCACTTATATGAACTTACTAACTAATCTTCCCTATACTCGTAAATAAAGTTTTCAACATTATCTGTTCGTCAGAAAACTAAAAAAAAAACTCGTGTTCAACGATTGATTTATCTTATAAGACAAATTTATTTATCTTATAAAAGAAGAAATTACAAAGTTAGCTCAAAAGTTTAAGGCAAAAGGGATACTTTTCTTACAGATTTAAAAAAGGGGTTTTTCGGAAAATAACCAATAATCTCCTTCGCAGGGGATGCTTCCAGTGGATTTCTGGAGTAAGTTCTGGAGTAGGAATATAAAACAATTTCATTTCTATTATTTCTATATGTACCTACTTAGAAGCACTGCAGTACAGCAAAAAAAGTAGTTCAAGGTTCTCTACAGGGGTATGTCGATCGATATTCAGAAGCAAACATTTTTTCAACATTCAATGTAAGAATAAGCATATGAAGAGCAAAAACTTTAAAGAAACATCAACATAAAATATGTTAATGCTTTTAACCTAAATATTTTTTACTTACGATCTCATTTAAAACCTGAGAATAGCACCTGATACACAAGCACCAAAATAAACGGTTATTAAAAAAAATAACATTAGGTTATAGGTGTTTTACCTGAATAAATATTTTAATCACATTCAATGGAAGATCAAACAATCTAATGTATAATACCAATTTGTCATTTTGCTAAAAATGAATGTCATGTTTCCTGAGAACAGACATTGGTATGTCTTTATATTATCAGAACTTCCCATACTCACAGAAACTCATGATACATCCTGTATATAAACGAGATAATAAGAAAACAAACCAAATAAATTAATTATCTAGTTTTATTCACCTATTACTTACTAATCCATGATATTTCTGATTTCTCCGGGTGCAACACTTCTCCGTCCGTTGGGTTGCTCACAGCTGGGATCAAAATTGTGGGGAACCCCAGGGTCATACCGTAACCTGTAAATCAAACAAGCACCATTTAAAAAAAATATTAGTACCTAACGACTTTATTTTCGAAAAAAATAATATGATTTGGCGGAAAAAAATCCACTATACTAATTTTATTATAGGTGTAGGTATATGTATGAAATACGTATGTAATTTGACTGCTTCAGCGGCGCAGTGGGCGAGGGTCCGTTTCCGGCGCAAGAGTAGGCGGGTTCGATTCCCGCCGAGGGTGAAAGTGTTTGTATGTTCTGCAAGCACTTTCTTCTTGGTCTGGGGTGTTTAATATGTATAATAAAAATATCTATATATGTATGCCTATGATATTAAGTATATCAGAGAACTAGTAGGTACCCGTAACACAAGCTTATAGCTTACCACGGGGCTAGATGTTGTTTTGTGAATTGTGTGGAAATATTTATTTATTTTATTTAATATAGGTATCAATTATAGGTGATATGTAGAGGAACGGGTCACCGAGCTAGCCAAACGGATTAGCTAATCACAACTGTGTCACTACCACGGTATATAAAAAGGTAACGTTGACTCCCAAGTTAAAATTCATAAAGCCCTTCAGGCTGCCATCCAACAATAACATTACATGAATACAAACTCATAACATAACATAACCCATAACATATCCCATAACATATCCCATAACATAACCCATAACATAACCCTTAACATAATCCATAACATAACTGGTTAAATTAAGACGCTGTACGCGCCGCGTCAAGGCCTTCCCCATGTTTTTGGATTTTCCCGGGGGGAACAAAAGTAGCCTATAGCCTTCCTTGATAAATGGGCTATCTTATACTGAAATAATATCAATTAGTACAAACAAAGAAAATCATCAGCTTTGTAATATAAGATTAGATGTATATTAAGATTGTGTAGTCGTAAGTAGATCAAGGGATAAACACAGGACTATTATGTTGACCGTTCAAGTGTAGCCTTACTTTATTGAGCGTTAAAAGTTATTGCGACAATTATCGCACTAGTAAGCATTGACGTTAGACGTAAGTGTGAACCCAACATATGGCCATGACTGTCATTTACCGTCTGAAGATAAAGACCACGAACAGTTTCCTTCAACGATGAACAGTAGCTTTCAAATATGTCTCAACTTCGGGATTTCTTGGATCTGCCCAGTGTTTTTCAAATCAGTATGACGAGATGATAACCTCTTTTTAAAAGCCGTTTAAGAAATAATGTGTTCTCAAAAATTGTTACTATCAGCCTACCTTAAGGAGAATAAATTGGTACAATCACATGACCTTTCGGTGAACTTTATATCAAAAACTTAGAGAGTGGCTCGTGTGTATATTGTGTTTGGGTTTGTAGATAACCCAAAAAACCTTAGCCAGTTCAATCCAACTTAAATTAGTTCTTCAAATATGAAAAAGTAAAAAAGAAATCGTTCAGGATTCTCTTTGCTTCTAATACTTAATGATGTGGTTAAAACCTCAACTCTAGGAACACTTTTGTTCCGATAGTTAAACTGTTGTACTCCCTAGTACCTCAGAGTGTACCCTCAGTTCAAGAAAACAACTCAACATTTTTTAATACATAAAAAAGTCAATGTTCAATTCCTTATAAATGGACTCTGCTCTTGAAGCGTCAGTTTGCCAGTGTCGAGTTAAATAAAATTATAAAGTGTAAAAGATGTTACTCAGTTTAACGCCATTTTGCGTCTTTTATAATAGTAAAAAAAAATTTTTGACTCCTCTTAGCTTTCAAATGGCATAACCGGTTTTTAAGAAACACAGCTGTTGTAATACCATTATATTTGACAGATAAAACACTTTTGACTAAATACACCTTTCAAGCAATAGAAACAGAATCGGAATCGGTGATAAGAACACTTTTGACTAAACCCACCTTTCAAGCAATAGAAACAGAATCGAAAACGGTTCATTCGTTCTCGAAAAAAAGGGAGGTGGAAGGGGGCACAACGGCCACATTGAACATGGTTTTTATTCTTCTGATGTCTCGGCTAATCAACTTCCTTCAGGGCCTTCTCTATAAACTTGTTTGTATGTCGAGACATGTCGTACCATTTATTTTTAACTTCAGCTTAAGTAACAACACCAGTAATATTATATCAGTAACACCAGTTTTCACGAGATATTTTAACCACACGACAAAGAGAGGAGTGACACCCTTATCAAAATAAATGATGATATCTATTAACCGATTTCTTATGAACGAAATAACATAAATTCGATCTATTGTATTTAGATGCTACCAATATTTTTTGCATAAATTACTGTATTTTGTATAAAAACTTAAAACTTTAGAGTAATGAAGTTGCTTTTTAAGATCTACTTCATTACTATACTACAATAAGACTGAGGTATACTTTAATAAGTTGGTAAATACCAACTTATTAAAGTATACCCAAGTAATCTTAAGTCGGTGCTATAATTATGTAACAATGTCAGATTTAATAGTGAATTTTTTCTTCAAGTTATAACATAACCTCCTCTCCTTTTTTTCGTCTGCTATAAAGATTCTTCTGAAAAGATTTCGGTTTATCTATCTGTCTCAACTTCATGCTTGTATAGTATGGTTTGTTATCAAATTAAAACAAATTGTAGGTATATGTAGGCTTCGGCCGCGGCTTAGCCCTCCGGGCTGGGCCAGTGCGTGAAGCGATTTTTTCATGTTTCGTAATGTGGTCCGGAGAAGCCCACATCTTCACTTTACATCAGATGAGATTGTGGTCAAATGAAAGATTATCAAGCTTAAAAAAAAGAGTGAGTTTTCCTAGACATTTTTAAAGGAGTCGGGTTGACCCGTTTAAAAGTTATGAGCGTAAGAGTGGGGAAATAAAACCGAAAATCTCCAAATATACTTGAGTGGGGTTTCAAATGAAAGCGCATCACGTGCACATTACAAAATAATATGACTTTTTACTTTTAAGGGAACTAAGGTTCTAGTTATTTTAAATAGTAGATTATTAAAGAAAATACGTCGCTTCCATTACACGCGAAAGCTCTCGGAGAGGCATTTTTTACGGCGATGACGTGATTTTAGACGAAGAACCAACAGCAAGGAATTTGAAAACAAAGTCACAGATTATATATATATATAGTCAAGTGTTGGAAGTTTGGAATTTGAGAAGTTCCAGTCATTTGTCTGGGTCTTTGGTCTGTATGTTTAATATGTGTAATAAAAAGTATCTATAAACATATTTAGGTATGTCTATTATATGTATTACGTATATCAGATGTCTAGTACCTGTAACACAAGCTTAAAGCTTATTTCAATTTCAATTTATTTATTTCACCAAAATTATAACACAGGGCGTTATACAAGGTAAGTCAAGTTTTACAATTTAGAATCAATATAAAGAATAATTATTTATTACAAAATCTATATAATAATAAAAAATAATAATTACAAATTATGGAGACAGGAAGTATAAATGTCATAATAATAAATTTAATAAAATAATAATAATAATGTCAATGTCTATTAATAAAATTGGGTAAATTTATTAGATCTGTACTCATATACATATTCATTAATACTATAAAGCTCATGGCTTTTAAAAAAAATCTTTGATAGTATTTTTAAATGTAATAAAATTATCAATTTCTGTGATATTTATAGGCAATTTATTGTAAAACTCTAATTTAGCACTTTCTCCCTTACCACGGTGCTAGATGTTGTTGTGTGAATTGTCTGAATTTATTTATTTATTTTATATCCGGCTTACCTTCAACTCGGAGAATAGCTCCGAGTTGTCATTTTCGTGCCTAATTATAATTATTGAAAACGACAACACGGAGTCCAAAAAATCTTCCAGTTATCGCTTTGCCTTATTTCCGTACAAAGCAACTGATCAATTGGATCGGTCAAATAAAAGTTATCGTGATAAATGTAAATTAAAAATATAAACTAAGCGTTTGTAGTAATCTTATCTAAAATGGTGAATAATGTTGTCTTGAAAATAAAGTTCAATATATAAAACCCGCAAGCTTAAACGCTGAGTATTTGAGCGTAAAGAACACAAGCTATTTTGAGTGTACCTTATTATAATTAATAGGTACAATAACATTATAATACGAATAGATAAATAATGTCTCATAGAAAACCCTTTACAACTTTAACAATAAGCTATGACAAGTATAAAATTAAAAACACATTGCTACCGTTGCTAATTGATATTGTTTGTTGTGAATTGTCTTGTTTTGTTGCTTAATCCGTATCTAATTATTAAATACGATTGTTACTATTGTATTGTAGTATCTATTATTTGTTATGATGTTGAGGAGGAGTACGGCGCATTTTTTTCTACTCGCAAAATTTTCCGTTCTCATTTTTGTTTATACCTAGCATTTTTAGTCAGAGCAGTTTTTTTTGAGAAGTTTAGTTTGTTAAAAGTGAGGACGAGAAGAAAATCTGTTCAAAATCGTTTATCTGAGTCAGAGAATACAAAAAAAACATGTTTCCAGCGGCTATTGTGGTCCCTCCTCCCCCCTACTTTTCGCGAACGAATGAACCTTTATAGTTAGCAGTACTTAGCACACAGAGTCTTCCCTCTGGTCATGAGAGATAAGGCCTCATTCATGATGGCCAACTGCGGGTTGATGAATGTCGCATGTCCTCCAACACTCTTCAAAGTTCTGAGAACATGCCGGTTTCCTCTCTTTTTATTCGTGTTTATCGGTTTCATGCTTATGAATGAACCTTTTCCGATACTGTATATTTTGTTGGAAAGGGGGGTTAGTCATATAACTATAGGTATACATATATTATGTAGTTTATATATTAGGTTAGAACTATGCATACCAAAATGTCTATTTGTCAATATTTTTGTTTAGCCGATAGGATATTTATTTTAAAAGACCTGCAAAAAAATATGAATAAAAAAAGTGTTCTTAGCTAAGTTTCTGATAAACCGGTAATTTCCAATATGAAATATATTAAATAGTTTCATCCATAGCGTTGCCTACTTACCTTATCATCATCATCATTTCACCCGTGGGACGTCCACTGCTGGACATAGGCATCCCACAAAGACTTCAATTAAATTCGCTCGGTAGAAGCTTGTACCCCCGCGAGCCCGCTACTTTCACCAGGTCTGCGTTTGCCGATTCGTGGTCTCAATTCGAGAATTTATCCCTATGGCCATCTGTTTTCCGTGCTACATGGCCTGCCCATTGCCACTTTAGTGAGCTTATACACTTGGCTATGTCGGTCACCCGCGTTCTTCTAGAACTTACCTAATAGAAGTAAATTCTTGACGCTGACAGCTAGGAACTGTGGCAGGGCTGTGCGGAAATCCTTTTTGTACGTGTTGATGTCGCTGTCGCAAATACCTGCTTCCTTCTCTTGGGTCATCTAAAACAAATATTATAATACCGTTACAAAACTTACAAATGATTCAGTTTCCCTGCTTAAAGAAGGAAATACATCGGATGCCTTCGCCATTTCGCTGGTTAGCAACTATTATATACCTAAGTACGGTGTTTTAACCCCGGGCGCAAAATAAGAGGTGTTATAAATTTGACGTGTATGTATGTCTGTCTGTGGCATCATAGCGCCTCAACGGATGAAGCGATTTTTTCTATGAAAGATAAGTTTCGAGCGAGTGTTCTTCGTGTTTAATGAAAATTGGTTGACCCGTTTAAAAGTTATGAGGGGTGTCAGTGGAGAAGAAAAACATAATATCTGCAACTATACTTGAGTGCGGTCTCAAAATAAACCGCATCGTTTTAAGGGAACTGAAGATTTGAAATCGCTGTTAATTTTTTTTTATACATATTTTAAATGAGTTATTTGAATTTTGAAACCACTTTTGACAACGAATAATGGTGATGATAATGTTAAATGCAATGGCGTCCGTATGTGTCTTGAGCAACCATAATTTATAATTTTTGTTCCGTAGTGTAGTCGAATATTCATTTGCAATATATTCAAAGCCTAAAAGATAGGTACTACCTACTTGCATTTATCTATAAATGTTGTTTATGCTATTCACAAAAGACTTCTCATAATCGTCGCGTGGCGTGGCTTTGAAAAACGTGTTGTCACATCACGAAGTGTTAAGGTTGCAAGGTACTTTACTATCACGTTTAATGTATTGTTGCAAGCATTATTTTTGAATATTTATTTATGTGCATATGAAACTAAATGTATATTCAATGTTAATAATAATGATGCGATTACTTCATAACTTCATAAGGGAGGGTGAAGCCGTCCGTCGTCGTTAAGTTGTAGATACTTTATAATACCAATAATTATCATAGTTGCACTTTTAATTAAAATTAGAGAATTGAATTGAGTGTTTCTTATGATGTCAGCATTTTTTCCTTTTTCGAATTTTATCAAGACTTTCTTATATCACCCCTTTAAGTAGGTACCTACCTCGAGAAATATGGACAATTGCGATTTTTTATGTGATTCTATTGAAAATTTGAGGTTTTAATTTTTTGTTTTTTTAGTTCCGTATTGGATTAGTTTACTTTTATCGTTGGCCGACCGAACGTTATCAACCCGACGACAAGGCTCAGTCGTGTGACCGAAGACACTGCAGTGACTGCACTTAGGACGAAAACATTTTACCTCCCTTTTAACACTACGTTGGTTCGCGTTTTTAATGGGCTTATCTGTCACTGACCTCGAAGGTGAAATACAGGTGTTTGTACGACCGGACGCGGGGAAGTGTTTATTGGTTAAAGGGTTAAATGTCTCCTCCGCCAAGGACTCTTCTACCAATCTGACCTTTGAGATCAGCCAATCGGTCGTCAACCGCATCGCGACACTCTCGCTACCTAATCTTTATATCTTTTATCTCTATACCTTTGGCATACTTAGTAATTTTGAGACTGAAGCCCACACTTTACAAATTTTTGATTTATTTAGACACACAACATATTACAACCTCAAACAAAATAATAGTTTCTTATGCTTGATTGTAACACAACCTGTGTGCAGCACAATTTTATTAATATCTAAATATTATACTACATAGGAAAAAAAGTAAACAGCAAAAACAATAGGTACTAAGCTCAGTGCGTCTATCGTCATCACCCTATTAACATTCTTACAGCCGAGACACAGGGACTACTCTCTTGGCAAGAGAGATTAGGTCTTAATTCACATTTCCACGCCGGCCAAGTGCGGGTTGGTGAATGTCACATGTAATCCAAACTCATTAAGTTCTCAGAACATGCTGGTTTCCTCACGATTTTTTGGCTTCTGCATCTACGCTAGGTAGAAATGAACACACCAGCCCGTTCACTGTTTTGTTGATACGAAAAAATGTCGCGGAATAATTATTCGCGGGATGCGGGACTCAGTACATCGCTCGTAGTTGTTGCAGGGCTCCGGGCCAGGACGTAACTGATCGCTTCAGCGCACAAAAACACTTCCACCTCGTCGACCAGCAGCTTCGGCAGCAGCCTCGGCAGCACCCGCGGTACATGCGATCGCGTACAATAATAATAATGAATCTAAATTTAAAATTTAAGAAGAACCCTCGATTCCCTTAAAAGTAAAACACCATAATCAGCAAGTCACCGCAATTTTGAATTTAAAACTTTTTTTTTCTGATTTTTTGTTAATTGCAATACAATTATTGTAAATGTAAATTTTGTCCCTAGGATGTAGGACCCTGTAGAATGAGTCCATCTCTTATCTACAACATCACAGAAAGCTATATCTGTCTATCAGACCTATACGTAAATCCCGGTATACAATTTTAAAACTCCGCTATCTTTATTTTCCTTAATTAATATCAGAAATCGAAAAAAATGGCTACATCTGTATTGTATGATGTAGATCTGAGACAGGGGCATATCTTCTATACTCGGTGATGTTAGTGCAGGTATGACCGCGGTGTTGGTCACTTTTCGGCGCGTTCAGTGAGTCGAGGCAATGATCATAAGTAATTGAAAAGTTGAAATACCTACTTACTTTTGAAGCGACACGTGTTCACTAGTTTTTGCGTACCTTTGCGAACGAGTGCGACCTTTAGCGCGACCGGCACAATAGTGGATTTATTTTGGAACGTGAATTAATTTAAACTAAATACTGCAATTTAAAATTCAAATTCAAATTCAATTTTAAAATTAGTTGACCTGGCCGATGTTTGTTTGTTGGTAAACACATATTGCAATTAAAATTTAACCGGTATCCGAATGAGCTGTAATTTTTAGCCGCAGAGCAGAGCTGACTGATGAGTTCTTTTTGATTATAATTTTATAGTCTAAAAGTAAGTCCTTGTCAAAGTCAGTCATCATGATCACTCATTATAAGTCATGGCTGTATAGATCGGGACGCTTCATCAGAGAGTATATAATCACTACGTTTTACGCTTCATAACAAAAAGCAGGACGCAAATGGCGTTTAAATGAGAAACATCTGTATCACTTTATAATTTTATTTCACTAGACACTGGCAAACTGACGCTTCAAGTGCAGAGTCCAAAAATAGGAAATTGAATTGAATTCATAGCAAAAAAAAATAATAATAATAAAACGTAGTGATTTTATACTCTCTGCTTCATAGCTCTGGGCCCTTGATACACTCATGTTCCAAAAGTATATTATATGCTTAATTTGGCTTCGCGTTTCAGGAGTGATAGCTCTATCCTCAGGACATGGCCTCTTGCTGCTGTACCGGCCCAGGGATGTCACCCAGGAGTGTGCCATTTCTGAACAGCTGCGTTACGACATCTCGTTCGGAATGGGCATGTCAGATACTTTGACGCTGGTTTGTATTCAACAACAGTGGTTTAAGGTAGCCACAGACGTTCAAGTATACCAGTACTGTTATACCTGTAAAGGTATACTGAATTTTAATGGAGGTTCTGCAACATACACGCTCCGGTTTATCTGCACAGGTTAATCTGTCAGGTATCTGTACGTCTGTAGGTACATTTAATTTATCTAGATGTCATGCAACTCGTGTAATAAATAGGAACGGACCTACAAACTATTCGTTAAGTCAATTGGAGGTTTGTGTATTGAGGTTTAAATGGTAGTTTCAATTGGTATGCATTTTTTTTTATGTAGGTTGTATTTTTATAAAGACTATCTGTAGCACGTGAGGGTGAATAATTGCTAATATATTCTGTATTTGAACTGCAAAATATATACATATATATTTTATATTTATATAGTAACAAAATACTATCCTTGCAACATAACATCAGCGGTCGCCAACCCGTCTGCTATTCCACCGAGTAGGGCAACTCCCCATAATGATGGTCTGCATTATATATATGGGAGGTTCAAGTCCAGTACTGTGCCAACAGTTTACGGTTGATGAGAGAGAGTTAGTTAATATTATATATACATACTAGGTAGATATAGCTTTTCCTATTCTTCGCGCGTTTATTCCTCGACAAAGCAGGAGGTTCTTGTATCTAAGACACAACATACCTAGGTAGTTATAAGAGTCGTCGTGGCTAGAATACTAATAATAGTAAATCCATCGCTAGTTGGCTGGCTGCATGGTTGCAAGGCTTTGACTCAGAGGTTATAGCGGAATTCTGTTGCGGTTGCACAATTTCGCAATGCCTGTAATTGAGCGTATAGTTACTTATTTTATGTTGTTACTACATGTTCAATACACGGACACAGTTCGATGACGACACAGTGCACTAACCGAGCCCTGGCGGGTGAGCGGCGATTAATTGCAATCATTCATTCATTCATTCATTCATTCATTCAGTCATTCATTCTTTCATTCATTCATATTTGCCGTTTTTTTTAGGGTTCCATAACCATAGGGTAAAATGGGACACTATTACTGAGATGCGTCGTCTGTCTGACAGTACATCTGTCACCGTGTAAGAACCGTGATACATTTAGAGTTGAAATTTGGATGTATTTCTGTTGCCGCTATAACAGCAAATACTAAAACACATCTATACTAATATTATAAAGCTGAAGAGTTTGTTTGTTTGTTTGATTGTTTGTTTGTTTGTTTGTTTGTTTGAACGCGCTAATCTCAGAAACTACTGGTTCGAATTGAATAATTCTTTTTGTGTTGGATAGTCGAGTTATCGAGGAAGGCTATAGGCTATATAACATCACGCTACGACCAATAGGAGCAAAGATATAGTGGTAAATGTGTAAAAAACGGGAGAAATTGTTCATCTTTGAAGCCTTCCGTTGCGTGCGCCGTGAAAACGGTTCAAGATACACAAAAAATATGTATTAAAGAATAATAGCTCTTTTAATGATCTAAAAAACAGTCCGCGATAGTATATGTCTATCTTTTAAGATTAACTCACAAAAACCGTTTTTATGGTACCTAATTTGGTCGAAATAATTTATTTAAGTCGTATCAACATAATAATATTAATCTTTATTCAAATAAATATGTTGTTGGTTAAGAGTACTTCATCCATTATAACGCGGGTAGCACCGCAAGGCACAGCTAGTATTAAATAAATAAATGAGGGGGCTTCCATACAACAATAGTGATTTTTATAAAGTTAACTAATTTTATGCTAGTACTTGGATGGGTTACCGCTCAGACGGCATCCTAATTCTAATTCTAAGTGGAGGAACTGAGATCTGCACTGACATCTCGCCTAGGAGTGTTTTGTGCATATATCCCCCTGCCTTACCAGGCCCCAACCAGCCTAACTCCCTGATGTAACGGAGTAGGACTTTCGGTGTTGTAACTAATTGCGGCATCCTTTTACACTGTGAAGCCCAATGGGTACGGAACCCTAGAAATGACGACCAATGAATTAAAACCTCATTCCCTCAGGTTTTCCGCACCATTAAAGAGGTGGACTACGAATGCGCAGTGGACATTGTGACGGCCCCCGCCAACACCATTATCATAGCTGTCATACGGTACCCCACGTCGCTCGCCACCAACTGCGCCGGGAACCCTGACGCCTTCACCGTCATGAAGAAGCCAGGGTGCTTACGCATATGCGACTCCTTGGGGGACCGCGATGTGTCCAACACTTATTTCGTGGCCGCTGTTAAAGGAAGGTTGAGATTCAAGTTCCTGAGCAACAGCAGCATCAATGCTGATTTGAGGGTGCGTTTTACTTGGGGTTTTAACCGACTTCCAAAAATAATATTTGTTTCCATAGCTTTTTTTTTTTTTTTTGTTGATAAGCCTTCATTTGACCTCAATCTCATCTGATGTGACGATGTGATCCAAGATGGAGCATGAAGGCCTAGAAGATGGCTTCTCCGGACCACATTACGAAACACGAAAAAATCGCTTCACGCACTGGCCCAGCCCGGAGGGTGGTGACAAGCCGCGGCCGAAGCCTGCCACCAGAGACTGTTCTTAGCACCACCCGGAGGTCACGTGTAAGCTTAGTGGTTTATTAACCAATAGAGAGATGACTGGTACTAAAAGTACTATACTAACTTAACTAAAGTTAACCGACGTTGCGCGCGGTCAGTTCTTGGATGGGTGACCGCTGAGTGTTTTATGTAGGTATTGTTGACAAAATGTGTAGGTAAAAAAATAAAATAACTCGGAACCCTCGGTGTATAAATCTCAAACTTACCGACTTTTACCGTCAAATCCGTCAATTAACGATAAGTTGAACGAATTTGGCAATACTCCTAATAGGTAATACCTTTAAATAGGTAGGTAGAGTATTTTGGTATATGGATTATATGCAAGGAAATTCCTATGAAAAACATTAAAATACTGGCTTAGAATTAATAGCAAGACCTGTAAATCTTATAAGCAAACGTGACATTTTAGCGATATCCGCTTGCTTCATTGCATCACACGTAAGGTAGGTATTTGCATAACTATCATTGAAAACATTGCTGAATACTGATCGCAAGTGGAAATACGACTTTCGACGCTATTGAATTACCTACATAGCTCCAGTTTAAGATATTGCTAAGGCTCGAGCCTTGGCAGTATACCATAAATAGTTATCGAAATCTCACACGTAATAATTAGATTAATAAAATTCCAATCTATTTATAAAATGCAAAAGCTAATTACTTAATTTATATTAAGCCTACTCTATGCTTTTTTACTCCACCTCACATACTTAATTAGATGTTTGTGAGAGCCAGTGGTGTCCCTCTTTAGGCCGTAAATGCCTTCCTACTTCCTCCCAGACGTCCTAAGACCTGTAAAAGTTGATACATAATACCGCTGTGTTCAATAAACTAGCTTTAAAAGGAACGATGTTGGCTTTGTTTTTTTTAAAGTTCACGCGGGAACATCGTTTTTTTCTGGGAAAAATAGATTTACTTAATAAAAAACAGTCTTACAGTGTTATACTTATAGTATTATATTATTAGCTTTCCTCGATAATTTGATATCTTACAATAAAATAATGTTAAAACCAGGCCCATAGTTAATGAGATTAGTGCGAGAAACAAAAAAAAGCTAGCTTTTTAAATTACTATAGATTAATATTACTGGACTGTAAAAGAGCAAAATAAAAAGGTACCTAAATAAAAGGACGAAATCAAACCCGGAGCTGAGTTGCTACCGAACTCAGTTAAAATGTGCCACTAAAAGTTTAAATTCTATTGAAGCGTCAACAAACCGTATGTCACGAGGTAATGGTATTCAATAAAACGAATGCTCAATGCAAAACTACTTTCAAACTCGGAAGAACTAGTGAAAACAATTACCTACTGTTTAATAAGATGTTTTTATCTGTGTGGTTCAAGGCAAGGTTGTATCAAGTGACTGTAACTTCTGCTCGAAAAATGCCCCTGAGAAGATGCGCACCATGGAACGAGACGATGTGTACTGTTGGGGAGGTTGACTACTGCTTCACGTCCGGTGTGGTTTGCGATGGCATCAAAAACTGCGGGGTCAATGACTGGTAACTAATGTTTTCATGCCGGCACCGGCATATGAATTTTACACTTCTTCCTGCCCGTGGGCGCCGGTCGAGGGCCGGCAGCGTCTTCTTGGACCACAGAACTGCGCTCACCAATCCGACTGGTAGGTATTGGCAAGGCCCTTCATTTTGATTTGGGGAAGCCGATATACCTGCGGTGTATTTACTGCCGAACCGGACAAACAAATCTTTACAAAAATCATATAATTGTACTAAAGGCCTTTTAAAAGACACGGAGATCCTTCAATGATATCTTAGTTACAATCATCAGCTTGTTATATTTACCTAGTGTAGGTAAAAGATAAAACTACAAATACTTAGGTCGTATTAGTATTAAGTAGTTATTTTTGTTGAGTTATAATGTTAAGAAAGTGGTTTTGTGCTTTTAATCTACCTAGAGTTAGTTTACTTTAGTAAACCGACATAAACCCAGTTTAAAGGTTGTTAAAATAAGATAAAAAAAATCAGCAAACTTTTCCTATTTGGGGAATTTTTGGCCGTAACCGAATTATCTCAAATATAAACCGTCTATATACAGCATCGGACGTAATTATATGGATATTCTAGGGAAAACCTAGTGTACAGTGATCGCTGATTCCTACGTATAACTGGAAAAGTATAAGCATCAGCTGAAATGACATTGATAATAACATTCGAGCTTTAATTTCGATGTCGTATTTTAAGGTTTGACGAACGAAGAGCGAAATGCAGTCTGCCCATCGAGAGGCTAACTATCGCCCCCGTGGTGGCAGTAGGAGCGGCTGTGGTCTGCGCAGTGCTGGCCGCCGGGCACACCCTGCTACGCTGCCTCCCCCCCCTGGCCAACTCCTTCTTCATCTTCAACGCCAACGAGGACAACAGACTGTGTGTGGACCCCCTGTTCGAAGCTCCAATCGAGCGGTCGATAAGTCTAGAACGTGTTCAGAATGTTTCCATAATTCCGGTTAGATTTTTAACAAGCATAAGCATGTTTTACTATCTCACTACTAGGATACAGTGGACTTATCTCTTGACGTGAGAAATTAGGCCTATTTACCACGCTGCGCTGGCCAAGAGCCGGTTGGTGGAATGTCACATGTCCTTCAAACTCTTCAAAGTTCTCAGAACATGCCGGTTTCCTCACTACGATTTCTAAAATCTAAAGTAAAAACAGTCACAAACCCAAGTGTGTGGAGGATGCCTTCATATCAGTCGTGTATCATTCTGTGTCATTGTGTACCTAAAACACAACATTATGATGACATGAGATTATATTTAACCTAAGACCAGATACGATAAATTTATTTTTCTTGAAGTTGTTTTTTCTGGATTTGTAACACCAATCAAAGGAAATAAATGATTTTGTATTTTTTCCCCCGTTTTATAGTAGTTCACATTTAACGCCATACGTTTAGGAGGTTATTTCGTTACTCATAAGTCTAAATATTATTAAAACATTTCAATTAAAGTTTTTAACCATTGTTTAATTTCGTATAGCCAATTTAGTTATCTTCGCCAGATATAGCAGTTTTTATGAATACGAACGCTAGTAAAAACCTAAGTGTCTATTTTTAGACCAATGTTAATTAAATATTGCGGTTTCAAAGTTAAAAACAGGTTTAAGTGACAATTAGGTATTCAAATGTTTGTTAAGATCATACCAAGTCGCAGGTTTAATTACTCATTGTTATTAATTATTTTAAGGTCTCAAGCTCATCTTCAGAAAACACTCAACGAAGTTTAATTACTATTGACTCAAAACGTAAACATGAGAAAGCATGTACGAATGAAACCCAAATAGTCATAGAGGTAACTCATTTGATTATCATAACATAATTTGTATATTTTCACCTACACTCGGTCCCAAAAATAATGGGTTCGTCAAAAAACTAAATTTCTATCTATGTATTTCTATTATATTAAGTGTAGCAGATGTTTAGTACCCGTAACACAAGCTTAGAGCTTACCACTGGGCTAGATTTTCTTGTGTGGATTGCCCGGTAATATTTATTTATTTATCTTCAGAACTGTAAAATACTTTTTAGTTGCACTTCTAATATCATATTATGTAAACTGTTTGTAAAGGAGGTTGGTGAATGAATAGCCGGTCCAAATCCTCAGTAATCCTCAGTACTAAATTTGGTGATAGCAGGAAGCTGTCAGAAGAGCTCGTTGAGGCAACGAAGAAAGTGATAAAAAACACAATCATGAAAAATAATAAATTTTCAGACAAATATGACCTACGTTAGTTTTTTTAATTTCGAAATTGTGCACATAAGCTTTATTTTACTTTTTTATTTTTATAATTAAATTCTCAATTTAACAGTTTTCGTTTCATATGTAGTTCGGGATTCGGGAGGTGTTCGGGTTCGTGTGACTGACCCGTTATTTTTGTAACCGAGTGTAGTCTGTTGTTTCACTGCTTTACTCGCCTTACATAGATTTTAATCAAGGTTTTTCTGCAATACTAAACTTGTTTTTAGTTGCTTCTACTACGATAAATGTTTTTTTTTTTTTAATTATTTTATATTATATGTTTAATGTTATAAGAATGAGTAAACCTATATGTAATTATAGTAAACGAGTACGAGTAGGCGACGGATTTAGACTTTTTTACATCTTTCATCTTGTATTTACTACAGGAAGTTAAACGACTAGGCAACTCACAGCTTCCTGTTTTTAGTTATATGAGAAGCTAGAACCATTTAGAGCCATGTATGGATATAATTTATGGCGTGGTAAGTCTTGTTAACTTGAACATGTCTTATCCGTGAATTATGTTTTTTTAGGGTTCCCAACGCAAAGAGTAAAACGGGACCCTATTACTGAGACTTCTTCGTCTGTCTGTCTGTCACCAGGCTGTATCTCAAGAACAATGATAGATAGAGTTTTAATTGAGGGATGATGATTTCTGTTGCCGTTATAACAACAAATACTAAAACACATAATAAGATTTATATAAATATATAATCCCATACTACAAGCGGGACTTTTATAAACTTATGCGAAGTTACGCGAGGGCAGTATTTGGAGTGACCTAACCGCATCTAATAACAGTTTAAAATAAAACTTATTTTTAATATATTTTTTAATTTTTATAAAATGTGTATTTACTGTGTACACGGAACCCCTAGGTGTAGTATGAAACCATCTCATACTAATCAAATTTATTTGTACGCGTTTCAGTCAATAATGTCTACGACTATTCATCATCATCACCCTATTAACGTTCCCACTGCTGGGACACCGTGACTTCTCTCATGAGCATGACGAGAGAGATTAGGCCTTAATTCACCACGCTGGCCAAGAGCGGGTTGGTCTGACTATTAACAGTTTTAAATTTAGTTTCTTTCGATCCATTGCCTATTTAGTTCTTATTTGGTTTTTACCGTCTGTTGCCTCTGTCCTCTTATTACAAGAACACACTGTTTATCTTGTGTTATGTATGTATTTGTGTAAACTTGTTTTGGGTGTACTTACTTACTAAATAAATAAAGTACCTATGAGTTTATTCACGTCGCACACGCGGGCGGAGTATAACAGGCAGGCTAGTTGCGCGAATTTGATTAGTCCTCAATAGCGTCAATTGGATCATTGTAGATAGATTTAGATGACCCAGCTCAGTCAAGACCGATTATCGAATATCACCGGGCGAGAGAACGCAAGCAACGCAGGTCGGCTTAGCACGGCGATTGTTGTCTAGGTATAAAAGAAACGCTATCTAGATATAATAGACTTCTTCTATATACAGAATTTACTGTTTGTTTTTGGGGTATTTGCATAAATTTTTAATATTCTTGTTATTAGTAAAAGTAAGTTAAATAAAGTTATAAATTAAAAATATGTTACCTGTTGAATATTTTTGCGTCAAGAGCAACTGTGCTAATATAATTATATGCTGCGGTCGGAAGTAGGTGCCTACTATCGGAACAAGATATCCTACCATTCTAAATGCAAATCTCAATGTAAATTATTTTGAAATTCGCGCGGGAATTTGAGACGACACTGCCTTAAATACTTTGTTTGCCTCAGTAGAAGGTTCGTTTCCCGCCGAGAGTTCAAGTGTATGCACTGCAAGCACTTTATCCTTGGTTTGGGTGTTAAGGCCACCTTGTTTCGAAGATTTAGGCATTTTACTCGCCCAGTCGACTTGCATGCGCGTTACGCGGGAGCCGACTTGATATGAACTCCGGCGAACTTTGTAGGCAGCAAGAACGCCACAATACAGCAAAATGCAGTAGCTACGGTGATTTTAATTTTATTGACTGTATTTTTTTAGTATATTGATTATTTTATTGACTATATTCTTTTATTTGATAGAAATGAAAGTTTATTGTAGTAGGTATGTAGGTATTGAATGTAAACATAATTTTTCTTACTAAACTTTTTGAATTAGTGAGGTGATAATTATGATTGAAGAATTTGTGGTAAAGAATACAAACAACAAAATGAAAACAAACATAATTATTATGTACAATATTTATTCTCATTTATAAAAAAAAATACATTTTATATGAGGAATAAAATGCTTTTTTATTTCATTGTAATTTAGAGTTCTAGTGCTAGGTCCTGATTGCAATTTAATAATGTTTTGCGATAAAAAAATCTCTTTTTCTTTATTTTCGGATTTTGATTTTGCGAATCCACCGGGATTCGCATTCAAGTGTCAGATTCCGTATAGAGGCAACCAAGAGTGTGTCTGGGGTTGACGATTTCTGGCAGCAGACATTTTGACAGGTGGTGAAAGTGTGATAATTTTGATTCCATCTTTGATTTCCAAAATTCATCATCTTTTTCGATTCTTTCGATATGTACTGTTATTATACAATGTTATTATACAGTTGCCGAATATTTAAATGACAAAACCATTGGTAAATAAATGTAATGTGTAATTATTTTTAATCATTAACTAATATTTTATTTAATTTAATCTGATTTATAAAATTATTGACATGTTTATTTTTTAATTATATACAATTATTATTTAAAATTTCTTATTATTAAATTGTTGTTAATCAAAATGTCCAATGGGCAAATTACATTGATACAAAACCTTATATAATACCTACCATTTAAACTACATGTAATAATGCAATAAAGATACTTTGACTTTGACTGGTTCTTTTTCCCCGGCCCAAATACCAAATCGACATTGCCGTCGCGACAGCAATGTCGCGCAGTTGTCCTTGTAAAACCAATTACGGTTTTTATTAATTGTTGTAGTTTCACTTCTGTCGTGTGTGAATCGCACACACACCTTTTTTTTTCACGTCGCACGTCGCTCGTCGGGCGGGAAGAGCACTGGCATAGGTCCGTCGTCGGTAAGCGCCACCGCGCGACTGACGAAGCCCGCGGGCGTCGCGTCGCTCGCGGGTTTGTAGGTATTTAGGCATAATTAATAGGAAAATAACACTACAACACACACCTCAGCGATTTGCACTAGAAAAATGATTTATCTAAAGATTGGTGTAAAAATAAGGTCAATAAATTTATTATTTTAGCCACAGTATTGAAAATGCTTTTTAAAAAGAGGCAACTTTGGTATTTTTTTCTATCGAGCGAAGTTCATCTTATTGTGTAAATGTAAGCGAATTGCACTCTGTAAGATCCTCAACTGAAACATATATTTTTTTCAAAATTTTACGTTAATTTTTGACTGATTCATATTGATTTTAAAAACAGCATTTGCGGTATAAGGGGCCCTTAAATTTGTATAGATAGATATAGATAGCTAACTCTTAAATGTAAACCACAAATAAAATACAAACTGCAAACAATAACAAGACAATACATTGGCGTACAAAGGGCGGCCTTATCGCTGTGAGCGATCTCTTCCAGGCAAACTTTGGATGGACAGGAAAGAAATAAAACGACATAGACAGTGGCGTAACGTAAAGAAGATATAAAAGGAAAATAAATAAATACCAAATAAACTATTCAAAACTATTTTTAAATAAAATTAACATAAAAATAAAAATAAACTTACATAATTCCTAAACTATATCCTAATAAGAGCGATACTAAAAAATAAATAGATAAATAAATAAAGAATAATAATAGACTATATAATAGATAAAAATAAATGTTCGTGAAGCAGTTTTTTATAGTAAAAGATATCTGTACATTTAACTTTTATGTTGATAAAATTACCTAAGTTTAGATGGAAATTATTTGGATCATGAATGTTCTATATGAAGAGGTAAGTAGATATCTACAGATCTGTATTTTACAATATTGTTACAGGACCACAGCAGGATGAATCAAGATCGACGAAAGACTTTCGTTACTCTAAAATCAATGACGGAAAAAATACAAAACACTTTTCGTACTAAGACTAAAACTGTTACAATTTAATGTTAGCATTATGTAAGACTCGTGAAACCGGAGAAATAAAATATTTTACTACAGTTTCTGAATTACTTTACGTTAGTAAGTTACATATTATTTTTAAACCGCGATGCAAAACAAAAGGGGTTTTATAAGTTGGACGTGTCTCTCTTTCTACCTGCTCCCGATGAAGGATGAAGCAATTTCCAATTTGTTTTTTGAATGAATTACTTTTGTAAGATTTTTTTTCGTTGGACACGTTTGATGAAAATCGGTTGACCTGTTTAAAAGTTATGAGGGATGAAAGTGGGGAAGAAGTACGGACTAAATGTAAATGTACTCGAGTGGGGTCTCAAATAAAAGCGCATCACTTGCACATTACGAAAATAATTTGAATTTGTTCTTTTAATAAGGGCCAATTTTTCAATCCTCAGTTAAGTCGTCAAATAGTTATTTAGCGTATAAAATTATCTGTCTGTTTATCGGGCGAATAAGTATTTTCAAATTTTCAATCGTCTATTATATAGAGAATAACTATCAGTGGTTTATCCAAACCAACTTCACACCATCTGTGTGCAAGCGAGATACACAGATACTGTATTCAAAGTGTTAGTGAAGAATAGCAACAAAACTGTATTTGACAGTTCAGTCAGTTCAAATCTTGTTATTTCTACAATATCTTTTGCGAATTAATAATGAATCAGAAAATGGAATTATCCTAGAAACGTGAACTTGCTACTAATTTCAGTAGTTCAGAAGTACGTTTACTGACCGAGTTGGTAACTAAATATCGGTCAGTAATCGAAAACAAGAAAACCGACGCCGTAACCAACAAAGACAAAGATGATGCATGGACCAAAATTGCAACAGCATTTAATGAGACATCTAGTGAAACTGCAGTTCTCACGGCTACAACATTAAAATGAAAGTACTAAGGCGTAAAACATTTACGAAGAAAAAGATGACTGTCCTTAGACAGGAGTTGTATAGAACAGGTGGCCGAACTTCTACTGCCCCCGATATCAATGATGTTGAAGATAAAGTGTTAGCAATATGCTCCAATACATCTGGACTAGAATATTAGACCACGTAATGACAGTGATAATATTGCAAGTAGGTTGTGGATTTTCAATAAAAAATTCAGTATTTCAGATGTACTACATATGTATACTTCTAACTTTTCTTTCTTTTATTTTTACCAGTATTTAACTAATGATTTTTTTTCTTCAATCAATGAAAGTAAGTAGGTAGGCTATGGTTTCTTTTTTCAACCGAAACATTCTCTAAAATTCAGTGTCGTTCCATGTGTTTAAATCATCAGGCCTCTTTCGTAAAGTTCGGGTTTTTCTATCAGAAGGATATAGATAATTAAGTATTTCTTGTTCTTCCTCGATTGATAAGTGGTCAATTGCTTTATCCATCATCATAATACATCCATTTATAACAAATCATGGGAAGAACCTATGTCGTTTTACGGTTTTATCAAACAAAATAAAACGAACGAAACTATACAACATAACCTAAACGTCAAACTTATCGGCGGGATAGAACCTTATCTGGTCCTTCAAGTAGCAGGTAACTTTATTCCTCTGATAGGGACCTTATTCGACAGTTAACTACTATCTGACCATTGAAAAACCATGAATATTGCTATTCGACGAATAAAGGCTATCTGACTGTTTATCTGACGATTGAAAAATCGGCCCTAAGGAAACTAAAGCTTTGGAATCGGGTTTTATTTATATTATCTTTGATTGTGTTTAATAATAAAATAACCTTGAGGTTTAATTACGTTAACTAATAGATTATTTGGTCTATGAGATCTACCTACGCATATTGGTATTAGTTTCTCTTTTTACCCGACTACGGCGAAGCAAATGGAGGGTTATGATTTTGCCATTTATGTACCACGGCTATCCTAAAAATATTGTTATAGCGTGTTTTTAGTTTTCGGATTTTAGTTTACAAACTTTTTCATAACATGTTTTGGAAGAGTATAAAAACGGGATATGTGAAGACTTATTTAACTTAGAAGGATAGTTGTTGGGACTGATTTAGGATTTGGTAAATTAAATAAATTTGTAAGGTAATAAACGGTAAGGGATACAAAAATGTTGTTGTTAAAATCGGTTAGTCACTTATAAACAATTTTAGTCGTAAAGTATATGTCAACCCAAATAACTAATTATAATGTCGACCTCTAGTCAACAAGCTGAGCAAGCTAGTTTTGAGAGATTTAATTATAATGTAACGTAAGCTAGGCCTAATATATTAAAAAAACGAATCGCAATGGCTGCTGGGGCTTATAAGAACTGGAACAAGCTTAAAGAACTTAATAATTATTATTTTTATTTATTTAATAATTTAAAACCATACACAACAATAATCATAGGTACCATTGAATCAAATTAATTTACAACAATATTTTATCCGCGTTACCACAAAAACACAAACATACCTACCTTAGACGTGCGTTCAACATTTGTTGAACAGTGTTATAAAAAAATTTAACACGTTTGACACGTGTTAAATTTTTAGACGTGCCAATGTTTTTTTGTGGTAAAATCTTAATTTAAAACGTTAAGGTGAGGTAAGGCTCCTGTGTTAAAAAAAACTGTCGTCATCTATTTAAAACTATTTCGCGATAGTTCTTTGTTGGAGTAAAAATATATGTGTTAGGAAGGCAAGATAAAATAATGAATGGAAGATTTATTTATCATCACCATTTCAATCTCATCGTAGACACCCAGCTATTTCGATTAAAAAAATAACTTGACAATGGAACATTTGACATTGTTGGCCTTTAGGCGATATCAGACACGTTATTAATAAAATGCTTAACTAGTTAAATTAATTCCATATAAAAAATATAATTTAATCAACATTATTTGTGCAAACTGCAATTAAATTTGACACAATTCCGTTTCTTATATTCGGCTGATATTACGCACTCTTGAAAATATTAAATTTGTGTCAGACGTTCGAGTCGTGTTCTTAATTCTAAGAATAAAATGTTAATGAATTCAATACCAAACTCGTAATAAAATAATGTCAGATAAGCGGTCTGCTATAAGATAACTTTTTTCAAACATTTAAGTATATATTACTCTACAATCTATAGATATTGAGGGTTCCGAAATACTGGGTTCCCAGGATTTCAGGAGAATCCAACCAGATTGCAGAGGGTTTCCTATCCTGTCCGGAAGAACAGTGCATTATGATGCAGAAAAACGGCATATATTATCAAATGGCTATTCCAGATATTTCATAAGAAATTTCCAATTTCCACAGTGCTAGTAGTTGTTTGCAAGGATTACCACGAGCTTGTTTTAAGAACATTAAAGTATTCTCCATTTAAGAACTTTTTGTCGAGAACGGCTGGAGGATGAGGACTAAGTCCGTGGACGTTCTACTGACCTGGGTGAAGAATTATAATATGGTGTGCGTTAGTGTAAATACCGGAAATAGTAAGTATAAGGTATATATATGTAATATGTAGTAGGTACGAGTAGATACAGCAATACCTACGTAAGTATTTCACTCGAGTCGGAACTTTCGCAAAGCTTTGCATAAAACCCGCTTAGCAAACGAATAAATTATATTAGTACAAATATTGTATAATCACGACTTTCAACCGGATATCTAAACTACATATGTTACTTTCTACACAAAACAAGACACCTCGTCCATCTAGTTCATTAACTTACCTAAAAACCTACTCGACGCGCTTGCGACAGGACACTTCCTAAATAACCTTCCTAGCGTCATAATAATAATTTTTGCTTACTGACATAGGTCGTAGATAGCATAATTTTTATTCATATTTAAAATATAAAAAAATCAAAACAAACCTTGCCGTCCAATCCTAAGCAACACAAATCAAAACTTCGTAAACAACGTTGAAATTCAACCGAACACGATTGTGAAACCGTGGCGCGAGCGATTGCCGCAGCAGTTTCGACCGACTGATGCTCAACTAACTACTGGCGCTGTTCCGAGCTCCGAGGTTTCAAGCATCCGCAACTCAGCGTAGGTACAATACCTAGTTCCAACCAATCACTGTTGGAGATAGGCAGTGTGTCAAGGCGAATTCTGGAACAAAGACACGAGCCGAGTAATGAGATCCTCTGAATTGCATTCTAATTTGATGGTACCTGCGCGTGATCAGATTACTTCGCTGGTAAAACTGGTAGTTGTCCAACTCGTATAGCCTATGAATAAAACCATAGGAAAAGGAGGAAGGGAACTTTTTATTAGATAACACCACTTTCCACTTTCGAGAAATCGATTGCCATCCCCGGGAATCGAACAAACAACAATCTGTAAAAAAAATTTTTGTACATTTATGGAATCATCTCATTTGTCAAGTGAAAAGTCCCTGTGTCCCAGCAGTGGGAACGTTAATAGGGGTGGTTATGTGTATGTGTATAGCATCATGATTAGTTAAATTTTTAAGGATGAAATCACTCAAACAACATAGATAAATTAACGAAAGGAAAACCGTAAAATGTAGTCTTATAAAATTTAGGTAGCTATTATTCCCGGCTTACTCCAGCCCTGCGAGAGATCCCCTTCGGAGAGGATAGTTGGATATTTTTCTGTCGCTATATTTTCACCATTGTCTATGCTTATTCGTAGATTAAATTCTGCCGTATGTTTCTAGATCTGGTATGCACCGACGTTGAATGAACTTTATGTACCTACTAATATGAAGCAAGGGTTAGGTATACCTAAATTATCTAGGTATCTACATAATTACGAGTTATTATTAAGTTTCGGTAAATTTATTTAAGGTGGAATATTGAGTAAGACAATTCAAGCAGAGACTTTAAAGTATACGAGTACCTACTTGTACCTAGTTTATTTATTGGTTTGAGAAGTTATGCAAATAAAAGGTTGATAGCAATTGAGTTAAATGAGGTTAAGGGCCTATTTAACCATCTACAAATAAATAAGTCAATAGTTAAAATGTAGTCTTCTCGTCATCCATAGAGCAATCCTTGAAGACGAAAGTTTTCAATCAGTGCGTCCTCAGTCAATCCGTAGTCTCACGCAACCAGGAACAAATATAAAGTTGTTCGCGTTTAGCATTTTTTTTATTGCGGCAAATAAGAGAACAGAACATGTGTATACGAGATTATGTTCGCAGAAACTAAAGACAAAGGTAATTGACGAATTTTCTTTATAATGAAGACTGGTAAATAGAAATTCAAAACCATGTTTATTTTGTACCCTCATAATGTCTGCAGACTGTTAAGCCGGTTTGAATTATGGAAAAAACATGTAAAAACATGTTATTTTTACAAACAAAAGTGAAGGGATAATTTAATTTAACTATCGATAAACGCAAAACATTGTTCTGCGTGCTTCTGAAGATATTTCTTTTATTGAACACTTTTTGTCTGTTAAAAACTACCATCATCTATTTTGTTATACCTCTCTCGTGGACCAGATGCTAACTGAGTTTATGGAAACTTCCATGGCAAAATGTATTTGTCTAGTACAAATACATTTTGCTATCTACAAGAAGAAAGTCAGTCTATCGTCCCTCGTACCTATATAATATCCCCCTAAATAAATAAAAATAATACTTTTTGTCAATATGTTTATTGAACCATATAAACATATACATACTATTTAAATCTACAATTTTGTAATTTCATTTAAATAAATATTATTGAACCCATGTGAAAAATAAATCTGATTTATTGATTTCGATTTAATCAGAACTAAGTACATCCCTATATTGTCACCGGTATGTTGGTAGTAACGTGTTGTTTTTTTATTCTGAATATACCTCGGTAATTTGTGTGCCACATAACATTTAAAATCTATGTATGGAAGTCCCGTCTCTTAAACGTAGTGATCATATTCTCTTATCTACGTGTCGTATATCTACGTCTCGTGCCCGTAATGACGTACGGTGCCGAGACGTAGATATTTACGATGAGGTTGGTCCACCAGTTCAAAGTCGCACAGCGAGCTATGCTCGGAGTTTCTCTGAAGGATAGAATGCGGAGCGAGCACATCCGACAGAGAATCAACCGACAGTTACCGACATTGCTCATAGAATTAGCAAGCTGAAGTGGCAATGGGCCGGACATATCGTGCGAAGAATTGATAACCGTTGGGGTAAACGTGTTCTGGAGTGGAGACCGCGGCTCGGCAAACGTGGTGGTGGTGTAGTGTGGGACGCCCTCCAGCCAGATGGGATGACGACCTGCGAAAGACTGCGGGCAGATGCTGAATGGATCAGGCCGAAGACGGGGCGCTATGGCCGTCAGTCACTGAACGTTGTCAGTTGATTTGATAGCTATATATTATAAGCATTGACTAATGTTATTGGCAGATTGTGAAATAGGCCTTTAGAGTTATGAGTTTTTTGCTAATTTACATAATCAAGGTACTTATCCTAAGCTATTTATTTGAACAGTAACAAATTAATATAAGTGGGTGGAGTGCGCCCTATGTCGTGTTAATGTGCCCAAAGTTTAAAATTTGTGCCTTCAACGGCTGCAGAGTTATTTATGAAAAACTGATTTTGCTGCACAAACGTTCGCCCAGCTAAACTTTTTTAATAAAAAAGGGTATAGCTGTATTTTAAATATGCAAAAAGATAGCTTAAATACTAGTCTAAATGTGCCGTTAAAGCCAAATTTGTGTCTCTAAAGATTTTAGAGATATTGAGTTACCTATTTGCTGGGCGAACGTTTTGGTGATTTCTATATCTCGGAAACGGCTGAACGCACAGTCATCATTTTTGTACCTACAGATACGGTATATTTGCGCCGTAATTTTCATTAACATGAGTAGCATGGTTCAGGAGCTATTATTGTATTTCCTAGAAAACGGAAAAATGCTCTGGCTCTCGAATGAACAAGACCAAGGACTTCGCGTTAGTGCCGACTGGTACCCATTATAAATATTCACACGATCCTGTAAAGTTTTCGCCGGCCTACTACATAAAATATAAATCTAAATTTTAAATTAAAGAAAAACCCCCAATTGAAATGCCTAAATGTAAAACAACATAATATTATGAAATGTGGCACGATGCGCTTTCATTTGATACCCCACTCGAGTATATTTGCAGATTTTCTGTTTTCCTTCCTGACTCTCACACCCATAACTTTCAAACGGTTCAACCGATTTTCATGAAACATGTATAAGAACACCCGGGCCAAACTCACCTTTCATACAAAAAAAAACTAAATTGAAATCCCTCCATCCGTTCGGGAGCTATGATGTCCCAGACAGACAGACAGATAGACAGACAGACTGATAGACAGACAGACACGCCAAACTTATAACACCCCTCTTTTTTAATCGGGGGTTAAAAAGACGTGCTAATAACGATTTTGTTTTTTTTTGAGGTTGTCTTGAGTGTACTTTAACCAATGTAAAATATTTTATATTTCTACTAGCTGTGCCCTGCGGTGCTACCCGCGTTATAATAGATGAAGTACTCTTAACCAACAACATATTTATTTGAATAAAGATTAATATTATTATGTTGATACAACTTAAACAAATTATTTCGACCAAATTAGGTACCATAAAAACGGTTTTTGTGAGTTAATCTTAAAAGATAGACATATACTATCGCGGACTGTTTTTAAGATCATTAAAAGAGCTATTTTTCTTTAATACATATTTTTTGTGTATCTTGAACCGTTTTCACGGCGCACGCAACGGAAGGCTTCAAAGATGAACAATTTCTCCCGTTTTTTACACATTTACCACTATATCTTTGCTCCTATTGGTTGTAGCGTGATGTTATATAGCCTATACTATAGCCTTCCTCGATAACTGGACTATCCAACACAAAAATAATTATTCAATTCGAACCAGTAGTTTCGGAGATTAGCGCGTTCAAACAAACAAACAAACTCTTCAGCTTTATAATATTAGTATAGATATAAACTAATAGGTAGGTACTTACGTATATAAAGAAATAAGAAATAGATAGGTATTATACAATACTCGCTTGTGTATACGACTGTCCCGCCTGCGCACGCGCACGTCTCATTAACGGTTTTATTCCAAGGACTATTACGGTTTTACACTCATTTTTTTCAGTTCGGTAGCGCAGCAAAATCTCTGTCGCCTTCAAGCCTGCCGTAAGGAACCTCTTTCCAAAAATAATTATCTCTCTAATTCTTTAGAGAACCAAGTGGTTGCTCCTTTCTGTACATTCTATAGGATCAGAAAGAAAAGACAAAATTCACACAGGTAAAATAACTTTTATTGTTTTCAGAGAGTGTTAAAAGAAATTTATTTATTAGGTATTGTAAAACATTTACACAATTTCAAAGATAAAATCAAATACCACCAATCTGCACTGCACTATTTAAAATTCATAAATAAATATTAATCACCATAGTCTTGGGGCACTGGAACCTGCACATCATTTCTCAATAACAATGTAATTATATCATATAAATAATTAGCTAGCACAAATTGCGTAACATCACAATTGATGATTGATTTATTATATATATATATATAAAGTTTCCTATTCTCTTAGTATACAACCAAATAAGTTCCTTCAAACAATACAATATTTTACATACTTTAATAATAATAATTAAAATATCACATCTTTGATCCATGATAATATGCAGTTCCAATAAAAATAGCTTCCCCCATCACCGCTTCATCATGACTGGTGCAAATGTTCTTACAACATTAGTGTGACGCAACAATAAACACTTCTCAGATGAACAGACGAGACATGTTAACAGCAGTGGCAACGCTAGAAATAACACACTACATAAAAGTGCCACGCTGAGGGGGCCAACCAGTCAGAGACGCTCTCAAGCCTGGCTCTCGTTGGTGGTGGTCTCGATGGTGGTTCCAGTGGGCTTGACGGAAGCCTTTGGCTTGATGTCGTTGTCGGCGACGGACGCCGAGGGCTCGCCCTCGCCGTTCTGGCGTGGCGGCGGGGCTTCGGCGCCGGAGGGCGTGCCAGGGCCGCCCTGCTGGTTGCGCGGCCGCATGCGCCGGTAGCCTCCACGGCTCAGCGGGCCGCCGGGGCCGCCGCGGCCTCTGCCTCCGCGGAAGTTGCGCCGGAAGTAGCTACGCTGAGGCGGGGCGGCGCCGCCCTCACCTCCTTCATCACCTTGTGCACCCCCGGAGTTGAGAGGGGGTCCACGTCTTCCCATTCCACCTCTGCGTGGAGAGCCTTCACCGCCTCGTCCACCTTGACGAGGGTAATATTGGCGGTGGTAGCCGCGGCGTTTGTCGGCTGCGTATGGCGAGCCCTTTACCGGCTCGCCGCCGGGACCGGTCACGCCGGATGCTTCAAAGCCTTTTTCCCCGGCGACCACGGCGAACTCCACCGCCTCTCCGTCGCCGACCGAACGCACAGCCTTGCGAGGATTGTTACGGGCGATAGCAGTTTGATGCACAAACACATCCTCCTTGGTGTCATTCCTGTTCAAACAAACATCCTGTTCAGACACTTAATTAAAACATATTTCTGAAGATAAACTTTACTGATTGTTATTGTAAAGTGAGTCTCTATTATGTTTTTTATTTTATTTAATTGATAAACAAATTTAATAAGAATAATTAGATATGGGTTTAGAACTACTCCCAGTTCCATAGTAGACCCATTACACATTCTAGGTTTAATTATTATTTTGTGTGTGGGTATTATAACATTTTTATCCACTTAGGTTTCTTTGATATATCTGGATTTTCCCTTGTTCACATATTGTTTCACTTAATATCCGTATAAAATCCTAAAGCAAAAAGAAATCGATGAAAAGGAATAACTGCTGGAAAAAAGAACCTTAATAATAATAAGGTAAACATACTGATTGGTTCTTGGACTCTTAACAACGAATTTAAATAACATTATAGAACCACTTAAATGGTAATTTTAGAGAGTTGTCGATGATTATTATTTATTAATCAGTTTGGATATAATGAAATTTGACTTGTATCTTTATAAGTTTCAAAAAGCATCAATTACCTGTTGATAAATCCATATCCGCTCTTAACATTGAACCATTTGACAGTGCCCGATACTTTTTCAGCTGAAAACAAAAATTTGCATAAATAAACATTAGTTGCTCCAATGTCTCATTATTTATTAACTATTTATGACTTCATTGTTTTTACAATCATAATCCTCATGAGTAAGTGTAGTCGGTGTTGCTTAATGTATGTGCTTGGGTAAAACCTAACCTAACTTTTTGTTTTATGTACATTTTTATTAAGTTATGTAGTGCAGGTAATTTCAAATTCAGTTTTGTATCAGCCACAACATAATTTTTAGAAAATTCTTACATATTTGTCTAAATGCACCAACATGCATGGTGCAGATGTATAATGGTCTACAATTATTATTCTACCTCCAGTTTGTAATTTAGTAGACTTTGTTCAAAAACTAGAACAATGTATGTAAATATGGTGCGCATTTAGTTTGGGGTTCACAAAGTGCGCCATTGGGTTCCCAATCCAAATGCGACGCATCGCGCAGTCGGATATTGATTTGTTCCGCGTGACACAACCAAGCAACCCACCACCGGGGTCAAATCAATTACAATGTTACAGCGCAGCCAAGGTATTTTAACATATTTCTGAAATATTTAAACGACGACATACATAATCAAACGCATCCGATAGGATTCCCCATTATTCAAACCATGTGGTCTTGGTCAGAATGCCGGCGCACGCAAAATATAAAATGGCGTAGGAAGCAGCACTTACCAATGACCTGCTTTTGTTTGGCCGCTGGCTTGGTGGCTTGCGGCTGGGTTGAGTCTGGCTGCTGTGGCTGCGGCGCCTTTTCGGTATCAGCCATGGTGTAATTGGCGAACGGCGATGGTGGCTAGATGGTAAAATCCTCCACGACCTCTCCTTGATGTTCACTGATCACTGCTTGCTCTCCGTCAGTGCAATTATTTTAGTGTTGCCCGCTTGCATACACGATATTTTGGACAGAAATTAATGTTTCAGACCAAATTGTAGAAAACCGTTATTTTAAATAAACGTAATTCTAAGTCTTATAATTCCATTCATAAATTTTGACGAAGTAAAGTTATTACGGTGCCTGTAATTTAGGGATCTAAAACTCTGGAAACTATGTCAACTATTTATATATTCGTTCAACTTTGCGATGAGCTGATGCAATATTATCACCGATGGCAGTAGTTTTAAATTAATAATTATAATAATAGTAAATATTTATATTTTTACAGTGTTAGTTAATATTATGTTTAATTGTTGTTGTCAATAAATAATTATTAACGTGTTAATGTATAAATAAGGTGACTATTTTGGAAAAAGTCAACCAAAAGTAAGGGGGCTTAATGTCGAGAAGTTTTAAAATCGGTCGGAAATGTTTGAATTTATAAGCATCCATACGTAGCCTGTTTTTTTTTACTTCTTAAATTCATTTGACTAGAATCTTACCTGATGTAAAGTGTAGATGTGGTCAAAGATGAGGAAGACCTAGACGGTAGATGGCTTCTCCGGACCACTACGAAACACGAAAAAATCTTTTTACGCACTGGCCCAGCCCGGAAGTGGTGACAAGCCTCGGCCGAAGCCTACAAACACTACGGTAAACACTTACGGACGTGAACAGAAAAAAACCTCCAAAATGCCGAAGTAAAGTGTTATTCTATCTCTGAACGAAAAGAGGAAGGCCCATACTTTTTGGAACAGATTTGTATAATAAATTATGAAGTTTAATAAAACATGCAAAAAAGTACACCAGTTTAAAAGTTACAGATCAAAAATAAAATAAAAATCGATTTTTGGAGTTTACTCCCTAAGAAACGATTTGAGTTATAAGGCCCGGTACGGAAATTTTATGAGGAGTAAAATCAAAAAGTGTAACACGAAAAGTTGAGGTGTTACGTAGAAAGAGACAAACATATGACTGCCTCAGTGGCGCGGTGGGCGAGAGTCCGCTTGCGGCGCAAGAGGTAGCGGGTTCGATTTCCGCCGAGGGGTCAAGTGTTTGTATGCTCTGCAAGCACTTTCTCCTTGGTCTGGGTGTTTAATATGTATAATAAAAAATATGTATGTATGTATGTATATTATATTGAGTATATCAGATGTCTAGTACCCGTAACACAAGCTAAGAGCATACCACGGGGCTAGATGTTGTTGTGTGGATTGTCCAGAAATATTTATTTATTTATATATATCTGTAGGATTGAACGTGTAAAAGAATGAGATGGAATACATTACACAGCGTATCTCATTTGCTGTATTTTATTTATATTATTTTGGAACATACTTTATGTAATACGCTTTATTGAAGTAATATAAATAATCCGAATAATTACAGATAGGTATATGTTTGTTTCTCTTATCATTTTAGCAGATGCGTTCATTTACCCTTTTTTCTATTCGATATATATCATAATTATAGTTCGTAAGTAGTAAACTCCAATCGTGCGTCGTAGCTGACACAAACACACTTTTTTTTTGTTAAATTTCTACAAGAAAATATATTTTTAATAGACTTTTGTACCGAAATTGTATTTTCTTTTAATTATCTTAGCTATTTAAACTATCTAGCTTTCAAATGAGGCTAATACAAATAAAATACGAAAATACACCGCTTACTTAAACAGAAATGAAGAAAAAAATATGAACTACAAGTTAGATTGCATGCTATTATATCGTGTATTAGTTTTTTTGGAGTTTACTCCTTAAGAAACGATTTGAGTTATAAGGTCCGGTACGGAAATTTTATGAGGAGTAAAATCAAGTGTAACACGAAAAGTTGAGGCGTTACGTAAAAACAGGCAAACATATATATCTGTAGGATTGAACGTGTAAAAGAATGAGATGGAATACATTACACAGCGTATCTCATTCTCGTGGTCTCCTCTTTGCGCGATACTTCGTAGTCTCACTGTATTTTAAACTCCAATCGTGCGTCGGTCGTAGCTTTACACACACTTTTTTTTAAATAGTCAACATAGAATTTTTTTATCCGATATTTATCGATAAATTTATGTCGTGTATCCGCACATTTCGTTGGATCAAGGTTCGAAAATACACATTACCTCTATATTATTACTAACGATTCCTTGAGTGATGACGCAAATATTGGGAGGGAGCTAAGAGGACTGGTTGTGCGAGGAAAAGTGATTGTTCGACGCTCGTTACGACACAAAAAACTCTTGTTACAAAAAAAAACTTGAGGAATTCATAAACTGTGTAAACAGTTAATTCACCTATGCATTAAATTGTAGAAAAACACAAATAAAAAGTGTAGTTGGCAATACTGAATTTTGTAATTTCGTCAAATGACATCATTTCATTGCCAGGGCATTCAATGAAAGCTTTCTGAAAATAATTGAATCTAACCAGCGATATATTTTGAAAAATGTATAAAATTTTAAGCTTTTTCTAGACTTATTTTTATGGACTGCGTGCTTTTCTAAAAAAATGACCTAATATCGAATAGTCATGATGATAAACAACGTATCAGGCAACATTTCTTAGAAATAGGTTGTTGACTAGCGGATAGATGGCGCTATCTGCTTCATTTTGCGTTGCTGAACGAAGAACAAGATGACGTCAGACGCCAGCCAGTGTTCGTTACGGGTTGACAAAAACATTAAGTATGTAGGTATGTACTTAGTACACTTACCTATCTATAAAATGCTGAGATAATGTTGTTAGGCAATGAATGCTTTGCTGTTTCCGTTTTGCGAGAGTTTAAAACAGGCTTTTTATCTTACTTGTTGATGAAAAATTATGATTTAAGTAGGTACTTGGTAGAAATCGTATTTGAAATATATCTATCTAGAATCTAGATCAATCAATGAGATACTAGATTGATTAATCAACCTATTGATTGGTCGATAAAAAAAAACATCCAAATGCCCGCCCCGACTCGGCTTCGCACGGGTAGGTACCTAATTGTTAAAAAAAATCCCGACAGTTATTCGATTTTTCTTAAAACCATTTTTACGGATATTACCTTGGACTGCGGCGAACATTTAAAAAAAGAAATAGCCAAATTGGTCCAGCAGTTGCAAACATATTCCTGCTCTTGTTTTTAAACGTATCTTTGTTATATTAATTGATTTTCATTGTTAAGTTTTTGTTTATGTTGTATGCAATATCTTATTGCTTACTGAAATACCCCCTTAGACTAGCCGCTAGTCTAAGGGGATATTTCAGCGATAAGCATAAAATATTTAGTTTATGAACATAGAATAATAAATTACTACGTAAGAATAATAAATTACCCCTGAGTAACTAATGTATTTGCTCATTTTAAGTGAACTTGTTTGTTTTTCTGAAAAATAAATATCTCTATACCGAAACATAAGAGAACAGACGCGGCGCGGCAGGGGACTCTAGTTTATAATATAGGTTTAAACAGGGTAGAAAAAAATATGGGCTCTAAGAGAAACTACTTTAAATCCTTTAGCTAGCTCATTTTACAGTAAAACATCGCTTTATTTTTTAATTGAAACATACTTACATTCAAAGATTTACGAGTGAAATTGTATCACCTGGGAACCTTCAAAAATTTTAAATTTTCGAATAGCTATAAAACACACAAATGTCAAACGTAAAATTAAATGCTTACATAACAAAGTTATATTAAGGTATCAAATCTCTAAGAAGTACAGCTTATAAGATTTTTGGCTCATCATGACTGTTCAGAAAATCTTAACAGGTACCAAGTTACAACGTTTTTATTCATCATCACTATTAATAGAGTGATTACGTTAATACGTAAATAACGTACGTCAAACGTTAATTAACGTTTAACGTACGTTATTTACGTATTAACGTTCTCACGGCTGGGGCATAGGGACTTCTCTCTAGACGAGAGAGATTAGGCCTTAATTCAACACTCTGATCAAGTGCGGGTTGGCGAAATTCACATGTCCTTCAAACAAACTCTTTTAAAGTTCTCAGAACATGCCGGTTTCCTCACGATGCTTTTTTATTAAATGACCTCAATAATTTAACCTTACGGTACGTTCTTGTACACTAATGACTACCTACTTAACGTATTTCACGGATTTTTAGTTGTCTTAATATAATAATTATCCTATCAGAAAGCAAACAACATAACTAGCTATTGGATTTTTATAATCTATACTAATATTATAAAGAGGAAAGGTTTGATTTTTTGTTTGTTTGTTTGTCTCGAATAGGCTCTGAAACTACTGCACCGATTTAAAAAATTCTTTCACCATTCGAAAGCTACACTATCCCTGAGTGACATAGGCTATATTTGGTTTTCAAAAATAATATGATTCTTTACCAAACTCCGATAATGTAACCCATGGTGAAAAAATGAACCTAAAATCTTTCTTTAATCGCGAATGCTGCGAAAACTATTGAATATATAACAAAGTGATGTATCACAACTTTGTAGAACTTATCATTATCTACAAAAAACGTCTTCACATCATATCTCTAACTATTATAGTTTTGTGACAATAAACGATTTTTTTGAAAAAATAAACCTAAAATCTTTCTTTAATCGCGAATGCTGCGAAAACTATTGACTATATAACAAAGTGTATTACAACTTTGTAGAACTTATCATTATCTACAAAAAACGGCTTCACATCATATCTCTAACTATTATAGTTTTGTGACAATAAGCGATTTTTTATATTAAAAAATTAAAATACCACTGATTGAAAAGGCTCTTTATTTGTATCTTGGTATTAATCCTTAACAAAATAAATAATTTATTATGTAAGATTGCTTTAAAACCTTTATATAACTTTAATAGCATAATAATAGAGTTCTAGCTTTAAAAAAATACAGTTACGCTACACATTTTAACTGTGAATTTGCAGACTTCCGTCGAAATTATGTTGTAACTGAGTAGGTATGTGATCCATTTACTTATGTCGAATTGTTGTATTCCTATCCTATGACCAAAGAAGGTTAAGTTGGTGAATGTATCTTGGCAAACCAGCATTGCTCTTACACTTATTCTTAGCTTGAACGAAAAATTATAACCACACATACACCAATTAATATAAAACCAACTTTCTTCAAAAAACTAACGTTACACCAATTGACCCGAACCAAGTTTATGTTTGTTGTCGGTTACACCAATTTGAGCATTGCAATCAATAGTATGTTTTCTCTTACCTTAATCTTCTTAAAAGTAATAAATCTAAATTTAAAATATAAGAAAAACCCCCGATTCGAATCCTTCAATTTCCTTAAAAGTAAAACACCATAATAATGTGTAATGTGCACGCAATGCGCTTTCATTTGATACCCCACTCGAGATTTTTGCAGATTTTCGGTTTTCCTTCCCCACTCTAACCCCCACAATTTTTAAACGGCACAACCGATTTTCATGAAACATGTCTAAGAGCACTCACGCCAGACTCACCTTTTAAACAAAAATAAACTAAGTTGAAATCGCTTCATCCGTTCGGGAGCTATGATGTCCCAGACAGATAGACACGTCAAACATATATGACACCCCTCTTTTTTTGTCGGGGTTAAAAATGAATCGCAAAATGTTTTGCTAAGCGCATAGCTCAACAACGCCTATACCAATTTAGCCAATTTATTTTTTTAAATGTTTGTTGGAGTTTAAGGATGGTTTTTACGGAGAGAAAAATTCGAATAATTTTGAAACAAATTTGAATAATTACCCGTGCAAAGCCGGGGCGTGCCGCTAGTACTTAAATAAATTACAATAGTACAATTCGCGTAATGTTGCAGCATTTTACGGTATTACCCGTGGAAATAAATACCCTACTTTATGGTACACATTTTTATTATTAAATAGGTCTAAAGAAATTTAAGGAATAACTCCTTAGGGTGAACCTGTTTGTTTGTTAACCCCAGCCTGGCTGGCATCCCTTTCTCTCATGCCTACGGCAGGTGATAGCTCTAGCCGCATTATAAACCCCCGACAAACAAAGAAGGGTGTTCTAAGTTTGACGTGTCTGTCTGTCTGCGGCATTATAGCTCCCGAACGGATGAAGCGATTTCTTTTAAGTATTTTTTGTGCGCGAGTGCTCTAAGATGTGGTTGATGAAAATCGGTTTAGCCGTTTAAAAGCTATGGTGAAAGATGGAAAGAAGAACCGAAAATCTGCAATATATTCGCGTGCATATAAAAAAAATATTACATTATATTTACTTTTAAGGAAACTAAGATTTAGGAAAAAGGGGGTTCTTAAATTTTAAGTTTAGTTATAGTTATTTAGCGCGAAGGGAAAAAGCCCTTTGGCGTTCTTACATACAGACTGTCGGACAGACCGCCGCCAGCTGGCGAGAAGCACGCGCTGTGATAATATAGTGTGTTGCTCTTATTTCCTGTATTTTTACCCCTTTTTACGTGACTGGTCAACACAAAGGAGTGGTTTTAAAGTAGCCGATATCCTTTCTGAGGCTCTAGAGAATATGTGTACCAAATTTCATTTAAATCGGTTGAGCAGGTTTTAGGTGAAAGAAGACCAGACAGACAGAGTTATTTTCGCATTTATAATATTAGTGTTGATTTGACAAAAAGTATTGTTTGAGTTAAAATCACTTGCTCAGCAGTTAAACAAATAATTTGATGTGACAGACAATCATAAAGCCAACGTTATTACTAAAAATCGGTTAAATCCATTGAAAATTAAAGGCAAGGATATGAACATTACAAAAAAGGGGTTATTTAAGAATATTAAGAATATTATTATAAAAATATATTCTCGATTTTATAATTTATATTCATATTATTATTAATAACTTACACAAGTGCTTTTTTTCACGAATGGAAAATTTAATAATATTTACGTTGCACAGAAGCACGATTGCGGTTGCAAAAATTCTCATTCTCACGTAACTATCACAAAAACCACTACCTAAAATAACATAGGTATTTACATTTTAAAAACAAAAAACATCCGGTTAGCAGTTAACATTAATTCTTGCTGTTTCCATAATAAATGTCACTAAAAACGTTCACAAAAAAAAGTTTTGAAGACTTAATCTAAAATATTCCAAATTTTATGAAATCGGTCAATAACTCTACAAATAACATTAATAAACTTACAGTTAACGTACTACTAGATTTGTTAAAAAGCCGTGTTGGCTAAGTGGATGTACACTCGACTTTTTTTCCGAAGGTCGTGGGTTCAAATCCCGCCACGCACCTCTGGATTTTTGCTATAAGCAAAATTTTTGCTTGTATGTGCGCTTTAGACCGGTGATCAAGTGAGATAACCGCCATGTTCTGAGAACATCAAGAGTTTGAGGGACATGTGACATTCACCAACCTGCACTTGGTCAGCGAAATCTTTCTAAGAGATAATCCTTGTGTCCCAGCTGTGGGAACGTTAATATGGCGATGATGGTGAGATTTGATAAGTGTAAGAAAGAAATGCGTTTAAAGATGACAGCCGATAGAGAGATATGGAAGCTCTATATCTTGTCCCACAAACGGATGAATGATGACAAGTTATGTTAACTGTTTTTACTAGTTGTTACATAACCTAAAATATTATTATTAAAAAAACCCCGAATCTAAAGCTTTAGTTTCCTTAATCTTATTGTTTTGCAACGTGCATGTGATATTATTTGCAGATATTCGGTCCTTATTTCTCACTTTTACCCATTACTTTTAAACAACCCAGCCGATTTTCATGAATCACAAGCGTAGATATGTGGCTGACCTTGTTTATCTGGTGAATATATGTAATAGCGCCGTAGACTGTCCTGAACTGCTTGAGAGCAAAGGGCTACGCATAATAAAAGCTGCATTGAGATAACCATGTAGGTACTCTTTATGTTAGTTCGATCGAACTAACTATAGACTGAATTCTGCATGATATGATAAGAGCCTGCAACTCGAAAACTCGTTGGTGTGCAAAGGTTTTGATTTTGACCTTTTTAACCGCCGACCAAAAAAGAGGGGTGTTATAAGTTTGACGTGTCTGTCTGTGTGTCTGTCTGTCGGTTACATCATAGCTCCCGAACGGATGAAGCGATTTCAATTTAGTTTTATATGAAAGGTGAGTTTGGCGCGGGTGTTCTTAGACATGTTTCATGAAAATCGGTTGAGCCGTTTAAAAGTTATGGGGGTGAGAGTGCGGAAGGAAAACAGAAAATCTGCAAATATACTAGTGTGGGTATCAAATAAAAGCGCATCGCGTCCACATTACATAATATTATGTTGTTTTACATAATTTAAGGAAATGAAGGCATTGGAATCGGGGGTTTTGCTTAAATTTTAAATTTAGATTTCTTAATACGTTGGATAGTAGGGTTAGGCAAATTATTTCAGATGAATATTTTATAGTCTCTTAATAGCATTATATTTTGCTGCTGTAATAATTAAGTTGTCTACTAACTTTTCTTTACTCTTTTAATATGTATCATTTATTAGCGAAAACTAGTAATTGGCCTTCAGTCTAAATGTGCCTTTTTTTTGGCACATGTTATTAATAATATATAATAATACTTAGATAGGTACGATAAAAATCACTATCTTTTTCGTGCGACTTAAACGCGCCCGTTTTGATGTTTTATGTTACTAGCTGTGCCCCGCGGTGTTACCCGCGTTATAATGTATTTTCCCGCGGAATGACGTTTTCCCGCGGTAAAAAGTAGCCTATGTTATTTTTCAGGCTCTAGAGATTCTGTGTACCAAATTTCATTTAAATCGGTTCAGTAGTTTTCGCGTGAAAGAGTAACAAACATCCATACTTACAAACCTTCGCCTTTATAATAGTAGTAGGATGAGCGTGACATGTAACGGTAGGAACAAAGTGTTTGGGCCACAAAGTTACTGAAAGTTTGATAAAATCAGTTAATTCCCATGGAAACCATAGAATTTGACATAACACATGTTATTTCGGTCATGCTTTGCGATTTGGACAGCAAGGGAATTAAAAATTAGTATATTTTTGATGATTAAGTTTCACTATGAAAAATAATAAAAATTAAAAAAAAAATGTAGTAGTATGCTTTTGAAACAATAAACATTACAATAAAAAGGAAACAGCCCATTTTAAAGTCTCGTGTATATTTCCTACTAGCGGCCCGCCCCGGTGTCGCACGGGTAAAAAAGTTCCCGGCAATTATTCGATTTTTTCTCACCTTTTAAACCTTCCCTAGACCTCCACGAACATTTCAAGACTAAGATAAGATAAATCCGTTCAGCCGTTCTCGAGTTTTAATCAGACTAACGTACAACAATTCATTTTTATTTATATAGAAGATAGATTGGAGTTGAATTAAAACAAAAAACCTGCTCAACAAGATATATTAGTGAGGTCAAATCATTAAGGTAATTATGTAATTACTTTTTAATCTTTGTGTGCCTAAATGTAGTAATTACAGATAAGACCTATCATTACAGATTGACCTCTATGACACAGTTTTTCAATTCTGTAGATACATTTGGGGCTTCCACATTTTAAGTTAAGTACCTTAATTTTTTATGATATTGGTCAAGTAGGTACGCAAAATGGGCAAAGTAATTACAAATTTCAAAGAGCATTTATTAATATCAATATGTAGTTACTAGATAAGCACTTACATTTATAATGAAAAAAAAACAATTCACCTATAAAATTGACTGTAGCCGTTTACCGCCCCACATTTTTACTCTCTAGTTTTTTAATTCCCGTTCCATTTTGTCCCCATTAGTATCAGTATCAGAGAAGTAATTAGGTACGTAAACACCTTTGTGAAACCTTCGCCGAAGGGATTATTTACTAGGTTATTCATCATCATTTCTGCCACAGGACGTCCACTGCTGAACCTGCCTCCTTCAACGACTTCCACATACAGCGGTCGGAAACGTCTTGCAACCATAGTGAACTGGCTGCTTTTACCAGATCATCCGTCAATCTTTCGCCCACAACCGCCATCGGTTCTACATGCCACTGCAACTACAACAAACTCATCTTACTTATCTATTTTTTTTATTGTTTGTTTTACCGCGCTAATTTTAGGAACTACTGGGCCAATTTTAAAATAATAATAATTAATTTTTGTTCGTCCAAAAAAAACAGATTACCTAATACAAAAGGAGCATACAATAAACACGACTTTCACTTTAGAATATGTATATGAGTAAGAAATAGATCAGAAATAGAATTAGAATTCCCTGTGACGTTCACAAACTCGCACTTGCACTTGCACGTTGTGAATTAAGGCTTAGATATCTCTCTCGTCAAGAAAGAAGTCCCTTTATCCCAGCATTGGGAACATAACTCGTACCAAATGTTACGCTAATTGGTTTAGCCGTTGAAAAAACGGACAAACAAACAGACACACACATAGGTACACTTTCCAATAGTATAATATATAGAGATTTTTTAAAACAAGTACCTGTAAAGTATGTATACTCTACGCGTAGGTACGAAGCTGCGGGCGTCCGCTAGTAACTAAATAAACGACCTATCCTAGAACGATTGCGTACCAGTACCTACATAATCACCAAAACACGATATTTTAAAAATATTGTAACATAGTAAAAAAAATTATATACACCGTGTACTTACCGTGTACATTATTTGGTTAAAGAGAACAAAAAAAAAATGTTACCGTTTCAGTTATATTTCACGTCAAAGATAATCTAACCAAAAGCTATAAAATATTACAATCGTGACCAAATTATGTACCAACATTTTAAAGAAATATTTCTGGACAATCCACACAACAACATCTAGCCCCATGGAAAGCTAATAAGCTTGTGTTATGATTACTAGATATCTGATATACATAATATAATATATATTATAATATAATGATATTTTTTATTATACATAAGTATAATATCTCAGACCAAGTGTGATGAATATCTAATCTGTGGTATGACCAGTGATTCTGAGATAGTTTGTATTTCATTAAGATATTTATTATTCCTTAAATATCTTTAGAGGCATGGTTCATCAACACTATCTACTCATGTAGTGATATATTAATAATACATTTATCGTTTATTATACTTATGTATTTTCTCCTATTTTTTTTTCTTATTTAATGTATGTATTTATTATTTATTTTTATTTCTTTTGTATATTATTTATGTATATGCTGATCTTTGTGCACCGTCTTTCGTGTTCCTAACATATCCTATCCATCCAAAGGTTGCCTGGAAGAGATCGCTTTAAGCGATAAGGCCGCCGATTGTACAACGTATGTGGCTATTGATTGTTATTTTTAAGTTAGTCTGTAAGCATTGGTGTGCAATAAAGTTATTATCTATCTATCTATTTATAATTATTTCCAGAAGACACAACTTCTAAAGTAGCTGCAATCTTTAACCCAGTTTAGTCTTTTACATAAAACCTTCGCTCAAACTTCTATTAAGATTCGCTTCATCACTTGAAGTAGGCCCTACCGTCTTATAAAAGTAAAGAACCAAGATATTGTAGGTACTTAAAATATACTTAGTTTAGCTCATTGAGTAGGTAAAGTTTCCTAAACCAATTGGTATAATATTGTCCGAACCAAAATACGTACATTGGAGTAAATCTTTACAACTTAATAAGTTTATACTAACCTGACCCTGACTTACTGTCGCTTATTGCACAGCGTTATAATAAACTGGTCTGAATTGAAACGAGAACTTAATACGTTTACTATAATATTTTTTTAAAAAGACAAGCGACTTTTAAACCGATATTAGTGAGTGAGGAATTACAATATTCGTTTAAAGTATAGGAAGAATATAGAACACAATTTATACCATTTTATGCGACAATTTATACTTCAGATATTTTTTTTAAACGCTCCAAATTTTTCAAATGTTTTTTAAGCATGTTCTACCGTGACCATCATTCAAAAAAAAAAACAGAATTATTTATTCAGCAACTTAATGTACAGTTTACAGTTACAAGGTTTGAGATCCACTTTTAAGTAAAATAAATACCTGTGTTAGAGGAATCTCGCTCTGCCATAAATACTAACACTACAGTAAATTAAGTATAGCTATAAAATTTCATTCGGATATTAAAAAAAGCCGGCATTTCGGGAAGAATTAGTAAAAATTCAAAAATGACGGCTTTTCGGAAATTTACTTTGGTGTTCTGAAGAGGATGGCATAGAAACGAAGGTCGGCATTGGGCACCGTAACCCGATGGCATACGCCGAAATTGATGATGAAGGTGTTTTTATGAGTTAGGCAATTTACAGACAAATTCTTGTTAATTATCTAATAGTTACAGGTGATAGGCAAAATATGGTCAGTTTACACAAGCCTCTTTCTGACGAGAACGATATAGGTACCGCTGAGCTTGTAATGGTTATGAAATATGTTATTTATCTACACTGTGTCTACACGTACAAGGTATGCTACTTAGAACGTTTAACACTTGACTCGGAACATTTATATTAGCACGTTTATTGTAAATCATGCACGCTTGATATCCTGTACTCAAATAACTAGGCATCGTTGATAAATAAAATATTATATGGTTGAAATAAATGTGTAAATTGTGAAATTATATCGCAACTCAGGTAGAAGTGGGACTATAATCTTCCAGCTAATCTAATTAAAAGTCAAAGTCAAAACATTTATTTCCTTACAAGCACAGGGATGAACATTGGTGTACCGTATTTGGTGTAAAATTTTTAGGAATTCAAAAGTGTGTATTTTTTTTTAATTGTTTATATTTTGAACAATTGATTGAAATTAAGATCGTACATTATGTAGAAACGGTGCATAGAATATTTGGTTCAAGAAAATTGGTTTGGTACCAATTTCAAAATTGACGCTACCTGCTAAATCTCACCTTTCAGCATACAGGGAGTACATTTCTGCCAGCAAAACTATCAGATTATAATTTCTTTAAATATGTTTGTTTGCTTGTCCCGTATCTTATCACATTACAGCATAGCTAGATTATTCGATTTTGTTTTTATGAATATTTTACCTTAATACCTAAGTACCATGACGTAGGTTACTATGGGCCATATCATGTATTGAGTTTTAATACCAACACTTGATAATGAAATGACAGTTCTTGTCCTAATATCCTTAGTACTTAGAATTAAAAGAAAAAATACCTTAATAATTAAATATAAGCTACGTTTAACAACGGAGTTTGTCGGTTTTTTTTTAATTTCAGGGTTGCTCTCGATTTCTCTGAAATCCCATCATGAGATTTTGACATGGTGAGAATGGGACCAATCAGCAAGCATACCCTTCCGGATAAAACAAGAATTTTCAAAATTAGTTCAGTTCTGTTCCTTGTAATGGGACTTTGCGCTTGAAGCGACAATTTGCAAGTGTCGAGTTAAATAAAATTTTAAAGTGAAAGAGATGTTACTCAGTTGAACGCCATTTTACGTCCTTATTTTCAAAATCGGTTCACAACTAATGAAATGACAGAGACATCGCGTAACAATTATACAAAAATAAAATTTTAAATATAAGAGATGGACTCAATCTACATTTCAATGTGTTATGTTGTATGGGAGCCCCCATAAATATGTATTGATTGTATGTTTTAGTTGATGTAATATCGGGAACAGAAATACATCATCCCTCAAAATTTCAAATCTCTAGCTATCACGGCTTTAAGATACAGCCTGGTGACAGACAAACAGACAGACGATGAACTCTCAGCAATAGGGTCCCGTTTTACCCTTTGGATACGGAACTCTAAAAAGACATTCAGCCGAATTCAGAACCTCCTCCATTTTTGAAGTCGGTTAAAAATGACGAGAAACCTGAAAATGATTAGGTACCTACCAAAGGTATGTACTAGTATCTACTAGTATATAGATATAGAGCTATTATACCAATAAGCACACGCCCTCATTATCCGCCTTATCTGTCAATCCACGCAAGTACCTACTTAGGAAAATACATTAAAATACATGCTGAGAATTATCTTACATGAAGGTAGGTAAGTACTTAACCATGTATGAAACTCTCACTTAAAAATATATTTTTATATTTCTGGACTATTCACACAACAACATCTAAGCTCAAAGCTTGTGTTACGGGCACTAGACATCTGATATACTTAAATATTTTGTTATAATACATAATTAAACACACAGACCAAAGACAAAGTGCTTGAAGAACATACAAACACTTGGCCCCTCAACGGCAATCGAACCCTCTACCTCTTGCGCTGCAAGCGTACCTGCGCTCACCGTGCCACTGAGGCAGTCAAAAATCTAGATAACTCTTAGAATAAATATGTAATTAATTACATAGTGTAATCAATCATACATCTCATACTCAAAAAAACGTTGGAAGCTTTCTATGTACATTATATTAGGCTAGTAATTATTGTAGGTATAAGTAGATTTATTATTGGTGTGCATGCGCTGTGTGTGAGTGTTCTTACCTCCAATCTTCATGAAAATTTATGAGGATTTAGTAGAAAATTGTCAAAACCAAATGGCCAAGTAATAAAATTTGTTAATTTTTGGACGGACGGATGACTTGGTCGAAGATGCTGGCTCACGGTGATTCGGACACGGAGTCAATAATTGATTGAGGGATCAATTATGTCCGACCGACAGCGGGCGTCTATTATCTAAAGTGATGATGATTCTATAACATTGATAGAATATCAGAAACATCGGCAATTATTTTTAAGATTTTTTAACACGGGCACCTAAGGCTTGGTCCTTAAAACTTTAAGAATAATTTATCAGTTTGAATTAGTCTTATTTTTTGCAATAATCTTGTTTTGTTAAGTACATATCTTCATAATTTTAAGTACCTACCTATATCATTCATAGATACGATTATGAACAACATGTTACAATAATATTAACAATAGGTACGTATTGAAAATAAACCAACCAACCAAACTGTGCGAAAAATCTCCCTAACAAAATAATTATTCAGTACATAGAGACAGAGACTCTGTAATGTTTCACCTTCTCCAAAGTAAGTTGGCCAACGGTTAAGATGATGAGCTTTCACGTCGGAGATGGTACAAACCATAGATAGATACTCTAAGGTACAAACCCTTTTCATTGACTATTGATTTGCGATAATGACATTTATCGAACTTCCTATTGGTTTTAAAACAATGTACATATAGATGTTCTTCTTGTCTATATTTTTTTACGTCAATGCCCTTATATAAGGTTGATTAGTATTATCATTAGATAATATTTAGTGTTCTAGGAAGCAGAAAATAGGTAGGTGGTTACACGATTTCGTGAACCATACCTATAAGTAAATAAATATATTTTTGTATGTATGTAACAACTTATGTTCACGTAATAGATATTGATTCAGTAACACATGTTAGCTTAATGACAATAAGTTACTTCCGTAAGATTTTTTATATATGTTCGATTAAGTTATCCCCATTTAATGTTTTTTGTCTCGCTTAAGCATTCTGGCCCTATCAAGCCTGTTTCTTCTAAAAAATTAAAACACAATAGTGCTAAGTTGTCTGTTGTAATAATTGCTTAATAAGTAAGTTATTAAGTAGGGAATGAGTAACATTATATTAAAAACGCGTGTTGGCTAAGTGGGAACTTTAATTCCGAAGGTCGTGGGTTCAAGCCCCGCAACTCACCTCTGGATGTTTCTACTTGAAAAATGTATGTGCGCTTTAAACACGTGATTTAAATGTGAAGGCAAACATCGTGAGGAAACCGGCATGTTTTGATAACTTTGAAGAGTTTGAAGGAAGGGTTGGTGAATGTCACTTTGATTCACCAACCCGCCCTTGGACAGCGTGGTGAATTAAGGCCTTAGCTCACTCGCCAAGAGTCCCTGTGTCCCAGCAGTGGAAACGTTAATAGGGTAATGATGATAAAATAAAAAAAAATAAAAACACGCCTGAAACACGTGTAAATTCAATCGCCTGAAAACACATGTAAATTCAATTATTTAGTGCGATGGCCAAGTCTCAATATATTTAATTTATAAAAAACATTAAAGAATTTTAATATTGATATGCATCACTATAAGATGCTGTTAATTATTACGTAACAACATAATGCTTCGAGTACGGAGATTCCAGACACAATTGATTTTCAATTGTTATGGACCACGTTCGTGGTCTTAGAGACTGGACGTACCTATTAAGACAGAAAGTCGCCTAAGTAGAGACTGAATAAATTAATAACCGACTTGGTATTACATGGATCTCACAACTTTTTACCGCAGAACAACTGAGTTGAGCGACTTGTTTTTTTTTTACAAGTATTGTTTTTGATGGGATAGGTATTTCAGTCAAGAACACGCAAAATATTAAAACTAAATAGTTAACCCAACTGCACTTTATTTTTTATCCAAGAAGGAGCCAGTCTTGAAAAAACATAAACCTCCTCCTTGCGCTATCGTGTAAAACAAACTTTCAAGTTACATTTTCTCTTACATCCATATGAATTGAGCAAAAAGTTATAAACAGGTTATAATTAAGTGACAAACAATCTCTCACTCGGTTCGTCGACCGCAGGGTTTTGATAGTAAGTAAATATAAAAAAAACAAAATGCTTGTGGGAATATTCTTACAAACTTTCAAAATTTATCAATGAAAGTTTCCATCATAGTTTAAGAATTGTAAACTTTTAAGAAAGTTTCCGAAATAAATCATTTTTTTTTAAGAATTAGACTTCACTTCAACTTAGATGTCATTACAGAATTGTGTCAAATGGATCAATGAAAACAAAAACAAAATCAAATCAAACTTTTCTCTGTACGTAAACTTTTAGGTGTTTAGTTGTACAAATAACATTGTTTGTAGTAGGAATGATATCTGCAATCGTTGAGTGATGTGATCGTTGCACTCGGTTTTAACTCGATGGACTTGTTTGTCACACACACAAGTGTTACCGTTGGAAATCTATAAAAGGAGGTTTGTGTACGCGGCGCATGTATTTGTATTCACGGACGCGTCCAGTGAGTCGCTCCGTATTTTATTTTGAAAGGCGTCTAAGTGTATTCTGCTGCGACATGGCCTCCAGGGATCCATCATCTGACCAACTGGTCAACTTCAAGAAATCTTTGAAGGTAAGTTCATAACTCACTTTCATTTGTTCTAAATGGGAACCGGGTTTATAAGGTCACATTCTCAGCAAGCTATTTGTACAAATAACTTAGGATTCATTGATTATGTTTGCTGTTTTGTGCCTTTAAATTCGAATTTTAATGAGCATAATGGAGGTGACTTTGCTGTTTAGGTAATAGGATGATAGGTAGGTTTATTGTAGTACCTCAATTAAAAAATGATCATGAAAATTGTAGTGGAGCTGTTATCAATCTGATTCATGCACTCAAACCATCTCATCATCATATTGATAAGCAGCGAATATCATTTTGGAAGTTATGCATTAAGTAAACAAGAGTAAGTATTATGTTTGGATAAAAAGCCATAGCTTTTAAACAAAAACTAATTCTACTAAACAGTATCCATGATTCTACTAAACTATGTTTAAAAACCTTTATAAAAGTTGTAGTTTACTTGTCCTTTAAAATGTTAGATTCTATTATAGTAGTGTGAAACTCACCATTCTAATATTTGGTATTTGTCCTATCTGAAATCAACTTATCTGGCTAGCGTTATCCTGCCAACCATGAACATTGATAAAAGGTATTATTTGGTGATCAATACACTTATCTCTTATCACCATAGCTATGTTTGATAAAAAAGTACATACTCTTAGATGTTTAGTAATTAATGTTAAGTGTACTCTGACCTCAGTTTATCAAGAAAGTACATAATAAACTACATTAAGTATAAAGAATGTTCATATGAAAATGTATTGTGTCGGGCTGTGCAATGTTACATAAATTAACACAATGTTGATGTGATCTTTGAACGTTTATTTCCTTTTGCTGATTTTCCTTTTATTATTCAAATTATGTTTTGAGCCTTGTGATAGGTATTTTCATTGTTTTCAAATATAATGTTGTTTAAATATTATAAGTATTCTTTCAATTGTTGCTAAAGAAAACAATTTTATGTCAATTCTTGTTATTACTTTCTGTTTGCTATTTTTGCACTGGGGGTTACTGATAGTTTTTTGTTCCTTAAATTAATTTTGTGGGAAGAGATGTAGAAAGCCTATGCCGAAGGGCAAACTGCAAAACCGAATTAATGTAACACTATTGTAAATTGTTTAAAATCAGTGTATAAAGGTTTAATAAATAAATAAATATATTAATTTTAAAAACTAGCACAATTGGGCCAGCTTTGCTTAGATGCGAAAACCTCTATGTAATGCAGGAAACTGCATATATGTAGGTCTGTTCAGTAGTTTTTGAGTTTATCCCGGAACATAGATGCAGACTGACGAGTGGAGGGAATATTTATTTAGCACACTGCATCTATCTGTTCTTTGCACTGCAAAATGTATTTATATCTTTTAATTACTCTGTTGTTTTATTTTTATGAGTCATATCAGCATGCCAGAGAAATAAATGTATTATAGGTTGCCTTTATCAACTATTTAAGTTATTGCTTTCCAGACAATTAATTGTTATTATGAACATTATAGGTTAATCACCTACTACTTATAACTTTAGGTTCATAAATATTATGAACTAACCAAGTTTTCCTTCTGTTCCAGGAATCTCCTGGTTTTATTACCACTAAAACAGGATCACCAGTTGGTGTGAAAACAGCTATCCAGACTGTTGGCAAATATGGTCCAGCACTGCTGCAGGATGTCAATTTCTTGGATGAGATGTCTTCATTCGATCGGGAACGCATTCCAGAGCGCGTTGTGCACGCTAAAGGAGCCGGCGCGTTCGGTTACTTCGAGGTGACTCACGACATCAGCAAGTACACCGCCGCCAAGGTCTTCGAGAGCATTGGCAAGAAGACTCCTATCGCTGTGCGTTTCTCCACCGTCGGCGGAGAGAGCGGTTCCGCTGACACCGTCCGCGACCCTAGGGGATTTGCCCTCAAGTTTTACACTGATGATGGCAACTGGGATCTTGTAGGCAACAACACACCTATATTCTTTATCAGGGACCCTACCCTTTTCCCCAGCTTCATTCACACACAAAAGCGCAACCCTGCGACCCACTTGAAAGATGCCGATATGTTCTGGGATTTCATCACGCTTAGGCAGGAGACGGCCCATCAGGTGTTGTACTTGTTCGGAGATCGTGGTATCCCCGACGGCTACAGACACATGAACGGCTACGGATCCCATACATTCAAGCTCGTCAACGCCCAGGGTGTCGCTCATTGGGTGAAGTTCCACTACAAAACCAACCAAGGCGTCAAAGCCCTGTCTCCCGAAAAAGCCGGCGATCTAGCATCTCAAGATCCCGATTACTCTATCAGGGATCTTTACAACGCCATCGGAAGAGGAGAATTCCCCAGCTGGACTTTCTACATCCAGGTTATGACGATGGCGCAGGCCGAAAGCTCCAAATTCAACCCATTCGATCTTACCAAAGTCTGGCCCCATTCTGAGTTCCCTCTCATTCCAGTCGGTAAATTTGTGTTGGACAGAAATCCTAAGAACTACTTCGCTGAGGTGGAGCAGATCGCCTTCAGTCCTGCGAACCTGGTGCCCGGTATCGAGCCGTCGCCCGACAAGATGCTGCAAGGACGCCTGTTCTCGTACAGCGACACTCACAGGCACCGCCTCGGCGCGAACTACTTGCAGATCCCCGTGAACTGTCCGTTCCGCGTGACCGTGTCCAACTACCAGCGCGACGGACCGCAGGCGCTGCAGAACCAGAATGACTGCCCGAACTACTTCCCCAACTCGTTCTCCGGGCCGCAGGAGTGCCCGCGCGCCCAGCGCCTGCAGCCGCGCTACAACGTGTCCGGAGACGTGGACCGCTACGACAGTGGACAGACCGAGGACAACTTCTCCCAGGCGACCGACCTCTACAGCAAAGTGTTCTCTCTGGAGGAGAAGCAGCGCACCGCCGTTAATATCGCCGATAACCTGAAGAACGCGGCCGGGTTCATCCAGGAGAGGGCCATCAAGATGTTCTCGCAGGTGCACCCGGAGCTGGGCACTAAGATCGCCGAGCTGCTCGCTCCCCACAAAAAGTATCACTCTAACTTGTAAAAGACTCGCTCAAGTCGAATGGTGCCTAAGAATTTCAAGACTAATTATCCTTAAAGGGTTTTCGGGGATGTATACTAACTAATATTTTTTTTTATTTGTATATGTCAAGATCAGTTTACAACATTATGTTGCAATTCATTTTATACTAAGGAAATAGAGGATTTCTGATTAATGAAAAACTATGATAAGTGCTTCTAGATATTTTGTACAAGTTTTAGTACATTCAACTTATGCATAATAATGATATATTTATTTTAAACCCATGTATAGTAAATTATTGTTGCTAATAAAATTGGGTATTTGTTAAAATGTTTTATATTCCTTATAAAGCTTCATATACTTCGGGTTGCAAGTCTCCTAGATTTACAAAAAAGCTTACTAAGAGATTCTGTTAATACTACCCTTCTCTTAGTTACTTATTAAACATTTTTTTATGAATAAACAGTAGGGAATCTAGATTTTTTATTATCCTAGGTATGTAACATTTATCTGTCTCTATAAAATAAAGAAACCTATAGGAAGATTAGGAAATCATAATCAATTAATTTGGTAATAGAAAGTAGTTTGTAATTGGGTAAAACAGGAAATAAAAAAGTCCCATACCAGAGAGTTAGTTGTTACATGGGCAATAAAGATACCAGTGCTTCTACTGGCAGTAATTGTCGATTGGTAGTAACGAAGGATATATTTTTTACAAAAGTTACCGAAACTGATGAGTAAAAATAAAATAAGGGCCTTTTTACAAAGTAAAGTTAGACAATGGTTAAAATATAGAGCTATTTCGGTCAGACACATGTGACGAAGCCAGATAGCTCTAGACCTAACTCACCGTTTACACTGATTTTCTGAAATAAGCCTTAGGTATTATTTTTAGAAGGGATATGTAGGTAATATTTGATTACGCCTCTTTGATTTAGGTTTAGGTATACAAGAGAGGCCCAAGTCCAGTAACGTGCATATATATCTTGTAATATTCACTCCATTTTAAAAGATAGCTGACCTTTCCCTTTTTACTGGTAGTTCTTCCACCTCGGAAGAGAATATCCGTGGAAATATCCCAATGCTACAAGACACAATAGTATGAGTACAATAATGTGTCTATGTATGACGTTAAATGTACCTACCTAGTATACTTTATATGTATATTTATTCGATCGATTATTCTAATAGACCTATAAATACTTTATAATATTTCTTCGATAAACATTATATATTCGATCGATTATTCCAATGGACCTATATACTATATATTATTTCTTCGAGAAACAATATTTATTTCGATAGATTATTTTATTAGACCATCTCAATTATAAAATAAGGTTTAAAGTAGGCGAATAATAATTTTAGTTTTGAATTTTCTTTAAACGTACTTAAACGATATCTATAAATAGTATAAAATAATAAGTCTCTCCCGCCACTTACATTTTTTAACCTACCTACTAGTTTTAGGATCACAAATTTATAAAAGTAAGCAAAAAAAAAACTATTTACAATTTCTTGAAATGTTTAACGAGTGTTCTCGATATGAAAGGTTAGGAATTTATAGGACCAAAGAGAATATGACTACTAGCTTTTTAGGACTAGCTTTTCACGTCACGGCGTTGCCTATGTCATATGGATTTACCCGCGAGAACAACATGTTTTCCCGCAGTATAATAGCCCTAGCCTAGTAGCCTATATCTGAAACTAAAAGCATTTACCGACCAGAAGGTAGTTCCTGAGATAAGTACTTTCAAACAAACAAACTCTTCATTATAACAAATACGAAAGTAACATTGCCGTCTGTTATTTTATGATAAGTCGCGATTCTGTGTTTGCTTAAAGTTAAAGCTTAAAGTTAAAATTTAAGTTAGATACCTCTTTATGACTAGAGTTATAATAAAGAGTATGTAAATCTTTATTATTAAGTACTCTAGTCTTACTAAGACTAGAGCCCATTTCGCATTCTAATGCTAAGGTTCGTCAAATTCCTAAATTTAATCTAGATGATATGGTGTGGAAGTGGTGGTGTGGAATTTCCCGGTATGTTCCCGGGACATATTTTCCTGAGTTAAAAAGTAGCATTATGTCCTTTCGCAGGCTCTAGAGAATCTGTGTACCAAATGTAATTCGCCATAATTATTTCTTGCTAACGATTTGTATTGGGTTTCTTAATTTAGATAGAAAGCTTACCTTATAGCTCATTTTAATTAATTTTTTTTTAAAGATATACCTATAGGCTTGCATTTGACCACAATCTCACCTGATGTAAAGTGACGATGTGGTCTAAGATGCAGCATGAAGACCTAGAAGGTGGCTTCTCCGGACCACATTACGAAACACGAAAAAATCGCTTCGCGCACTGGCCCAGCCCGGAGGGTGGTGACAAGCCGCGGCCGAAGCCTACCACCAGAGACTGTTCTTCGCACCACCCGGAGGTCACGTGTAAGGATTCAGAGGGTTACCACTTACGGACGTGAACAGACAAAACCTCCAAACTTGCCTTTTAACTTTTTAGAACTTGCTACTCAAATTTTAGCCGGTAATTATAGGACATTAGAGCTATTCTGATGTAACTATCAGAATAGCTCTAATGTAATTTAATGTACTCGTATGTACATGACTCCATTTAATTGAATACTTAGGTATATCTACTAATAGACTATTATGTAATTTAATTTATGATTTTTCGCAACTGGCTTTCTAAACTGTTATGATGAAACAGAAAAGCTACTTCATGTTTAACGTAAAATTACCAGATTAAAGCAGTCCATTTCGGTTAATATTTCCAATTAATGTTATGTTCTTTATTTATAACTAGTGGCCCGCCTCGGCTTCGCACGGGTTTTTATTCAATTTTTTTTCCCGGCAATTATTCGATTTTTTCTCGCCTTTTAAACCTTCCCTAGACCTCCACGAACATTTCAAGTCTATGATAAGATAAATCCGTTCAGCCGTTCTCGAGTTTTAATCAGACTAACGAACAACAATTCATTTTTATATATATAGATTAGTGTTTCAAATACCTAATCAGTTTACAAAAAATATAAGAAAATAACGTTATTATTATTTTTTTAATTATAATGTTTTTAACGAGATTATTACTTAGATTTTAGTTTCTTACTACCCTACTTAGAAAATTTAGTTGGTAATGATAAAAAATTACGTTGTAAAATAAGAATTAACCAAAGGGTATAAAGGGTTACCTAATTTTGATTTAACATTGCAATGCGAGACCATAACGAAACAAGACTGGAATAACGAATACCTAAAGTGCCTTAATGGTTAAACTAGCAATCTTCTGAGTTTGATGAGGGCTTTAATAATCTAGAATTACGCGTAAACTCGATAGATTCAGTGTTGTGCTCACCTTTAGGTAATAGGCACATATTCCATAGTTAATAGTATCAACAATGTCTACTAAATTTCTTTTTGTTTTATGTGCTGTTGGTGGTGCCTTAAATAAATAAATAAATAAAATAAGATTAGCGCTTATTTAAAAACACTCTGAGGATATCCTTTCACATAACGACTCAACCAAAACGACACCACTAAAAGTGTTGTCGGAAAGGCTTCTGTTTTAAAGCTTCTGTACAAGTACATACTTACCCAAAAGCTAAAACTAGACAATAATAGTGAGACTTCTTCGTCCGCCTGTCTTTACGTCTGATCTGATATATGATAAATAGAGAGTTGATATTTTGAAGGATATAATATATAGGTACTCTAACAGCAATTTGTCATACCTACTACAAACACATAATCATAAATTTATAAGGGGGCTTTCATACAATAAACGTGATCATTATGAAGTTAACGACGTTACGCGAGACCATTAATTGGTTGACTCTAACTGCGTTTTATTACATAATATGTATAAACTGTACTCGGAACCATAGGTGTCTTATGAGTCCATCTCTTATTAATTCAAAAAAATATATCAAATTTATTAACAAATCCTTTGTTTAAATTAAAATGCCGACCCAACAGTCAAAAATCCCAAACCAAAAATCTAAAAACCCAAAAATCCGTTAAATGCTGTACATGTGTTGTGTACCTAACCAACTGTGCTTCCCTATTTCATCAAAAGGATAGATAGATGCTCTAGCGAGGCATTCATCCGGTTATCAAAGCCACCTTGATTTATTGTAGTAATAAAGACAAGTTTCATAACCAAATTCGGCCTAAGTAATATTCAAAGTGTTTTGGTATTTTTTAAAGTTGGAGTGGTATGGAGTTGTTATGAGTGGAGACGCTTGTGTTAAAATAAATAAATAAATAAAATCTTGAAATCTGGCAATATTTTTACACAAGTTGCTCTTGTGTAAAAATGCGAAAAGAACCGAATACATGCTTCTTTCTTCTAGCTCATTTTTAACCGACTTTTAACGAAAAAAGGAGGTTATTAAGTCGTCGCGTATATTTTTGTTCTGAAACTTTACAATAAGTAATTAATACTGTTAGTCTTGTTTTTAATTTGTTGTTGGAACTATCTGCTTCAAGGTAATAAGTTATTTTATAATAAGTTTTCTTACAATGATGGTTTTTTTACAATATTTTTAAATTTATTGATTGACTGTTGCAATTCTTTGGGAATCTTGATGTAGAAGCATTATGCATTGCCCTTTGAAAGGTACAGGCTGGTTGTGGGAATTTATGTTAAGGTTACACTTAAGTAAGAATTTGAAGTCAGCGTTTTTTTGTCACTGAAAACGCAATTTTGAAGTGCCCATTTCCAAACAATATTTTATATACCAATATAATTATAAATATCGCGCGTAGCTTACCTGATGATGATTAGAATTTTAGGATTATTTATTGTATATTGACTGCGTCCTTAGAGTACATATCATGCGTCCTTGATCTGAGGCGAAGGAAATATTTTCTTTTAATATGGTCTGTGTATTTACGTAAAATTCTTATTAAATCTGTGATAAAACGTAGTGATTATATACTCTCTGATATACTCTCTGACACTAATAAAATCTGTCATGATTTTAATGTAGCCGTTTTTGTCTTTTTCCTAGACTTATTCTCTTTTTTGTGTAGGTAGGTACTTGTAAATACTTATGTATTTTATGGATACATCAAAACCATCAAATTATTTGAATTCGAGGCGGGAGAGACAATAATCTGGAATGAGGTGAGTAGTTTTTTTGTTGCAACCTGAATCATTCTACAAATGCTAAGATTGGTAGTTTTATTTCTTCTGATTTGATGGAGGGTTGTAGAGATAAAGTTCCAAACGGTCCGATTCATAGGGACAAAGGCTCCTTCAACCTTTCAAGAAAGAGAGTGGTAGAATATCCATACTTCCATACTTATATTATAAATGGAAAAGTAAGTGTAATATCGAAAGAAGTATGAGAGCAAGCTTGATTATCGTAAAATTCTATTTATATATATATATATCCCACAGGGAAACTTTTGGTAAAGGTAGACCTTAGTACGAGTACCTATATCAGTATTTTTGATTAGGCACCAATTTATAGGACTTTTTCTGACCTTTACGAATACATTAGGGGTTAGATGCTTACTGAATGAATATTCGACGACCCTTTGTACAATGATTAATCGTGTTGTAAAAATAAGTCATGCTGTGAAAATCAGCTCATTCATTGTGTGAGTATTGAAGTAGTAGACAAATAATCAATTGCCCCCTGATGGTTCGAACGATGAGTGGAATTGTGTTCTGACATTCAGTTAAAGTCAGTGGTTTTAGTAGCTGTCCCAAAGATATGCTTATACTCGTAGAATGTTTTCGACAACTCATCCCACCCTTGGATCAGGAGGATCAGCTGACCTACAGAAGCCGTTGTACTCTGTTGAACTACCTACCTTTTACTACGTCTCGCTCAGGTGAAAATGAGTAGATATAAACACATATTTACAATTAAAAATCCTAGGCGTTGCTCATTGGTCCTTCTTTTGGCAATAAAATAACAACATGAATTAAGAAAATGTTTAATAACTAACGAAATAGTATCTGGTTTTCGTTACAATACTAACTTAGATCTACCCACAACTGAGACATGCCTATAGCAAAATTAGCTGTGCTCTGCCCATAATAAGAGAAAAGTATTTAGATCGAAATAAATATCATAGTCAGGTCTATATCACTAATTATTTAGTTAGACCTAGCAAATGTTGGAATAATAACGTTTATGGTTGTATAGAACATATTGACGATGAATACCTAAACTGGTGATTTTCTACTCGGATTGTATCGGTATAGCTTCTATATATTAACGTTCTTTAATTTACATTAAGGCATACCTACCTATACATAATTTGGTCATTTTGCTCTGGCCTAGTGATATTTTGCCTTCGCGGCAAAGAGCGTCTGCCAACATTTCTGGTACCAACCCAATATCTTATCTTGTTGCGAAATTAATTGTAAATGTTTTCAGTAAACAGGTTATATGTTCGACAACAATCTTACCTCATGATATTAATGACAATGGAAATAAATTAGAATACAATATACCTAGCTAAACTTATACCATCATCATTATCATCAACACCCTATTAACGTTCCCATTGCTGGGACACAAGGACTTCTCTCTTGACGAGAGATATTAGGCCTTAATTCACCACGCTGGCCAGTGCGGGTTGGTGAATGTCACCATGTCTTTAAACTCTTCAAAGTTCTCAGAACATGCCGGTTTTCCAAGATGTTCGCCTCGTGAAAGCACATGTTTAAAGCGCACATATTTTATTCTAGAAGAAAAAAACAGAGTTGCGCTGCGTGGTTTGAACCCACGACCTTCGCAATGAAAGTCGAGAGTGCTCTCACTTAGCCAACACGGCTTCACTTTTACAAGTGTTTGTATAAATACTTGTATTTATACAGGTTAGGCACGGTTAGTCACATTTAAAACCTTGTCATTGTTATAGGATGATATGCCAGCGATGTCAGAAGTCTCTCCGAAGTAAAGAAGGATTAAAATGTAGCGTCTGCCAATCTAAATTCCACTTGAAATGCATTAATGACGAAGCTAGCAAAGAGTCGTGCAAAGACGTCGTTGGAGAATGCGGGGACCGAAACGTCCAGTGGGTCTGTTCACTGTGCCACGCCAACCAATACTCCAAACCGTCAAACTCAATAACTAAAAAGTTACCAGAAAACATAAATATTAAAGAAAATCTTATGAGTGCAATCAGTATCCTCTCAGAAAAAATAGAGCGCATAAGCAAAATACAACTGCCTAAAATAAGCGAGGAATTGTCTCACGTGAAAACGGTTACGAACAAGATCGCGCAACAGAACAGTGATATCTTGAAGAAGATGACCGAATTAGGTAACAGGAAGGGCAGTGAGAAGAGTCAAGCGACTTATCGGAAACGGAACTTAAATTTTAGATCGTTGACAAGTGCAGAGAAAAAGGAGTACATGCCTTTGTCGTCCGCCGCGGAGAAATCAGCCAGATACCATACCAGAAGGAAATCCTTTATCCTAAACAGAATGCTACATCTGCTTAATAGAAAGAATAGATTCCAGAGAAAACGCCAATAAAGACATGAAATCTATCTGAGTTGTAATTTTTTAAATTTGAACAGCCTGTTTCGCAATTTCCGGGAAAAAAGCGAATCATTAAAATAAAGCTATCAAGTTAAAAGACCGCTGTTGTGATTGTCTGACAGAGATTTCTCTAGATTATAATTTTTGGCTATTTTACTCGGAGATGGTGAAACAGGCCTGACGTAAGATAACTGTGTTCGTGTTATTATGACTTGACACTAGTTTCAAGTTGGAGGATAGTCTGTTCAGTCTTAAGGCAGTTGGCAAGCTTAGATAAAAGAGGTCTTTATTTGTTCAACTGAATCGTTTCAGTTTCGCTGAGTAAAATCTGTTGACTCTTAACACATCCCTCGCTCAACTAACCCCTAAAATCTAAACAAATATGCTGTAACCATATTACTTTGGTAATGTTTTGGTGGGTGAGACATGACAACTTACACATATACGAGTAGTGAGTATGGAGAGTAGGTAGTTTCTAGCCCCTAGAGTGAAGAAATAATCCGATTATCATTATTGTAGTAGGTAGATAGGTACTACAAATAAAAACATATATATAAATATATATAACTGGACTACTCACACACCAATACTTATATTATGCAGTGTAGATTTCTTGGTCTAATATGATTATAATTGATCATTGAGAGAACCTGTAGCATGGCTTGACACATGACACACAAAATACTTAATTATAAATATGTATAAGTAACCTGTTTAGCGAATACCGTAGCAAATGGACCAAGAATCTAGAATTCACATTATGCCTTAGCTATTTTCGCTCCAACTACTAATGCCACAAAGTTATCACCTTTATAGAAAATAACCCTTAACTTGACATTCTCACTGTTAAGCAGGTGCATAAACACACATGTCGTAAAGGGTCTAGCCACTAAAACCTATGTAGATTATACGTAACGCCTGGGAAAATAGACACGTAACTCAACTACAAATCATAACAAGGCCTATAATTTGATCATCGCCTTGATTATAAGGCTGTCTAACAGAATACAAACGATGACGTTTATTAAGTCAAAATACCAGGAAATAGAACGTGTACAAAAAGCGCGACAAGGTCAATCGCTTTATCTAAATCTGACTGTTGGTAAGTACAGGTTATCAATAGGAAAACATATTTATATTTCTAAGCTCACAATACCGCGCATGGAAAAGCCACAAGATAAATGCACCTTTCGTAGTAGACAGTAAGTGAAGTGTTAGAGCTCGGTCCAGTTCATTTGCCTACGTGATCGGTTAATATAACCGCGGGAGGCGTTGCTCGTTTTCATTTCGTGTTGAGCTTAGCAAGATGGTCTTCGTCACGCACAACTGGTTTTTTAGTTTAAGATTTGTTTGTTTGTTGTGGGTTTTGTGTTTGGGGTACGTTAATGGAGAAGGCCCAGTGGTACAGACACCACTAGGGGAAGTTACGGGACTATACCTCAGGACTAGAGGAGGCAGACAGATTTCGGCTTTTACTGGACTGCCCTATGCTGTTCCTCCGCTGGGAAATTTAAGGTTTAAGGTGGGTTAAACATAATTATTAAATACTAATTTGCTATTGTAAAACTAACATTAATGTTACCTTACAATAAATACGATTAAGTCACGTAGGTATGTGGTTATGTAGGTACATTAGCTTAACACATAAATAGGTATAATTTGTATTATTTAACTAGTGGCCCGCCCCGGCTTCGCACTAGTTTTTATTTAATTTTTTTCCCGGCAATTATTCAATTTTTTCTCGCCTTTTAAACCTTCCCTAGACCTCCACGAACATTTCAAGACTATGACAAGATAAATCCGTTCAGCCGTTCTCGAGTTTTAATCAGACTAACGAACAACAATTCATTTTTATTTATATAGATTTGTGTTTTATAAGGGATATACTGAAGTAAAAATAATTATACTGCTATCTAAAATTTTAATATTCTTGTACTTTGATGAATTAATTTTTAACTGCATTTTAGCGCAAAATATTTGGCAATGTTACAGACATAGAAACCTTTTTTTTTTTTTTACAAGATTTTATTTAAAAAAAAATGTAACTTGTTTGCTATTTTGGCCGATACAAATAGCTTACTCGAAATTGTATTCAAACAAAAAAATATTTAATTATAACTTAATATAAAATGCGTATGATGTAAGAACTTACTTATGTATTTTGCAGTCACAAAACTTGCCGACCTTGGTAGATTATAAAAAAGATTTATCTCAGGAAGTTTTGTTATTGGATAAAAATAAAATAAGACTGACGAAAATTATAGTAAATACATACTACTTGAGTCTACATCATATAAAGTAAAGTAACTAAGAAAAGTTATTATATATAAAACTTTAAAATAAACTATTTCTATTTAATTATCGATTGTGATATCTTGAGAAATAATATTTATAAAACATATGTTCAAAAATGAATAAAATGTATTGTTTTCATATTAATTTATTTTATCGAGTATAATTTCAGACCTTCCCATTCTGCCGAAATGGCCTGATAAGGTTTTACAACCTGTTTAATGATAGATTTGGAAAAGCATTAAAGGTTGAGAAAAATATATAGAATGGGGTTTCTGTGACAAACTAACACGATATTTTAATGAAAGCGGCGATATCTACTACGTAATATAACTGGAATTGATTGATTCTGATTTTGTCCATCATTATCATTATTAATAATCAATCCCTCTCCCTTTTTATGTTCATCCCTTGAATTAAAGCAAGTTAGTTTCCATGTACTCTTGCCATTAAAATAATCAGTTAGCTTGCATTTTTATACAAGAAAAGAACCTTACCAACTTATCTTGAATTCATTTACAGATAAGTCACGAAATTCATTGGGGACTTTGTTATAGAAATTTTCACAGTAACCCTTAAATTGAACTCTGATAATTTTCGGATTATCGGCAAAGCAAGTTTATCTTTAGTTTTTGTATTTACACTATTATTTCTACACAACTAATCCGGCAATAGTTTAAAAAATATTTACTTAATTATGCTAGTGGCTCTGTCAGCTTTAGATTTCGTGAGTAAATACTTATGTAGACCTATATTACATAGAAGGCTTTAAGGAGATTTTTTTTTAATTAAATGTAAAATACTAAGAGGTTCACTATCAAAGTCAAAACATTTATTTCCTTAGAAGCACAGGGCATACATACAAAAAATATCAAGGATTAACAGTCATTGTGTTGACAGTCTTCAATGTTTTATAATTAAATTAACACTAGTTTTTAAGCACATCAAATTATCACGTAAAAATAGTACCACTAGTAGCGTTATACTTTATTAGCGTTTATTTTTTTTTGCAATTTATTTCGTAAGAAATGATGTGTACAGTTGTTATCTATCTATATTATTAGGGCTATGGAATAAATTGTTATATTACATAGAATTATTTTAATCATCATTGTTTCAGCCGAGCCTCTTAATGGCGTTTTTCATAGATGTAAACTACAGTTATTTATCGCGGTAATCACAATTACAAGCGCCATGTTTGCTTACGCGCAATTTTCTCTCGATAACCTTTCGGCCCCAACGGATAATTGTTTAACAAATACATAGATAGGCATAGAATAATAAATTACTACGTAACATAGGTATGTATTACCACTTATTGAGCTAATCCGCAGATACAAAAACTACATGATAAATGACGAGGTACAATATCAACTCAATTCTGATTCCGTTTTCATACATTCAATTTGACATTGTATTTAATTTTTGTTTTTACATATTAAGTGCATGACGAGTAATATCTGCATAAAAACATAAATTGCTATAAAAACAATGGCATGAGAAATAATTTGTACTGCAATTGTTATTTTAACAATTGCGTGAAAATGTAAGAAGTATGTAAATAAGCTTAATTTTTTTACAGGTTGTAAGAATAACTTTGTGACATTTATTTATTATTGAAATAATGTATGGTAATTTATTGGCTATTTTGAAGCGGATTTGAAGACACATTTAGTTACCTCTAATTAAGACGAGTCGATAGTTTAGCACATAGTAATTATGCTATTTATGAAAACTAACCCCCTTATGCGAAATAATTAACTAAACCTATTTTAAGATAACAGGCCGCTAACATTCGTTTATTCTTGTCAATCGCATTAAAATTTTTGTTTGTTAGAAATAGACAAAATTCATAATAAAATATAATAGGTTTGTTATCCATTTTGCATAAGAAGGTAACCTTCTAAGTTATAGGTTGTTTATAGTCAAAATTATACTTGAAAGTTCTTCCAGCACTATGAAAATTTCAAGATACCATTTTTAGCATGCTAATGACACTGCCATGAACCTTATTAAAATATTCATAATTATAACACCTAACCAGGTGTCCTGATCGGTACACCGCGAGTCTAAAGGTTAATTGCATCACAGTAAGGATTATTATATTTATAGATTGTTTGTGTTAGTTTTCATAAGTGTTACCTACTCTTTATGGAACACAACATAATGTACTTTCGGGTCATCCTAAAACATTGCATTTGTTTTATATTAAACTCTTTAAAGTTCTCAGAACATGCCGGTTTCCTCAAGAAAAATCTTGAGATGCGGGGCGGGTGTTTGAACCCACGACCTTCGGAATGAAAGCCCCGTGTGCCCCCACAATAAGGCTACTACGAAGAAATAGTTTTCGTAATAACCGTCCAGCGCAGCGTCCATGTAATATATAAATGTCTCCAATTGTTATAGACTGTGGCAGAGCAATACCTACAACAGCTCTTTGTGTTCAAACCGCACACTGTGGTTTCGGTTTTTACTTGAATGACCTTCAAATATGTTTGTTAGTAAAATGATACGATTATGTCTATTGTCTGGAATTGAATACCTTTTTAATTAACTTACTTAACAATAATGAGCTTACAATTATAACACACTTGATTTATATAGAAGACAATCGTTCCCTTACTGAATTATAATAATGAATACAAATTATAAGGTTTTAATCAAAGCGAAATATTTTACATAATTATATGAGGTTAGTTTCTGTAGACACAGCTAGAACGGCTTGCGGCTAATCTAATTATGATGCCAATCATACAAAATTGTACTGTGTATCATTAACTGTGCACCTGTATGATAGAGTCGGGAGCAAATCAAAACCTTTCGAAAATAATATATTTTATAATTAAAAGCTTCAGACGTTTCGGATTTGATAAAAAAATTATAATAAAATCAGACAAATTCATGATTATGTAGTTACAGTCCGCGATAAATAAATAAAAGCGTTTAAAGTAGTCAAACAATTTGACACTGGGAACTACCTCATATTTAAATAAATAATAATAATATATTTTATTAATTGTAATCAAAAACACATGATCATTTTATCTTTTAAAATTCGCAATGGATGTATGAAGAGGAAGGTTTAATTCATAAATTATAACGAGGAGCGTCACTAGTAGATACCTAATACACGTTGGGAGTGGGGGGAAATCAGGAAATCTTGTAGATAAGTACTTCAAGTTCCAAAGTGAAAACCTTTTAGCTTTCAAAATAATGTTTATAATTCTACTTCACAAACAAGTTAGCTTTCAAAAGTACCTAATTATATATGTATGTCCTAATTGCTTACAAGCGAATGACCTTATGTAAATAAAATGTTATAATTGCACCTTATAAACTGGAATGCATTAAAAGTTGTCCCTCTTATGCATATCATTAATTATTATGTGTATTACCTACTATAGCATGCACAATTACTGCTTAGGACTCTACATTTTAGGGGATATACATTACCAATTTCAAAAGACGAAAAGGGAAAAAAATCGTTAAGCATAATCCTGCTGTACTGTAAAATAAAAATGTACCTATGTGATTTTTTAATGATTTTGAATAAGTGATAAACCTCACTTTGCGGGTTAAAATATTATTAAATTTTAAGGCAGAAAAAAAATAAAAAAGCTGTGTCGAATATCTTTCTCTTTTCGTCTTTTGAAATTGGGTCAAAGTCAAAGTTCTCGCTTCAATGTTTTATACGGAGTTGAGAATTTTTTTCAGTTTTCCAATAACTAATGAAGAGTCTTAAGCAATAAGTAGGTACTTTTGAAAGCTAACTTGTTTGTAAAGTAGAATTATAAATATTATTTTAAAAGCTAAAAGGTTTTCACTTTGGATCTTGGAGTACTTATCCACTTTATATTATCTGGAGTATCTTATAAATTATAATACACTTGATTTCATATTTCAAACTACTTTCCTATTTATTTCAACTTTTTACCTGAGCCTGCGAAGCCTAAAAACAACAATTTTTAATCATGTTGGTGTAATGTGTAAACTGAAATATAAGATTTGCAAGTGTAGATATCTGTTGTAGACTTTTTTTATGATTTGTAAATTAAACTATAAATAGAGAATGATCATGATATTTTTATCTTTTAACAGGCACCAGTTCCCATATCGCCTTGGGAAGGAAACCTAAACGGAAGCAAACAGCATCCTGTTTGCGTGCAACGGAACCCTTACGTCAGGCAGGAGGAGATAGTTGGTCAAGAAGACTGCCTTTACCTCAACATCTATGCACCGACTCGTGATAATGTAAGTAGTGTCAAAGTCAAAGTCAAAACGTTTATTTCCTTAGAAGCCTATGCTTACATGGACAGGTCAACTTAAATCTAATTTAAATAAAAACTAAGAATGTGTGAAAAAACGAAGAAGTGATAATACGGTAGACGACTCATCATCATCATCCGCAGCCTGACTTCACCCACTGCTGGGTATAGGCCTCCTCTTGCTCTCGCCACTCATTACGGTCCTGTGCCAATGTCATCCAGGTGCGTCCTGCGACTTTAGCGATGTCGTCTGCCCATCTCGCTGCTGGACGACCGACGTTCCTATAGGCGTTCCTTGGACGCCACTCAGTGATTGACGACGAAAAAACGACGGTAGACGACTACAAAATAATAATTGGTCCAACATTTACATTACTTAAAAAAAGTGTACCAATATTTTTACCTCTGTGGCTCGGTGGGCGAACGTCCGCTTGGGGCGCAGGAGGTTGCGGGTTTGATTCCCGCCGGGGGACCAGATTTTGTACGATCTACAATTTCTGGTTCCGGGTCTGGGTGTTTTCTATGTATCATATGAATGTATTTACAAAAAAAAATTGTATCTATGTAGTATATCAGTCACCTAGCACCCATAGTACAAGCTCTGCTTAGTTTAGGGTTAGGTGATGCTGTGTGAGTAGTCCGGAAACATTTATTTATTCATTTTTATTTTTTCTTGAAAACGAAAAATCAGTAGTTTCGCGTGACGCTTTCGAGCAAAATGTGCTCAATGTTTACGTGACACAAGCCCCGACTTAGGATATTCTCCATAATCATAGCACTTTCTTATTACGTGAAAAAAATAGGTGTCTAGTTTTATTATTATTTATTAAATTATTTTTATAACAGACGGACTAAACAGAATATCTATTTTTTATGTAGTCATCATTATGTGCTCTCACTTAGCCAACACGGCTTTTACAATACTGGCTACAACCACCTATAATAAATGTCCAATAAAGACGTATTATGCTGTTTACTGCCCAAGCCCATACATCCACACATAGTATTCTTCAAAATCGGCAAAGACCATTTCTGCCATGGTGACCGCTTGCATGGACACGCATTTTATAAATTAGAATTTCACCTTTTGGTGTGTTCTAGATTGGGCTTTCAGAGCTATAAGCACAATCAGCGCTTATGTCGGTGTACAAGAAATGTTGATAATAGGCTTGTTGTTATGCAACATGCGAGTAGCTACTATTACGCATTATGAGTGAGATTTTATCGTTTGCGGATTATGCCGTGAGAATAGTTCATATTTGTTGCTATTGAAGTCGTGAACATTGAGCATGTGCTCAATTAATAATACCGGCTGTGTAATGTTACTATTGTGCTTCGTAACAATACGAAATTCGATTGTCAAATAAATAAATAAATATTTCCGGACAATCCACACAACAACATCTAGCCCCGTGGTAAGCTCTTAGCTTGTGTTACGGGTACTAGACATCTAATATACTTAATATAATATACATACATACATAGATATTTTTTTTATTATACATATTAACACCCAGACCAAGGAGAAAGTTCAAAATAATTAAAGTATCCGTTGTATCATAAGGTTAAGTGTTACATCAACGAGTCCTTACCTATAGCTATTGATACCCTGACCTTGACCTTAATCTTATTACTTAGACTTCGTTGTCTGTCTGTCCGTTTGTCACAAAGCTGCAACTCCATAACCATGATAAAAAGAGTTGATATTTTAAGGGATGATGTATTTGCTGTACTGATAGCTTTGACAGTAAAAACGCCTCACCTCTCTTTATATGATAAATTCGTAAGCCTAATTGGGGAGATCTATTTTCCATCAGTGGATCTAGGGCTGTTATAATGATGGATTTTCTGTCTTTTGTACAGGAGGTGGATGCAAGTGATCTGCTGCCGGTTATGGTGTTCATCCACGGGGGAGGCTGGATGTGCGGCGATGCGACCACTGGAATGTATGGGCCCGAGTTTCTTCTGGACAGAGATATTGTCCTCGTCACTATCAACTACAGACTGGGTTAGTTTAATTTTTGTCAACGGTTTTTAGGTTGGACGTCTATATTTATGATTCTAGCGAATAAGACATTATGCTAGAAGACAACAGGAATACTTTTTCCATTAAGGTCAGTCCTAAAAAAAGTACTCGATAAGAATTCAAATTAAAACGAAATTCTCTAATTCAAAATTTCATATGGCATGGCTAAACATTTCTTGTACAGGCTTTTGTAGTTAACGGATATGGTGAACTAAGGGATGATTATAAAATTTTCAGACACGCTGACGAGAGTACGTCTTTTTCAAACCTTTTCCAGCCAGTTAGATGATTTAAAAATATACTCGAAGTCACCTTTAAACTATTACGCTTACTTGACAATTTTAAGGGCATGTTTCTCAATATCTGGTTAAAATAGCCAATGGAATATAGTATACTATATTATACTTGACTTGATTATAGAGTTATCAAGTCAAGTGGCATCTGTCAGTGACTGACTGCTCTATATTAAAACCATTGGCTAATAGAGGTAGATTGTGAAACAGGCACTAAGCTTCGCAAGTAAATGTGATTTTCTTATGCTCAGGTCCCCTGGGTTTCCTGTCTACGAACGACGAAGAGTGCCCCGGCAACAACGGCCTGAAAGACCAGCAAGAAGCCCTCCGCTTCATCCAGAAGGTGATCGGAGCCTTCGGGGGGGACACGCAGTCTGTGACGCTGTTCGGCGAGAGCGCGGGTGGCGCGAGTGTGCACTTTCACATGATATCTTCTACTAGTGCTGGTAAGGATTTTTACGTTGGTTATTAATGTTTAAATAAGGAGGTTTTTAAAGAACAGGTTTTTTTTCTGTGTAAGTGCCAAATTTATATACTTACTTATCTTTATATATATAATTCTTCTGTGAGTGTGTATGTCACTGAACTTCTCTCAAACGACTGGAACGATTTTGATGAAATTTTTTGTGTGTGTTCAAGGGGATCTGGGAATGGTTTAAATTCACAATACGGTCAACTGGATATTGTTTTTTGAGACGTGGGACAGGACAACGTCTGTCGGGTCGACTAGTTTTATATTTTTTTTTTACAAATGGTAATGGTCCCTTTCGTACTTTCGCGTGCAGCCTTCAAAGGCTTGATAGTTTTATCAAGAATTTGCAGGCTGCGTGAATTAATGAATATATAACTCCACCTAAAAAATCCTCCATTTAAAATCTATATTTGCACAAAACTACTTTTAATCTCACACATGTGGCAATATCTCCTCTTTCTTCACATGAATTACGGTAATATTAAACTAAAGAGGTATTGTACAGGTTTATTCCACAAGGGTATATCCGAGTCAGGCACAGCCCTAGTGCCCTGGGCCGAGGCGTCCCCAGGCGAAGGTTTGAGGAACGCCCACCGATTGGCCGAGTTCCTGGACTGCCCCAAGACACCGTCCAGCCGCTTGATAGACTGCCTCAGGCAGAAAGACAGCTATGACATCATCGGTACAGAGTTTCAGTTCTATGTAAGTACTATTTTTATTTTTAAATATAAATAAAGTATGGTTTGGTATATTAATATGCTGCTGATCGCTTAGGTTAGACAAATCTTTACGTGTGCAAAGCCAGGAAGGATATTGAGTGAAGAAAATCTAAATTGTGAAGCTGCGACATGCCATCAGCTTAGCTACTTCCTCGGTTTATTTTTAAAAACATAGTATTACTTGTCCCTACCAAGCACTCGGTAGGTTATGTACGTTTCATTAAATATCATCCTTGACAAACATACCTATTAAACCGTGGCTACATGTATGTACCTAGCAAATATGTTTTCTAGTTGTATTGTATGGTTTTCTAGGATGAGATTACAATCTCTACCTACTATCCATACTCCATACTCATATTATAAATGCGAAAGTAATTTTCTAAATCTCTTTGAGAACTTTTTTTTTCTGCGAAAACTCTTTTATGGTTTAAGCTCGCCTTTTATACATGGTGTCTGTATGCTCCGTTTGAATTACTGTATTTTTGTGTACAATAAAGAATTTATTATTATTATTAAAGTAAGTCTGTCTGCTTTAGAGCCTGATAAAGGACATAGGCTTGGCTTTTAATCGCGGGCATGTAATTCCACGAGAAAATCCGTTATAAAGCAGATAACGCCGCTGGGCACTCCTAGTTCTGGATATTTTAGGCGTGGGACTACGAGCCAATGACTCCATTCAAAGCTGTGGTGGAGCCGGATCTGCCCGGGGCGTTCCTCACGAAGCCCCCGCGGTCAGTCACGGACGTGCCCGCCGTGCCGTGGATGACTGGCCTTAACAGCGACGAGGGCTGCCTCAAGTCTGTCTGTGAGTACTAACATTTTCACAAATGATAATAATAATAAAACTCGGAAACCTCAGTAGACAACTTAATTGAAACTTCCACTAATGCTCACTTGGCTTAGGCCCGTGTGTATTAGTTATCCCCGACTTTCATGTCGAGCAGATGAAAATCGAATTCCGGATAATAATAATAATAAATATTGCCAAACAATCCACACAACAGCATCTAGCCCCGTGGTAAGCTATAAGCTTGTGTTACGGGTACTAGACATCTGATATACTTTATATAATACACATACATAGATATATATTTTTATACATACTAAACACCCAGACTAAGGAGAAAATGCTTGTAGAACATACAAACACTTGACCTCTCGGTGGGAATCGAACCCGCTACCTCTTGCACCGCAAGCGGACCTTCGCTCGTCGCGCCACTGAGGCAGTCAAAGATACCGCTATACAAATTCAATTAATAAATATAAATATGTCAAATTGCAAATACTTTCCTTATAATTAGACTCTGCGCTTGAAGCGTCAGTTTGCCAGTCAAGTTAAATAAAATTATAAAGTGTAAAGGAAAACCTTGTTGAACGCCATTTTGCGTCCAAATACTTAGTTGATACCAAATTTAATACATTATGTTGAGTTGTAAATAATAAATCAATTACTATTTAATACAATACAAACGGAATGCCAATGAAAACAAATTAATTTGGTATGTCAGCTCCATTAAATGATTTGTTAGAGAGCACTCTATGGACTCGTCTTATGTGTTGACTTCACTATAATAATCGTATAACAAACCCACAGATAAAGTGTTACCTATTACTTCTTACTAGCGTGACTTAACATATATATTTTAGTCATGCAACACTGTAATTATATTGATGTTAATGAACCTCGTATGTTTTCCTTAAGAAAACTACAAAACGGGAATTTTATACGTATTAAAATAGTAATACTTATATGATCTGTGGTATGCTTACTCATCTTACTAAAGAATAAAAACACTGGGTACTTTCCCATCGTCTTTTTATCGTTCTTAACCTAACTTAGTTTAGATTTTCAAATAACTATGCACCTTACTGCCTTGCCTTGCCTCGCCTGCTACGCAGGAGGTTGCGGGTTCAATTCCCGCCAGGGGACCAGATTTTGTACGTACGATCAACAATTTCTAGTTTCGGGTTTGGGTGTTTTACTACTTAACCATCGTGTTCACATTAACTTTAGCTTTTCGATCCATCGCGTTGCCCTTGTTTAGGATTTAACCGCGAGAACTATGTATTTTCCGGCAGTAAGGGTCAATTCACACCGAGACGCGACGCGACGCGACGATACTCAAAGAGGCCAATGATTTCGCGCTACGCCGCGCGTCGTCGCGAGACGCATGGCAACGTCGCGAGGCGCATCTTAAAATCGTAGCAGGACGACGCCTCGCTGCGCAGCGAGATGCCGCGAGGCGCAGCGGAACGTATCTACTAGCCGCGGGCGCCGCGCGGCCCCGCCCGCGCCCTCCCGCAGTCTACCACTGGCAATTGTAATAATCATAAAACTTTTCTGGATAGTTGGCAATGTGGTCAAAAGACAGCGTATGAAATTCACCATGAATTCTTCTATTTCTCCATAAATTATGCACCCAAATACTCCTGTGTGATGTCTTCTTTTTAATTTTATTTTTGTAAACTTCTTCCTCTTTATCTTCTGCAAGAAGTCCGATTATAACAAGATCCCAGTCTATCATTATATTTTCAATCGAGCACTCGACCGAACTGCATCAATTCTAAACGAAGTCAGAACGGAAATAGTAGAGAAGTCGCCACAGCGGCCTCAGGCTGCGCCTCGCGGCGTCGCGCGGCACCGTGAGACGCAGCACCGCTCTTGCACGCCGCGCGTACCGGCGATGCACCGCTGCGTCACGATACGTCGCGCTACGCCGCGAGGCACCTCGAGGCGCAGTGCTGCGTGGTGCAACGTAATCTGAATTCTCACAATGTAATGTGTATCTTTTCGTGTAGTGAATAAAGTATATTCTGAGTCGCTCTATGAAAAATGTGCGCGCAGCGTCGCGTCGCGTCGCGTCTCGGTGTGAATTGACCCTAAAGAGTAGCGTATAGCCTTCCTCAATAAATGGGCTATCTAACATTAAAATACATTTTCAAAGTGAACCAGCTGTATAATTGTCGATGATAATATTATCCAGAGAATTTAAATATAACAAGATATTTTTATCCCATTAGGGATAACAACAAATGAGACGAGATATAAAGAATTTAAGACGGGTTTTAAGAAAATTGCACCAGTTACATTTTACTACGAGAACTCCCCCTATGAGGATTTGATAACGAAGAAGATCGAAGAGGCATACTTCAAGGATACCAGTGATGAATCCTATAAGAAGAAACTTCTGGAGGTAAGTTAAAAACACAAAGAATAGATTTTTTAACACTTACATAGGTAATCAAAAAACACAAAATACGCGTGCTTTAACGGCAAACATTGTGAGGAAACCGGCATGTTCTAAGAACTTTGAAGAGTTTGAAAGACATTGCCAGCGTGGTAAATTAAACTCTCCCGTCAAAAGAGAAATTCCGGTGCCCCAGCAGTGGGAACATTTTGTAGGTGTTGATGATGATGAAACAAAAACTATCATACCAGACCAGATAGGTAAGTACTCATTTAAAAAAAAAACCATTGAATAGTTCATACCCACATGATGGTAATGCTAGCAAAAAATGACGCTCACGAACTCTATAGGTACTCACGTTTTCAGATATATTTTTTTATTATACATTTGTATTTTTTTTCCTTGTACAACCGAATGTGCTTGTTTCAGATATATTCAGATTCCTATTTCAACTACCCCGCCGTGGAAGCAGTAGAAAAAATATTCAAGTACACAAAACAACCTGTTTACCTCTACGAGTTAGCTTATAAAGCTACCAATAGCTTTTCTCAGATTTTTGGTGATCCTCTGGGCGATTACGGTAAGTCAACGAACGTACTGTCTAGGTTTTTGCAGCATTCGATTCGATCCGAACTGTCTAGGAGACCATTTTTTACAGGGTAAGTTGGTAATTATAATATCATGAGCTCTCAAGTTGTTTCTTTATTTATTATGGCACCACCAACCATATTGTTTTGAGTAGGGATTTTAAATACTATAAACTATCAAATATGTACATATAATAGGCGAGCACAACACTTACAGTTATTTGCCTGCCTACAAAAATAGCTACTAAAATAATCTAATGAGAATCAAATATTCAAAAGATATTAATTTAAATAAAAACACGATTAGTTACTAAATATGCCTCAATGGCATGGCAATGATTCTAAGCATAAACGTCTTCAACAATAACACAACCTTGTGTCGGGCAAAAACTTTGTGGATTCTTGAACTGCCATCGAATATTTTGATAATGGTTTGAGATTCTGATGTTGTCTTCCTTGACTTATTTGATGTTGGGTATTTTTTGTTGAAGTGCATGGTAGTACGAGTTTTATGAGTACCTACTTGTCCATTAATTATCATGTCATTTAAAATCGCACCGATGAAAAATGACAAGACAAGTAACTACGGTACTGAAACCAATATTAAGTTCTGCTTGCAATATTTGGTATTATAGCCATGCTTGAGGAAATAAAGTATATTCCCTACAAAAAAGTAATGTATACTTTAACGATCTTTCTCGATAAATGCCCTATTCGTGATAAGTTTTCTACAAGTGATTTGTATGGAGCATGTTCTGTTCTGGAGTTCAAACAAATAATCAAATATCTGTATTCTCTCTCAGCACTCAACCAGCTCAGCTCAAGTTATCTTTATATTTTTTTCATAATACTTGTTAACTCAAATCTAATAAAACAGCAAAAACCACTAAGGTATAATCTAGGGCTATCTAAAAAAATCAGTCGCATCGCAAGTCACTTTGACTGTAATGATATAAAGGGTGAAACACGAGTCTCGGTCAGTGTAAGAAGTTCTATTTTGCGCTGCCCAGTGCATCAGTAACTTAATTAAAATGAATAAAATCTAAATTTAAAATTTAAGAAAAACCCCCGATTCCCATGCCTTGATTTCCTTAAACGTAAAACAACATAATATTTTGTAATGTGGACGCGATGCGTTTTCATTTGATACCCCACACTAGTATATTTGCAGATTTTTGGTTTTCCTTACCCACTCTCACCCCCATAACTTTTAAACGGCACAACCGATTTTCATGAAACATGTCTAAGAACACTCGCACCAGACTCACCTTTCATACAAAAACTAAATTGAAATCGCTCCATCCGTTCGGGAGCTATGGTGACACAGACAGACAGACAGACAGACAGACAGACACGTCAAACTTATAACACCCCTCTTTTTTGGTCGGGTGTTAATTATTTTATTAATGATACACGTACGTATTATTAATCGATATACAATATAATAAGTAAAGGCAGCCAGCCTCGGGATCTCGAAATAGTACCGAACGCAAACAAATGAGAGCCTGTTTTGAATATATAATGTGTGATTTTGGTCGGTCGGCTCATTTTAATGTTAAACACGTACGCAAGTGATCCGTCGCGGGCCCCAATAATGTACATGTACCATGTAAATATAATGATAAAGATAAAGAAAGTTTTATTCATGAAACATCTGCATTACAGAACTTTGTTAAAATACTAAATACTAATGTACTAATGTACACGGGCCTATGCACCGCAGCGTCAGGCTTGGATGTTTATTTAACAGGGATATATTTGTCGCTGCTACGTTTGTATATGTATAGACTTCGACCGTATCTGTAAATCCCTATAATTATATTATTAATCCTACTAACATTATATATATGTACGTGCAAGTTTGTTAGGTTGTATGTAGGTATGTAAGTGTGTTTTTTGTTCTATCACGCAAAAACTACTGGATGGATTCTGTTGAAACTTAATCATCATCATCATCATTTCAGCCGTAGGACGTCCACTGCTGGACAAAGGTCTCCCTAAGACTTCCAGTGACTTCGGTCGGTAGCAGCTTGTAACTACCGCGAGCCCGCTACCTTTACCAGGACGTTCGACCATCTAGTTGGTGGACGTTCTACTCTGCGTTTGCCGATTCGTGGTCTCCATTCGAGATCTTAAATAACCATAACTTAAATTCCATTTTAAAACTTAATATAGCTTACATATCAGAATAACACATACCTAGAGTACTTTTTTACCACGGTAAAATACTTAACTCGGGAAAATACTATTATTGCGAGCAAAGCCCGCATACCGCCGCCGGAAGATGTATTTTAACTCGGGCAAAACCGCGCGCAGGCAGCTAGAGACAAATAAGTTTTAACAAAATTCAACCAACTTCTATAATATAAATATGAATTACTTATTTGAATTGCAAGCGCAATTCTTATAAATTTAAATAGCAGCTATTTGCAAGATTTCATAAAAAATACATCAAAATCCATTCACAGAAAAAGAGTTCTACAGGTTACAAACATATTTTTATGTTTGGTTTAGGTACGCGAACCTCGAGATCAAAATTCTATGGCAACAAACCGAAAATAATACGGCTTCTATTTTCTTTTGAAGTCTATTTTAACATTAATCAGTTCTATTGTGAAATGTGTATATTATATTTTCCAGGGGTTTGTCATGCAGACGAGCTCATGCACCTGTTCCCCATACATTTCTTGTCGCAGCCGTTCTCACCTGAAGATATTACCATAAGTGAGACGATCGTTACACTTTGGACCAACTTTGCTACCAGTGGGTAAGAAAAGTTTTATATATTCTTCTTCAAACATTATAATAATAATCATATAACCGTGTGACCAGCACCCTTTCTAAAGTCTATTAAAGTTTTGATTATACAAGGCGTTTCAAAATTTGTTTATATATAAAGCGGAATGGCACTCACTGGCGAGCATTATTTTGCGTCTCATTCATATTTTGATTATTCATACCTTGAATATAGCGTAAACTGTAGGTTTACATGCAAATGTGAATGTTTGAGTTGAGTTTACATACGAATAAACATTTTAGGTCCGTAATCAATGTGATAATGCATTGCAGATTAAGGGTGTGACCTGTGAATGACCTCAGTGGAATTTATATATTGCATAAACACATCCACAATGCCTAATTGATTCTCCCTTTTCGCCCCCTACTTGAAATGGCCTAGCCATAAATACCAAGCGCCTTATCTGTGTGTTACATGTGCAGCTTTTACGAAAACTTCAAACAAATTAAACCGTTATAAAACGGTATCTAATTCTAGTAATTCCATATATTTCATAAATATAATTTACTTACAATCTTAGTGATAAATAACTAACTTACCTCTCTTTTTGCAGTAACCCAAATAAGCCTATAAAAGTCCCCTTCAAATGGGAAGCTGCGACAAGCGGTAGCAAAATGGAGTACCTCAAGATAGATATACATTCCGAAATGAAGCTGGACCTAGCATCGTTCTCCCGATTCTGGGACACAGTGCCTCTGTGGCATAACACTCAAAAACAGAGATTAGAGGACGAATTGTAATACCTCTCAGATAGCCACAGACTTGCAGGAGACCTGTGCTGTTAAACCTGAACTTGTATGCTACAAAACAGGTTTCCAATGCTTTACAGGTATATGTCCTCAAATTAAGTCTAGCTTACAGATAGACCTGAAGAGCTGTACAAACATGTGAAGGTATAACTGTACGTGTATTTTATTTTATTTGGAAAACAAACAGTTCTTAATTAACTTCTAACTAATGATGACATAAACATATCTGATAACCGTTCAAACGTACGGCAAATTTTGTTTTACTATTGTAAAAGGGATAAAATACTCTGATTGCATGAACTGGCCAATGGTCTCCAGTACATTCTGGTTATTCCCATCTGATCATGTCGAATCAAAGAATCTTAGTCCCATATTAATTGACCACTGTCAACCCTAAGTTGGATTTTGTGTGCACATTTGACAACGTCAAATTATTTAGGTTTCTGTGTCAAATAATTGCGAACTTAGGGTTGAGTGTGGTTTGTTAATACGTTACATTTAGCTGACGAAAATATCCTTTTATCTACATGCCACATGGATATAGTGCCCATTGCAAACTGGCCGCCCCAGTCGCGTTTTTTACCGGTTCAATTATAATAGTTGTTCGGTGTAAGCTGTAATGTATTTTGTGTTTCCCTGCCAACCTTTAAAAAATAATTTGACATAATCTATAATGAATAAGGACTTTTGTTGTATTAAAGTTTAGTAGCAAGTAAAACATGTTACCGTATTGTCGTGACGCATTTAATGTCCAACACATTCGTCTTATGTCAAAAGCAGATTTTATACGTTCACCTTCTTACTCGTGTTGTAGAAAACATGACCGCCCTTTAAAGGTTGCAGAGCGTGCCAAAGAAATTCTATCAACATTTAGAAAATCAAGTTAATTTCAGAAACTGTATACTTGTATACTACAAGGTTATATTATGTAAATCAAGAGTATTTCATTAATCATTTACTTTGTATGTACCTACTCGAATGTTGTGAGATAAATAAAATATGTGTGATTTTCTTGGAACTACATTATTTCTATTTCATAATGATATCCTTAAACCAACAAGTATTTTTAGTAACGTAAAATAGTCAAAAACTCTGCTATTCGGATTTTTCTTATATTAATTAGTGTTCGAACGCAGTTTCACCAAAAAAATACATAACAATAAATCAAATAAATTTCTCTAAACTAAACAACTAACTCGATTTATTACTTTAAGCCAACATACTTATTTTCCATTTATTGTTACACAATATTTTAACGAGTGACTAAAACATAAATACACTTAGAGGAAATAATAAATTATTGGGAAATATTTTTTATATGTAGAATCTGGTCGCTCCTCTTTTCTACACTTTAGCAAAAAAGCTAATAGAAATTCTAGCAATAAGTCTCATAAGGAATATACGTATACGTTCTATATACGTTCCCACTGCTGGGACCAGAGGCGTATTAGCTACCGATGGGCTAGGCTCGTTTTCTCCCCCTTAAGCGTTTTATGGGCCCAAGTTTTGATTGCCCCAGGGTCCTTGGTCACCTAGCTACGCCACTGGCTGGGACACAAGGCCATCAATTTACTACTCATTAGTGATTAATTTTTTTTCCAACGATTTTATTTGTTTTAGCAATCATAAATGTGAAGCGCAAAATAAATCAATTATTTTATTTTGTGCTGTCTAGATAATTAATAAAATGTTTATTATCCGCCTGCCCTCTCATCCACCATTCTTGCAAGTTATCATAAACACTGTACGTGCCCATCAAAGTTTTGTTATTTAAATTAGCACAAAATTTACAATACTCGTCGGTGTCTGGACTTTCATTCCTGAAGTGAAAAGAGTAGTATTTCTTCCACCGGAAGAACTTGTAGTACTCATGTGGGTCCATGATGATGTTAAACATTGTTTTTGCTAATTGCATTGGAGTAAACATCCTTGCGTTTAGATAAACTCCATCTGGTAGGAACCTGTAGGATAAAGTTAGTATCAGTTAGAGGACTTAGAGGAAAAAAGGAAATGCTTATATAGAAAAATTAGGATAGACCTTATTTTGAAATGACTGTTAGATTGTTTCAAAATTAATTTATTTGTACAGCAATATAAACTGATGAATTATTGGCCCAAAATAGAATATTAATAATTATTATTTCAGTTATGTCAGTTCGAAGCGACAATTAATTAAATATTTTATATTATTGTATTATACATTCGATTAAAATGCTTTAAGTTTTAAATTATAATTAAATAAGAATATCTAATATCTTTAATCGCTATACAGTACTTCAAAGTTCACACATGTTACCAGTGCGACAAAACCTTGTTGGTACCCCTTGAGACCCATTGTTTAAAGCAAGTGCCTAAGACGTGGCTCTTTTATTTTCTGCAGGAGTAATGAGATGTGAATAACAGAGCCTTTAAAACTTTCTTTATGGCGACATAAACAATGTATTTTATAATACCCATATAACGATTTATCACTGTGCTGAGTTATTTATCACAAAAAAACATACCTGGAATAATTAGCACCACCATAAACAATAGGAACTGCGTCGTTTTTTAGCGCATAAATAACTTTTTCCGTTACGTAATCCTCGCTTATCGAGTTCTCGAATGCTAAATAAAAGTGGTAATGTTTCTGGACCATCCTGAAACAGTTATCTTCGATTTGTTTTGAGCACTGCCGAGGCCCGCATGCGCCGTAAATATCCACATCCATCTTAAACTTCCTTAGAAAATGTTGTAATAGCCGAATATAGTCTTCCCTCCCCCCCATGGTGTGGCAGTTAGAGGCGAACCAAACTGCAGCACGTTTCTTGTCCTGTAATATACCCTTCAAAGATTCGTTGATGTTGGAATCCATGTTATCGACTTGGATCCAGTTAATCGGACTTAGACTAGGTGCTACAACAGTATTGTTGGCATCTCTGACGACGAAGTAGCCCCAGACTTCGTCAGAATCCAGCTTGTACGTCCATGTCCAATTGAAGACTCCGTTGAGCTGGTCGTTAGTGATGGGGTAGTTAGATGCAGACTCGACACTAGCGTAGACGTACTTTTGAACGATGCTCCTTTTCAACGGCCATTTGTCCGTGAATGGTACTTGGGGCCCGTTGAAAGCTATGACATCGAAATCCGTATAGCTTTCTAGATAATACTTATTAGCCGTGACGTAACAATTAGTCCATTTGCATTTTTTATTGATAAATACTTTGTTTCCTTCCTCGAAATAAACAAATGGTACAGATTTACGGTTTGTCCAAAGTAGAATGTACTTTAACGGGTCAGTGAACAAGTTTCTAGTCGGTTCAGCGGAATACATACTTTTACGTGAATGAATCGCATGTTTTCTTCTTGTTTTCGTTATATATGATTTTATGCGCCCCATTTGAAAACTTTGATAAAAAAATATGGTGCAAAATATGATAAACACAATAAAAAGTTTAGATTTCAAGATTTTCAAATCAAAAATATGCAACGAGGGAGTCATTTTAAAATCCACAATGATGCGCTTTCCTTACGCGAATGATTCGAAAACCAATGTAATTTCAGTAAAAATGAGTGTTTTGTAAGTGAAAAATCGAGTACGTTTGTAAACATTTTATTGAAAACAATACGGAGAAGCTTAAGTTATCTGTACAATGTTCTCTGCACGTTTGATACCATTGTATGTTAAAATTTAACAAGGTGCAAATATAATATAACAGCATAACAAGTTAACAAACATATATAAAACTCTTAACAAAAACACTGCCTTAATCCGCATTATAAGACATGAATTTATTATTTCAGAAAGTGTGTTAAACAGTTCAAAGGGTCACCTCAATCCACTCGAATAATATGCAGGTCAGGGTAAAAGGCGAAAAATAAATTTTCCAATGATGTTCATGTATCAGTGAAAAAATCATAGTTATTAAATGTTTATCGATTCATATGACGATTATGGTCAACTTATTATGATTGTAAAGGGGTGATAATGAAGACTTCGGTCGGTAAACGCTAAACTTCAGCCCCAGACTTTGACTTGTTGGTCCCAAGAGCAGCTCGTCATAGCGACTCCGTTTGGAGAGACAGCAATGGACGTCACTCTATTTTCGTGCCCGTTCAATGTTCCTGTAAAATATAATTTTGGGTGGCTTTATGAGGAGAATGAGAAGCATTATTTTTAATCTGATGTAACAAAATAAACGAAAATCGCAGTTTATAAAATACTCAATCAATTCATTTGAAGGGCATGGGCGGTTTCACACTGCACGGTATGCGACTACCTATTGGAAAGGCTTACATCGGATAAGAGCATTAGAGGTACCATCAGTGAAAAGACATGCCACATAAACCCGCTTTCTATTATTATTCTATGTATTTCTATGGCTTCGGCGTGTCACTGACGCGGGAAGCGACTGCGAAGCGGAGGCGTCTTAAACGCGTAGGTGTGCAAAGAGACATAGTAAATCATGGTTTGCGTCCATCAGGCGGCGGCAGACTGGTCGCGCCGGTTTCGTCGAACCTCAATGTACTATGCCAATCCGCTGTGGTACAGTCAACAGCAAAAGAAACTAAAGAAATAGGGTTCCAAAATTATATATACAGTAAATTAAGTGAAATGTTACGGACTACTATAGTTTGTTTAAAAAAAAGGAACAACTAACTTGTCATAAGTAAGTGATCGCAATTAGTTAGATCCTCGGTGTTTCGATCAACATTTTCTTTTGACCAAACAAAAGTTCATTTAAAATTGACACATAAGTACCTTTTACTTGTTACATCTGGCACTTCACGCTAGAATATGTTTTGAAACGTTGATTCTGATTCTGATCACTTACTTGCTGTTGACTGTACAACAGATACCTAATGGCTTAGTCAAATAATGTTACCTGTGTGTTTGACTTTCAGTGTATCCCAGGAGTGGACGTAGTTGTCATCGGAACCGGCGAGAAGGTACCTTCCGCTCAGCGATAGACCTGCATCAAATATACTTCTTATAGATACTTTCCTATGTTCGCACCCGGTAATCTCTAAATCCAATTATTTATTTTTAACCCCGACGCAAAACGCGGCGTTATAAGTTTAAGATAAGATAAATATTCTTTATTGCACACATAATTAAAAACACAAAACTAAAAATTAGCACTTGGGACTATGCGACAAATGGCGGTCTTATCGCTAAAGAGCGACCAGACAACCTTGAATGGATAGGATTATTGGGAAAAAGAAGGGGACCTGTGTGCTAGTTACGAAAGTATTATAAGGAGTATTATAATAACAATACTTTTACCAAAATATAAAAATATACATAAATACTATAACTACAAAGTTTATACAATATAAATACATACATATACATATATATTATATTGATACTAATACATAGATACACTAGAGAAAGAGTGAAAGTTTAACGTGTGTGATAGATGTGCCCAGATGGGCACATCTGTGGCATCGTAGATCCCAGACGGTTGAACCGATTTCAATTGTTTTTCTTATGTTTGAAAGATAGAGCGTTGAGAGTAGCTAAATTTAATAACGGTTTTACCGTTTCAAAGACATGAGGAGTCAAAGTGGCAATGAAATATCAAACGTTTACAATTATTTCTGTATTGGGTACAAAATGTTTTTTTTAATGGTCATAAATTATACTTTATAATTCCAATCTGATGCTGCGTTGGGGGTTTTTTAAATTTTTGTATCTGATATTATTTTTCAATAAGGATCCAGGCCTATTGCTCTGTGCGAGTCGAATACGTGACCTCCGGGTGGTGTTAAGAACAGTCTCTGGTGGTAGGCTTCGGCCGCGGCTTGTCACCACCCTCCGGGCTGGGCCAGTGCGTAAAGCGATTTTTTCGTGTTTCGTAATGTGTCCCGGAGAAGCCATCCACCTTCTAGGTCTTCATGTCCCATCTTAGACCACATCGTCACTTTACATCAGGTGAGATTATGGTCAAATAAAGGTTTAGAGCATAAAAAAAAAATTGAATTAGTTTTCGTGAATCCGTAAGAAATTCTAATCCGCGCCTGCTAATATAGCTAATCCGCGCCACTAATCGTGCCAATGTCTCTGAGACGAAAAGAGACGCGGCTGAGGTGTCTCATTGCAGATCTCATCCCATTTAGATAAATGGCAAAGGCATGCCATCTGATAAGTACTGACCACAACTGGTGAATCCACTAGCTCCAGGAGGCGTGTAATGCGCCACCTGTTGGTCGCTCCTGATGTCGAACATCCGCGCCGTCTTGTCTTCCGAGGCTGTCGCGAACGCGTGACCACTTGCGTGAAACTGAAACATAAAAGTCAAAGTCAAAACGTCTATTTCCTTAGAAGCCTATGCTTACATGGACAGGTCAACTTAAATCTAATTTAAATAAAAACTAAGAATAATCAAGGACATTAAGGAAGGAAGGAGATCCAGGAGGATCAAGGAATAACATATAGCATAACAAATAAATACACTTTTTTAAAGAATACATTCTGATAGGAGTATTATTGTTCTGTGGTCTTATTTGACGCTCATCTATAATTTTGGCCTGAAATAACCTATAATCGACAAGATTGTAAGAGAAAAGAGAAGCCTTTGCCTAGACTTGAGAGAGCTAGCCATGCTCTTATGATTTCTTAAATATTTGTTTTGTACATACTCAGATGAGAACTATACATACGAGCAGCAATAGATTCAACATTTTTATATCGAAAACGGTAAATGCTCATCCTTCGATTATTAGGAATAGATCAACGATTTTTTAAATATTTTAATAAGTGATAAACCTCACTTTGTAGGTGAAACTATTTATAAATTTTATGCAGAAAAAGAATTAGACACATCCGTAACTTTCCTATCCTGTGCGTGCGAAAGTTACGGATGTGTCTTATTCTTTTTCTGTATAAAATTTATAAATAGTTTCATTATTTGATTACCATTTTTACCACATGGGACTTACGCTGACACTGTTGACATCCGCTTCGTGCCCGAAGAAGGTCTGCTTTGGCTTCTCGTCGCGGACGTCCCACAACTTGCAGGTCTTGTCCACGGACCCCGTAACGTACTGCTTCATATCTAGAGGCGAATTTATAATTAAAAAAATAAAATAAATATTTCCTGACAATCCACACAACAACTTCTAACCCCGTGGTAAGCTCATAGCTTGTGTTACGGGTACTAGACATCTGATATACTTAATATAATATACATACGTACATAGATATTTTTTATCATACATATTATAAACACCCAGACCAAGGAGAAAGTGCTTGCAGAACATACAAACACTTGACCCCTCGGCGGGAATCGAACCCGCTACCTCTTGCGCCACAAGTGGACTCTCGCCCACCGCGCCACTGAGGCAGTCAAATGTAGCGTTGTCAGCACAGTCATTCATCTACCTAGATAACGCGAGTATCATAATAATTACGCCCGTACAGCTGCAACAATGTACGCGGTGGTCTGAAGTTAGCGGCGAACAATCTCAAGGTTTTGTCGGGGTTACATGCATTTGCATTATCTAGGTAAATGTATGTCGGTGGTTTTCAGTTTGTTAAGGGTCTTTTCAGATAGAGCAGTCAGCTGTTCAACTATTTCATGTTCAGTAAAAACACAAACACAAGACGTCTGTCATTAATGTTCGCGCTTTAACTGAATAACATTAAAACATACCTATATCAAATTATAGCAGATTCAGCATGTCATGTAACTGAATTGTAGTAAGATATCTGAATCTTAGGTATGTATCCCGTAATGCACTTATTTATTATACTCTTGAAAACTTACCAGGAGATAGTGAAATGGTGACCACGTCGCCTGCATGCGCATCGAACTCCATCTCTCTCTTACCAGCCTCAAGATCCCAGACACATCTGAGGAAAATGATACATGATTATTTACCAAAGAACAAGTACGTACGTCTATAATGCTTTTAGGAGGTAAGAAAGGTAAGGTAAGTTTCTAAGTTGCAAAATAATTTCTAGATACGCAAAATATATTTAACAAAATTGTGTGTAATTTATGTGTTAATTCATGGCGAAGGCTGTTCCCATGCTACCTATAACCGGAAACAATAAAAATATTTATTAACACCCGTCAAGTAATGCAAGCGTACCAAAATGAAAGAAAACCTTTGATCTGAACATATAATGGTGAATATGGTGTTTCGACTAGGCACTCTAGGATGGATAGTGAAACATAGAATACCCTTACTTACATTTTCATATCCCCCGAGCCTGTGAGGATGTGAGTGTCATCAAGGAAGCGGCAACTGCTGAGGAAACCTTCGTAGCCGGCGAGCTCACGCACCATCTTGGCAGCGCCGGTCGAGTCGCGGTTGTTCACGTCGTAGATGGTACACATATTGTCCATCCCACCGCAAGCTGGGTATAAAAATAAACTTATAGACAATATATAGGACAATAATAGTCTTCAACAAACCTACATAACTCAAGATTCTAGCAGCGCTGTTTGATTGCGGGCCCGCACATGTTGTTACAAGATAGTATTTGAGGTACTTCACACCAAATAGGTATCTAAATAAGGGGAATAAGTGGTTTTAAAGACCATCTTAAGGAGCCATGTCAACCTGACCGATACGTGGACCGATTAGTGGGTGTCCCTGTAGAACAACGTACATACATTGGCCACCCACTAATCCGCATGAGGCCAGCGGGGTGGGTCATATTCGAACCCCTTACTTTTTTCGGGACTTTTTCCGGCTGTGATGATGAATGATGATGACACTAAAGCTCATTCGGGCGCAGAACAGTTTATTTGCTTAAGACAGAAATAATTCTTGCCGATACTTAAAATAAATATAGAATGTTTTAAATTATTTATAATTCAAATGCATACCAACAAAGTTTCCAGAAGGGGCGAAGGCCACGCTCATAACCCAGGCAGAGCGTAAAGGTATTACCTGCACCTTATTGCCACTCCATGTGTCCCAAATGATCAGCTTCCCGTCCAGAGAACCCGTCACACAATGCCTGTTGCACAAATTCATAGGGATTAAAGTATTTATACCTATACAGGGCCTAAGCCAGCTAATAGCTACAAACAAATTTATTAGAGTTGAGACGAGAAGGTTCTAGAAAACCCGAGACACAGGATGACTATGTATGATGATGTTATGTAGGTTTGTTGATGAGGATGAGTGATGACTTGATTCCCGCTTTCTCACCTTTTCTCTCTAACTCTCTCTGGTCCTTGATTGTTAACCTATGTAAGTCAAGCCCAGGATTCTCGCTGAGTATGTACCTACTGGTTATGTGGATTTGGGAGTAAAACTAACAAAAGATAGCGTAAATATACACTGTATAAATGTTTTAAATCTTAAATACGAAATCTATTAGTTTTACATTCTTATTCTAATAATCTACTGTGAAAATAGCAACATTCATTCAATAATTCAGGATGCTGCTGGGGTTCCCCCGTTTCTGCAGCGCGTCCGGTATGTTTGCAGAGGCGCGTACATATTATCAGGTCAGGGTTTCACGGGTGCATGCGAAATAAGGTAGACTCATTACTAAGCAGATTGCAGAGGAGTGTCAACAACATCCTGGCTGCACTAGCCAGTGGATGTGATTATCCTTAGTTCGTACACTGTAATTGGATAACGATGAAATAGGATTTATTTCTATTTCTATTTTAGTCGTTCGATTGCATTGTGTGCATAATTAAGTTACCTACTTATTTGTTTTACTTGTATTGATATTATTCTTATTGCGACCATTTTTCAGGCTAGATATTAGTTACTAATCATATTTTTTGTCATTGTTTAAAGAACTAATTATAATATTACCTGGAATCACCACTGTAGTGCACAGAGTTCACTTTATTAATATGGCCTTTCAGGACCTTTTTCACTTGCAGTCTTATTTTAGTTACATCGCCCATATCGCCACATTTGTCTATAAGCTTGGCATCAGCCAACTTTTCTTGGTCCGCCTAGTAAACAAAAAATTAAGCTTGAAATTGGTAACATTTAAAACTACAACTATGCTCGGGGTTTCTCTACGTGATCGAATCAGGAATGAGGAGATACGTAGAAGGACGCGGGTCACCGACATAGCCAAGCGAATTAGCTCGCTAAAGTGGCAATGGGCAGGCCATGTGGCACGCAGAACAGATGGCCGTTGGGGCCGGAAAGTTCTCGAGTGGAGACCACGGATCGGCAAACGTGGAGTAGGACGTCCACCAACTAGATGGACGGACGATCTGGTAAATGTAGCAGGCTCGCGGTGGTTGCAAGCTGCTACCGAACGAAGTCACTGAAAGTCATTGAGGGAGGCCTATGTCCAGCAGTGGACGTCCTACGGCTGAAATGATGATGAATGATGATGAAAACTACAACTACTTAAAGATAAGGTTACGTATTTGAATACCAATAATTATTTTCACATTAATAAAATAAATATACCTATGTAACGAATCGCTTCAATAAAATGTCCTAAGATACGGATCTAAAATCTAAAATACGGACTTATTACCTAATAACTGAAATGCTTAAAGTTTTAATATATATCATAACTAAGCACCTTGGTAACCTTGTTACCTTGGTAAGTATTTTTTTAATTAATGTCAAACAACCATTGGGTGAGTATTCAGATTTTGGTTATTTTTAACTTAGGTTAATTAATCTAAGGTTTGTAATTTTTTGTATTCAAATACGTAACCAAAGACAATCATTATGTGACAAGAGTATATATTATAGAGATAATAGATATACCTATACGGTTTGTTATAACCCTTGTTGTCTTGCAGGTGCACTGTAGTCACCAGTCATGTCAGTAATTTTTTGTTTAGGTAACCATAACCCGTTTCGGGCACGCTTAAAAAGTATAGACAGTCTTAACCAGGCAGTAAGTGAAATATGATGGTGATGATGACATTTGTCTCTTTGTATTTAGCTGCACTTATAGACACTTAGAGCTATTTTTTCCGCTTGCTAAGTTAAAAGTTTGAGGTGCTATGACTCTATGCATAAATATGTATCAACTACGCTTTTATCAAATACCTAATAATAAATAGATGGAAGTAAAAAACGCAACCCTTGATTAGGAAGGACCAAAAGATCGAAACGCAAAGCAATAAAGACAGGTAATTATTATTTTTTTGTAAATATCTGATAGACTATGGAATAACATCGCAGTTTCAAGGGCACATATATTAAGTCCCGCGGCTTTGTTCGCATTAAAATGTTTTTTTCTGCTTCGGGACTATAACCATTACTAAATTTTATGCAAATCGGTGCAGCACTTAAAGTCTGAATAGGGAACAATCAAACAAATACTGACAGAACAGATCGACAAGGGACATAAATATGGTAAAGACCTTCGCATTTACAAAATCAATAGAGATTAGAGTGGATGGGATGGGTATTAACTGAAACCTGAAAATACCCGAACCTGTGAACCTACCGAACGTTTTAACACTGACTGCTCATGCTCAGTAAAGTAACTCAGCCTACAAAAAGGTGGAGTTTAGTCAATGGTTTCAGGAGGCTGACCTTCTGACTCCTGTGCCTGAATGGTGGGTCTAGACAATGGTCTCCTCCATTCGTCACCATTTCGTGGAGTCCTACTGGTCTTGTCTCCGACTTAAGTCTAGAAGTTTCCACTACGCACTCAATTCCGTGCTATTCTAAGCCCCAGATACTAACAGTTCACAATATTCAAAGAAAAGTACCTTTATTGTTCCAATTAGATCAGTCAGCTCCTTTTTGAGAGCAGTTTGCTCGGGGTCTTCCTTAGGCATGGTGGTTTCGTTCCTAGCACTGGCGTAGTGGTACTGAGGGGTATGCCCGAGTTGGCACAGTTGCTGTTCTAATCTCATTATGGATAATTGGATCGGAGTGCCCTGCAGAAGCGGCACAAGTGCTGGCGTGCAGCGTTCTTTGTTTAGGTATCATCTAAACTAGGTGACCAGTACACATCATTTGAAGAGTAAAAGTAATGCGGTATGGTGTTTTAATGCAAGGATTTCCTTGGTATTCATGGTAATAAAGTATACCTTTGAAATAAAGCTAGTTGTTAAGTTGAATAAGAAATGTATGTTACTGGATAAAAATTATGTTGTTATTTGAGATTAATCAAAGGTCTTTTGCAATTTATGTTTCCTGTTTTATTAACCCCCGACCAAAAAAGAGGGGTGTTATAAGTTTGACGTGTCTGTTTGTCTGTCTGGCTGTGTGTCTGTCTGTCTGTCTGTGGCATCATAGCTCCCGAACGAATGGAGCGATTTCAATTTAGTTTTTTTTGTATGAAAGGTGAGTTTGGCCCGGGTGTGAATGTTTTATGTAAATTGGTTGAGCCGTTTAAAAGTTATGGGGGTGAGAGTGGGGAAGGAAAACAGAAAATCTGCAAAATATACTAGTGTGGGGTATCAAATGAAAGCGCATCGCGTCCACATTACATAATATTATGTTATTTTACATTTATGAAGGCACTGGAATCGGGGGTTTTTCTTAAATTTTAAATTTAGATTTTGTATGGCTGTAGTTTACTATACATTGTTACTTAGTTTACTATACAAATATTTCAGAATATATATATTATTATATTGTCAGACATATCAAAATACAAATAATAAATTAGATAATAATGAGATAGACTCATACTACACCTAGGATTCCGTGTACAGTTTATACATATGTTTAGTTTAGTCAGTCCGTGTGTAGCTTAAAGACATTTTACCAAAACAAAAACAAGAAAAATAAGAAATAAAATATTATTTGAGCTCAAATAGATGCATTCAAAGCGGTCACCATCCAAGTACTGATCTCGCGCAACGTCGCTTAACCTTCTGAAAATTACGTTGTATGGGAACCCCCTTATATATTTATTAATTATGTGTTGTAATAGCGGTAGCAAAATTACATAATCCCTCAATATTTAAACTTCTCTATGTATCACGGAACTTGAGATACAGCCAGATAGACAGAAAGACAGACAGACCTACCCTTAGGGTACGGAACCCTAGAAACGATTCATCAGAAGTCTGATAAAATGTACCTATTTTGTCCTTCTCAGGACCAAAAAGAGTAGCCACTGCGAGTGTTATCGCATCACATACCGCTGCTCTGTACGACTTTGTCCACTTCCTAACTTCACCACTTCCAAAGTGGACCACTTTATTCATCGTCTTGTTCTCAGGACTACTTTTGGCTACATCCTAAACAGCCCAAACTACCTACCCGCAACCAACGTCTAACTAAAATCTTGTATCAAATAAATCTGTCTCAGAACTGGTATCTACCGTTATCACCAATTATTTACCTGCCCAGTGAACCATTGCCACTGCCCTACATAAAATACGGCTACTTTCACGCATTGTATTTATTTTATGCTTCGTTTTCTGTCTAATGGTTTTTCAATCCAATTTTCTTTACCTTTTTGATCGAATAAAAGAAAGAGAGAAAGGAGGGCCTTAACATTAAAGTTGATCGAGCTGTTGTTTGACAATAATTTGTAAGTGCTGTGCCTATTATTTGCGCATAATATAATATAGTCTGATGTAGTTGATTAAGTTAAGAGTATTTTATGTGTGTTGTTGGCTTGCCTAAATAAAAATAAGGTTATACGCAATGATGCTAGGCTAGACGAGTTTATCTGGCCAAAATTAAAAATAAAATACTTAATATAGATATTTTATATTATAAATTTTACTTAAATCAAAAAATATCTTTAATGGAAAACATAAAAAGTGTTTATGTTCCTGTTCCTGCTCTTAATATACAATCTTAATTATATATAAATCTCGTGTCACAATGTTTGTCCTCAATGGACTCCTAAACCACTTAACCGATTATAATAAAATTCGCACACCATGTGCAGTTCGATCCAACTTCGGAGATAGGATGGTTTTTACGGTGAGAAAAATTCGAATAATTGTCGGGAAAATTTTATACCCGTGCGACGCCGGAGCGGGCCGCTAGTTGATTATAAAATAAGACATACCTTTATATTCAAGAAGTAAATGTAACAATGAGAACTTAAAACAAAAATAAACACCTTCCTAGGACCTCAATCGAGCCCAGGAGACTCTTTAACAAGAAAGTTTCAATAGTATTAAGACGCGTGGTTGAGCCCTAATATATCGCTATGTAGGGTTAAGGGGGAAACCATCATTCTAGAGCTGTTTTAAGATTACGATTATATCTATGTAGAGGTATTTATGACTTATAAACCTAATAGATCGTTTTAAAGTCTAAGATCTATCTACCAAACCCCTTCTTAAAAAGATAAAAGTTAAAGTAATTTACAAACTACAGGTAATTTAAATTTTTGCTTGGTAAACTTTCTGAATCTGTCAAAATCAAAAGATGTCAATTAAACATTATTATGGTTTTAACCCGCGTGCGTTGGAATGGGCCTAACGTACCGTACCGTACCTACCGTAAAGTACCTACTAATATGCTTCACCCTCTATTTGCAGTCAGATAAAAAAGCTCCTTATATTATCTCTTTGATTTTGAATATGTATATCAGCTAAACTGTTAATGATTTATCGTAATTTATAATTTGTTAAAAACTTAAACGTAGTTGCGCAAAATATAACAATTTTTGTGTACACACTGGGTGAATTCGGTTAGGTACCTAAAACAATACCTCAAGAACAGAAATCAATGAAAGAGCAAAGGCAAAGTAAAGATGTTATAATTACATTACACACTTGTTGACTAAAGAGGCTTAAACACTTGGCGAACAAATCCCCTAGGCTCAGTTTGGTATTATAATTATTATACTGTATTACATACAGGGTGTCCCATAGGCATACCAGAAATTAATGTTCTGGATGGTAGACTTTATTTTGATTTTAGGAACAATTAAAACTTCATACATGAAAAAGGGTCTGTTGAACCCGCCAAATTGTAGAAAAAAAATGCACCCATGCTATTATTTTTCCCTCCATGAGGAATGACCGTGGGACACTCTCTACTCTACCTATACTGTAGGTACTTTGTATTGGTCGTAACTTAAGTGCGGTGTTTAGTAATAGTGATTCAGGAAGAAAGTCTATATTAGGTTTGTATATTTTTTGCTAAGTAGATATAGACAATTAATCATTTATTTATTTATTTGGTACAAAAACATATATTATGAGCAAACACAAATACGCAAATAAGCGTTAAATTTATGGTACATACAAAAATGAATTATACAAACAAAAATTACTTTATCCCTTTTGCTACAGAGCATAGAGGAGAACTACAATTAATTTTTGTTATTATATATATTATATTTTTTGTTATAAAGCATAATGCCACCTACTAAAAGTAGAAGCGCTGATTTTCAGCTTAACCGTTACAATCACAGGACCTTGCGAAAAGAGTAACCATATTGCAATAAACTAAAGGCAAAAACCGTAACAGTCTTGTAACCTAAGCATAAAAATAAATATCTTTTATTATGTTATGTACAGTACATATCATAATTAAATATCATATATATCATAAATGGGGATTAAGGCGGATCGCATTGCAATGATTGCATTTTTATTTATCTTAGATGCCTTGAAATAGCTTTAGCCATAGGTATAGATGAAACGACGGGCATTGACAATACACAAATAATAAATTATAACTTAAATTATAATTCATAAACTTCTTCTGATTTATCTAAGTCTACTGCTGGGTATAGGCCTCGCTTATAAATTTCTAGTTGTTCGTTGGAAGCGGACAAATTCAAACTAAAAATCTAAATTTACAATAAAAAAAAAACATTGATTCCAGAACCTAAGTTCCCTTATAAGTAAAAAGTCATATTATTTTGTAATGTGCACGTGATGCGCTTTCATTTGAGACCCCACTCGAGTATATTTGCAGATTTTCGGTTTTCTTTCCCCACATTTACCCTCATAACTTTTAAACAGGTCAACCAATTTTCATCAAACATGTCTAAGAAACTCACCTTTCATTTAAATTTTAAGAAAAACCCGCGTTTCTAATGCCCTTATTTCCTTAAAAGTAAAACACCATAATATTTTGTTAAGTGCACGCGATGCGCTTTCGTTATGATACCCCACTCAAGTATATTTGCAGATTTTCAGTTTTCCTTCCCCACTCTCTCCCCCATAACTTTTAAACGGCACAACCGATTTTTATGAAACATGTCTTAGAACACTCGCGCCGAACTCACCTTTCATATAAACTAAATTGAATTCGCTCCATCCGTTTGGGAGCTATGATGTCCCAGACAGACAGACAGACTTATAACACCCCTCTTATTTGGTCGGGAGTAAAAAAAAACTTAATTGAATTTGCATCATCCGTTTGGGAGCTATGTAGTCCCAGACAGACAGACAGACCCACAGACAGACAGACACGACAAACTAATAATACCCCTCTTTTTTGTCGGGAGTTAAAAATCATCCAAGTCAACCATCTTTTTTTATTATTATTGATAAGCCTTCATTTGACCACAATCTCACCTGATGTAAAGTGACGATGTGGTCTAAGATGGAGCATGAAGGCCTAGAAGATGGTTTCTCCGGGCCACATTACGAAACACGAAAAAATCGCTTCACGCACTGGCCCAGCCCGGAGGGTGGTGACAAGCCGCGGCCGAAGCCTACCACCAGAGACCGTTCTTAGCACCACCCGGAGGTCACGTGTAAGGATTCAGAGGGTTACCACTTACGGACGTGAACAGACAAAACCTCTAAACAAGAAGACAAAAACTACATCTTAATATGGTAGGTCCTATGTTACCTACTGTAGCACGGTAACACTACGAATATCTATCTATAGATAGTGTTATCGTGAATATTGTGGGAAGTTTTTTTTTTTTTTTTTATTTAAAGAAAAAGGCTTTGTCGCTTAGCGACTATACCGCCTTGTAAATTCACATTAATCTAATATACCAAACAAGTAATAATATTAACAAACAAAAACAGTCTAACTTCTTAAAAATAAACACTTCCTAACTAATTCATACAGTTTTTCAGCTTCTTTGGATAGAGGAGATGACAAAATAGAATTACAATGACCAACATTATTTACTGTACAATTTTTAAATATTTGTTTCCTTTCATTCGCAATACGCTTACATTCCATTATCACGTGATATGCATCTTCAACAGGGGGGTAGAGTTAAGCGACTCTGACCCTTTTGTAAGTCCTCATTTAATGCACGACTTTTCATAACTTTTAAGTCATTATTGGTAACACACCTTTTTAAGACTTTCGAAGAGCCGTCTTCAGGTCTTAGAATAATTCAGCCACAGTTTTGGTAGGATTAATAGTCTACCTAATAGGTAACTAGGGACATTGTATCGTATGAGAACTTAACTTAAAAATTATGATAAGCTTAGTATATTTTAGTTCAAGTTCTTCCTGTTTATAAAAACTAGCTGTGCTCCGCGGTGCTACCCGCGTTATAATGGATGAAGTACTCTTAACCAACAACATATTTATTTGAATAAAGATTAAGATTATTATGTTGATACAACTTAAACAAATTATTTCGACCAAATTAGGTACCATAAAAACGGTTTATGTGAGTTAATCTTAAAAGATAGACATATACTATCGCGGACTGTTTTTTAGATCATTAAAAGAGCTATTATTCTTTAATACATATTTTTTGTGTATCTTGAACCGTTTTCACGGCGCACGCAACGGAAGGCTTCAAAGATGAAATAATTTCTCCCGTTTTTTACACATTTACCGCTATTATATATCTTTGCTCCTATTGGTCGTAGCGTGATTTTATATAGCCTATAGCCTTCCTCGATAACTGGACTATCCAATACAAAAAGAATTAAAAACACAGTAGTTTCGGAGATTAGCGCGTTCAAACAAACAAACAAACAAACAAACTCTTCAGCTTTATAATATTAGTATAGATGTGAGACAATAAGTTATCGCAGAAGAAAAGAGTTCCTTCATCGTAGTACCTAGCAAATTTTATAAGATATTTTCTGAGCTACAGCTTAGGTACTTGCTCCATCTTGAAATAAAATAAAGAAATTTATTTCGACTACACAAATATATTATGTATATTAAAAAACCAACTAAAATATTTAAAAAAATACATCACTAAAATCTAAGTATGTAGGTACTTAGATTTTAATTATTTTAAGCAAATTTGCTTCTAATATCTAGTTACTTCATGAAGATTCTATGTCTATTGAAACGGTGGAAGCTTCTAAGGATTGACCTACCCTATCGACGACAGTACTGTACCTTTCCTCCAACTTTCCGTAAAGTTCAATGAAGCGAAGTTACTGTCTGCGCAAGACACTTTCATTTCACGCTTTATTCGTTTTTTCTTGGCGCAATTTCAATAGAATAGTATAATACAAGCCGCTCTCACCTTTTCCGCTATATCAATTTTATAGATTAAGCTTCGAGTCCATTTCAGTTTACCTGTTGTGGTTAAGGAGGAAACATGGCTCGGGGACTTACGACTCTTTGCTGCGTTTGGACTTTCGTTGTACTCGTGGCAGAGAATGGCCTGGCTGAGGAATACTGCACCAAAGATACCGAGAGTGGCTGTAAGGAACATCATTTGTTTTCGAAAGGTTAGTTATGTTACCGTAACCGTTTTAAGTAACGCATAAAAAATTCAAAAATTATGTAGTTATTTTTTTACACTATGATTCACCAAGTTATTAATGTTATTGTAGTTAGGTACCTACCTACTAACAGTTACAGTATTGATTAGGACTAAGTAGTACACTTATGCTGTACTCATATACCACAAGAACACTCATCAAAATTAACGCGAGATACAATTACATTTTAAAACCCTGAGGAGATAAAGCAGTTAAAGTTATAATTATATATAAATATTATAGTTATACCAGCGCTTCCTCGGTTTTTTTCCTCATGGAGACTGACACCTCCGAGGATACATCATATCGTTACATTAAGCGTTATTAAATCCCTTTTTATAAAATTATCAATTTTACCTCTAGTGAAATGATTGGCCTGTGTATATGTGGTATACTTTAAAACCTCTTAATTACAAAAGAGGCTATGCAATTAGAGAGGGTTATTTACTGAATTATCCATAATACCTAAAGCGGAGGACACGTTGTCCTCCGCATTTACGGAGATAAATATTTTATTTAACTAAGTGTAAATAAAATAAATAAATAAATCAAATGCGGTAGTTAGTATTTACTCTGTCGATTGACATTGCGTTGCCTCACTGGCCGCTAAATCAAGTTTTTTTAATGGCGGACTAGTAGGTATGTCGGTCTCCTTACAAAAATGTCGTAACCCCTTTCTTCGTCTAATTTGTGATGTCCATGTTCATGCCAAAATATATGACTAATCATAATCCATATAGCATAGAATAATAAATTACTAAGTAACATATAGTATCAAGTTACCAATACATATACGTAGCTCAATAATTTTGTCGTACTTTGTATTATTATGATAAGAGTGTACTGCCTTCAGATCTGTGTTGAAAACAAACCCATTTGCCTATTGGATAACATTAAATTGTTTTTCAATCGACTTAAAAAAAAAAACCTCAAATTGGACGCGTATTTTTTTGACATCAGAACATTTTGTTTGTATAAAGTAGCCTGTGTTATTCTTATTTATTTTGTAAGCTATATTATTGTGTAGTTACATCAAAATCTATCCTGTAGTTTTAGTTTGTTGACAAGGAAAAACAGAAAATTGCAAATGCCACGCTGATTGCGAGAAAAAGAAGAAGATACCAATATGGCGTCGTTTCAGTACTTTTCTGTGGGATGCCAACTCAAATAATAGGTTGCCAATTATACCATTCTAATTAATTTACTTAATTAAAAAAATGAATAATGGTAACTACTTTTTAATATAGGTTTTCTGTTATAATTTAGTTTGATATAATTTGTAATTAATGCTCGGGACGGTATATTTAGGCTATCTTACCGCGTTAGATTACAATGCCCTTAGAGATTATTTTATCCAATTATTGAAAGAAATATGAAACATAAACTTAAAAATTAGGAGAAAGATAGACTGACACTATAACACTGGTTCCGTGGTGGAAACACGACGTTCCGTGTTTAGTTTAAACACATGTTATTTCGTAATATGAATGAACACATAATAATAAAAAAAGGTGTGTGTGCGATTCACACACGATAGAAGTGAAACTTCAGTAAATCGGCAAAAGATGAATAAATATAACAAGGGTAGTATAATTACAAAGTTTAATTGTTTATAAATGTATAATTTTAAAAGATATTTTATATTTTATATAACATATTGTTACATAATCTATTGCTCTAGTTCCATATTTTCAGTTTCTGGATTTTTCTTTCTTTTTAATTTTATTATCATTTTTTTGCGTCGATATTGACGACACATTTCATTTTCACACATTTTTAATTTTAGGCATCTTAAAAAAATTATTATTTAGCATAACAAGATATAAAAATGTTTCTATTTTGTAATCAAAATGTTTCTAAAAACGATCGATGATTACAAATAAATTTATTTGCCCAGCTAAGAGAGCATTTATCTGAACTGATTATTCTCGGTAGCATCACTTTTCAATTTTAATTTTGATTGGTGACAGCACAACGTCAATGTCAATTTTATTTTTCTTCTTTTATTTCGTTGGCGTCTGTGAATGTCAATTTTATTGTCATGCCAATGTAAATGTAAATGGACCGTTTCTGTCATGCATTGCACGCACGCTGCAGTACCTACCTACTTACTCATTTCATGCATGGTTGAGCTGGTTAAAAAGAATAACAAAAACAAACAAAGAGAACTTTAAATTTAGTTTAAAGTGTAGGTTGTATAATTGTGCTGTCTATTAGAATATTTTCAGGAAATATAGTTTAGCAGGATTTACTCGGTTTTAAGTTTTAATAATGAAATGCTGCAAAAGAAAGCCTTGTAACTTCACACACAACTTTTATTTGCTTATTGTATCGAAGCTGTTCGTCCTTTAGAAATAGGAGTGGAACCGCATACGATATTTGTCTAACTGAAATAGTACTGCAACAATTAGACTAGGTCGGACACTGGTGGGGAGAGCGGTTTATCTACGCTGTAGATACCTATTCCGGCCGCCGCTGAAAGCTTATTATCGCGTCCGCTTCGATATTTGGAGTACGTAACCGACCGCCCCGCAGCCCGCCGCGTGCCGGCCGCATTTATTACTTCAGTCGTCCCAACTTCGGACGTGACGCTCGCCTAGTTTACGACCGGCGACCGATAAATTAAAAGTGCATGTGTGGAGTCCATTGAACCAGATTTGAACATGGAACATTCCAGAAACATGTTCATGAAACTTGTATTATTTGTATTCCTGGGTATTTTACTTAGGGCTGAATGTTCTGGTAAGATTTAGTGCTACTTGCTTTTATAATTCCTTGTCTAAATAATTTAATATTTAGCTCATACATCTCTACATTTTACTTAATACCACCTTATCTATTTTTTCTCTGTCAGGTCTCTTATGTACGACCCTTTGAACTTCTTCCATGATAAAAGAATGTATGTATGTGATGCTGGCTGTACACACGCGTCGAGACACCCCGAGACAGGCCGAACGCGCGTGTGTACAGGGCGCTCTCGTCTCGTCTCGCTGTCTCGTTCTCGTCTCGGTCGGTCTCGGTGGCTTGTCGGTTTTTTGCGCCCGAGTCAAAGGGTCTCGTTGGCTCTCGCGAGGTAAACGAGAGCGAGCATGTACACACTCGTTCATTTACTTGCTCGCTGATAGTATTTAATTGTTTTTTAATTTAATTTTAATTTAATTTAATTATATTATTTTTTTTCTTATTTCTTCATGGTTTACGAATTTTATTTTTATAGTAAATGTTAAAAAAATTATAATAGCTCATGGCACAAACACAAATAGCAGCAGCAATTTCTACGTCCATTGTCGCGTGAGTCTTCAGTTCAAATGTTAGAACGCGTGTGTACAGGCATGCTCTCGACGAGACCCCTCTCGGCCGAGACATTCGCCGAGAGGCTCTCGTCGCGTGTGTACAGCCGGCATAATATGAGACTGAGAGAATGAATTGATGTCTCAATGAAATTTAATGATCTCTATAACCGTCCCTTGTAAATTAATATGTTAGCCAACAGTTTATTTCAGTTTATAATGCATTCTCTTAAAGATTCTAGTCTAAATTGGAAACTTATAACTTATATGTAGGTATACAAATTTTAATTTCCATTATAAATGCCAATTAATGAATAGAACTTAACTATTATCAACTATGGTCAAAGTTCAATTCATTTCAATTTCTTGTAATCTATCTGTACATGTTATTTTAACTCAGTAATCATAATTTTCATATATTTCAGATGTATTAGTACTAACGGTAGCTACAGAGAAAAATCATGGATATCAGAGGTTCATACGCTCTGCTAAAGCCCATGGCATAGATGTTGAAGTTCTGGGAATGGGAGAAGAATGGAAAGGGGGTGATATGAACCACCCAGGTGGAGGCCACAAAGTGAATATATTAAAAAATAAACTGACCGAATTAATGAAGAATCAGGAAAATAAAAATAAAATTATTCTTTTCACTGATAGGTCTGTATATGTCATTATAGTCTTAAAGATTTCATATGTTGGCTTGTATGCAGTGATATAATGATGATGTGATTTTCAGCTATGATGTCATTTTCACTGGAAGCTTAGAGGAGATTGTTGAGAAGTTTAAGTCATTTGCAGATGCGAGAATAGTGTTTTCCGCTGAACAATACTGTTGGCCTGATGCCAATCTTGTTAGTAAATATCCTAAAACAGATGGCTCCAATCCTTACTTAAACTCTGGTGGTTTTATTGGTAAGTTATATTTGGCATGTGTGTTTTCTATTTCTAATACATAACATCTTCAAATGTTTTGATTTTCATGTTCCTATGTATTAAAATAAAATATTTTTACAGGATATCTACCGGAGGTTACAGAATTACTTTCATACAAGCCAATCAAAGACAAAGATGATGATCAGCTTTTCTACACCCATGCATATTTGGATGAAAAAATCAGAGAATCACTTAAAATAAAATTGGATCACAGCTCTGCTATCTTCCAAAATCTTTATGGCGCTTTATGTAAGTATTTCTGCTTACTAGATATTTTTACATAAACAAACATTGTTAGCATCAAATGAGAGACTTCATTGATGCCTTTTTAACAAGTGGCGTGGCGATAAAACTATGACGCAAGACTGTCACAAAGTAAATAATATTTATCTTGCTCCTGAAAATTCTCTAAATGGAACATAGAACATTGGAATGTTCCAGAAATTTCTATAAAAATGTGGATATAGCTATAGTAAAACGCTAAACTAGGTTGTTAATTTACAGCTGAGATGAGAAAGCGGGGTTCTGGCCGTGGTATTTGAATTAGTAAGGAAAGCCTAATCCTTAGGTAAAAACATCCCCTACTATGAAATTAGCTTTTCATCTTGATCAATATCATATCTGCCCTTTCCTGTGCCATGTAATTCTGTTGTTACTTGGCACAAATTATACTATATTCTTCGAATAAAGTTGAAGCCTAACTCTTACCTACGTCTTTCAAACATAACAGAGTCCCCTGAATTCATGGTTTAAATACAGAAGCGGTTACTTAACAGAGATGACGAATTTTTGAGACATGACATAAAACCAGAGCTGTATTAGATCTAAGTATTTGATAAAGCACAAAGCTGAGTGGTGACCTTTTTGCTACATTGACTGTGTTCATTTTAAGTTCCTTTTATATCATTAGTTCTTAAGTTGTGTGCAGATAAACATATTTACTTTAATTTCTTTCAGCTGATGTGGAACTTAAGGCTAATACTACAGAAACCTGGCCGTACCTTCAAAATGTCCTAACGGAACAGAGACCCCTGGTGCTCCATGGGAATGGCCTGTCGAAGCTCACTCTGAATCACTTGGGTAACTACTTGGCTAAGGCCTGGTCGGTCAAGGATGGATGCGCTATGTGCGAGGAGAAGAAGATTGAACTAAATGTAAGTAGACATATTATTTTTATTTGGATAAATCTTTATCTTCATACCAAATTTATTTAAATGCACTCCAAGAACAGGGTTGCAACATATGTTAATTTTACAAAATTGACAATTTTATATATATATATCTTCTGTATTTGTTTTAGTCATTGAAATCCTCCTAAACGGCTGGACCGATTTTATTAAAATTTTTTGTGTGTGTTTAAGTGGGTTCGAGAATGGTTAAGATTCACAATACGGTCAACTAGGTGCGAAGCGGGGGCGGACAGCTCGTCAAATATAATACTATAATAATTAGAAATGAAAATTACTGAAATACAAAAAAAAAATCGAATTATAATATAAGTCCAGAAAGAACAGGAAAGTTTATCAGTTGGTTATTTATATAATTGCTAACGTCACTGACCATTTTATTCTTTAATGCGCTATACATATTTTTATTTATTTCGATTCCCTTACCTTATTAAAAAGGCTCAATATACATTATTGTATTGATTGATCTTATCAATACTAATATTATGAAGAAGTAAAGTTTGTGTAATCCCTGAATCTACTGAACCAATATTAATGAAATTTGGTACACAGAAAATCCATTGTCATAGCTATATTATCACCGGAGCCAAGTCGGAGCGTCTCTCGAATAGTTCTTTAATATTTCGAATCATAAATACATTATTAAGAAAATGGGGCGCCCCCTTAAGATGGTTAAAATAAACTTATATTAGGATGCTAAAGGATTCCCCGTTAACAGGAAAACGACCGGTTTAAATGACTCATTCACATCTTGCGATAAACAAGATCTGTTTACGATTCACGGAACTCCCAGAGGCATGAAAAGTCCCTATTATTACTTGTAAACGTAATAGTGTCAGAAAATTGATGTCTTATAGCAATTTATAGAATTTCCATAATAATCTATACTATATAAACTTACGAATATTAAACATCTGATGAGTTTGTTTGAAGTAGATCTCAGGAGAACTACTGGTCCGATTTGAAAAATTCTTTTAGATCTAGATATTATAGTATTCATTAAGGTAGGCTATAGGTTATTTCGCGAGTATATCCGTAAAACATCGGCAAATCCGTGATTTAAAAAAAAGTATTAACTCGGGAACAACGTTAAAAAGTATTTATCTACACTTTGTACACGTTGTTCCTAATTAAATCCTAAAAACGGATAACATCGTGACTTGAAAAGCTAGTAATCAAACGACTGTTCAGCAGTGGACGACCTAAGGCTGAAATGAAGATGGTGATGATTATGTCGTAAAACTTACATTAATATATTGTTAAAACTGTGATAAAAAGATTGTTTCGTTCCCGAACATTACTTTTGTTGTAATATGCTCACAAATTCAAAGGCCCTTATCATCCAATCCCTTATTTTTAGGACGATGACCTACCGACTGTCATGATGGCTGTATTCATTGAGCAAGCCACGCCGTTCATGGAAGAATTTCTGGAACAGATCACGATGACTGATTATCCCAAGTCAAAAATACACCTTCTACTGAGAAACAATGTGGAATACCATGAGCAGATTGTTGATGAGTTCTTTCAGGAGAATACGAAGGAGTTTGCATCTGTGAAACGCATAAAACCTAATGATTTTATCACCGAGGCCGAGGCTAGGCAGATTGCCTTGTGAGTAATTTATCAAATGTACTGTAACGTATTTACAATGACTGCCTCAGTGGCGCGGTGGGCGAAGGTCCAAGGTAGCGGGTTCGATTCCCGCCGAAGGGCCAAGTGTTTGTATGTTCTGCAAGCACTTTCTCCTCGGGTCTGGCTGTTTTAAATGTAGAATAAAATATATCTATGTACATATATGTATGTCAAATATATTAAATATATCAGATGTCTAGTATCCGTAATCCAAGCTTAGATCCTACGACGGGACTAGATGTTGTTGTGTGGATTGTCAGGAGATATTTTTATTTTACTGTCTTTCTCTATCAGTGTACTTAGTTTAATCCGTCGATTAACTGAACTTTCTATCGGGCTCGTGTGATTCCCGAGATACTTCCGAAATTTACTTATTACAAAAGTAGTTTCAAGTATCTTTACTTTGTTTTCAATCCCGTTTCCTTTCAATGTAAACCTGCTTAGGTATATTAGGACCTATTCGGCTGCTGACCGCAAACTGCAGCCTTCATTTCTTTAAAAAAAAAGAAAATTGAGACTCAAAGAGTTTCTTGATTCTAGTTAAGCAGTTTTATCTATGACCAGTTTTTTCTAATCGAGAAAGAGTTTCTGATCTTGATGATGTAGGGGTCATAAATGCCATAAACTAATAGATGTTTACTGTCCGTGCTAGCGCCATCTGCGCTGCGTTTCGCGAAATGCCCCCTATTGTTGCAATCAGCATTCACACATTAGTCCCACAATCAAACCCGCTGGCTACCAATCATACCAATTGTACCTCAATCAGAAATAAATTGGGTATTATTGTTGCAGAGACCGTTGCATCAGCAGCGACTGCGATTACCTATTCTCCGTAGACAGCCTAGCACGGCTGGAGACTTCGGCCCTGCGGGACCTATTGTCGTCTGGCTACGACGTGATAGCTCCTATGCTGGCCCGGCACGAACAAGCCTGGTCCAACTTCTGGGGTGCTATCAACACGGACGGTTTCTACGCGCGCTCCTCGGACTATATGGACATTGTCTATGAAAATTACAAGTAAGTGGATTTGTGTATCTAGGTTATTTTTATTTCAGCCCGTGCCCGTGTAGTTTACGAAATTCAGTACTAATCTTGACTTTTGCTGTGGATATGAGAAATAATCAGTTATACTAACTGATGCTGATGATTTATTGGTATAGGTTTGACTTGATATTATTTTTTAACTTTGGGATCCTAAGCAAAGATTTAAACCTATGCAAGTGCATATGTACTATCAAATTTGTAAGAATTTAAATCTTCCGCAGCATCCGAGTTGGTCGCATACAAAGAAAATATAATATTTCACCCCCTTAGGGGTGAAATTAGGCATGCAATACTTCAATGAGAAGTTGTTTTTGAATCTCATTATAGTTGACGGAAACTTTATCTCGCTAAAAACATTTTATTGGACATTGACCTCTTATCAGTTGACCAACATATCATACTAATAACAAAATCATCAATATAATTAAAATCCCATAGAGACAATAATTATTAGGCTTGGTGATAATTTAACAATTTTTTTAAAATTTTGTTAAACGTAGGTATATAGAAGGCATTACTTTGAGGAATGCATTACTATTTAAATATTTTAGAAGAAATTAGTACATACTTCTGCACTGATAAATGTAGGTTATGCTATTACAAATAAATATTTTCCATTCTATTTAAATATGTCATAAAAAAAATATTTTCCAATGGTGATTTTTAAATGTATGGGTTTTCTTAAAAAATGCAATCATTAAAAATTCAATAGAGTAATGGAATTTTTGACCAGACAGGATTGCAAAAAATTAGATTTTTTGAAGAATGTCTGATAGCAGTTAATTATTTATCTAAGAAATTTCAATAGAGTTATGGAATTTTTGACTGGATTTCTATTAGTAATTAATATATTTTATATATAAGAAATTTCAATAGAGTTATGGAGTTTTTGACTGGATTTCTATTAGTAATTAATATATTTTATATATAAGAAATTTCAATAGAGTTATGGAGTTTTTGACTGGATTTCTGTTAGTAATTAATTATATAAGTAAGAAAGTTCAATAGAGTTATGGAATATTTGACTGACTAAAAATTAGATTTACTTGAGAATTTCTTTATTTATTATTTAATGAAGTTTTCTACGCATTTTCATCTAAAGTAAACGAAGTAGAGCTTGTATTTTGGGTGTCAGCTATCTAGATTCAAATAGAACCTAAATTTTTCTTGAATACTTAGACCCATAACGGGAAGATGTATTTTGTACAAAATAATATTGTTACTAACAAGCGCCCAAGAATATTTCAGCTTGGAGTTTTGGTAACAATCCGATTTCATTCATCAAATAAACTTCATTTATTAATGTAATTCCCTGGTGCTGGCGCTCACTTGTATATAATATACGGCGGAGCTTTTTACCACTTTCATGAAAAGCATTTGTTTGTAACCTTCGACTACAGGTGGTACCCCAGCCCGCGATAAATTAAGCATATATATATAAATCTTAATATATATAAATCTTAATATATATAAATCTCGTGTCACAATGTTTGTCCTCAATGGACTCCTAAACCACTTAACCGATTATAATAAAATTCGCACACTATGTGCAGTTAGATCCAACTTGAGAGATAGGATGGTTTTAAGACGAGAAAAATTCGAATAATTTCCGGGAAAATTATATACCCGTGCGACGCCGGGGCGGGCCGCTAGTATATATATATATGCTATATAGCGAGCCTATAGCCTTTCTCGATTAATAAACTTTGTAACAGTGAAATGATTATTAAAATCGACGGGAATCGAACCCGCTACCTATGGCGCCGCAAGCGGACCGTCGCCCACCGCGCCACTGAGGCAGTCAATTATCATGAGGCAGTTAATTAATTTATGTATAGATTTGGTAATATGAAAGTGTAAACATATTCGGGATACCAAAACGGTGGCAAATACAATTGTAAAATGTATCGCTATTGTTTTTTATATCAATACTATCGGCCCGGCCCGGCTTCGACAATTGGCAATTATTTTAATTTTATTCACCATAAAAACAATCATTGGACTACATACCACGAACAATTGAAAAAAATTGCTTAAATTGGTCAGGATTTGTTGAGTTAAGCGCTTACCAACACAGTTTGCGATTCATTTTATTTTCATAACATTAATATTTATTACATTCATGGATTTTAGCGATGTTCTTAATCATTCAAAGGCGTTTTTGTAAAGCCACAGCGAAGTTTGATAATTTACAGTAGCGAATACCTTTTGCACCAGCCAGGCCGTAGCGATGTATTAGAAACTAATAATATATTTATTAGCTTTTTAAAACATTATATGCACCATTATGTCTACACTTTCTTCCAAAATACATTAAGGCTTAATGGCTTTATAAACGCAAACCTATTAATATAGGTTTGCGTTTTATGTGATAAGTTTGTCAAAAATTCCATAACTCCATAATTTCATCTCGTATAAACCTAAATTAAAAAAATCCGGTCCGCACCTAGGGTTCCGTGTACTCATAAAAAACATTATGCAATTAAAATAATAATAATGTAAAAGTGTAAAAAGATGCAGTTCGAGCGGTCACCTATCCAAGTAGTGACCCCGCGCAACGTCGCTTTACTTGATGAAATCACGTTTGTTGCTTGGGAACCACCTTCATATATTTGTTATGTGTTTTAAGTTGTTGTAATAGCGGCAAGTGAAATACATCATACCTCAAAATTTAAACTCTCTATCTATCACGGTTCTTTAGATACATCCTAATGAATGACAGACATATAGACAGACGACGAAGTCTCAGTAATATCTACATATATTATATATATTGAAAGGAAAATGCACAATTATTATTCGCGATCTGTACACATTAATTTATTTGTATTTAAAACAGGGTTTATTATCTTAAAAAAGTCAGACAAGAATATCTTACATTTAATGCTATTTATTCTATTTCATCTAGACTAAACTTATATGGCCACCAATATTAACCATGGAGCCGTATAATCTCTTAATTTGGTTTAATGAAACCTAGATTACTAGCTTACCGTATGTGCAATATTTCTAGAAATATTTAGTTAACCAACAGTCATAATTAATAGATTCAGGCTTTACTTTGCGGAAATCCATTCTTAATACCTAAATGGCAAAACTAGTTGCTTTGCTTTGGTTGGATTCTGCATTTTTTACGGGCGGTGCACTTGCAAGATATTATTGTAGAATCTTGCCAGGGAGAAGTGGCTGCGCAATTAGGTACTAAATATTTGGTTCCATTTAGGTATTTAACCAACAGTCACCAATTAGACGACGGCTCTACGTAACGCATTCCATGCATATTATTTTAGATTCCTCTAATTGAAATAACATGGTATTATATCTATAATATAGCTAAGTTTGGGCCGAGTGTAATATAATACATGATAGACTTGAAACTATTCTTAGTTTAGGACACTGCCGACAAAACTGCATTAGCAATGTCTTACAAATAAGAGCCTTATTACCCCCGGTTTTGTACTTGCACAGTCAACAGCAAAAGATACCGATGAAATAGAATCCCAAAATAATATATACTTACGATAAATTAAGTCAAAATAAACCGACTATTGTAGTTTATTATTAAAGGAACCAATAACGTGGCATAAGTAAGTGCTTACGATTATTTCGAACCTCGGTGTTGTTGTTATCTTCTTTTAATTTAATGAAACTTCTAATTTTCTGCAGAAAAAGATAAGGAAAAGACGAAGTAACTAAAGCGAAATGCGAGACTCAAACCCACGTCTTCCATTACACGTATTCAAGTGGGGTTTATGACTTTGCAAAAACATAAAAATAAACTTCACAATATTTAGACTTTGACTTTGTTATAACTTGTTACATCTGGCACGTCACGCTAGAAGATGTTTGAAACGCTGATTCTGATCACCTACTTTAGCTGCGGACTGTACAGTCATACCACGTAATACTACAGTGCTATGTGGAGAGTGAACTAATCGAAGGCGATGGAGAAGTCCGTCTTGAAGGAGCGGCGGTCTATGGAGTACATGTTGTCGGCCGTGCACTCATACACGCCGGCGTCCATCTGGGTCGCTGGGTCGATCTCAATCTTGGACTTGACGCGGTCGTCGCCGATCGGCCATTCGTGTATCTGTAAAATGTTATATATTGGTTCAAAATAAGAGCCAGGCATAAGTTATGTCCTATAGGTATATAAGGTTTACATTATTAAGGTTAGGTTAGGTTGGCGAGACCAAAATGAGAGTTTGGTTAGCTATCAACCTTGTTTCAGCCGAAAAGAAAATGTTAACAAATCGCTAAAAACGCACTTTTTCACGCTTTCATATAATAGAGATATAAATGCATTGTTGAGTTTAGCACGACGTAGACAGTAATCAGAGAAGAAAAGACTTTCTTGATTCTAAGTTAGCAGTTTTATCTATCACGGCCCGCTTCGCCCGCGTTATAATAAACTAGCTGTGCCCCGCGGTGTTACCCGCGTTATAATGGAATTTCCCGCGGAATGACGTTTTCCCGCGGTAAAAAGTAGCCTATGTTATTTTTCAGGCTCTAGAGATTCTTTGTACCAAATTTCATTTAAATCGGTTCAGTAGTTTTTACGTGAAAGAGTAACAAACATCCATACATCCATACATCCATACATACATACATCCATACATCCATACTTACAAACTTTCGCCTTTATAATAGTATATAGTAGGATGTTCCCGCGGTAAATAGTATATTTTATCAATTACGGGACAGCTATGTCCATTCTAAATTTGCCTCAAATCTGGCTTTACTCGTAATCATTTTATTTTTCCACCAAAAGCGGTATTTTACCGCCGGTAAAAAGTAGCCTTTGTGTTATTCTGTTATGTACCTAAGCTATACTTTTGTGAAGTTTCATCAAGTAAGTGCAAGTAAGTAACATTTACGGAGAGATAATAATAATGTCGATAATTTATGGAAAAGTTAATTATTTATAACTTCACTACATTTATCATAAGTTGAAGTCAACGAACTTGTTACATAAGAATGGAAGATTTGATAGACAGAAAATATTTATACAGATCAGCATAGACACATAATGTAGTTTTATTGTCTCACTTGTCAAAAGAATTGCCGCTATGCTTTTATTGGCCTAAATCGAAATTGATTCGAAAAGCACGGTGCGTTATTAACAGTACCGCTCAAATCAATTACACCAGATTTTCTATTTATTTTAGGGGCAATGACATTTGGAAGAATGATTCTTGTGACAATAACGGTTAATGTACCAACTTAATCACCGTGCCCTCAATAGTCCCGTCTCAAAAATCGACCTAAATAATGTCACCTAAACATTGAAGATAAATAAAGAGGATCCAACGCTGTCAAGAATATCAACAAAACGTTAATACGAATAAAGGGTATTACGTTAAACTAGCACAAACAGTAAATATCTCCTTTTTTTAGGGTTATGATGGGACATTCGTATACCTATATTTGTATTTGTATTTGACAGGCCATCGCCTGAAAACACGTGTAAATTCAATCACCTGAAAAAAAAGTCTTAATATATTTATATAAAACATTAAAGAATTTTAATATTGATATGCGTCACTATAAGATGCTGTTAATTATTACGTAACAACTTAATGCTTCGAGTACGGAGATTCCAGACACAATTGATTTTCAATTGTTATGGACCACGTTCGTGGTCTTAGAGACTGGACGTATTAAGACAGAAAGTCGCTTAAGTAGAGACTGAATAAATTAATAACCGACTTGGTATTACATGGATATCACAACTTTTTACCGCAGAACAACTGAGTTGCGCGACTTGGTTTTTTTTGGCAAGTATTGTTTTTGATGGGATATACTATATTATAAGTAACCAGACTAGTTTTACCTACTGATTGTGAGACAGCATGTTCTTTAGTACTGATAAGCTATTTGGAACTTAATCGGATATGGTGAACGAAGTTGTCTTTTCTCGTTACTTACATGCAAATAATGATGGGCGAAAATCTCAGTGCCGTCCTTGAACCAAGTTATATGCGGTCGCGGGGACCCTTTAGCGATGCAAAGAAATGCTATCTTGTGGCCTAGCACGTACTCAAGATCAAAGTGCGAAGCTAGCAGGATCTTGGCTCCCTGAAAAAAAAATAGTTTGGATTACGGAATCATTTTAAATAAGTTAACACGCATAAACATAAGCGCTTCTACATATATAAGTAATTTTATTTACATATTATTGGACTATTCATAGCTTTGGACGTTCACCAATCATAATGAAATTCAGACCGAATATTTGTATTTATTGGTGACTGAATGACAGATACAAAGATAGATAGAAAAGATAGATAGAATAGAAAATACTTTATTACACACCAAACAAAGAAACAATACGATAAGAAATTAAAACTGAATCTAGAATGCGTAGTGGGCGGTCTTATTGCTTAACGCAATTTCTTCCAGACAATCGTGGATGGAGAGAAAAAATTACAAATGTTATGGACGGTGGTATAAGTAATATAAATACTTAATATCTAATGCTAAATCTAAAACTAGCCTATACTTAATTAAATTCATCTTTATGCTAATAGATGAGTTACTGAATGTATAGATAGTACCTAAAATTGCTCTTTTCTTATTTTAATTATTTATTTTGAGCTTTACATTTTTCAGGCATTATTAGAATCTGAAAAAGATGAAAAATTATACTTAAAAAGCTAATATTCTCCCCACAATAAACTAAATTTAACAGTTGAGATAATTATTTTAGACAAAAATATCGTTCTAATCAGTTTAAAAAAAACCTATGGCGTCTATATGTTAGAAAATAAATAAAATACCATATAAAAAAAACATTGTATTATATTTCTCAACCGAAATTTTGATAGGATGATCTAATGCATAAGTTATTAAAGGAACATACATTTCCAAGGGTATGTTTAAGCGTCAGTTAAGTTTATGCTCAAATTCGATTGAAAAAAACATTGTTGCCAATAGGAAATTCTTGTTTACACATATACCCATGGTAGGATCTCAATCCTAAGTTACTTAAGTGTTATCCATCTATATCTAAATTGGAAAATCGTTCTAAACAACGTGTCCCCCATTCCGAGCCCGTAAATTATTGGAAAATTGACGCATGTACCTATCAGCATACATATTTAATAGCGTAGTGTGACCACTACGCTAATGTACCCGGATCCTTATCGCGTGTAACGACTTTATACTACAGTGTTGTAGGCATACTTTCCGGCAACAGCCGATTAGGGGAATAGAAGATTGTGATATTGACAATTCTGAAGTTATCATCCGACTAGGATTGTCTGCGGTAAAGAAGAATGGATTTTTCCATCTATTACCACTAGGGGGAAAGAGTGGAAATATCCACTTGATGGGGTACTTTTCCACTTTGTTTTACTTTTAAATTCTATCCAGTAATTTTATTATCTTATCGATAGCGTATAATTGAATCATTAAGTGTTTTGTTTAAAATACTATAACATGAATGTCCTTACGTCACATCTCAATAGTGGTAGAGTTACGTCCCTTCCCACCCTCAGTCAATTTTGAGTTGACGTTAGTTCTACATGAGTGGCAAATAGTTTTATTTAAACAAACACTACATATTTTGTATATAGTTGAATAAATATAAAATTAATAAAAAATATTATATATAAATAAATAAAATAAAATAAATCAACAAACACTTTATATTATCATCTTATTGATCCGTAATTTTGACTCTTTATTAATCTTAGTACCTCTCAATCGTTTCTGATTTCCTGGTACTTACCTACATGAAAGTTATCTTCAGTACATTAGCTTATGCAGTGCATCATAAAATAGCATAGAACTAGCACAGTAGGTTCAGTATTTCCATCATGAAACTGGTAATTGAATTAATGTCATCGAAGCAATAAACTTCCTGATCAGTAGAGATGTGTAATCGAACTGCCAAAATATACATAATAACTTTATTTTTGTGTATACATTTTTTTCCTATTAATTTGTCATTGTAGAAATAGGTGTAAGTAAAATGTAGATGGGAAAAAAATCCTCCCTGCCAGTGGGGATGTATCTGTAGAACTATGTGGAACTGCCGAAACTTGAACTGGTGAAACAACTTGGTGGCCCTATATTTCAAATAATAATAACCTTTGACCCTAGAATTTTCGATATTTCTGGGATGCTATCATCAGACTGCAAACCTGTTTTCTTATTATGAGCCACGTGAATATTTTGTAAATACAGCCTAAACTCATGCATAGTTTTATGAGATGCTAGAAATAAGTGAAGGAAAGAACTTCTACACTTCCTATACGTTGTTTAAACCGCATTGCTATACATAGAACAAAACATAATTTAATTTGTATAGAGGTTTGAACTTGTAATAAGAAGTAAATTAACAAGAAATTCAACAGCAAATATAAATTTATGTAGAAGAGGGTTAAAAAGATATTAATAAAAATTAACCCGTGTTTTACTTTTTTCTTGCAATCGAACAATCAAGACAATACATACAGTGCATAGTTTCGCGTGTCATAACGCTTTCCTGCAATTTTTTCTAAATTTAAATGTCACAAGCCGGAACTCCGGAACTTTGATGCTCCATATCTTGGCGCTCTCTTATTGATAAAGTGAAAAATAGGTTTCCATTATTTATGGACGCGCCTATTCTTTTTAGTATTCATCATGCTATTATGGTACAGTAATGTAGTGGAAATAAGTGTTAAAATAAAACTTACATCGTTATTGTTGTAGTACTGATCGGCTTCCGGGTCTCTGTACTTTCCTGTAATAGGGAGCCCAATTTGAACCTGAAATCAGACGCAACAATTGATATTATGTCTAATAAAAAAATATGTCTTTGACATTCGTAGTAAAAGTACCAAAAATTTATGAAAAAAGACTTTCAGTAAAAAACATATGTAAAACATAGGTATGGATTATAAGAAAGATAATGAAGAAGAAGATGGAGAATTTAGAACAATCATAATACTACAACTTGACTTGTCTTTACACGAATACCCTTTAAAGTACAAAAATGAAAACCATTTTTTTTTTACTTTTTGATATTATCAAGAACATTAAGACAAGACTTACTTTATTTATAATATGAAGTGGTAACCAAAGATAACTGGTTCTGTAAGCCTTTGTTTATCTGAAGAAATATAGTTTACGTAAGGTTTTAAAAAACCAAATTTATTTTCGCATGCTTGACATTTAATTACAATAAGATTAAAGATAACTGAAGATCTGGGACTTCTACTCGTCTATTTTGTAAATGTAATCGATTAAACGCCACATTATAAAAGCCCAAGTAGATTATACGAGCTGGCCCTTTCCGGGTTTGCACGTTTGCAAAAACCTTCATCTTGAATCACTCTACGTATTGCTGCGAAGCGCAAAAATACACATTCAGAAGTTTTTGAGTTTATCGCGTAAAGACAGATAAAGAGGCAGAGGCGTTTGGGGTAATTTATAATACGTACAGATGTAACATTACCTTAGACTTGGTCCTGCTCCTAGTTCGTCCACGGCGCGCATCGCATTCGAATATAAACCAATAGAGTATCAGCAAACCCAACAGCACTCTGAATTTCACAAGGAAAAGCATGGTGGTAGAGGAGCAGATGTCAGATGTACGGTGTTGCTTGAGTTCCCTATGCAACTGTCGCGATCCTGCCTCGCCAATCCCTCAATTGGCTAATGACTTAGGTGCTCAGGCAGGGCCCTTGTCTCCCCCATATACCTAATGTAGCCGTCGCTGTTTCCTCTCGCATTTCGTACCATGATACTTTCAATTGAATTTGTTTTCAACGACTAGGATGTTTCTAGAACATACAAATACTTATCGAGCACAGTTTAACAGTTATGGAGCTTTATTCTTAGATTTAAATAATTTAAGTTACAGGCATACCTTGTGTATTCATAAAAGCCTTTGAGATCTTACAGCGAAGTAGTATTGTTTTTTGTCGCATATACCAATAGTAAAAACCCTAAATGTATACTGTTTGATCAATTAAGACGCCCTAACCAGAACAGTCTTCTTTCACTCCTTTACGCTTCAGGAGTTCAGACATTTCCGATGAAATTTTGTGCGCAGATACATCATGTTTGACATAAAACTTAAGTTGTTTTTAAAAATACAAGCCTATAATTATCTGCGGTGTTTTCTTAGATATTCTAAATTACTATCTTGTAAGTTGCAACCTCAAAATCATGATTAAATATTAACGTATTTATGTTTACTTACAGGGGAATCTGGAACGTGCCCTTCATCACCAACTGCTACCTTCTGAAGATGTCCGTGTTCAAAACCGCGGCCGCCAAGGGTGTCACCTACTCCAAGAAGGATCTCGACCCTGACATGGCTTTCTGTGCAAGCCTGAGAGACGCGGTAAGTCTATATAATGTTTAACAGTCTATGTCCAATGACGACCAACGTTTTCGAGCTAATCAGTATGCACCACTGTATTGGAGATCCTCAGGCATAGTTTGAATGACAAAATTATTTTGTTTTGTTTCTATGGTTCACTACCATGCTTTCAGGCCTTGGATCGTACATTACTAAACATAGGCCACCCATAAAAAAGGGACAGGGGAAGTAACGGGAATGGTAGCTGTGCTAGAGCCTCGTTTATCGTTCGGCAGGGGATATCATGGGCTGGTGAGGTTGACTTGGGTCTTTACAACGATGTTAAAACCCCTTATTACAATACCTATTCCCGTTTCTATGGCAACGAGAATTTACTTATTTAACATTTCGTACCTGAGGTTACAACAACACATCTAGAGGGAAATTACAACTCGCTTCACAGGGCATGCTTCATAAGCTTGTGATTTTGCCTGTAATTCGGACAATAGCCAGTTGGGAAATTCAAGAACTGACGGTCTAGTAAACTGAGTAAATTTGCCTGTGGAGATGTGTTGGTGTTATGTGAGGTCCTAAATGTCAAGTGTACAAATCTCTCATTTTCTCCAGGGTTTGTTTATGCACGTGGCGAACGACAAGAGCTACGGGCACCTGATCAACCCAGAGTCCTTCAACATCAACCGCAGCCACCCCGATATGTACCAGCTCTTCGAAAATCGACTGGAGTGGGAAGGCCGCTATATAAACCCTGAGTTTTACGAGAACTTCAATACAGGTCGCAATCATTCACAGGTAACTTATTTCCTTTGGTAATGGATGAGTTAATCAATCAATTTGCTCTTTATTGCACACAACATAGATACAATATGAAAATAAGTGCAATCAGAGAGATTACGCGAAAATCGGAGTAGATGGCGCTACTAGCTAGTAAAAATTATACTTTACTGTTAATGGTATTTGTGACTGGATATATATTACCTTATCCTCTTTGCTCGTACCTATTTTATCACCTTTTGAACAAGTAACTTACTATGCTAGTCCAGCACTCTGTCCAGATCATTATTGCCTACTGTCGGGTGCCAAACTTATAAAGGCTTATAAATACCATGGCTTATTCCTCTGTAGCAGGCTTATGTAAGGTCTAATTTCAATAATTGTGCTTTAAACACAATTAACATAAAAGAACTTATTCTTAAAATGTTGTGTCTATTTGCGATTTTTCCGAAATATATCAATCAATTATTTAATCATTTATCCAAACCAAAGAAAATATTACATAATAAATGGTGTCATTAGGACTTCACCTCCTGTGTTAGTTATAAACTGTGTTACAGCGTGGTATACACATAAAATACCTTTCAAAGGCATATAAATAAATACCTTATTTGATAGTTACATATACCATGATCGAATGTAACGAAGCCGCTTCCACTTTTCCTATAATTAATCATTTGCCGTTTCAGCCGTGCCCAGACGTGTATTGGTTCCCCATCGTGACTCCGAGGTTCTGCACGGAGTGGATTGCTATTATGGAAAACTTCGGACAGTGGAGCGACGGCTCCAACAACGTATGTATTATTGAAAATTTAAGGAAAATTCCGATTGCAGACCTTTAGTTTCCTAAAAAGTAATGCGCTTTCATTTGATACCCCACTCGAGTATATTTGAAGATGGTTTTTACTTCTCCACTTTCACGCATCATAACTTTAAACGGGTGCGATTTTCATCAATTATGTCTAAGAAACTCGCACGAAACTCACCTTTCATACAGAATAAAACTAAATTTAAATGGCATCTGCTGATCGGGAGCTATGATGCCACAGACAGACAGACTGACACGTCTTACTTATATAACACCCCTCATTTTGTGGCGGGGGTTAAAAATGTATATTTACTAAAGAAATGTATCTATGAAGTATGTATGTCTTCTAACATCTGTAAGTTTTGCTAAGTTTAGGGTTAGGGTCCCCAAGGTTTGTAATGTTTGTAGTGCGCTTAGAATATTTTAAAACCAGCTCTTCAAAATAACAAACCAACTTAGGTGTGTTAAATTAGTTTTTCGGTTTATCACAAACAAATAGATCTGGCAAACGCAATTTCACCGTTAGAGAATTAAATCACTAACTACTCCCACTGCCATTTGTATTCTTTATATGTAGGTATTCATTTTAAATCCTAACACACACAAAAAGTTTTCTAGACAAAAAACTTTTTACAGTAACGTTAAGTTATTTTATATGGATCTGTGCGATAAAACATTTTCAACTGTTTAATTTAACAATACAATTCAATACAAAAACAACAGTTACAACACATATGAGAAACAAGTACAAAGGGCCTTATCGCTTAAGAGCGATCACTTCTAGGCTACCTTAGGATGGAAAAGAGAGAATTGGAAATACAAATTATGTATATATATTTAATATTTTATTTCAGGATAAGAGACTAGAAGGCGGGTATGAGGCAGTTCCCACGCGGGACATCCACATGAGCCAGGTCGGATTGGAGCGGCACTGGCTCCACATCCTCAAGGAGTACGTGCGCCCGCTTCAGGAGATGGTCTTCACTGGATACTACCATAATGTGAGTCTCGTGGCGACATAGCAGAAGCACCCCTATTTCAGCTCCCAGGTGGGACGAGACGTTTGATGAAAGATAAGAATTTCGGGTTGGTATGTCACACTTCAGAGTTCTCAGAACATGCCGGTTTCCTGACGTTGTTTGCTCATATACATTTTTAAGAGAAACCCAGAGGTGCGGGGTTAGGTTTTGGCCCACGACGTTTGGATTGAAAGTCAAGTGCGCTCGCACAGGCACGGCTATTTCCGACGACGTAGCGACGAAGGCCACCTGTATAATATTAGGTCCTTACATATGAAATTGGCGTTTTGTATGGGAGGAACAAAAAGTCGAATATTTTTTAATATAATATATTTAATTAATCAAAGTATGAACCATTATTTTCTATGCACTTTTGCCATCTTATAGGTAGTTCATTGATCCCTTTACTAAAAAAACCAGTCGGACGGGAATCAATAAAATCTTTGAAGGCGATTTGGACTGCCCCATCGGAGTTGAATTTTTTCCCTTGCAAGAAGTTATCCAAATTTCGAAAAAAATGGTAATCTGTTGGAGCAAGGTCCGGGGAGTACGGAGGATGTCTTAGACTTTCCAATTGAAGCTCTTCTAATTTAGTAGCCGTCTGTTGCGCAGTGTGTGGTCTAGCGTTGTCGTGAAGCAGCAGTGGCGTGGAGCGATTGACCAGCCTAGGTTGTTTAGCCGCTAGCTTTTCCATCATGGTTTGCAATTGCTGACAATAGACATCAGCCGTAATAGTCTGGCCAGATTTGAGAAAACTGTAATGAACAATACCGGCACTAGTCCACCAAACGCTTACAAGTAACTTTTTTGGGGTTAATTTTCGCTTGGGGCAGGATTTGGCTGGCTGGCCAGGATCCAACCATTGCGCTGAGCGCTTCCGATTATCGTAAAGAACCCATTTTTCATCACAGGTAATGATTCGGTTTAAAATACCTTCATTATTGTGCCGGTTTAGTAATGTAACGCAGCAGTCGACGCGCGTTTGCCGGTTTGCTTCAGTCAATTCGTGAGGTACCCACCTTTCAAGCTTTTTAATCTTCCCAATTTGCTTCAAGTGAATTAAAACAGTTTTATCACTAACACCGCAGCCTGCAGCTAACTCGGACGTGGTTTGCGATGGATCCGCTTCCACAATAGCCTTCAACTCTTCATTATCAACTTGAGTCTCAGGCCGTCCACGGGGCTTGTTCTGCAAGTCGAAATTTCCAGAACGAAAACGTTGGAACCAAAAACGAACTGTGTTTTCTTTTGCAACACGACCGCCATACACATCATTCACCCTTCGAGTTGTTTCCGCAGCACTAGTGCCACGGCGGAACTCGTACTCGTAAATAATGCGATATTTTAAGTTTTCCATTTTGTAAAATGAGTGACGCAAACAGAAAAAAACAGAAGAAAAAAAACAAATGAATGACGATCATCGAAGCACAAATACATGAGTCTATAGCTGTACAAATTTGAATTTGGAATTCCTTACCAAAGAGGAGAAATTTGTGATTAAAGTGGCCAGTACGAAAAACGCCAATTTCATATGTAAGGACCTAATATTTAAGAGTTACACCGAAACCACCATGGTAGTCCAAAAGTGGTTGGGGGGTGAACCACGTTTGCAGTTGAACAGTAGATATAAGCCCCACAAGTTGATATTGCGATTGAACCTTGTCACAATAGCAGCTGCGTGACGTCATCCGTCACAAAAAAATACAGATAGCAAACAAAAATAAAAAAGTGAATAAGCTAGGGTTATGTAGCTCTAGTCGTAATTTCGTCACAAAATTTTTTGCAACGAATGTGGCACAAGCCAAATGTTCCGTGACATTGGTAGAACTTTCCAAAATATTCAAAATGTCTATTACTAGTTGCTTCGACATTCAAATGTTCTCAGTAGTGTTTAATTAGACAAAAAAACATTAACATCTAGCTAATTCCCATGTGTTTCCCCTATGATATATTACAGGTACAAAATTATACTTATATTAATTAAATGTCATACTTGAAACTTGTTTTTAGCTAAAATTTCCTTATTTCGGCGTGTAAAACACCTTTGTTTACATAAAATATCCAAAATTATGGAATGGACTATAGTATGTTACCATCCACATATCGATATACTTAATATATTATAGAATCAGCATTATAAATTTGCGAAGCATTATCACTATCAACATATTGACAAATGTAATGTTATGTATGATTATATGGTTAAGTTTTATTTTATTTATTTTTATCAGTATCAGACATACTCGATAGAGAAATTACTAAATTGTGGAACCCTTTGTAAATTATTATTCGTATTTCCAGCCTCCGAAGTCGTTAATGAACTTCGTGGTGCGCTACCGGCCCGACGAGCAGCCGTCCCTGCGCCCGCACCACGACTCCTCCACTTACACCATCAATCTGGCTCTGAACACACCACGTAAGGAATGCATACCATATTTTCAACTGTACTATACGTCATTTCATCATCATCACCCTATTAACGTTCCCACTGCTGGGACACAGGAAGTTCTCTCTTGGCGAGAAAGATTAGGCCTGAATTCACCACGCTGGCCAAATGCGGGTTGGTGAATGTCACATGTCCTTCATACTCTTAAATGTTCTCAGAACATGCCGGTTTCTTCACTATGTTTGCCTATTTTTTGTTTTTTGAAGAAGAAAAATTCAGAGGTGCGTGGCGGGTGATTCTGATTAGTCATTTAATTAGCAATAATTCCAGAATTTAAAAGATTTAAGCCCATGTACGCTCTGAGCTTATCTTGTGGACACTAGACACTAGTTATTATACTTTAGTTACTTATTAACATTCTTAATAGGTTTTTTTTTGTAATGTTTTACTTAGAAATCACTCAGGTCATATAAAAAGTACAATAGCCATGATGACTATATAATAGGTATTCTGTTTTGTCAGTCTATTAGCCCGTCCAAAAAACTGGACACCTATTTTTTGCTTAAACAATTTAATAAAAAGTGTTAAGATATAGAGCATCAAAGTTGCGGAGTGGAGGTTTGTGACGTATACATTTAGTACATTTTGCTCGAAAGCTTTACGCCACGCGAAACTTCAATTCCCTGTATCGTCTTCACTTACCATTTGCGATTAAAATGAAAAAATATGGGTGCATTTTTATTTTTAGTAATATAAATGACGGACTAATTATTATTTTTTAGTCATCTACCACAGACATACATCTACCTAGATAGCGCAAGTATAATTATTTGTATTGAAACCAGGCTTGCCAACTGTTGCCTGCATTATGAAGTGTCGCTTGTTTCGATATTCATCATCTCATAATACAAAGGTGAGATAAAACGTTCAATGTAAACGCGGCAACATAATGTGAATATTATATAATATTTGTTGCGTCCGTCCGGATGCAACAACGGACGCGGTGGTCTGAAATTAGCAGCGACCAACCTGGACGCTTCTGACACGCGAAATACATCCATTTGCTTTGTCTAGGTAGAGATGTATGTCTGTGCCTACTCTCTTACCCTATTCTCTTATATAGATCATCACGCAGAGCTCTTGCTCTGTGGGCTGGGTGTTTGATATATATAATAAAAAAATATATATAATGTCTATTATATTAAGTATATCAGATATCTAGTACCCATAACACGAGCTTAGACCTTACCACGGGGCTAGATGTTGTTGTGTAAATGGTCCGGTAATATTTATTAATTTATTATCATTTTCCAGTGGTGGATTACGAGGGCGGCGGCTGCCACTTCATCCGTTACAACTGCTCGGTGAAGAACACGAAGATGGGCTGGCTGCTGATGCACCCCGGCCGACTCACGCACTACCACGAGGGCCTCCGCGTCACCAAGGGCACCCGCTACATCATGATCTCCTTCGTAGACCCGTGAACAACCCCTACATGGCTCATCTTATACTGGTGATAGACTAGAGCATACTTAGATGATCTATAACTAGAGTAATTTACTTGTAATAACGAACTTGGTTTATACAGCTTAATAGGGGATATTACAATTTGCTCGCGCCAGCAGCTATAGCTTAGGCAGTAAACAAAGAAGAAAATAGTTATTTCTAGGTTAAGCTGTTTTATCTATGGCAAGGACTTCAAACGAGGTCACGGGAAAAGTGTTTCTTGATCATAGAGATCACAAATGCCATAATCCCGAAAAAGGAAATGTTAACTGTAAGTGCGGGTGGCGCCATCTTCGCTATGTTTTGCGTAATATCCCCTATTCTACAAACATTAGATTTGTTAATACATTATTTCCTACACAAAAATATACACATAATATACATAAATATACAAATTAACTTATAATAATTCTAAAGTACAATGGTCGGCCATATTGAACAACTAGCTTGTCAGTAATGTCATGACATATTAATTTGCCAATTTGACAATAAAAGTGTAGTTTGTGATCTATTGTCATTACTACGTAACTATATTGTTGAAGACATTTTAACAAATAGTGAACAGGTTCGACGAAATGTTACAAGTAAATGCTCACTTTGTATGCTCTAGGTAAGGCTTTAGTTTATCACCCATCACCTTTGAAGCTAATAGATTCCAGTTTTGAATTTGCCTTCATAATGAACCTTTGATTGAAGATGGATTTTTGATTTCAATTTAACGCCAATTGAGTTACGGATGTATTGGAAATAATCCACACATATCATTAAAAGTACTCTTATTCTTAGAGAGTGTAGAAAAATAAAAAAAAACCTTTATGTTAAATCATAAGGTTTATAAGAGGTCTAATACAATACAGTCTTTGCCCAACAAAAAACTATAGAGTTAATGAGATAAAAAGACAAAGAAAAACTTATCTTGGTCTATGGTTCTGTTGCTAAAACTTCTCTAGTAAGCTTCTTCAAAACAGGCATCTTAAAACGCTCCTTCTAATACCGTTATTTTTCTTGGTTCCTAACTTTTGTTTTCTAATACAATTAAAGTTTTAAGCCCAGATGCTTACTTATAAAACTATAAATAATACAATTTAGCATGTTTATTTGTGTTCAATATAATTTGATATGCATTTATTTTGTAGTGGATTTTCTTGACAAATACTGTTTAATTTTATAGTGATGATATTGATGTAACATGACTTTTAATATGAACAAATGTTTTAATGTTTTTTATAAACGTTTGATTTAATATATAGAATATTAAGTGCGTAATTTTCATATAATAATGTGTAACTATAGAATTTAGATTTATAACGGGATATTTACCATGGTTGATTGTCTTTCGAGTTTCCGATATTGCGGCACAGTTACATGCGCCATGATCACGGTTGATATCATGGTAAATATTCCATTATAAATCTAAATAGTGTTGATAACCATGATAGTATCAAGTGTTATAAGAATGTTCACAAAACCCCAAAAAGTCATAAGTCAAGATATTTATGAGAATAACATAAAATATTTACCTTAAAAACCGTTATGAAGTAATATTCTTTAATAACATTATCTGATGATGAATCTCCATTTTTGAAGTTTCTATTGAACACGACGATTATGTGAACATTTTCAACTACAATCTCGAATACTCAAAATAATAATATTAATCCATATTAATTTTTAGCACTGTTTATTGTCTGTATTTACTAGTGTATACAATAAAAAAATCTATCTATCATTATGAAACTAAAATAATATTGTATTCTTGTATTTTACACCTAGGGCCTATTTCACGATCTCCGAATCAAATTAGACAGTGGTTAAACTATTGAGCTATTTCGCACAGTCACATGTGACAAAGCGAGATAGCTCTTGACGTAACTAACCAATGCGTATTTTACTCGGAGTTTGTGAAATAAGCCCTTACTATTATATTCTTTGTTACCTTACATAATTTTAAAACACGGGATAAAGAAATCCAGTGCCACTGGTTTAGCGTGATGTCAGAAATGTCAAATCACATTGTTGCTATAGTCTCGCGAATTTATTTATAATAGGCGTAACCTTAGAGTATCTATCTATGGTAACACTAAATTCGACCAGTATGCCTGAGAACCTCACTCTACCGTGGCGCACTCTCGAATATGTAATAGTGTGAATAATAGATAATTATCTCTGCAATAATCATTCAGGCTCAGATTTACCAACCACACAATGGTTTTAAAATAAATTGTATTCTGATACGTTTACCGCTATATTATAGCATTTATAACAAATAATTAAGTGTTATTAAATCATAACAGCGCATTTTGAACCAAAGATTTGACGACGTCATCCGAGATTTTTATTTACACGTTAGTTTTTTGCTAAAGAAAAGTGTAGATAATATTCCTATACTAGTACATTATTTACTTTAGGTATATTCTAGCATAAATAATTTTATAAATAAAATGATCTAATAAAATATGTTTTTATTTCATCATTATTCATCATTAGTAAGTTGTAAAGTCACGTTAATTCTCAATTTTACCATTTAAACTACAATACGAGAAATCTTGAACCAAATTCAACCAAACAAAATGGCAATTTAGGCTCAGTTAAACGGAAAAACAGAGTTAAATAAAATAAATAAATAGGCGCGTAATCGATCGCCTATTTGGCAACTCTACCCTTACGATACATGCCCGTCAAATGCCCATCGCAACCCAATATGAAATTGCAATATACGCTCGCATATTCAAATACGCGTCAACTGCTAAAATTAGCGCATGATATTTGATATTTTTCTTAAATTTTAGGGTCTTGTCCAATCTGTTCAATATCTGTTCAATTAGTTAAACCACTTGGACGAGTTATTCAATATTTTTTTTTATGCTTGATAAGCCATTGACTTCATTTCGCCACAATCTCACCTGATATAAAGTGATGATGTGGTCTAAGATTGGGCATGAAGACCTAGATGGTAGATAGATGGCTTCTCCGGACCACATTACGATACACGAAAAAAATCGTTTCACACACATGATGTAATTAAAGTTCTTGCACTGAAAATTTCGTTAAGCCAAATTGTTCAAGTTAACCTAGAATTTTAAGTAAAAACGGCTAGTGTGATGCATACAATTTCTATTTCCCATTAAAATCAGTTATACTCAAAGAGGAGATTTGCTCAAATTCCTTGGATTCTCTGGTTTCCCAGGATCTGAAATTATTGAAAGATTTGCTCGGATACCTATAACCTTTACCAAACGCGTGTTCTGCGAATCTTTTGAAGTATTTCATGTCTCTCTCCTCTTTTTCCCAATCTTCTTTAGTTACGTAAGGTAATAAGTACTTCAGCTGTTGAGGAATGAACGAATCCATGTAGTAAAATCTTCTGCGCCATAATTGGGTTGTCTGGTAATAATCTTTATTGCCTCCAAGGAAATATGGCATCCTAAAAATAAAGTATTCCGGTTTTATGGACATTATAATAGGAGTGAAAATTCCTTTAGTTACAGTAATCGCATTAGGGCCAACTTTCCCAAAGTCAGAATAAAGTCAACTTAGACATAAACTATTTAATTAAATACATTAGTTGGACTCTGCTCAGGTATGTGGAATTATAATTTCGCCACCTAACCCTCAATTCTGCTTATTTTATTCGGAAAGATATACAGGGATATCGACCCTTAATTGACTAACAACAGTAAGTGTAAATTATTGTTATTGTGTTGGGGACTACATTTTAATTAGGCTCTAACGTGTGGTTAGGTGTATGTCTAAGGTTAGGTTGAATATTTGACTCGAAGTTGTTGGCCTAGTTGGGCCGAAAAGTTCTGGGCTAGAGACCACGAGTAATTTCGATCGTAAGCGACCTACACCAACCGTGAACCCGGGGCCTTAACCAAGCCTTCCATTTAGTTGGAAAACGACCCACGCTGCGCTGGCTGATCCGAGGCCTCAGTTTTCGGCCCCAACGACCATCTAATCTACGGGTTTTTTTTATGCTGGATAAGCCTTCATTTGACCACAATCTCACCTGATGTAAAGTGACGATGTGGTCTAAGATGGGACATGAAGACCTAGAAGGTGAAGGTAGGGGTTTAGTAGCGTGATGCCAACTGTCGCACTAGGCCAACTCTTTTGTTTTTACTTGTAGTATAGCACGATGACAACTTTATTTATTTGTTACAATTAAAAAAAGAAAATAACGTCAGCAAGGTTTTTTAACTTACACATACAGGGTTATTAATTGAGTAAAATAATTTCAATTTTATTACAAAGGCAGTTGAATGTGAGATGTGGGTTAGGGTAATAGGGAATTAAGATTTAAGTGTTTTTAAATATATATATGTATATATCATAAGTAGGTGTTTAAGATTACAAATTATTAACAATTATTTTGAATTTTTTTAAGAAAAGATTTTGTGGATCGGATGTCAAGATCGGTGTTTTTAGATAAAGTGAAAATAGCTATTGCAGATTCTAACTTTTACTATTTATTCAGTATTGAATAGCAGTATGCCAACTTTTATTCAAAATCGTTTCGGAAATAGCTATATGCCTACTTTAGTACAATCAAGAACACGTGAATAAATATTTTATTGAGTAGGTAGTATTATTAAAATTGAGAAATGCGCTCTTTTGGTGGCGGAATACAAACGATTTATGATTTATGACGAATTAAATCTATTTCATAGATTCAAGATTCAGACATGGCACTCCTCTGACCTCTGACATATATATAAAATATAAACCGATCATGCGCAGTAGGTACAGTTTTTTGGGTGAATTGTACATTTTGTTGCCGAAACGCGATGGATAACACAAAACCTGGCCTATTACGATCCCATGTTCTGGTTAGAATAATTGTTGGTCAAGTGCGATTTTTAGCATATCGCGATAAAATATATGGAAATTTCTAAAAGTTGGCATCGTGCTACATATACATACTACGAGTGAAACATGATAATTTACTTAGTGCGGTAGTTGACATCACGCTGCTAAACCGTTCTACGAGCAATATGGCCTACCTACTGCTACACCTGCGTTGCTCCACTTGATAAATAAATCCAAATTTAAAATTTAAGAAAAACCCCCGATTCCATTGTCACAATTTCCTTAAACGTAAAACAACATAATATTATGTAATGTGGACACGATGCGATTTCATTTGATACCCCACACTAGTATATTTGCAGATTTTCGGTTTTCCTTACCCACTCTCACCCCATAACTTTTAAACGGCACAACCGATTTTCATGAAACATGTCTAAGAACACTCGCGCCAGACTCACCTTTCATACAAAAAAAAACTAAATTGAAATCGCTCCATCCGTTCGGGAGCTATGGTGCCACAGACAGACAGACACGTCAAACTTATAACACCCCTCTTTTTTGGTCGGGGGTTAAAAATCTAAAATACATCGTACATGCTTATATGTCTCATGGCCCATCTGTAGACGTTGGTGTAGAAGGGTGCTGCTATAGGATTGAGGGTTGGGTAGATCCCAGCATTGGTGATTCCCGCGAGCATAGCCATCAGGGTCATACCAGCGTCGTAACCGGCTATCAAGACCACCACCCCCTCTTTCACTCCCTCTCTAGTAGGCTCATGGAATGACGTAGGTATTTCTGAAAACATAACGACACATATGATATCTAATCATCATTTCAGCTATTATACGTCCACTACTGGACATAAGCCCGAAAAGACAACCAATTATTCAGTTCGTTCATTAATTGCATCCACCGTGAGCCAGCTACTTTGACCAACCCATCCTTTCATCTTGTTGGTGGTCGCCCGACTCTACGCTTACCAATCCGCGGCCTTCATACATAATGGTGTGCCTGTGGACCCGGTAGTCGTACAAAATTTACCAGTATGTAGCTGCACAGACAGACAGACACGTCAAACTTATAACACCCGTCATTTTGTGTCGAGGGTTAAAAATCCAAGGCCAAGCGCCGAGCTCCTATTTAGACGAGTTGCTACTATAGACCAGTCAGCTAATTAGACAAGATGCTAGGATGAGTTGTCTCCATCCCATTTACGAGTTTCTCTTTAGGCGTCTTCGTGAAACTATTCCTAATTTCTGTGTTATTGTGTTTGTTTCCAACTAATATCTTTTACGATTCGAGCTGCATAGACTAGCATATGATATACTTATGGAGTAAAAATAAACATGAAAAGTATGAGATGGTCTCATACCTACTGGTTCCTAGTATTTAGTTTAATTAAACGGTTAATTGTTAAAGAATCTTAAAAAAAATTACGAATCTGTAAGGATTTAGTTTTTTGCCGTTTGGCTACGGAACCCTAGAAAGAAACAAGTTTCACTCACCTGTGGAAGGTTCCGCTAAGTCGATACCCAACCTCGGTTTCCAAAAGAATACGCCTGGAGTCATAGCATACACCTGATAAATTAACATTATGCAAAGTTACTCGTATAACTAAAAACTTCATATTTATATCAGTTATAATAAATAACAATAGACTAGTGGCCCGTCCCGGCTTCGCACGGGTTTTTATTTAAAAAAAATCCTTTTAAACCTTCCCTAGACCTCCACGAACATTTCAAGACTATGATAAGATAAATCCGTTCAGCCGTTCTCGAGTTTACGAACAACAATTCATTTTTATTTATATAAGATGTACATACCTGATATGATATAAAAAGCACACAAGCATAAGTAGGTACTTATATAATATTTCTTTAATATTTATATTATATCAAGCCAACATGATATTGTCACGGTTCAGTTCAGTTTCTTGTAATTGGACTTAGCGCTTGAAGCAACAATTTGCCAGTGTCGAGTAAAATAAAATTATAAAGTGAAAAAGATGTAAATCAAATGAACGCCATTTTGCGTAGGTATGTATTGTCACGGTTATACAGTAGCTATACATATTATCGTGTTATTTGTTAATGTCATCGGCAAATAAAATTACATTGTCTTATTTTATTTGCGATGTGCCACGATCTATAGCGAGCATTATTAAATATTTATTTATTTAGGTAACTAACAACTTAATAAATTTGACCCAGATGATATGTTTTTAAATATAAACAGAATAAAAATTACACAAAATAAAATAATGTTTTGTAATTCTTGAGTTTCATCAATTCCTACTGGGCTGATTGCGTATTTGTATAATCCTTTTTACGGCGTTCTAATGAAATGTGAAAAATCGTACCGGCTAAAAAAGTTATAAAGGTCAAAAGTTCACGAAAATTATATCTTCATCACAACGCTGTCATAAAAGTTTATACATAAAGTTTATACATAATTCATTTGGAATTATTCCACAGATTGGGCTATAAGATGAGAAAATTACTGGTTTCTAAGGAATACTTCTAGTACCTACAAAACAAAGTAACAAAAAATAACTTACTTTTTGAAAATGAAAGCACAAAATTATCAACACACATTTTCTTGAATCACACAGCCCCATGATGAATGACTGACTGACGGCCGACTTACACCGAATGGCTCGAAATTGTAACATTTAGAATTAAGTTATTTTGTAAAATGCATCCTATGTTATGCTATTCATCAAATTCCAATACGCCCGGACATCAAGCAGTTACGAGTAGAAGGATGTTGACAAATATGATTTTAACGATGTACATAGAAAAATATCATTTTGTAATTAAATGATGAAATTGGGGCTTAATCAGGCAAACACGAGTTAATTCATTTTTGTCTCTTATGGTGGCAGTTAAAGTGTATCCGAGCGAAATGATGTGAGAGTACGGACAAGGTGTGGCAGGAACCAACAATCTTGATCCATATCCTGATTAGTTATTTATTACTCCAGTTCCCGTTGTAAAACTGAATAAATATAAAAAATCGTATTTTATTTGTGAATATTAGCAGATAATAGAAAATTTCAATAGAACGCGCTTATCTCAGTGTACAAGTTAGTTGATATTACATGGTGTTTTTATCAAGGTTACATTTTCAGGAACTACGAGTACTAGAGTTATTTAAAATAATCTTTCATTGTGTTTTATAAATTATCAACGCCTTGTCACTCTTTACTGTTTATGTTGATCCAGCAATAAATACAAAACCAGAGCACGCAATGAAGCCCAAGTTATCTACACTATTATAAATAACACCCCTCTTTTTTGTCGGGGGTTAAAAAGAGAGAAACTGACACTTGAGTCATCAACGTGGAGACGAAGTAGTGATTCTAGAAGGATTAAATTCGGACAATAGGCACCTTTCATAAGGTTAGTTAGCTATAAGAAAATCCAGCCCATAAAGGGTTCAAAACGGGTGGCATAGTTTGAGTGAACTTTTTCCTGAGGAGCTTTTATAGGGGAGAGGGGGGCACAGTGAGTTATATATTTTGTAAGAGCTATTCAGTTTTCAAATTCTAGAGAGTCTATTCAAAGAGTCACACGAAGTTTGTAGTTTTAGCTACAATCTGTGTAATAATATGGCCAGTAAAACAAAGGATATATCTTATAAGCATTTGGATACAATCGAAAATAATCTACTGTGACAAGGGGTACACTGAAGTGCAGTGGACAGTTGCTTTCAATTTGTAAGGAAGTTACTATGGGGCACTATGAACCCACGGGTAAGTTAAATGAAAATGTATATGTCAACCATTTTAGACTTTATGAATATGAATTAATACCTTACGCAGTTAACTTCAAGTTAAAGTTTTTTGAGTAGAAGGATAAGAAATAAGACAAAAATACTGTGTTATTAAACTCACTTATATATTTTTTGCCTTTTTCAATGAGATCGGTCCATCGTGTACCTACCAAAAGGTGAATTTGTAAACCTTTTGGAAACAGGGTAAGTTATTGTTAGTTAGTTACTAATACGTTACAGTTGCTACGTGTATATAATATAATAAGATGTGTACGTGTATGTGATGAGGTGTGTGTAATAGATGACATAATGTATTTCATTATATGTTCTAAAATGAAATTATATTATATTATGAAATACATAATTATGTCATCTATTCACAAATTTAAAATATGACAAAGGTAAGATAATAATTCGTTTTTGCTCCACAACTTAATCACAAACATAACAATACATAAACCATTATGTTCCTACAAAGTGATAAACCTCCCTTATGTGTTCCTCTGTTATGTTACTTCGTCTTAACTTTTTCTACACTGATTACAAAATATTCTTTAGATAATGTGACAATTGGTGGTTTTATCGATGAAAACTATTTGTACCAGATTTTTTTTTATTAAATCCTAGAAGAAGAACCACAAAAAAAAACATTGAAACAATTGATAGATAGTTGTGGAAAAATGCGAAATAAGAAACCTTTTATATAATGTAAACTATTTTATTAATTGTTACTTATTTAAAAAATAATATTTTTATCGTAGTTATAAATTATACAACTTTAATATTATGGTTATGGTATTCTTTATAAGAAATTCGAGCTCCTTATGAAAAAAATACTATTAATAACTGTACTCAGAGTCGAATAAACGGAGAAACTAGATTTACATTTCTCTTGATAAACGCCTAAAAGATAGTCGTCGTCGTATTAATTTTCTAAATAATAGACAAGGAATTATTAATAGCTATACATTTGATAGGTCTTAATATATATTATATTAGTATTTTTATTATTAATAGAAAATATTAACGCAATTAATATGTAATCATTAGCGTTGGCGAGTCAAAACAAAACATAAGATTGCCGCTGTCGAACAATATTTGCGCGGCTTTTGTGCGATGTTCAAACACAACTATCTAATATATAAAATTCTCCTTTCACAGTGTTAGTTGCCATACTCCTCAGAAACGGCTTGACACAGTTTTATTAAAATTTCATATGCATATTCAGTAGGTCCGAGAATCGGCTACTTGGTATCTATTTCTTATACCCCTAATTGATAAGGGTTATCAACCCCTAACATTTTATTTTTAAACATACAATTTTTTTATAATGTGGCATTAAAAAATCCTTACAACCCTAAATGCCTTCTACAACCAACTCTTATTTTTCAATAGTCGTTTTAGTAATTAAATCGTTTTTCATCCTGCACGATAACTGATCATCAGTTGGTAAGGTATCCCATCCAGGCGTCTACCGGTGTCACTTCTCGCTCAGTAAGCAGTAAGTGTTTTTTCTCTATAAATTCTGTAGTAATTATTTACATGGCAAAACAACGTTTGCCGGTTCAGCTTGTGGTTTTTATAAGTAAATGAATGTTTATTTTCTACGTCCAATATTCCCTGATCCAGAGTTAGACGATCGGTCAAGGTTTTCAATTGTCTCTGTGGTTCTCATAGACTGGAAAGATGTATAAACCTTGTTTGGGTAACGATATTGCTTTCCGAAAGATGGCTCTGCGTATCTCATAAATTTGGAAAATTCAATCTTCTCCTTTTCCCATTCGTGTTTTGGTACCCATGGAAATAAATATAGCATCCAGGTGGGCATAAATTGATCCATATAGTAAAATCTTCTGGTCCAAGCTTTGTGAGTGTCCATATATTGCATTCCACTGCCTCCAAGCCAGTATGGCATTCTGAAATGAAAGAATAGTATTTCATCTAAATTTTACTACCTACGTAACACCGCTATCAAATACTGGCTTTTGTTGAATATGAGAATATTCACTCTTGACTTGAAGATACTTAGGTTGTAGGTATCAGGAAATACATTAAATAGGTGAATGTGTTGTTTATGGATTTCTGTGTGTAAGGTCGCTGAAGTAGTCGCTATCGCATTCTACCAAAAAAGCATAATGGGTACAATAATGTTCCATCACGTGGGAACAGTACTGCGTGTAGTATTGAATCTAAGTGTCATCATCATCATTTTCATACCCTTGTCCCACTTTACGTGGATTCAACACAACAATTTCCTTCTCTGGGGGCTCAAATCGAATGACTCATCTTGCTCTTTCTAATTCAAGTCATTGTCCCACTCCACCCCAACTTGAGAAAATCTATAACATCCTACAAACATACTTTAGAAAAAAAATCCGACCGAATTATGTTAACAACGTCATCTATTAGCATATTGGCAAACAAAGTTAAGATTGTCACTTACCTACTAACTCCTAGAGGAATTATAAATGAACCAGATTTATGTATCTCATTGTAAGTGAACTTTTATAAGTTTCTATGAGAAATAAAGCTTCTTTAAACCTAAGTTGCAACAAAACTGAAGCGCACATGCACGCGGGCGAAGAAACAGACACTCGATCCTTTCTTGCACATGTCATCTTTCACACAGTCTATCAATCCAGTATTTAGCCTAAGTATATGTAAGGACTATTGTGGGCCATCATATGTGACAAGTTTGCATCGACCGGCGTAGAAGTATGACATTATGATGGTCTAGTTTAGACACAATGGAAAAATGAGTACCTAACCAACAATGTTTTTGAGCCAAACAAAGATATTCAATATACATAATTAGCCAAACGTAATTTCAAGCGAACTAAACAAAGATTTTTAGAAATAATCTTATTTAAACTTCTTAAATGTATTTTACCGTCCGAATAACTTTTTTGCGAAGAATAACAGATTGTAAAGTTCACTGTACAGTTTTTTAAATTAAAAAACATTGTAAATAAATCGTTAAACCGCTTGATACTTACGAGATTGAAAATTTTAAAAGTAGAAGCTGAAAATTTACCTAACTAAGCATAAGCAACTTTACGTAACTTATAAATTCTGCTAATAACTAATTTGTAACCACGGTCGCCAAACTGTATCAGTTAACATACATACAATTACAAACCTAAAGCGTTGCGGTAGAAACGTGATTTTAATGGGTCGCTAACGCGTGCGTGACGAAGCGGTGCCTTTGACGTACGTCGTACAAACAATGGCCAGAACCATTGTTTTTAAACGGTGATCGACAACAATGCGGCGTCCTGTTGACAACCATTCCTCCTTTCGTGCAGTAGAATCGACGTAAGACGTGCGTCAAGTGCACGGCTTTGGCACCTTATCCGTACGTCCCGAAACGTTGAAGTTTACAGCACCGTTAAAACTCACAAACTTATATGCCTATACAGCCATCTGTAGGCGTTCGTGTAGAACCAGGCGTGTAGCGGATGCAGATGTAAGCGCTCGCACATGTCTTGTAGGCCATTGATAAGAGCCAGCATCGTGAGACCGATCTCGTATCCATTTATCATCACCACGACCCCTTTCCTAACGTTTTCTTTAGACGGTAACGCTGCTTGAAATCCAGGTTCTGGAAAGTTATTAAAATAGTTAATATTTAATTATCAGTCAGTTTGAGGCTGAAACCACATGGAAATCATCCAGTTCATAATTTATTTAAAAGCTTACAGCGGATGACTTCATTTTTAACCGACTTTCAACGAAAAAAGAAGGTTTTATTTTTTTTAATGTTTATAATATTAGGTAGCTATGGAATTATTTTTTATTGAATTGTGAGTGTCGCGCAAGTGTTCTAAAACATGTTTGATAAAATTCGTTTTACCGGTTTAAAAGTTATGATTGAGGGGTGAAAGTGGTGAAGAAAAACCGAATATTTTCAAATATACTCGAGTGGGGTCTCAAATAAGAGCGCATCGTGTGCACCTTACAAAATAGTATGACTTTTTACTTTTAAGGGAACGAATGCTTTGTAACCGAGGGTTCCTCAAATTCAAAATCTAGATTATTTAGTGGAAATATACAAAGTCGCTATGATCTTGTAGCACAATGTCTGCAGCGCCGTGATGTGATATAGCAGTTACAGGCTGCCTCAAATTTGGCCAAGTTATAAAATAATAAATAAATAATAAATATTTCCGGACAACTCACACAGCATCACCTATCATAGGCTAAGCAGAGCTTGTACTATGGGTGTTAGGTGAGTGTTAAACTACATTACATAGTTACATTTTTTTTTTAAATACTTACATACCTAATGATACATAGAAAACACCCAGACCCGAAACCAGAAATTGTAGATCGTACAAAATCTGGTCCCCCGGCGGGAATCGAACCCGCAACCTCTTGCGCCTCAAGCGGACGTTCGCCCACCGAGCCACAGAGGTTGTCAAGTTAGGAAATACCTTCCAAAATTTGGTACCAGCTCTCAGAGTACAGCACCCCGGGGGCACTGCCAGTTATAGACTAAAGGGCATAAGCATACGTCACTGCATTGAGATTGTGTTTCTGACAGGTCGTGATTAAATCGGCGATGTAACTTTGAACTGGCGCACAATTTACAACATATTTTTAAATGCTTATTTTATTAATCTTAATAACGAGTAATTGACAACCATTGAATATCTTTACCAATCCACAATAAACGGGGCAGTATACTTAATTCACCTGAGTTTATTCACCCAGGTGCACCAGGTAATAATAGTCTAGTCACGTCATACTGCGCTGTTTCAAAGTAATGTCAACTGTTTGTTTTTGTAGTGATGAGACAACAACAAAAAATAACAATTGCAGTTGAATATAATATGTCGGTATTGTTAAATAAAATTGTATAATATTGAAAATTTTACAGGGTTTTTAATTTATTTTATGCAAAACAAAATAAGACACATCCTCCGTAATCTTTGCGCACAGGATTCGAACCTACATTTCCGGGATGGCGCCCCGACGTGATACCCAATCACACCAACGCGCCATTACGTGATAGGTCGAAATTCTTCTGCACTTTGTATTATCGAGTGAAGCCCCGAGTAACGACATCTCGTAGAAAATCCAAGGACTATTCTACTTCCATAACTGAAATTATAATTCACATTCTACAGAAACGATGGCGCTCTTGCTTATTATTAAAATTTTAATGAAAAGAGGTTTCTCACAAAAGTTTCATGCAAAGTGAGGTTTATCACTTATTAAAAATCATTAAAAAATTTACAAGGTGTCCAAAAGATTCTGTCATAATAGGAAGTTCAAATTATATTCATTTACATAGTAAGATTTGTTCTTAAAACCATTTATTTATTTATTTCAAAATAACAAATTATACGGCTTTGCTGGTTCTTAGGAACCTTATCAACAATTTTAGCAAATGTTTTTTTTTAATCTACTTGTATAAAAAAGGTAAATAATGTTTTCGCATTATGGTGCGAGAAAGTGAAACATTTAAAGGTGAAACATTGTATTTAAAACTACTGCGTTCTCCGAATTCTCTCATATAACTGCCAGGCCAGAACAATGCTAAAGAGCTAATCTGGGATCAAATTAAAGGTTTTGCAGCCCGCCATAATACTTCTCCACCGTACGGCTTACAAAAGATGATAACGCCATTAAACGAAGCCTGCGCAATAGTCACATGAGATAACTGGATGAAGGTGGTTGAAAAAACGAGATAGATGATTATATTTGATGTCTTTTACCGCGATTTCCGCATAGATACTATGATCGATAAAAATATATGATTAATAAATAAATAAATATTTAAGGAGAGTCCACACAGTCTTCATTATTTAAGGCTTAAAACTACTCATTTCATAATATACATTTTCCATTAAATACAGCATTTATTGGCTTTCCCTTCGTTACTTTCAGAAATTACTAATAAATTTAACTTATTTCTTTTATTAAAATTTTCAACTAAACATTCCATATTTTATTAGTATTAGTGATTCTGCTACTCCGGGTTAAGACAAATCTAAAAAAAATCATTAACTATTCGAATCGGGTCAGGTTTTCTCCAGTTTAAGTGCTGTAACGTACACGAATTTGTTTCATAAAATGTATATCTATACATATTATAAATTGCAGTCCCCCGCCGCTTCTGTCTGTCTGACTTTAAGCTCGTAATAAACTCAAAATATACAAAAAGGATCATTATGCAGTTTTCAGCAATAGTTAGAGTAATTGTTTCGTGTACACTAATTAGTTAGGGATGTGTGAGAATAACTTGAATTATGATCGGAACTGTTAGAGGGCTCGGGGAAATTTCAAGCATTTACTTCGAAAGTTTTTTTTATCTATGGCAACTTCAGTAGCGGTTATTTTGTGTTGCGCATATGGCAAAACATCGATTGCCGGGTCAGCTAGTAGAATATAGATAGATTTCCCCAGCCTCGCTGGTAGCTCTATCTTTATGTTGCTCTTGACGCTCTGTCTGTGATAACCTCATTAACTACTAAACTGATCTTTAAGCAGATCATTATCAGCAATAGGTAGAATAATTCAAACGGAAAGTTTTTGCCAAAGTTTTGTTTGGAACGATCCAACTAGTTATGTTTTAAAATAATTCCAACGTTTAGATATATATTCATCGATTTAGCGAGAAGTAATTAGAAGTAACAGGCGAATGGGAACAAACAATGCAAGAGTTACATTCGCATTTGAGGGCTACCCAGGCTTCCATGCCATGCCTCATGCTCCTCGGTAAATTGCGCGCCACTTAATATTTGAGATTTACTCAAAAAAAGTACTGAACGGATTTTCAGCATAAAGTGATTAAATTCAATTCCAATAATAACATTTGAAGATATGCGGTTTTTCTTCCCCACTTTCATCCCTCATAACTTTTAAACGGGTCAAACGATTTTCATAAAACATGTCTTAAGAACACTTAATTTAAATCTTTCCATTCGTTCTGGAGCTATGATGCACAAACAGATAGCCAAACAGACATGTCAAACTTATAACAACTTTAAATCGTTTAAAACCTTCTTTTTGTGACGTAGGTAGGTTGAAAAGGGAACTTAAATAAAGAACGCATTTTTATAAGTAACTTAAACTTTATTTAATTTTGTTGACCCTTTCTTTATGTTAGCATATAGCTTAAGGAGGCATTCAAGCACACGCGCAGCCCTAAGCAACGCGTAAGGTGGGGCGCCGAACGGCACGACAGACGACGGGGCGTCGAGCGGCGCGTAATGCGGCCCCGTGGCTGTAGTAGCCGTGTGCGACGCTACAATTCAAACAAAGGCTTACAAATCCGCTTCTCCGTGTACCTGAATATGCCGTATGCTTGTGTTTCAGGCGACCAGCTTTGCGACTAAGCTAGAAGCTACGCGTGTCCTTCAACGCGGCCTTATCGAACCCACACTATGGTCTCCGGTCGATAAAGACTTCACGTATATGAATATAAAAGCTATTTTTTCAATCACAGCTCCGTCATTTATTCTTCCACAAGTAGATTTTGCAGTATGCGCCAAAGTTGAAATTTAATTACTTACGTCATCACCATTTTTTTCTGCTTCTTTTATGTTTTGATTATATTTTGATGGCGTCCGTGACTGGCTATATGGCCGCCAACAGCCAATATCACCATTTTAGCCGTTGGCCGTTCATTGTAGGTAATTAAAAAAAAAATCAGCAATTTTGACGTTCATGGACGTGCAATTCTGAGTGCTTATACACTCTCTGATATACTGTTTTAAATAACTCAATTTTTTTATTAATTTTATTAATGTACTGTATTGTAAACTAAAGTAAAATCTTGAAGCCTTATGCGGTTTTGTTAATTTTAAATTTTGCATGAATTGCTTTATTTATCAGTACAGAAGTACCATCAGCTGTCACCATCGGTGTATGCGCGTAGACTCGCGTACAAGCACACAAGCACACTCGCGGGGTAGAAAGAGGGGGATACTACGTCCCGGGAGAGTAGACCGTTCTCCTACGTCACTACGGCGGCCTGCACTCCCTCCGTCTTACGATCAAGTCAAATCCTAACGGAAGTTCATGTCGCGAGTTTAAATAAAGTAACTAACTAAAGTAGAGCTCTGAAAAAAGTAGTAAACCCAGCAACAGAGTCTGTCTACGATGCAACTGTTTCAACAAATAAAAGTCAGTAGCTGTTGTCCTCACCACCGAGCGTAAATCGTTGCTGCATGCATTCATGATCATTTCTGCCACGGAAATATGCTTACACACCACATAATTTAATAGGTGTTGACGTAGCCCCATCGGTGGGCGGCCTTGGTGGGGAAAGTGGAATAAAACAACCCGTGGGTTCGATGGTGTGCCAGAGCATCTTTCGTTATTAGACACGGGATGCCAAGGGCGAAGATGTACCGCAATAGCGTTGGAACCTGCACTGAAACTTATGAAAATTACCTGTAAAGTATAAAACTAAATAATTACCTGAAGGAGAAACTCGCAAGTCTATTCCGAGTCGCGGCTTCCAGAAGAATGTACCGGGCGCAGCAAGACTCGCCTTGTCAATGAAATTATTTATTAAAAATTATTTTAAAAAATAAATAATTCAGAAAAAATTATCAGTATTACCGTGTGTTTCATTATTCGTCATAGTAACGAAACAATTAACGATGAACTGAAGCTTTCGTCGGAAGGAGTGAGCGAAGCAAGTTAAGCCATGGTTCTCCCCCGTTATTAAAACTAACTTACTAATAATATAGTTAGTAGTTCTAAAATTGTTAAAAACCATATCTTATTGTCTTGACGATTCGGCTTTAATTTTATGGGAAATTATTCTTAAAAAACAATTACAAAAAAAAAATATTGTCCTAAAATTGTCGAACACGGCGTTATTTAGAAATAACAAAAACGTAACATAAGCCATTCATTTGAAAAAGAGAAGTACAAATTACTTACAAAAGGTATTATTGTACAAATCACCACTACCATAAGGACTATACTCATAATTAATTTCATGATGTTCACTAAGCAGCCTCTGTTTCTACACTGATCTCTGATCTCCGAGATCTGGTGATCTGACACGATGTATACAAATCATTGCTTGCACACTAACCTCATGTCATCATAACAGAAGACCCCGAGAAAACAAAGCAACAACATATCACCTTTCAAAATAACGGCCTGAAATTCCAATTGATTGTTTGCTTGTATTCCGAATAACGGATGTCAAGATGTTTTTGAATGACCTGTAAGATATTTTACAAGAATGTTTTGACTTTGACTTTTATTTCATGATATCGTATCTACCGACAGTTCTATAACCAACTTCATAACAATCTGTACAAGGTGTTATGGTTAAGGTAGGAATAAAATAAATAAATAATACATAAAAATGGAAATGCGGAAATGGCACGCACCAGGCGAATACTTTAAATTATATGAGCCTTATTTATAAAAATCATCTAATTGCAATTAAAGTTACCCAAAGAATACATAACGCTATTCTTTGGCTCTCCTTAAATTACCTATGCGACTTTTCATAAAGCAAAGCAATTTAATTATAATTAATTAATTAAATTTAATGCACATTGAGTTTATTAGCACCGATGTTAATTTTCTTGGTTCTAGTTGAAATAAGCTTACATTAAAATAATCATACATTACTTAATCCACAGCCGAATATAGAAAAAGTGACTGACACTAACCTCATAACACAACCGATACTATGTACATAATAAAAAATGTTTACACAATAAATATTAGGTATGTTTTTTGTATATTACAAACATTCAAACCCATCAGTAAAAATCCGCTCCACAGGAATAGTTAATGTGAATATAATGACTGTGTTTCTCGTCAATGTGTATTGATTGAGAACGAACAACATTAAATAATTTATCACCAGAATTACACTAAAATAATGGTATAGGTCCTTTGTTAATGACAACATTTTAATAAAAGCGTATCTATTTGTGTAACCGTAGGTAGTGTATGTATCTATTTTTTATCCACTCCACGAAGTTCTAACCTTGCCATTTATGCTAAGTGGCTTCAACCAACGCGAAAATGTTATTTGATGATCCCATATTAACATGTTATAAACCTAAATTTAAAATTTAAGAAAAACCTCCGAGTCCAATGCCTTATTTTCCTTAAAAGTTAGTCTATTATGCCGTTCCTTATAATATTCATAAAAAAAACCTTAAAAATTAATTAATTAATTGTAATTAATTAATTTAATTGCCTTGTTTTTAATGGACACATAGATATTTTTTTTCATTTATAGATACAATTGCTAAGAGTCCCAACCATTAATAAGGTTAAAAGTTTTTGACTTGCTTCTTAAGATCAGGAACTAATTTTACTATTTATGCATATTTAGATTTAAGTCCCCCGCTGTGTATGTATGTCCTTATATTCGCACAAAACGGATCTTCGTTCAGTTTTTAGTTATAGTTAGGACAATTAAATTTTATTTTTTATTTTATTTATGTAACAAAATCAACAGCCCTTAAATGTATCTTATTATTTACCTAACTTATCTATCTTACGGCCAATAGATATAGATTTACTTTATATAAACACTTTACTTTTAACTTTTATTAAAGAGGAAGGTTTAATGTATTAAAGTCGTATAATGTATGTTAGAATTCGTTGAATTGTGTTGTGATAATTGTTAAAGAAGTGAGAAATAAATCAAGCATTTACTTCTTGGCTTTGTTATTTATAGGTATCTATGGCAACTGACAGGGCGTTGTGCATATGGCAAAACAACGACTGCAGCTAGTTAATATTATATTGGGAAAAATTGTATAAAACCCAATGGGTTCTCAGTTACGCAGTGGTCGAAGGTCGCTTATGTTACAGCGCAATGGGGTAGTGTGTTTGATTACCATTGAAAATAATAATATGTATAGAGTATTATGTTGTGGTTCCTTAGCCCCGATTTTACCAATGTACCTATTGATTTGTAGCATTGAAATTGCGGCAAGTCTGGGTGGATCTATGTATAATATAAATTTCAAAACTTCAAAAACCTACACTGACGCTTGGATAACGCCATTCAGAGCTCGACCATTTCCAGCGCGACATCTAGTTATGGATTTGGTACTAATGGAATTTAATAAAATTATTACTCGATAACTAGAAATTCGTAGAAAATCAAGTATCTTTAGACGCCCATAATCTTGATGGAACTCTTATTACGAATAGACTATGAAAATGAGACTGTTAGCGCCGCGGCGGAGAAAATGAGAAACTGTAGAGACCGAGGAGATACGATCGATCTGCCCCGCCCAAACTTTGCTTCGGACAACTTCACGTTAGTAGTATTGCTCGCTCGCTCACTTCAAGGCGCGCGCCCACATAATGTATGAAACGTAGTATCTATACGATTTTATTGTTTAGTCACCCCCATTAACAAACTTGACACCGTTTGGCGGCATAAAGGTCACTAGTCAAAAGGATCGTGAGACTGTGACGGCACGTTCGTTTTCTGTGTCCCAATATATTATTTTATTCGCCTCAAAAGACGAGTCGATACAAAAAGTTCAAAGTGCGTTGTCAAACTTTTCCTGCACAATTAGTGATAAATCGGACATATCATTGTGTTTAGTTGTGAACCGTCGCGGTGATTACAAATACCTGAAGTTTCATGCTAACATTGTGGTCCTGTAAACGTAATGTGAAAACAAAGCCTTGAATGTTTATCCTCAGTACTTTATAACCTTGATAAAGTTAATATTTGACGTCGGGGATAGCTAGCCGTCGGGCGCAATCAGAAGCGATAAGCCAGCACCACGTTTCGCCACAGCAAGCTACGTTACTCGAATCATCTGCCCGGAAGAGGTTCACCATTGAACGTGCGAGGGCAGTCGGTAAAGGCGGCGTCATTGAGCCGCATCGAGGCCTCGCCGAGGCTGGCCGGCGTAGCGGAGTGCGGGCGCGGCGGCGGCGGCGCGCTGCGAGGCGGCGGCGCCGGCGGTGGCGGCCGCCCCGGCTACGGCTATGAGGCGCTCTCGGCGGCGAGCGACGGCAGTGACGGCGAGCCCGACACGGCCCCGGAGTACGCCGCCTTCGAGATGGAGCTCTCGGCCGGAGGCGAGTCCGCGGAGGGCCCCTCCTCGCGAGCCTCGACCAAAGTGAACTTCCCCCCGGAGGTGGAGCTGGAGCGCCGGCTGACGGCCAGCGCGCTGCCCAGCGCGGCCTACCACCGCGGCCGCGGACGCTCCATGAGCGCCTGGAGCGACATCAGCCGTTCCAGTATACGCTTCGAGGAAAGGTACTGTCCTACTTTAAAACTTCATATTATAGATCAAACAGCGTGATAATCTAGCATGGTGAGGTTTCAAGGGTAGTCAGGTAGCTACGGTTATATATATTTAGAATGTAGGTCAGTGCCATGCGACAAGAGCGGTAGCCAAGGAAAGTGCGACATAGGGGTGGTGCTTTCTTTCAGATTGTCATTATAAGTATCATTGGGGAGAAGGTCGAAAGAATTAAGTCTCATTATGGGGTTCTACCGCAATGACTTACGTGATGGGATTGAGTTGACCATTCGCATCATGATTCAAGAGATGTCTGACGCATGTAAGGACAGTCAGACAAAGATATTTCGGCATGCGCAATACGAACGGGGCCTCGTACACACCGAGCCAGAATGACTCACAGAGGTACAATTAGGACTCACTCTTCCAAGGTTTAGTAGATAGAATCCTTCTCATAACGTTTATCTCATTATTTTCATCTGTAAGTTTTTATTCAAAATATTACACAACTAAAACACAATTATTAAAGAAATACCAGCTAGGAACATTACTTGTCTAGAAATTCCTGTATCTTTAACGATTAAAATGTCTTACGACCAATTAAGAACTATCAGCTCTAGGTTCTAAGTTTCCAAAGCACGTGACGCAATAGACTTCTGAACTATCTTTTATTCTCAGCCGACATTAACGCAAGGATTTCTTCCAATCCATTTATGCTATCATGCTAATGAAATTACATTGTCTAGCGAATAAATTCTTCTACTACGACTATCTGTTAGTCTAATGTTTATGGACCTTAGTATTTTAGCAGAGAAAATAAAAAGAAATCCTTTACTTAAAATCTGAGAACCTTATTGCGTCTGTACGTAATTATGTGCATAATTATTTAAACTTGGGGTCTGATTTAATTTCTATTCCTTTTCTTCTCCATGTGTTTTTATGGAAAACTCTTTATAACCACTCACTGGAAAGGTGTGCTGGCCTGAAATACTAAAACAGTGTGAGGCAGGCAAATTAGTCAGATCTGAACGGTATAATTATAGAGAAACCTAAATATACATGATGGAAAATATTTATCGAACCTCGAAATGATATGTTAGTCTGTTTCATTTAGTTATGAATTTATTGTATTTTATCAAACTTAAAAATTTAGAGCTTTCATACTTAGCTGAGCTTATCTGAGCGAGATAGCATGATATCTTCTGTCGATTTACGACCTCTAACTCTATATCAAAGGTTATAATTACTTCCGTAGTTGAGGGATGATTTTAGACTCTAATTTCCTCCTAATTTACTTACCTATCAGGTATGGCCGTCTGTATTATATAAAACGCCAAAGATTCCCGTATTTATCTAATAAGTACAAAGAAGTCAAGCAACTTATAAAAGATATTACTTGGACAATTATGAAATGGCTCTGTGAACTGAAAATAAGTTTAATTAATCCCTTCTAATCTTCATAGATGAAAGCCATCGCTATTATCTAGAACACATTTAGAGTTTAATCTGTCGTCGTTTTGTCGTGAAATAGTTAGGTGTGTTAGCAACTATACAGTAATTCTATATCTATTCTATCTTCTAAACGAGTATATACTCATACTTGTATTCATTTAGACAAAAAGTTTTTTTTTGTACGATCTGCATTTCTGAGAAGCAACGATCTATTGTGTTATGCTAAGGTGCAGTTTTAACTGAAGCCTAAATTATTAACAAAACTGGTAAAATGACCAAACATAACAGATTTTTTTTCATGAGACTTTTATGTTACTATTCTAATGATATTGTCATTAACACGAAAAAGAAATATGTTGATGTAAGTGGAATATTTCAATTGGTATATAAGATTACACCGTATTTTTTTTAATAACCATTAATTGCGAATATATTTAACTGTTGAGTGAAATAGCAAACTGTAGACTAATTCCAATTGGAGCGCCAATTCTGAAGATTACCAAAGTTATTCCAGTTAGAGCACCAATTCTAATAAAATGTATTAGTGATGGGGTAGCACGTAACTAGTGGCCAATAAACGCAAACCTAGCTGAGCCTAAGCTCAGAGTTCAAAAATGTATAAAATAAAGATATATTTAATAAAAGTATATATGTATATAGGCTATTTGGTATACCAGCATAAGTACCAATATATTTCTACACGTACCACAAAGTCGGTAGTTATTATTTTTTTTTATTTTTTCAACGGTTTTGGCAGAAGGTTAAATAACTTTCACAAAAAACTAGCTGGTGGAAACTTACTGTACTCTTGAAGTTGATGTTTGAAAGAAAACTTGCGACCTAACGCTGCAGAAATTTCCTCGGTAAGTGATTATTATACCTAAATCAAATTATTTCTACGTACATGGACGTAGCTTGGTCCATTGTACGGTATGGACCGAGCTTCAAAAACGCTAAAGTTTACTGTATACTGCATAAACATAAAAAATAAAACCTTGATCCATCTCAAATGATAATAAATCCACATAGCAAGTTGCAATCATCATAATCATTTCAGTTTTTAGACACTTACTGCTGGACATAAGCCTTCCTCAAAGACGACCAATTATTCAGATCGTTCGCTAATTGCATCCATCGTGAGCCAGCAACGTTGACCAAGTCATCTGTCTAACTTGTTGGTGGTCGTCAGAACTGCGGCCTCCATTCGAGAACATTTCGGCCCCAACGACCATTTGTTCTACGTGCTTCGCGGCCTGTCCACTGCCACTTCAGCTCATCCGTAATGCTATGTCGGCGACCCGCGTTCTTCTAAGGATCTGCTCATTTTTAACTCGATTCCGTATAGAAACCCTAAGCATAGCCCTCTCCATAGATCTTTGAGCGACTTTGAGCCTAAGCATAGGTGGTCCATGTTTCTGATCCGTAAGTCATCACACACTGATTGAAAACTTTCGTATTTAGGCACTGCGGTATTATGCAATCTCTTCTTCTTTTCCGTTACGCTCTTGACAGAGCGGTCGTGGTCGTCATGTGTCGGCGGTGTGGGCAGATGATATTCGCATCGCGACAGCGCGCCACTTTTCTCTGTTGGAGGTCATCCTGCTGCAATCGTTTAACAGTCCCCCTACGGTAGTTTTTATTTGGTATGTCCATCGTATGGGAGATATTCGTTTTATGCAATAGTTAGTAAATTGTGAAAAAATATACGACACATAAGTAAAAAATGAATCTTATGTGCCAAACGCCTCCCAAATAGGTCCTTTCATAACAACGTTCCTACATATGACCACTTTCCATCGTCTTCATCAAATTATAATCGTAGTATCTCGCAGATCATTGCTTACTCACCTTCTTTTTGCCAGTTTTCTAAACATTCTATTCTCAATTTTAAAAAAAACCATTATCTTAATTCTATATTGCTGTCTAAACTTGTGGGCTAAACAGTCGGCACTTGCTCCGAGAACTTTTGCTTGGGGTTTCTTTATGAAATCGAATTAAAAATGACTAGATACGTAGAATAACTCGGGCCACCGACATGCCCAAGCGGATTAGCTTGTAGAGCAGTTCTTGAATGGAGACCGCGGATCCTGAAAACGCAGCGTAGGACGTCCACCAACTGGATGGTCTAAATGGCATTTACAAATGCCACGCGTTCACGGTGGATACAGACTGTCTCCATCCGAGATAACTGAAAGTTTTGAGGGAGGCTTATGTCTAACAGTGGACGTTTAAAGCTGAAATGATATCGTCATCATTAAGTGGTTAATATACAAAAGATAATTTGGTGTGCATGCCCAGTGAGACAAAAAATGCTTTTGACCAAATTACAAAATGATATGGTTGACCTACTTGCTAAAATTAATTTAAATGCTGCCCGCATATCAGTTGGACCATTCCCTATCATATAATTCATTCGTAAATTCCAATTATAAGACCGAATTTCTCCATCAAGCTGAATGAATGAAACTTGATTGAATTTCTTCTTTTCAAGCGTGAATAATATGCATTGGTGCTCTAGGAGTGGTTTGCGTTTTTGAAGCGGTTATATAATCTTTCGGGTTGACTATGAAACACAATTAGGTTGAGGTTGGGAAAAATTACAGGTGGGTTAAGACGTCATGGGTAAAATATGGATCAACCCAATATAATATATACGAGATGTAATTAAACAAATGTATTAGGGTTTACTCTTTAGGTACATACACATTCTTTTGAAGTAAGCATGTTTGTGTGAGTCAGAATAGCGGAAGTACTATTGCAGAATTGGTTGAATAGTTTGTTTCGAATTATTTTTATACGCGAGAGGTATTTAAGTAACAGTTTAACTTTTAATAAAATGGGAACTAAATTTGCTTCAAATCTGATTTGAAGAAAATTCAGCCCATCGCTTCGACGACTTCTACTGCTAGGCTGAAATAATAATGATTAATGAAATCAAATCTGTATTTGTTACTATTTATTGTCCAAAATTATATTTTATAAGAAATACTAAGATAATTTACAACATTAAAACTAATGAACAGATGATTACTCCAATACGTTATATAAACGATTCCGCTTTAGACGATTTTTGACAAGAATTTCTAAATCACGCTATTTGTTACTTTTTTATATCGGTACAAAGAAAAAGGTATAAATTTATTAAAACATTTTATATTTGATTTTACATTTTGTTAGTAAATCGGACACCATCATTATTGTTTTGGCTATGAGAAGACATCTGCTGGGCATAGGCATCACTCGTAATATTAGGGGGGTTTAGACCCTAACCCACCAGGCTGGTCCATTGCGGGAGCCAGAGCCTTGTTCCCGAACACCTTAGCCGTGTTGGCTAGTTGGTAGCTCACTTGACATATATTCTGAAGGTCGTGGGTTCAAATTCGTTTGATGTTCTGCGGTGGCCGAGGAGGTTTTTGAAACCACTGACCAACCAAGGTTTTCCACAATAGTGAAAGACAACTAATGTAAGGTCGTATTATTAGATACATTACCGTTCTATCTATAACTCACGTTGTTTTGTATCTACAGAAAAGTGAAGTTTTTCTTTGCTAGCCTATTGCCTCCCACGGCTGGGAAAAACCTCCCCCAATTCCTTCCAGCAGCAAGCGAGGTAACTGTTGAAAAACATGAAAACTTACCTTTACTTTTATCAGTGCTGTCGTACCTAAATATCAATTATTTTCTCGTATTCTGAAGTTAAGTATACCTATATTTTCTTGTTGCAAAAGTACTGCCATAAAGGACACTTTTATGTAGGCTCAAATACGAGAAGCCTCCTACAATAAATCCCGATGTTCGGTAATTTTAAGACATAAATTATGTGTGTCATAACATAACTATCAAGGCATAAAACAAATGTCGGCAAAACTGGAATTCCAAAGAAAATCTTGCACAATACATAAAGACTAGAAGGGCTGTGGGGGGAGAGGAGGGGAAGGGGGAGGGGGATGGGTTTGTGTTGCCAAAGAACAATATTGCGATGGCAACATCTAGTGATCACTGAAAAAGAAATTTACTACAAAGAAAAATACATTAGATCTGGCGAAATTGAAGAGATAGTAGGACATCATTGCTAATAAACGTAACAAAGATACAAGATAATTTCTTTTCATATTTTGATTTTACATATCTTAGAAAAGTCAAAAATGAATGATAAAAAAACACACTGAACTTACTTAAAGATTTATAGGAAATAAATTTAACCGCTAGGTCGCTTCGCTTTTTTACGCTAGAGAAATAGCGATTGTACTCAAACATAACTAAATAAAAAAAAATAGAATAGAAAAATATTTATTACACACCAATAAACATAAATACAAAATTATGAATAGTAAGGTAACATTTAAACCTGGCGTGCATAATGGGCGGTCTTTTTACTTAAGGCAAAACATCAAAACCGAAGAACAAAAATATATAGCGGTAGATAAATGTACGGAAAACGAAACGTTCCAACTAAACAACCCTGTTTCAGACTATTTATCCATAAAATTCCTACACCAATGAAACGGTATAAAGACATGGCGCTATAAGGCGCGATATTTTCTCGTAAGATCCGTACGCGTGTCAGGATATGAATATAAACCACAGAACACGAATATTTTTTCTACGAAAAAGAAACAAGAAGGGCGGGAACGAGATATCCTAATAGACGTTTAAAATGCCATAGACAAAAAGAGATAGTAGGTGAAATACTGAATTTGTCTAACATTGGCAAACTGACGCTTCTAGCGAGTCCTGTAATAAGAAATTTAATTGAAACACTTATGGTGACGTGTCCCATAGCCGACTGTAATGTTAAAATTCAAAAATCCGAGTTTAAATACTTTTCACAAGTCATCACTTTTTTTTCAAATTCCTGCTAGTAATCGGCTGAGAAATGAATGTACAGTAATGATATTCCATTGATATCTAAATTACAAAAATTAATCATAAATGTGTTGGTAAGCGCACTCAACAACACTTGGACCAATTTGGCCAATTCTAGAGGTATATTTAAAAGGTTCGTAGAAGTCCAAGGATGGGTTTTTTTTCGAGAAAAAATCGAATAATTGCCCTTGCGAAGCCGGAGCGAGCCGCTACTATCAATATGATTCGCGATGAAAAATTAAATTTTCGAATATGCTATGTAAATGTAAGTATTTTATTGGTCACATCTCCGACCAGACTACGTATATCATACATCTGTGATATAAACACGGCTATAATCTTGTAATGACGACATTTTGCTTTTCGCATGAGTCGTTCAAGGATCACATCAAAGAAATTAACAGAATGAGAATCCACCCACATAATTAATCAAATGTTACATACTCGTATATATCACTCGTGGGCGCCTACGACTTCGCACGCGTGGACTTTGTTATTTAGCTAAATAGTTCCTGATATAAATACATACTTAACACATCAAAAAATCAAAAGCGAATAATCTAAAACATCTATAGAGCATATATTTTAAATTAAAAGAATCTTATTTCAAAAACATAGATCTTTCATAAAAACTTCTAGGATCGAGGGGATAATTAAAAAGAAAATCGGGTGTTTCATATCTTTTAATATAGAATAAACTTTATAAGAATAACTTCGAAAACATTAAGCCCCTCATTTATCCCCTTATGGTTAGATTTTTGTATAAACCGATCTAAACGGACGTTCACACCCTATAAAAAAACATACCTGCCAAATTTCAAGCTTCTGGGTAATATAGTTTTTCGTGATAAATCAGTAAACGGTAAATAAGTGGTTTCTCTGTTAGATTGAACTAGAAGGTAGTCAAAACTCACAGCGAGTCAAAAGTTTTAACAGACAGGTCAGAGTTCAGACTAGACTAAATAACGAAAGCTAGACAGGTCTGGACCACGTCTAAAGTAGTTTACTTTAAACTTTCTAAACTTCTCAGTGGTCGAACGGGTTACTCATACTGATCATTTTTAACCCCCGAACATGAGGTGATATAAGTTTGATGTGTCTGTCTGTCGGTCTGTGGCATCATAGCTCCGAACGAATGAAGCGATTTCAATTTAGTTTTTTTTAATATGAAAGGTGTGTTCTGCTCGTGTGTTCTTTGACATGATTGATGAAAATCGGTTGACACGTTTAAAATTAATGAGGGGTAAAAGCGGAGAAGAAATAGCGAAAATCTGCAAATATACTCGAGTGGGGTCTAAAATGAAATCTCGTATACATCATCACGTACACATTACAAAATAGTTTTTCTTTTATGGGAACTAAGGTTTTGGTTATGGGGGGTTTTTTAATTGTAAATTTAGATTATTTATTCACAAACTTCGCCGATCATTGCAACAAGAAAGATGTTTCAATCATCATCCTAGTTTTGATGAGTCAACCGATCTCATATCACATAGTGTAATTATGTGGTAATTATCATAAATTGTTGTACGTTCTCATACCGCACAATTACATTTTGTGGTCACAACAGAACTTTATTAATTGTTGGTTGATATTTAGCAAACATTTCGCTGATAGGAAATAATTTATACTACTCTTAACGCATGGTGAGTGAAATAATTCTATATTTTATCCATTGTCTAATTGAAATAGGCATCAGGGCAGAAACTAATAATCCACTCAAATAATTAACCCTTATAAGGGGTAGATAGGGTAGTTTCGTTACGGATGTGACTTTCACTACTGTCCTCATAGCGAGACTAAAGCTACATTATAGTTTCAACGAAATTATGGAAAACGTTCCAACATGTTATACCTAACCAATCAGAAATAATCACAAGACCACATTAATTACACCATCAAAACATTTCGCCAAGAAGTAAGTTCATTTAAAACCAAAAACAAACCAAAGTATTCCGAGCATTCAATCTCGTTGGCTACCAATAGCAGACATACTAATGCGATATCATTTTGGCATGGACGGATGAAATTCCGAGTCGAAGGGAACAAGGGATTTACGGGGATGCGCGTCGGAGCACTTGAGGCGGGGGTGAGGGGGCGGGATCACGTGACTCCCGCTCAACCGAAATCACATTTAGTCGTACGGTCGGTGTGAAAGTTGTGAAACGCACGACGGGGAGACGAGTGCCCGACGCCGACGCCGAACCACGGCCACTCCACCCGCGACCTCGGACCAAACCACCCGCTTTCTTAAACAAACAAAAACCTTCAACTTGCCAAAACTTTAAACCCAGTATCAAAATCCATTATTAATCCCATGATCCCTACGAAACGCTAATTTTACCTCCAAACACATAGGTAATCGTTGTAATGGAACTAGGGGACGATATATTTTTCATATATGGACGCAGCGGGTTCGTATTCTAGAAGGGACGTTACAAAAACAACTTGAACTAACAAGTTCTATGCATACTTTGCACTTTCCACAATGTTTTCGACACTTATTATCACAATTTTAAAATAGCACTACGTGTAGTGTTCTGCTGAATAGTATTAAGTTTTGGGGTCAACTAGACGAGGCGACAATCTCGCACACTTTGTGGCACTCAAGACTCTACGACCGAAATAGAATATTGTGAAACGTCACTGCACTAAGCAACCACATTGTACCTTGCTCTTCACAAATGCACGTTTTCTTATTACATTTATTCGTAATCCATAAGTTTAAATAAATAAGTGCATGTAAATCACGCACTTTAAATGTTATGATTGAAGTGTTTTTCTTCGAGTGGTTATTTCTACTCACCCAGAAGATAAGTGTTTCAAAGATGCTAGTAAATAGAGATATTTGTAAATATTTTCGAATTATTCCAATAATAATATAATTTATTATAAATCTGGGTTATTTCGAATTCGTCTAACAAAACACACCCGGAACGTACCAAAGTCTGATAAGAATCTTAACACAATTTAGTGGTTATTGCCAAGACGAAGGTCCCTATTACATTTCCGTCCACCATGTCTGTGAATTCTCCTTAGTTAAGGAATTCAACAACATCGATAAGGCATTTCTCGTTCGACATACTCGTGCATTGCGTGTAATATATTGCCCATAAACCACAATGCCTCCCAGTAGATGAATAAATACCAAGAACTCAATTAAGATAGCATGAAGTATCTGATCTGACCTTCAAGAATAGAGGCATATTTTTACTCGTAAAATGTTTTAACTAAAGATAAATGTTTTCTATATAAGTTTATTTTCATAGATTTGAAAAGTAAGAAGTAGATAGTAGAGTAAATAGACAACAAGTAGTGACAAAATTTATAAAACCATGGCTTAGTATTATATTCCAAAAACCTTGAGATTTTAACGAAATTATATAACAGGGAGTTAATTAGTTTTATGAAAAAGGCCGCTATTTTTCTTCTGAAATATTATAATGAGTGAATTAGGTAGATATTCTACGTAAACGAAAGAAAGGAATAGAAATAATACAAATCCAATTTTTGGCAAGTTTGTAGCAGCCTGTCCCATAGCTTTCCTAATATAGGCCAAAATGGCGCGGCAAACTTAGTAGCAGATTTTACTCTACCTAAGAACAAATGATCTCTATGGTAGGTAAAAAGAAAAATTATTATGTCCACTAAAATTTTATCAGTGTGACGATAGAAATTTCAGAATCAATCAATTCTCCCGTAAACATAAATTGAGCTGTGTTTGATTTCACTCTTAACACAAAAATTTAATCAATTACGTAGTTTGTCAAGTGGAACTGAATTCTTGTAGAAGCAAATTTCAGCTGTTGCCAAATGAAAGATTTATTTGGTAGAGATCTTTGTATAATTACATTTAATTGAAACTAATGGTCTTTGCTAGACCCAGACACCGACTCATTGTTCCATATTAGCGTAGTACTGTCTTATAGTTTATCTTAAATGTTTCATATCAGTTTTGAAGCTTTAAATGGAACGTCTCAAAACCCTCAGAATTAGTCTCTATGAGTAATATTTGTAGTAATCTGTTTAAAACTCCTTGATGCGGATAAACATATGTAGACATATTTTGGAGCATTTTTTATAACAAAATTACGAGTTATACGAGATTTACGAGAGACAGAAATAACGAGTTTCTCGAGTTTTTCCATTTACACCCACAATTGTACGGTTTTCTTATTATATATTATTATTTGTAATAATGAAATCAAATCGTTACACAAAAGTTAGGTCGGTTAAAAACATAAGAAATCAGTCAAAAATCATTTATAACATATAAATTTGCTGAAAAATTGAAGCAATTACTTTGGTTGAAACGACCAAAACACGAGTGTCTTTTTTAAGAAAACATTATTATAACTGTCACAGCACTTTTAATTAAATCAGTCAACATTACGAGTAGCTCCAACACTATTCGCAGATCAGTATACTGAATTTACCTGAGTTAATTAACCCAGGTGCATTAAGTATACATTTGGCAGACTTTGTTCACCCAGGTGTTTCCCGGTGAATGAGGTCTACTATTTATTAGACTTTACTCAGCCAGATGATTCCGGGTGAATAAAGTACACTACTTTAGTAGACTTTAATCACCCAGGTGATTTCGCGGCTCGTTATGTTGGCTTTTTATGAAACGATGTACTTCTTAATTGTTTTTGCTATCTTGGCACCGGATAATGATAATAATAAATATAAAATACTGTGCTTGAAAGTATTAGCTTTATTCACCTAGGCAGTCACCTGGGTGAATTAAGTCTACTAAAGTAGTGTACTTAATTCAGTGGGAAACACCGGAGAAAATAAATGCTACTAAAATAGTGCACCCGAAAACACCTGGGTGAATAAAGTCTACTAATTGTATACTTAATGCACTTAGGTGAATAAACTCAGGTGAATTATATATACCGCCCCGAAACTGGGGAAACTACGCCAGTTTGCACGAACGTCCATTACAATCAATAATTTTAGCTTACAATACAAGTTTAGACTCTGTTGTTCCAATTCAAATTCAAGTGCTATTTCGAATTCTCGTCTGGTTGCTATAACCTTATTTTTCCCAGCACGGCTTTGGCCGTGTCTTATAGAATTACCTACGGAAATGAAACATTTCCCCACGGTAAAAAATAGCATGTAGCTTTCCTCGATAAATGAAAAACCTATTCAAAATAAATCATCCATCCAATTTACAACAAGTTGAAAGGTTAATTACAAATAAGAATCACAAATATAAAACTTTTCAACTTTCATAAATACACATGAGTTGAAAATTTATACGTTGAATAATAAATTAATTGCATTCATAAATTTTCGTCTAGGTACAAATATGCCTAAAGTGCTAAAATAAATAAATCGTTTGTCTGACAAGAGGCCCTGCGCCTCCCCCCTCCAAGCTCTTACATGTTCTCTCGATTCTTGATCTCATTACCGAACTGGGGTAAAAGGCATCTGTAGGCTCCTAAATGGTTTAAGTATAAATAATTTGCCGACCTTAACTTAGCACAAAAGATTAAACAATAGAGTTCTATAGAAAGACAAAAGCTAGTAGTTGTTTAACTAAAATTTGTTTAATAAGCCATATTTTCATATGGTATTATTGACAAAATATCATGTGAGACGGATATTCTGGTAACTTTGTTGTTTCATCTGTTACTTGTATGTAAGGATAGGTACTGAGAATGGTTGAAGGTCATAAATTATGTACCATGAATCCGCCTCCGCTCCCAAATGTAATGTAGGTCATGACTTGATGCGCGTGGAAAGTATCTACTTTACAAAACCGTCAGGATTATTTACTTTAACGTCACATAAACCGTTCAAACTTCATAACTACGCGTGTTTTAAGTGCCATTGTCATGTGAATCGATTAAGTGAAACTGAAATTCGGATACAAGAAACATGCCAAAGTGTATCGTAAAAAGATCATAATCATGTCCATGTTCTTCTTTCGATTACGAAATCTGCGTCGCGATGAGAATAAACATAAGAAAAATATGCGAAACATGAATTCAGACACGATAACAGCTCCTTCCAGGCTGCTCGAGCGGCCGCTGCGGGAGCCCGGTGACGTCCTGGACCAATACGAGCTGCAAATACCCAGGTTAATCTCCGATCATCCTAGTAGGTAGCGAAGCTAGCTTTCTCAACCCTTTTCCCTTTGCTTAGAAGTCTTAGATAGGGATGATCGATATTCATCGATGTTGAATAAACGTCGATGTTTTGACTTCGGTAGTATCGATACATCGATGTTGTAGGAATAAATTTCGAAACGTTAATTATTCCGTCGAATGTCCATGAAATGTGCCAGGTTCAATATCAAGTAAGAATGTTAATAGCGATTACTACCAAATTTTTACGTTTTTTATGCTTAGTTCGGGAAGGGAGTGTGTATAATGATAGTTTTGAGACGAAACTTATGAACCAGAAACAATTGATTTGAAAACATCGATGTTTTCAATCTATTGATGTTTTTCAACCGATATTTTTCATGCTTTTGGTTCGATGTTAACATCGATCATCCCTATTCTTAGAACCCAGACCACGTACACAATGGATTCTAGTGATGAGGACAGGAATGCTACCTCTGCCGGTAGTTAGAGGTTTTCTTTATGCTTAAAGTTAGATGTGCATTTATAGAATAGTTTTATACTTTTATATATTTTCTAGAATCCTTAATCCAATGATATGAGCATTGAATCTTTTGTGAAACTATCTATTTCCCTGAAAAAGTGAAAAGTAGCAACCCTTTATGATTCATTTCAAATTTTCATCTGTATAAATACCATTGTCATTTTGTTCTAAGTCATTCTGCTGATTCGCAAAGCTGCCTGGTTTTAATCTTCACATATTATAAATTAAAGTCCCTTGCCGCGTCTGTTTGACTTTCTGCCTTTATGTTCGGGATAAACTCAAATACACGTAAGCGGATCTTAATGCGGTTTTCAGCATTATAGATTTAAGAGGAAGGTAAGCAACCAGGCAAAACCAGAAAGGGCAAGCTAGTACGAGTAAACACTTACCCCCGTATTCATAAAAATTCATATTTTTTTATAGCACACACAAAAATACACATATAGAAGTTTATAACTAAGCCAAAATGTACAAAAGGTGAGCTTAACCCTAAAAGAGTTTTCTTACAGCTGACCTCGACATACAAGAGACGTGTAGAAAAGAGTGGGTTGACAATGTAAACATATGATAGGTCAGAGAGAAAATTTTTTTTTTCAAATTTTTATTATTTAACATAATAAACATCAAATAGATAACTACCAATAAATTTATACAATTGCTAGCTAATTAGAAATACATACAAAAATGTCGTACATAAATATAATATATATTTATACAATATTTCAATTTAAAACAGACTAATAGGAGGTTAATAGAATATTTGGTAAAAACTTTATTCATCTAGGTAATCTGTTTAATAACAGATCAATAAAAGCTTTTCACCCTAGTATATCTCTATAATGGATATTGTGTGCTTTAGGCAATTCAGTTATATTAGCCATAAATAACAGTTTTTGTGAATACAAGCCTAAATATAACTACAAAAATCGAACTACTCCTAATATAAAAATAAAAACAGTGCTTTTCGTTTTGACTAAATGCACAAACTGAATAAATAATGTACAAAATTGACTCTGAAACAAGCAATAGGTACAGTCAACTGCAAAAGTAATTAATCAAAATCAACATCTCAAAACATCTTCCAGTATGACGTGCCAGATGTAACAAGTTATACCAAAGTGTCAGCTTTTAATGAAGTTCGAAATAAACTTAAGACAAATTATTTGTTCCTTTACTTCTAAAAAACTACAATAGTCAGTAAAAGTAACTCTTGGCTTAATTTACAGTATGCAAGGTGTTTCTGATCTGGTGTGAAAAAAAGGTTTGCCTGGTGCGTGCCCTTCACCCCTTTCCGCTTATATATCATATCCAACACCTTGTATATTAACTTGGGTCATTATTTCACCAGTTTCTTTTGCTGTTGACCGTACATCTACTAGTAAAGTGGACTGAACACTCCTATGCTTCCGTTCAGGATTCAGGCCAATTAAGTTAATTCTGTTTCGATTAAATAAGAGTAAGATTAGAAGAGAAAAGAAGGCGTATAGTAATTTTAAGTCCACTGGATTAAAAGTGGAAAATAGAGCCGAGCCACACACACGTACCTCCCTGCTCACTCTGTTTTTAAACAAGTTTTGTAATTTAAATAATGTAAGTTGATTTTGAGTCTGCATTATTTTTGTGTGTGTTTATGTGGTAAATAAAACTATGTCTATGTATATGTCTAATTATTTGAAACCAAATAATATTTGTTCCCATTAGGGCCAGGAAATTGCCATTTGTAGAGCTTTTACTTACGAAAGTGTTTATCTAGTTTTAGTAATTTTAAGGATGCCGTACCCAAAGGTTAGTCACCAATCTCAAAAACCGTGATAGATAGAAATTTGAAATTTTGATGGATGATGTATCTTTATTGACGCTATAATAACAAATACTAAAATCATATAATAAATAATAATATAAGCGGGCTCTCATACAACAAACGTGATTATTATTACGTTGCGCGAGGCGAGGTAGGGACTTGGATGGGTGACAGTTCTGACTGTATCTTTTTGCAAATTTAACTTTTTGTTTTTTACTTTTTTGTATGCAAATTGGTGTAGTAAAATTCCATCTCTTACTTATAAAATTTATTATTTATTTTCAATATTTCTTTTATTTTTCACGTTTTTCTAATTTCACTTACTTGTGTTTATCCTTGCGGCCTTGCTAGTATTTATTTAAGATTCCTGGCCAACAGTTGGTACCGCATTGGTCCATTACAAGAAGGAACAGTAATTCCGTAATATATTACTCGACTCGTAGCTTAATGTCTGGCCGTACACGAAATGTTATATGTTAAGTTTAAGTAAACTTATTGGGTATAATGGGTAGGTATACGTTTTGGGGATAGTTTTATCTAAGAAACATTGACATTACACGTCGTAAATTTTGTATGGGCTGATATTTATGTCGCGTCTGGAAGTGAAAACGAAAATGGTCCGTAGGTATTTCTTCCAAAATTCCTTTTATAACTTTACGTATTTCTGAGAAAAAGGATTATTACATAGAAAGAGAACATAGTGATCCTATTACCGATCCTTTTAGGGGTTCCGTAGCAAAATGGCGAGACAGAACCCTTGTGGATTCGTCTTGTCTGTCTGTCGTATGGATGGCACAGCCACTTTTTCCAAAACTAAAAGAACTATACTGTTAAAACTTGCTATGTATATATATTTTGTGATGCGCATTATAATTTGCACATAAAAATAGCAAAAAAAACATAGCGGTTCCCCATTCTTAGAACTGAAAAATATATTTATTATTAAACCACTACGTGTGGGGTCCTTTTCTGTGTATTATGTCGTCACCATATGATGTACAAACATACCATGCAAACTCTCACCGAAATTCGTTTTAAACAATATCTAGTAAGTAGTCTTGTTTTGATACTTCATAAATCGTAAAAGTTAAGCAAGTTTAGCGTGGTCGGTACTTGGATGATATTTGGATGGGACCGCTCTAACTGCAACCTTTTGCACATTTTTTTATTTGAGTGTTTTTTTTATTACAATAAGTAAATAAACTGTAGAAATGCACGAAACCCTACATAAACCCATCTCATACTTACAAAATTTATTTTTATAAGGTTTAGATAAAGAACTCAAAACTTTTACTAAAAAAAGATTTTTGGTAATTAAGTAAGTTGGTCGAGATTCGGGCGGCATTGACCATCGTGAATATATAATATATATACTTACATATCTGTTCCGTATTTATACTGTAAAGTGATTTTTTAGGATCAAAATACAAATGTACACGATACATATAGAAAAGGCTAACATATAGTTATTGGTCATTATCGCGTATAGAAACGCACCTTACACATATTTTATGAATAAATGTAACATAAACCCTTATAAAGAGAGACGTCCCTGTGTCCCAGCAGCGGGAACCTTAATAGGGGGTGCCTATGTTATGTAAACCCTTATGGTTTTTGTTGTAGAGTTGTGCGACACTCCGCCTCTCCCAAAACGAGACATAATATTGTTTCGCGCCCAAATTTGATCCGTTCCATAAAATCGTCAAGCATTTAAGCCTATTGGAGCACTTTTGAATTATAAATATGTATATCTCGGTCAAAGGTACAAAGTGTCTTTAAAATGAGCACTCGTTCACAAATCTAGTAAAAACAGAATATATTGGGCGGACGAAAACGATCTTTCTTAAAAAAAAGATATTGTACGATTTCTAATTGATATTATATGTTATAAGGCACTTGAGGCTTGGGCTCTAAAAGTCGGGCGAATATTGAAAGGAAAACTTTTTTTTATGTTAGATAAGCCGTTGTCATTTGACCACAATCTCACCTGATGTAAAGTGACGATGTGGTCTAAGATGGGGCATGAACACCTACAATGTAGTTGGCTTCTCCGGACCACATTACGAAACACGAATAAATTGCTTCACGCACTGGCCCAGCCCGGAGGGTGGTAACAAGCCGCGGCCGAAGCCTACCACCAGAGACTGTTCTTAGCACCACCCGGAGGGCACGTGTAAGGATTCAGAGGGTTACCACTTACGGACGTGAACAGAAAAACCTCCAAAATGAAACTAATTAGAAGAAGTAAAAATAAAGCGGAAATAAGGACTAAGGAAATTATATAACTAGTAATTTTCATGATGATACCACCTAAAATGTAATTATTGTAAACTTTTTATGTGTGGTGTATCCGTTTTTGCTAATAATCCTAATAATAGTCCTCCTAATAGTCCTTATTAATATAACAAATATTCATAAGAATAACAAATAATTAGTAGATAATCAAATTAATCAAAACAATGATTCATGTAAAACTATCATTTCGGCCTATGGACGTCCACTGCTTCCCGAGCTACTATCAAAATATATATCCATCGCTAGTAGAGGTTTGGCAGTACGTTTATCGATACTAAAAATCAGGAACTTTCTGCCTGTTCTTTCTGCTAATATAGCGAGCTAAATCGCTTAGCTATATTATGACCGGATTTTTTAAAAATGTAGATCAGTCTCTGTGTTCTATTCTACATTGCACGCCATTTTGAACCATAAACTCTAATTGAGCAGTCAGCACATTGCACGCAAAGTTTACACCCTAGTTTCATAATTGCACAAGAAGTGTTAACATATTATTATAAGCTGACTCTTGTGCATCGTCTGTTTAGATAAATAACCTAATGGTGCCTACACCAGCGGGCGAAACTTCGTGTCGCGTTAGCACGCTAAAAACATCGTGTACGGGCACAGATTAGATACTTATACTATTCGAGAATTGGTACGGACCATGGCGTCATTTGGCATTGGAGTATCTATATGTATCTAATCTGTGGTACGGGCTAACGCGATGTTCTTGTCTACATAGCGGGCATAGATATTTTGTCGCGTTGCTCTACAAGTTTCTGAAGTAACGTAGTCCACGTCCACGCTGAATATCGTCTTCGCCCGAATACTTCGTGATTCAACGATGTACCCAGCCACGCACATCACTTTGACACGAATATTCGCCGTTAGTCGCTTATGTCACCATCCACCCAGAGAACTGGCCACCACAGAGAAGAAATAAGGTAGCCACATTATTAAGAGACGCTTTAGTAATTCGGTATTTACTCACCATAGTTAATGATATTACATTTTGATTCGTAATAAGTAGAAGTACATCGTGTTAAATTTCGCGGCTATTAAAAGCCTAGTCAAAACTTATATGATCATAATCGTGTATCTAAATACACACAAAGCCACAAAACTCAATACTAATAGATCATAATTAAACAACAGTAACAAACGATAGCTCATAACAATGTAAATTAATTTAATTAAAATAGTGTTTCCATATATATAAAAATATTGCTGCTGTAATATATGTCAAAATTGGTTATAAATAAATGAATTAAACGGAACTAAAATACTTACGTTCTTAGGCTTATTTTGTGTCACGCTGATAATCGGCACTTACGGATAGGCGAATATCAATCTGTATGAAAATACTGTCAGCTCTGATCGGTCGTCGTTATCTTCTATAATATAAAATTGAATCGCAAAATGAGTTGGTAAGCGCATAACTCAGCAACGCCTGGATCACTTAAAATTTTTTTCTTAAATGGACGTAGAAGTCCAAGGACTGGTTTTACGCCGAGAATAATTGAAATGATTACCGGAAAACCTTAATAATTTTAGATAATTACCCGTGCGAAGCCGGGGCGGACCGCTAGTTCTAAATGGTTTCTATAGCGTCTATACAGATTGCTACGCTCTGTTTCTCGGTGCCGATAATCAGCGTGGCAAACATCTGCCTTTCAAGTATTAGTTGACCACGCGTATTTTTATCGTCACTACAAAATATTAAATATTTCCGGACAATCCACACAACACAACATCTAGCCCCGTGGTAAGCTCTAAGCTTGTGTTACGCGTACTAGACATCTGAAATACTTAATATAATAGACATACATGTATAGATTATCGAAGTTAACAGTCAGCTATGCACATTTATTAAGGGTTGTAAATATTATGTTTTCTATTTGACCGGACCTGGCAATTTTGCGATTCACACTGAATGGTATGGAAATGTTTTCTTGCAGTTTTCAAAATTTAAACAATTGTAGCACACACAATAGTGAAAGAAATTTCTTTTTTGTGTTATTCATTGTCCCAGCATGCTAGGACAAGGAAGGCTGCATGCAGCACATATAGGGTTTGACGTAAATATAAGTAAAACTATAGCAAATTATAGATATAAACCTTAAATTACTTCATCTATTGCTGAAAACAGAAATTAATTCCTTAATATTTTAAATTTTGCGCACAAACTAGGAACTTTAATACCGCCTAATATTATAAATGGGAAAATGTATGTGTGTGTCTGTTTGATTGTCCGTCTTTCACGGCAAAGCGGATGAACCGATTAGCCTGAAATTTGGTATGATGACTTTTAACCGCGGTAAAATGTGGTTACGCGGGTAAATTCCTTTAAACGTGGGTAACACGGCAGGCAATAAAAAAGGTTTTCGTAATAGAAAATGTAATTGAAAATATATTAACAAGTCATTCGACGAAATCTGTAGATGGGGAGCAATGGTTTTGCCTTTGGGGCCACATTTAGCACCTGGAACCTACAAATTCAACTATGTTTATATTTTCTAGTTTTTTTTTGTTTATCAGTTTCCTGCAATTTATCATATAAGCTCTGCTTCGTTTGGGAGATGATGGTGATATTTAATTATGTGTAGTATTAAAACAATTATTTCTGTGGCTGTTTGAGAAAATTTAAACTTGCTTAATAGCGGACTACTTGGTATTATAATGATTGCTGTAGTCGAAATCAACCAAAACATACACCTTATGTTTTTACATGGTATCCCAAAATTCTTAATACTTTTGTTCTAGATTTTGAAAAGATGGATGGACTGTGTGAAGTATGACATGTAAGAAAGGAGTGAGTGTTGAGATGACGCACGCAGAGAAAAATCTGGCTACCAATACAAGAAAAAACCCTACTGCAACTAGAACTTCTGTTTGCAGTCGTGACAGCAAGACCCACGAGTTTACTTTACAAAAAACATTCTGTTATTATATCTACCAGAGATTTATTAATGACAACTAGATGTTTAGAGCAACTGACCAAGCAATGTAATACTCACTACAAGGTAAATAACGCGCCTGTTACAGTACCCATGTAAATGTAACCATACGTAGTAGTAGAGATGAGCGGACTGATTGTATGAACTACTAAGCAATCTAGTAAACATTAACTATTCGTATCGTAACACTAACTTTTTAGTATTGTTATGTTAACTTTATGTTTTTGTAACATGCACAATACACATTGTAATGGTAGCATTCTAGGTATTGTTACCGCTACTGTTTCGTATCGTATATACTTAATACCTACTAGCTTAGGTGGAGCCTGCAATCTAGTGCACTTGCAGCACTAACGGATCCTCTCAGGCTTTTAATGGACAAAAATACAATTTTATTTGTCTTAGTATAAGCAACCAAAACTGTATTTTCTCAATTATGAAACCCCATAGAAATCCATTTTTGGTGTTGCCAGTACACTGGATTGCGAGCGCTCCATCTAAACTCTAAAGAGCCTTCAGTAAGTGTGACGCCTTTTAATGAAAAATGCCCGTTTTTATTATAAATTCTACTTGTCTTCGATTATCTAGCTTTAACTTAAAATGAATCAAAGAAATTAAGATTAACGGCATTTTCGTTATTAGGACGTCCCACGTGCTTCGGCTCCATTATGTAGTTTGAGGTTTCCTGGAATAATAAAAAATATTAAGTAGGTAAATAGAAAAATAACATTTTTTTTATAATCATCACAATCATTCAAAATCTTGTCATAATCTTAATCAGCGCATATATTTATTACTTCTTATACAAAAGTCAAATACAATGAAATATTTATTTATGTATGCATCAATGGTCATTTCCGTAGTTTCTATTTCCTTAAATCTTTTCTTAGCTGTACTATGCCACTTCTCTGTCACTAAATGCCAAGGTTCCGTACAGTTTGGCGCCACTGGATGTGTTCATCCGTTTCACTTTCTGGAAAGATACATACGTATATAAATAAAAAATCATAAAACAAATAAAGTACATAGTTTCATTTAAATAAAATAAACAAGTTACAAGTTTATTAATTGATATAGGTAATTTAGTTTTTTTGATTAATTCCTTAACTAGATTACTGTCTAGCATCGAGAGTGTAGATATTGTTACATTGTTTACTGAAATATACATAAATAATCTATATATATAAAAATGAATCCCTATTTCCCTTGGTCACGGCATCACGCCTGAACGGCTGGACCGATTTCGCTAATTCTTTTTTGTTCTGTTCGTTATTATCAGCAGAAGGTTCTTATGAATGAAAAAATTAAGTAAATTGCGTGCCTGGACACAATTTGAATACTCATTTAAAATACAGCCTGTACCAATATAAAATACTTATTATAAATTCTAGGTAGGTACTCGCCTTTGTCAAGAATTTGCAGTTATTGTTCCAGTATGTCTTTAACTTCTAATAATCCATAAGATCTTTGATTATTATATTACAAATTTTTCTTCGCCCATTATTTGATAATTTGCCTTGTTCAGAGTATAAATTTAGCAGGCTTCGTCCTTCATTTGATTTTAGGAGGAGATTTTTCAATGGCTGAAATGAACACAAAATACCTATTTATTAAAAGAATTAGGTAGGAAATTATATTGAAGTTTTATTTGCACATAATGTCTGTCTGTTTTATTTTGAGATCAAGTAGTCTTTATTTGAAGTATTCATCTTACCAAACATGCATCTTCATTACAGATCGTCATATCCTGATCTCCAATAGTGGTAGCCACCTCATGCTCATTAGATGTAGCCATCTGATCCTCACTTTTGGTTGCTATGATGATGATGTTGGAATCATTTGATTGGGTAGAGGTATCATTATTACTTAGAGGGACCAGAAATTCACTAATACTATGTATTTGTTTGTGCTTGGGATTAAGCATGTCTACAAACATAGGGGCCTGCAAAATACAATTATAAGTTATTAAAAGTACATACTACTTATATAAGTGTACTACACAACACAAGCCTATGTAAAATAAATAGGCTAGTGTCGGTCAGGAACTAAGAATGAAAATTTATGAATTCCCATCACAGACCGAAAGGAAATACTAGTTCATCATCAAAAGCTTAAATCGTTCATTGCTCTTCAGTTCACACCGCTTTCCAAAGACAAAAACATGCAAGGCGTTCATACGGATCTTAAAGTTCCAAGCTCTTTATGTCATTCTGTATGTTCATAATTTAAGCTAGCCCTGCAGCTTGATAAAACCAATTTTTGTTATATCATCAGGATTGCAATAGGTACATTTGCAAATTTTCTGATCAATACAACAAATCTAAGTTGGTTAAAATCGCCTTCTAAGATTTGTTCAAATTACTTCGAGGTGAAGCTAATAGAAGCATGTTAAAAGTAGAAGATACTTACGGGACTGCTGCTGGTAGGTGGCATTTCGCACTCTTCTGGGTTAGTTATTTTTTTCCAATTCTCCATGTTTCTCAAAAATTTGGCGTTGTCTCCAATTGGAGCGATCAATTCTTTGACTAGATTGTTGTCTAGCATCGCCAGTGTTGAAATTGTTACATTGTTTGCTGAAATATACATAAATAATAATATGTAAATAAAGATGCCGAAAACTGCCGGGACAACAACTATCAAAACACTTTTATTTCAACTTACCTTCAAATGTATTGATATATTGAGGTAAACCCCACTGCAGTAATAACTGCGGGATATCACCACCTTCGTCCCCATCCATCTTTGTGAACTATCACCAATTATAAAAAAAAAACACACAAAACTGTTATAAATAAGCAAATACGAAGTAACTTGTTACTTTGTTCAGTTCAGTTTCTTGTAACTGGACTGCGCGACAATTTGCCAGTGTCGAGTTAAATAAAATTACAAAGTGAAATTATGTATGTACTTTGTTGAGCGCGGTCTAAATCACAATGGCGGCTGACACTGACAGAGACAGAGAGCGCCGGCGCGGCGCCGGGGCGCGGGAGTCGCGGCTATCCAACTGTTCGTTTTGTTGTGCGAGTTTTTTTATTGTTTAGAAAAACACTATTTTATGTGGACAGAACACGATACTTAGTTATATGAATACAACTTCGTTTGTTACTTTAAAACACACTAACGGAATAGCATAGAATAATACATACATTGTAGTGTTTACTGTTTATAAAGTAATCTTTACTATAATATTCTGGTAAAACCAATGACACTGTTTTAAAGTAAACCAAACAAAACGAATAGTATAATATACTTGGAACAATATGTATTGCACACAATAATATAGTTGTAATAAAAAAAAATTGTGTAGATTACAAACAAACATGTAGTCCACAATTAACGTTGTAGATCATTATTCGGAACTCGATCACTTATTACATGCGAATTTCTTTTTCTTAGTACATACAATACATTTTATGCATATTAACATAATTATTGTATAAGTTGCAATAATTATTGATGTTTTATTTCAATGATATTTTATTGTGTGCTACATTTATCAAATAATATTATGAAACATACGATTAGTACGACTGAATAATTAATCATAAAGGTAACTAGGACCAAGTATTTCAAACTGGAATTGTTGTAACCTACTTTTAACAATTAGATTAAGTATAAATAATAAATAATAACTTTATTCAGTGATAAGCTTAACATAATTCACATTGTTGAAGACACCTTTTAAGTAATAATAGAATACTTGTGTTAGGTGCCTTCGCTCTTCCACTACTGAGTATAATATAAAAAGCTATTAACTACAGAAAAATAAATGAATTATAAAAAACATGCATTAAAAGTTATATAAAAACAAGTTTAACAAGATGAATTATAAAACAACATACAATAATTTTAAGTTTAAAAAAATTTAGGGTAGAGAATAAAAAGAAACACAAAATTTGTAAACAATGACTGGTCTTAGCGTATGGTACAAGTTATCGGATTTTGCGTTTAGTCTATTAATTATATTTTATATTAAGGTGGTTGTATGCGCTAACGCGACTTTTTCAAATTGATATATCTACTTTATGAGTGAATAAATATGTATAAAAAAAATATATGTTGCAAAATAGATATTAAATTACAACTTGAACGTTTGAAATTATTGTATCTTCATTATTACTTAATAAAAAAAATATTCAAAGTAAGGCATTTTTTATCCGAAATTTGGATATATCTTTTAAACGGTATTGAGTTTGAGTATTTTTCTTTAACTTAAATATTTGTCAAAGTATTCCACACAAACTGTACGTTTGAAAATTAAAACAAATGATTTATACGACTACAAATAATTATTTTGTGTTTTCGGTATGAAATGGAACGACCGGGTCTGTGCGGGGGCGACGGGCGGCAGTGTGGCTCAGACTATCGGACGGGGAGGTTGTGTCGCGCGTCCTCGTCATCGGTCCAAATGCATTTTTCGATGTAACCGTATAACGATTATTGTTTGCGCATGGACTCTGTTGCTTAGTTTTATATTTTAGAAATAGGTATTTGAGCTCGGACTTTTGTATATTCGTTGGACAAGTTCATTAAGCAATTAGCAGGAATAAAAGTTAGTAATAAATAAGTAATGATTATACTTACTACCTACCAACTAGTGAATTAAGTACCAAGCTAATATAATAAGTACCTACCTATTAATATTTATAAACAAAAAAAAACACTTATGAAAAAGTTGTTTTTTTTTTATAAGGGTTACCTAGTTAACTATCTCTGACTCTGAGTGCCTCGTAGGCGCGGTGTGCGAATGTCCGCTTGCAGAGCAAAAGGTAGCGGGTTCGATTCCCGCCGAGGGTAAAAGTGTTTGTATGTTCTGCAAGCACTTTTCTCCTTGGTCTGGGTATTTAATATGTATAATAAAAAATATCTTTAAATGTATGTATATTATATTAAGTATATCAAATATCTAGTACCTACCCGTAACACAAGCTTAGAGCTTACCACGGGACTAAAATGTTGTTGCGTGAATTGTCTGGAAATATTATTTATTTATAACTAGCACAGACTTGTATAAATATAATTAAAAATTAAATAATGAATTAATTGTTATATATATTTTATGTCACCGCACCGTCCAGTTATTTGCTGTGCATTATCCTCTCCATCCTAAGGTTGTCTGGAAGAAATTGCTCTAAGCAATAAGGCCGCCCATTACGCATTTTTGTATTTAGCTTTAAGTCCCTTTTTGTATTGTGATATGGTGTGTAATAAAGAGTTTTATTATTATTATTATTACTAGGTAGATGATACAAACAAAGTATATACAATGTGTATTTTCGAACCTTGATCAAACTAAATGCGGATACACGACATACATTTATGGATAAATCTATACTATTAATATTATAAAGCTGAAGAGTTTGTTTGTTTGTTTGTTTGTTTGAACGCGCTAATCTCCGAAACTACTGGTTCGAATTGAAAAATTCTTTTTGTGTTGGATAGTCCAGTTATCGAGGAAGGCTATAGGCTATATAACATCACGCTACGACCAATAGGAGCAAAGATATAGTGGTAAATGTGTAAAAAACGGGAGAAATTGCTCATCTTTGAAGCCTTCCGTTGCGTGCGCCGTGAAAACGGTTCAAGATACACAAAAAATATGTATTAAAGAATAATAGCTCTTTTAATGATCTAAAAAACAGTCCGCGCTTTAAGTTGTATCAACATAATAATATTAATCTTTATTCAAATAAATATGTTGTTGGTTAAGAGTACTTCATCCGTCATCCATTATAACGCGGGTAGCACCGCAGGGCACAGCTAGTTTAGGATAAAAAAATTATATGTTGGCTATTTAAAAAAAAGCCAATATTTTTTTATGAAAACTACTTCGTATGGTTTTTTATTCGTTTCTGTTTGATTAAATGGTGTATTTTATTCAAAGTAGGCTCATTTGAAAGCTAGATAGTTTACATCATCATCATCATCAGCCCTTATCTCATATTACGTGGGGTCGACGCAAAATCTTTCTTCCTTCCATTTTCCTCTGTCACTCGTCATCTCAACACTCATTCCTTTCTTCAAAGTTCAAAATTAATTTATTGCGTAAATACATGTTACAGCGTTGTTATGGCTTAAATTTTACATGGATCAATGTATTTTACCTGTCCAGGCATGCAATTATAAAATTGGCATTACATTATTGAATAAACTAAAATAATAAAAATCTAACAAAATACAGTACTAAATAAATTTTTATAATTATTAACTTTAAATTAATTTCATCAAACATTTATAACATCAGTAATCATCATAGTAAGCAAAAATTCAAAGTCATAAAACTAATTAATGTACAATTTAAAAAGTCATTATCTTAGAAACATTTTTGTCAGTCATTTTTGTTCTTACGCATGCCATCCTTCAAACAGTCCATCAATATTTTCTTTGACCTACCTCTTCCCACATATCCATCAACACACATATCTAACACTCTAAGCTAGATAGTTTACCTAATTAAGAAAATTCAAAACAAAATACAATTTTGGTACAAGAGCCCGCTAAGCGCTAGCGCGAGGGTGTAGCGGGTAGTCAGTGTCCAGTTCAACGAGAGCGCCGGCCATAATAATATGGCTGTTGAACTAGATTTAAAATCGTTGAATGCCTGCAAACTCTCACCAGTGGCTCCAAGAAGCTGTCCTGCACGCAGCGGCCACACCCTGGTAAACCACATCGGCGAGTGGGCTAAACCTGGTAGAGGGGGGCTCGATTGTATTGACACTCGGGTCTGGCGGTTACTCCCCGCAAAGTGCGCAGAGTCTGCCTCGGCCTTTGGCAATCCACCCCCGGTGGCGAGGCAGCAAGGCATCGTGGAAGGCCTTAAGGGTGACGATAGGGGTATTTTTATCGTTAACCAGATACAACAAGTATTCCCAAGGAGGGTTGACGTCAGGCTGGCGGCCGGTCGTAAAATCCACTGCCAAATCATTTACAACATGGAAGAAAGATTAAACGGAATGCGCTATAATGCTAGGGCGTACCCCCGAGGCGACGCGCACGTGCAGCACCCGGCACCTGTGGGAAATGGACGAGGGTTGTTGCATCAGGGACGGGTGCAACGTAAGAAGCGAGTCCAGGAAGTAAGAATGAGGTTTGCGAGTTGGAATATTGGCACGATGACTGGAAGAGGAAGGGAGTTAGCGGATGTTTTAGAGAGAAGACGGATAAATGTGGCCTGTTTGCAAGAAACAAAGTGGAAGGGATCGAAAGCTAGAGAAATAGGAGCAGGATATAAGTTTTATTATTGTGGGAGTGATGGCAAGAGAAATGGGGTGGGAGTTGTACTAGATAAGATGTTGAAAAAATGTGTGACGGAAGTAAAAAGGATGAATGATCGAATTATTATAGTAAAGCTATTGTTAGAGAATTTAGTTTTGAATATTGTAAGTGTATATGCACCGCAAGCAGCATTAGATGATGTAGTGAAAGATAAGTTTTGGATGGATTTTGATTCGGTGATAATGGGGATACCAGAATGTGAGGAATTGTATGTCGGGGGAGATTTTAATGGGCATGTGGGAAGTATGAATGGAGGATATGAAAGGATACATGGAGGATGGGGCTTTGGAACCAGAAATAGAAATGGAGATGCTTTGCTTCAAGCTGCATCTGCCTTTGATTTGGCTATAGCAAATACATTTTTCAAAAAACGGGACCAACATCTAATAACCTACAAAAGTGGAAATCATCAAACACAAATAGATTACTTCCTTCTTAAGAGAAACAGCATTAAAACGGTAAAAAACTGCAAAGTGATACCAGGAGAAAGTCTTACCACACAGCATAGACTAATGGTTTTAGAGCTAAAATTAACTATTAAACGTGCACCCAAATCAAAGCCCCCACCAAAGATAAAATGGTATTTATTAGAGAAGAAAGAGTATGCAGATGAATTCCGTAGAAGAGTGGTAGATAAGATGATAGAAATGGATGGAGATATGGAAGTGAAATCCGTAAATGAGTGCTGGAATGAAATGGATATGTGTATCAGAAATGTGGCGAAGGATGTTTTTGGGGAAACGAAAGGAAAAGGAATGATAGATAAAGACACGTGGTGGTGGAATGAGGAAGTACAAATGATCTTGAAAGAAAAGAAGAATGCTTTTAAGGAATGGAATTGTGTGCAAGATGGGAATGATGTTGAAAAAGAGAGCAAAAGGGAAGAAAAAAAAAGGCAAAGAAAGCTGTCGCTGTGGCAAGGGCTTTAGTACAGGATAAACTGTACCGTACATTAGATAGCCCGCGCGGACAAAAAGACCTTTACAGAATAGCGAAAGAGAGAGAGAGGAATGCAAGAGACATAAGCCATGTCAAATGTATAAAAGATGATGGAGGTAAGGTTCTGACGGATGATCGAAAAATAAAAGAACGATGGAAAAAATATTTTGATGATGATGGATGGATGATGATGGATGCATCCTGGTGATGGATGCACTTACATCGGACATCCAGGAGGAGGCACCTTGGTGTATGCTGTTTGCCGATGACATTGTTCTCGTTGGAGAAAACGCAACCGAGGTCCAGAGCAGACTGGGAAAATGGCAGTCGAAGTTGGAGAGTGTCGGACTGAAGATCAGTAGGACTAAAACAGAACATCTGTTTTGTGACTTCGGTGGTCCATCCAACTTCGACAATATTGCCTTAGATGGTGTATTCCTACCAGTTTGCTCCGACTTCAGGTACCTCGGCTCAGTTGTACAGAATGATGGTGAGATTGACAGGGATGTAAGAAATCGAATAAATGTGGGATGGATGAAATGGCGGCAGGTCTCAGGCACAGTATGTGATCCTAGAATGCCACTTAAACTCAAAGGCAAGATCTACAAAAGCGTGATCAGACCTGTTGTAATGTATGGATCGGAGTGTTGGGCAGTGAAAAGGACGGATTAAAGAAAAATCCATGTAGCAGAGATGAGGATGTTAAGATGGATGTGTGGAGTAACTAGAATGGACAAAATAAGGAATGAGTATGTAAGAGGCAGTTTGAAAGTAGCACCAGTTACGGATAAGTTGAGAGGGAATAGATTAGCGTGGTATGGACATGTCATGAGAAGAGATGAAAGTCATGTAACGAGAAGAGCGTTAGATATGAATGTAGATGGATATGTGAGAAGAGGTAGGCCGAAGAAAAGATGGATGGACTGTGTGAAAGATGATATGTGTAAGAAAGAGGTGAGTGTTGAGATGACGGGTGATAGAGGGAAATGGAAGGAGAAAACATGTTGTGCCGACCCCACGTAATGTGGGATAAGGTCAGGAAGATGATGTACAAGAGCCCGCTAAATTTTTTTTTGTAGAAATTTACCAAAAATTTTTTTTTTATTTTGTTGTTGATCTATAATTTTTTAACTTTTTTGCATTATTTATTAAACTTCATAATATTTTTCAAAGGTTGTCTGGAAGAAATTGCTTTATGCAATAAGGCCGCCCATTATGCATTTTGTATTATGCAAGTCCATTTTTGTATTGTTTTATCTTGGTTTCTAATAAAGAGTTATATTATTATTATTCTACAAATTCTACAAAGAGTATGGGTCTACCTTTTTTCGTTGTCATGTTATTAGAAATTTTAATTAGGTACTTTCTGCCTTGTAGTGCCAAATATCAACAGACAACAAATTATGTATCTTAAGTTGCATTAAAATGATCACGCACGATTGTGGTGAAGTGAGCTGGAGCGTCACCATGAATCACACCAGCGAATGAAATAAGAAACGATCGCGATGTACTAAAAAGAACTTGTGAACTGAACGTGGGTTTACTTGCAACGATATGCATTGAGGAAAATGGTTGGCATTTTGAACAATCAATAAATTAATTGATAGTACCTAATAACTTAAAGTGTTGTATTACTTAATCTTATCATTATCCACCGTTAATATCCCACTTTTGGGCAAAGGCTTCGTTCCGTTTCATCTTATCTTGCCTTGATTCATTACATAATTTGCTGTCTGTTGATCTCTGTACAAGGCAGAAAGTACCTAATTCGAATAGCTAACATGACAGCAAAAAGAGTTTAATTAACCTTTTTGGTACGTGGGCTACCCACCAACCTTAGAGTATCTATGGATACCAACAGTGTCAGTCGCGTAGTATTTCAAATAATTTTATACTATCTACCTGAAACTTAAAAGGAAAAGCAAAATACCACGAAAACTTAGTGACTGACCAAAACTCTGAAATTGTACTCGTCTTTATGCCCGATTTTCTAATCCTATGACATTATGAATATTGCAGATACTACCTAGATTCTATCAGACGATTGGCCTTCAAGCAAAAACCAGACATTATTCATAAAATTAAAACCCTTACTTTTTAGAAGAGATTTGTTGTATAAATTATGAAGTTTAATATGACATGCAAAAAAGTATACCTCAATAATCCAGTGTAAAAGTTACAGATTAAAAATAAAATATTTTTTTTTTGTTAAATTTCTACAAAAAAGAAGTTTTAATAGGCTTTTGTACCGAAATTGTATTTTCTTTTAATTTTCATAGCTAGGCAAACTATCTAGCTTTTTAATGAGCCTACTTTGAATAAAATACACCGTTTACTCAAACAGAAACGAAGAAAACACCAGATGAAGTACCTAGTTCTCATAAAAAAATATTAAATCGACTTTTTTAAATAGTTTACATAAAAAAAATCTGATATTTATCGATTAATTTTTGTCATGTATCCGCAAATTCCGCAAATCCGCGTTTGATCAAGCTTCGAAAATACACATTGTATAGGTAACTAGCCTACCCTGGCAGGATTGGCTTAGGATCTTATTATTAGGTTGGTACTTAGTAAGTAAAGAAAACCTAGTTAAAAAAACATACTTATTATTTATTTATTTATTTGTTATATTAGAACCACCAACAAGAAAATACACTAAAATAGTTTAAAAATTAAGGTTCATTAATATCTAATAATCATATATAATTAATTTTAACAATACATTTTATAATATATACATAAATCTCTAGGTAGAATAGTTTTAGCGTAATAATGATGTAGTTGGAAAGTCCTTATTTACGGCGTCGCGACTCGCGAGGACCCGGCACGCGTGACCGCTTGCCGAGAGCGCAGGCCGCGCTCTGCGTCGTAAAAATGTAGCGGGGAATATGCGGTTGGCGCGGGGAATAATTTTGACTCCGCCCGAATCCTCAAGGCCGTTGGCCCATACAGGCGCCTTAAATACATAATCAATATGAAATTATTTGTATACGCAATAAGGGGTGCTTAGTGTGCTTGTGTGTATTGAGTGAGTGTATGTGTGTTATGTTAGTGTGTGTGTGTGTTATGTAATGTTTGTGTATGTGTATATTATGTGGCTGTTGATAATTGAGTTATCTCTCGAGACATCAAATTCTTAAGAACTTGAGCACAGAGAGCAACCATTTTAAAGATTCATTTTTATTTATATAGATAATAAACTTTGTAATGTAAACAAGTTATACCAGTCTTTCCATTAAAGCTTCAGTTTCATCGTAACCAAGTGTTAACAGCCAGTTGTAGAGAGTTACTTTGCATCTAAATTTATTAAGAGGATATAAGGAAATAATTTTGTTTACTTTATTATATAAATATACGGATAGACTCGAGTACTGTCGTTGTGCAAATACTGAATTAGCTTGAGATTTATGCGTGAAATTATAGTTTCGTCTTTTCTTAGGTAAATTTGAATTAAAAATAATTGTGGAATGGTGTTTTAAGATAATGTTAAGTATATATAATTTCCTAACTGTAAGAATTTCAACATTAGAATAAAGAACGTCAGTAGGGTACCTGCGTGGCTTAAAATACATAAGCTTAAGTAAGAATCTTTGAGTTCGTTCGAGATCTAACAATTTTGTTTTTGAAACCCCTCCCCAGATAGGAATGCAGTATGTAAGAACAGACTGAACAAGGGTAATATATATTTGTTTTAAGAGCTTGGGAGATGCAACCTGTCTTAAAGTTTTAAAAAGGTAAATAAATTTCCTGGTTCGGGACATAAGCAATTCCAGGTGGTTATGCCATGATAAGCGTTGATCTATGACCACTCCTAAATATTTAGTTGACTCAACTTTCTCTATTGTTGGACAACTACAGAAGTCATTATTGGAGCAGGTATGTATTTTCAGCTTAAAATTTTGTTCAGGTTGAGAGCTTTTAATTTTCGAAAAACTTATAAAATTGGTCTTAGATAAATTAAGTGTGAGTAGATTCATATTTAACCAATTAGAAACACTTCTGAGCCCGCTTTCTGCATTTTTCTTAACATCATTCCATGAAGTTCCCGAAAAAACTATTGCCGTGTCATCAGCATAGGAAATTATGCATCCGTTATCAACCTTAAGTTCACATAGGTCGTTTATATAGGCCAAAAACAAAGTAGTATTAGGTCCTACTTTGTTTTTGGCACTACCTTGCGGAACTCCATAGTTGATATTCACCTCATCACTAATCACTTCTGCTATTTTAACTTTTTGTTTCCTATTGTGTAAGTAGTCTTTAAGTAGTAGGAATGGAATACCTCGAATACCTAGGTTGTACAATTTCTTAGTCAGGATAGAGGTCGAGACGGTATCAAACGCTTTTTTGAGATCCAAAAATACCGTTAAGCATTTTTTTCCTTTGTCTACCGTTTCTACCACAAGATTACAAAGAGTTTTTACTGCATCTTCTGTTGTCATTTTTTTCCTGAAACCAAATTGGGATTTTGAAATTATGTTAAATTTATTGAAATATGATATTAGTCTATTATTAATGATTTTCTCTAATATTTTTGAAATAGATGGTAATACGGAAATTGGCCTGTAGTTACCGACATCGTCTCTAGCACCATTCTTGAAAACCGGTGTAACTAAAGATTTTTTTAGGATGTTAGGAAATATTCCTTCAGAAAAACAAGTATTAATTAAATGACATATAGGTTGAATCAGAGCATCTTTAGCGAGTATTAAGAATTTAGAAGGTATATTGTCATATCCGGGAGAGCTAGACTTCTTTAAGTTCATAATTACGGAATTCACTTCTTGAAGATCAGTAGGCAATAATAAGAGTGATGATTTATTGCCAGGTATCATTATTGTCTTGTTTTCGGTTGTACTATTTAGTTGTACAATATTTTTTGCAAGATTGTCACCAATATTAGAAAAATAAGTATTTACATAGTTAACGGATGCAATAGAAGTTTCTTTTATATTCAATAACTGAGTATTTGGTACTTTAGTAGGTTTATAGGATGTTATATCATTTATAGTTTTCCAAAGAGCTCTAGTATTCTTTGCAGAATTTGCTAATTGCTTTCTTTCATATTTTCTTTTAGAGTTCTTAATTAAATTTGTTTGTCACCGATTTCTCTGCGTGCGAGTGACAGCGGAAAGTGGAAGGAAAAATCATGTTGTGCTGACCCCACGTAATGTGGGATAAGGGCAAGAGAATGATGATGAATGATGTTGACTTTATTCTTATATTTTAAAATAAATGAATTCTAAAATGCACGAAATGTGATAATGCTTAATCATGCTTTATGTATATGCTCAGTTTAACAGCCAAACGGCAATGAACACAAATTTCAAACAATAACTCAGTCAGACGGTAAACTGTTTGTTAATTTGATGCGGTGGTATGAAGTTCATATTTTGCATAGGTATATACAGTTTGGTTGGATGGGTTTATTTAAATACTAGATGAAAACCTTTGTTCAGCTGAATTGAGATTCATAATTACACATGTAGGTATTTTGGAGGTATCCCGTAACAAAGCATGGACGCATACATACGGCATCGTTAACTTAGGATTTTCTCCATGATGTATGTAAAACAACAGAATAAATACCGTTAAACGTTTTCTTAAAAATAACAGCGGTTAACTGCGAGTCGTACTCGCGCACCACCGTGGCTTTCGTACAATCCTGTAGTAGGCCTATGGGTATAAATAAAAAAATATGTGTTTGTAATGTAATACATTTAAGGCTGGAAAGAGTGCTCGACCGACCGTCAGCGCTGACAGTACGGTCAGTTTACGGTCAGCGTTTACCAAAATTACGCCGTCAGTCTTGAATATTTTCTATGAATTTCAGTTAAATACCAAAAGCATTCATGTGTAATGGGTAGTATCTAAACTACAGTTAATATGTACAATACAATATAATACACTTTATTGAACACCAATTTATAAAATTAAAAAATACCAAAAAAATAAATATACATATAAAAGTGTCACAGTGGATGACCTTATCATAAAAAGTGATCTCTACCAGACAACCTTTGGATGGACATATAATATATTATTATACATGATAAAAGACGAAAGAATATAAAATATATTAGTGAAACCTAAACTATGATGTACCTCATATTTGGTTTTAGCAATTTTTCCATGCCATGAATTGTGATTGCTATTGTGTTCAATTTTAAAATTCTAAGATGACTGGAAGTAGGTAAGTTTAGTTTTTAATTCCCTTCCAAGTATCTAAAATTTGCGACAAACGGCAGTAGGTATAACTTGTGAAGTGATCCCGTTATAAATCTAAATATCCCAGTAGGTGTGTTTTGATCGCTTTATCTTAGAGGTTTCATTTTACAGCTATAAAGGACAGTAGACCTGAGTATTTGATATAAATAAATATAATTATCCCTAAAATAATCTAGCATATATACATCTAGCCTCGTGGTAAGCTTTAAGCTTGTGTTACGGGTGCTAAAACATACATAGATATTTTTTTAATTATACATATTAAACATAAACACCCAGACCAAGGAGAAAGTGTTTGCAGAACATACAAACACTTGACCCCTCGCTCGGCGGGAATCGAACCCGCTATCTCTTGCGCCGCAAGCGGACCCTCGCTCACGGCGCCACTGAGGCAAACCTGCATATGAATTCTAGATTTATACTTCCACACGTTTCTAAGGTTTCGGAGGTTTTGTCTGTTCACGTCCGTAAGTGGTAACCCTCTGAATCCTTACACGTGACCTCCAGTTTTTGAGAAAAAGGGTCTTGACAGGCAGACAGTCAGACAGACGGACAACGACGTGATCCTATAACGGTTTAGTTTTTACCTTTTGAGGAAAGCAACCCTTAAATCATTTAAGGAGTCCTAGTGAGTGAGTGAGTGGAGTTAAGAGTTTAGGGAGGAGGAGGAGTCACTCCACTTCCTATAATAATAATACAATACAAAAAAAAATATTCACAAAAGAGGTTTACAAAGTTGTAGGTACTTATAATCTATCTTATCTGATTAAAGTAGTTTGTAGTCTACTGCATACTTAATACCTACTTGAGATAAACTTTTAAGGGTAGAAATAGTGATATCTCGTACATATGGTTGTCTCTCATAGTAGAGGAAGGGGCGCATTCGACCTCAGAACTCAGATCAAGAAACTATCTATCTGTTAATCCAACCTATCAATGCTGTGGAGACGCGCGCCGAATTAATTAAAAAGGCCGTAGAAATGACAGTGTTTCGGACTTAAACATTAATAATAATAATAAATATTTCCGGACTACTCACACAGCATCACCTAACCCCAAACTAAGCAGAGCTTGTACTATGGGTGTTAGGTGACTGATATACTACATAGATACATTTTTTTTTGTAAATACATACATATGTATTACATTATCATTATTAATAAATTATTTGCTACACTACTTGCAGCGAGAATGATGATGGTGGCAAAGGTGTAGAATTTCGTTTAAGTAGTGTTGGCCGTTTTGTGATATATTTATTCCGATAATCCTATTCATCACCGTGTTAACGTTCCCACTGCTGGGGCCTTCTTTCTTGGCGAGAGATTGCAGATTAGTTTCACCACGCGGGCCAAGTGCGGGTTGGTAAAAGTCACATGTCCTTATGACTATTTAATGATGTTTGCCTTAACTAAAGCACATTTTTTAGAAACGCACATACATTTTGCTAGAAGAAAAATCCAGAGGTGCTTGGCAGTAACAAACGACCTTCCGAATGAAAGTCGAATGTACTCCCACTTAGCTAACACGGCTTTCAAATAATCTCTTTAAAAAATCCTTAAAAATTTATAAGTACTGTGATTAATTGTGCGAAACAGAGAAAGATGGCGATGGCGTGCGATCGCAAAGCAAGCTGTCTCTGTCTTTAACACTAAAGCCTTAATGTGACCACGACCGCTCTGTCAAGTACGAAACGACAAAGAAGAAATGAAAAAAATATATATATATTTATTGGCCACAATGAACATATAAGTAAAAGTAAGCTTGACATTAGTCTCCAGACTAGGCGATGTCTGTATCGGGGATAGGTACCAGATAGTTATTAAAAAACGAAATTACAGTTCCTGTGTTCAAAAGTATAATGTATGTACAAACATAATAAAAGTGAACCAAATCTAACCTACAGTCTAAATTTTAGATGGAAATAATTTTAATTTGAAAAAACGTTATTTCGCCTTTTTTATTATTTAAAATGTTTACCTACAGTTATATTATTTTGTATTCTCTTCAGACGCTTGCTTTTCCTATTTGAAGGGCAACATGCATTTATTTAACCGTCCTCTCCTCCACGCCGTTTTATCTGTTTTTATTTACATAAATATTCCGCGCCTCACTTTTCTGCATTAAATTGTACCAGGTCAGTACTAAGTTGTATGCTAAATTCAGGACTTCTAGATGTATTTATATAGGCTAACTACATACATACATCTTCATCACTCCAGGGGTTTAGTGTAAAAAATGTAAGCGACCTGTCAAAACATTGTTATTTCCTTGATAAATTTTTCTTTGTTTTTAGAGGTATTGCTATTAACTACATTATGTTGGTCTGTCCTGTGCTTCTAAGTATTAACCGTTTTGACTTTGACCTTGCTTTTGACTTTAATTATGTACCATGTTACCTTTTTTCTTGTTAGTGTTTGACAGGTTTTTAGATAGATTCGCTATGCGAAAACATGTAAATGGTTCATAGGTATTTTTATTTAGTGTTAGTAATAAGTTTATTAAAACTGTTTGTTTTCCGATTAAAATAAAATAAAATGAAACCGTACATGCTAGATTTTGCTTCATAGGACTTAAACTTTGATGATCAAGTGTATCTATCGCAAGTTAGAATATTCCACCCGCTAATTTAAAATCTCTTAGAGCCTGCTTCATCATGTAAAATTAGACAATTGTTAAAATATAGAGCTATATCGCTCAGTCATATGTTAGTTCAGTTCAGTTTCTTGTAATTGGTCTTTGCGCTTGAAGTGACAATTTGGCAGTGTCGAGTTAAATAAAATTATAAAGTGAATAAGATATTATTCAGTTGAACGCCATTTTGACGTGTTTGGTTCCAGTCACATGTGACAAAGCGAGATGGCTCTTGACATAATTAACCAGTGACACGTATTATTGACATAACTACAGCTTAATTTACTAAGATTTTCTGCAACCTTATAATTAATTAAAAAAAAAAATATGCATAACAAGATGAAGACGCCTCTGTCATCTATGTCTGTCATATTTAAAATAGTTTAACCTAAAAAGTGAGGTTTAACACTTATTATAATTATTCAGACCTTATAATAACTTGTTACCAAGAAGTTTCTATTTTTATGTTCAGAACTCAAGGGCTAATATCCGGTAGAGTAGTGACGAATATTCGCATATTTATTGACATTCGTATTCGCGGTTGCAAATTTAATGCGAATTTTTGGCGAATACGATCTTTTGCTAAAATATATAAGCATGATAAACACATATATATGATTCACAATATATATGATAAAATTACGTTGCCTAATTTCGTGAATATTAATTAATAATATTCACTATTGGTCTCATGAATAGGCTCAAAGAGCTATGGAGAGGGCTATGCTCGGGGTTTCTGGTATCGAATTTCATAGAAGATCGCGGGTCGCCGAAATAGCCAAACGGATAAGCTCTTTGAAGTGGCAGTGGACAGGCCATATAGCACGAAGAACAGATGGTCGTTGGGGCCGAAAGGTTCTCGAATAGAGACCACGGATCGGCAAGCGCAGCGTAGGACGTCCACCAACTAGATGGACGGACGATCTGGTGAAGGCTGCGGGCTCACGGTGGTTGCAGGCCGCTGCCAGCCGAAACCACTGGAGATCTTTGAGGGAGGCCTATGTCCAGCAGTGGACGTCTTACGGCTGAGATGACGATGATGATATTTACAGTTAAGTTAAATAACAAGTTTTGATAAGAAATAGAAAACCATCTCTACACATAACTCTAAATAATTATTCTGTATCATTTTCTAAGCCTATCAAGTATTTTCACTATTTTCAAGAATATAAAATAGGAGCTAGAATTCAGAATGAAATCTTACTCCCAAACTGTCCAAATTTCATGTCATGTTACGATAATCTAGACAAAGGCCTGGCGTGTGATAGACGGATGGATGGATGGGCCTAATAAGGTCTCGATGGTATCAGAGAAATATCGAATGCAAAAGAATTTGCGTACATTTCTTTATAAATCAGAAATTAATGAGGGCGGATTCTTCAAACATTCTAAATTTAGCCTGGATGATAAAGAAATTGACTGAAAACAGATTCGCAAACATGCAAATATATTTTAAATTAGTAAGTTAGAATATAGAGTTAATTATCCGTAGATTATAGAGTTATTATTGAGTATTTTCAAGGTAACAATTATGTTCAAAACAATCAATAGCAATTGGGTTATTATTATCTAATTAAAAGGGCAGTTATGGTTTCACATCGAAATGAAGGATAAAAAGCTGTAAATTAGAACAAACCTTTGTATTGTCGTTCTCAATGTTGTATCAAAAGTCACAAATGCTATATGGTGTTCGCGTCTTATGATATTGAAGGTTAAAGGTCAATCAAAATGTTTTGAGAATATCTCACTTTCTTTTGCTTTTTATAAAGTCAATATATTCAATCAGCGACACCATACGCGTTTTTACGTTTCTTACATCATAAACATAGGATGTTCATAGAAACTTCCAACCTCTGTGTTTCAACCACGGTTAACTCAACTCAACCCCTAAAGGGGTGAACCTTTACGGGTTGAGTTAAGTTAACCGTCACTCACGCTTGACCTTACATTAGGTAATTAATGACTGTACGCACTCTTTGCACTCTTTTTTGGCTTTTTCAAGCCAAAAAAGGTTAAGCGTATAAAAAAAATTATATAAAGTTGTAGAGAATTTTATACTCTACAACTTTTATATTGGTGCAAAGCGCATTTAATAGTAGTTGTACTATTATGTATTCTGTGGTAATAGTATGATATTCGCAAAACCTCGATTTTATGACCTTTAACCATCAATATCCTAAAACGCGGATACCATAGCATATTTCGTAACCTTTGAAACAACATTCAGGATGTCAAAACAAAGGTCAACCTTACCAACCAAAAAATAGTAGAGTAATAAAACTAAATTTAAAATTTAAAAAAAACCCAGATTCCTATGTTTTAATTTCCCTAAAAGTAAAAGACCATAATATTTTTAATGTGCACGATGTGAGTGTACGCTGATGTGTGTACACGCACATACACACACATCAGCGTACACTCACATCGTGCACATTAAAAATATGCGCGATGTGTGCGCGATGCGCTTTCATTTGATACCGCACTCGAGTATATTCGCAGATTTTCGGTTTATTTCCTTCTCTCACCCCCATAACTTTTAAGCGGCACAGCCGATTTTCATGAAACATGTTTAATAACAATCGCGCTAAACTCACCTTTCATACAAAAAAACTTAATTTAAATCGCTTCATCCGTTCGGGAGCTATGATGTCCCAGACAGACAGACAGACACGTCATACTTATAACACCCCGCTTGTTTGGTCGGGGGTTAAAAAGGGGTTTATTCTGAAAATGTAAATGTAAATGAATTACTTATAGTATTTTTTCCAGTTTTGCACTATGTGCTTGACTGCAGAACAGAATATTCAAAATTACACATTGTCGTTCGGGAAATGAACCATTACTATCCATTGATTCCCTAAAAGCATTTGTCGATCTCTTAAATGATTAATAAGAGATGATTGAGTAATCGTGTTGTCGTTCAATCACGCATAACGTTGCCATAATTATTGTTTATTTGGTTTACAACAGTAACGCATATCAACAATTAATTAATTATATTTTGCTGTTATTCCTGCTATAGTTATTATCACTACCGTTGTTGACCTATATTCTTTTGATTAACAGAGTAATTTGTAAACTACCTAGAATCTACAGTGTAGTTGTACACGTGCTTGTATCACACGCTAACCAACAAATTAGCAACGGTCGTTGCTATAATGCAGGTAATTTGAGTAGTGGTTGTTTAGGGCGGAAATATGTTGGGCTGTGTGCCGCCCAACTCAAGCCTGCGCTTCAGTCAGCGTTAGACCGCGCGCCGCGACCGACGCGCGACTGTGCTCACGATTTCCCCGCTACCTAACACCTTCAAAACCCGTACATCGCTGAAAAACTAGGCATACTTCCTAATTCTAAATAAAATAACGTGTTTAGTTTTAAAATTAAGTAAATATTAAACTAGTTAATACTACAAACGCTCCATTACAAAGTAATAGTGAAACAACAAGTTGAAGCCGGCAAAGCAAACGATTATTCGAACTTAATTGCTTAGTTTATAGTATTTCATTGTACAATTTAGTGTTCGCAGTCACAACATTAGATAATCTATCAAAGAATAATTTTATATCAAATACATCTAACAATTACGTTAAATTGTATTTGAGTAGTAAATTGTATATTATGAATATATAAAAAACAACACGTTAGCGAAATATTACGGTTATATTCATGGATGTGGGGAAATAGACTTCATTTAAAGAGATCGCATCGAACCTGACATGCTCATTAACTTCTTTAGTTATTTTTTAAGGTTCTGAAGCCGAATGGTGAATACAGAACCCTAATACAGAGCTTTCGCAGTCTATCAGTCAAAATATTGTAATTATGTCAGAATTCCCACAAAACTTGTAAGTAAAATAAAATTAATTATACAATCATTGTTAATGTATTTTATTTGCCATTTTTGCGTCATGAATTCGAAGTTACGGAAACAAAATTAAATATTTATGTATTCTGTGTGAAAAACAATAATACTGTGCAATGAAATATATTTTATGCTACAGTTCACTGAATTTCTTATAATACAAGACAGTTTCCTGTGATAAAATTATAAATTTTGTCATAATATTATTTTCTTGAAAATATTAATAATAAAATCTTAGATTGTGTTGTAGGGAAGAATCTCGAGGTACAACACCGAAACTTATGTACATCGAAATATTATATCCTTAAAATATTTCGCAATTAATTATTTAAAATATTTGGTAGCAACTAGTCGGCAAATAATAAAAATAAATTTTATGCTAAATAAAAACTAAAAATTTTCTAATCTCTGAAGAATTACTAAGAATATATGCTGGTAAAGATTAAAGTGATCACAAATTAAAGAGAGAGTATCGTTAAAAGCAAAAGTTCTTTAAACATTTTTGGTAAATGGTAAACAGGTTTTAATCGAGCTAAGTGTAACGTACACGACGCAGGTCAGAGATAGTCTCGTTTGTGTTGTGAGGACACCCAGCCTACAAAGTGGCGACTGACGGAGTTCTGGGGATGGCCGGCATCAGTAGATATAGCTCATACAACTGCCTCAATGGCTGGGACAGTTACGATAAAATACCGAGGTAATTATTATATAAAACGTATTTTAAAATTGAAAATATTTTGTCCTACTGCTGCCCATTTGTCGACAAAAATGTTTGATTTTCAATATGTAAAATTATTTTTTTCGTGATTTACAGCCTTTAATAAGTATTGGTTACGTTGAGAGGTATCAGTTAAAGTAAGACCTATTTTACATTTAGTTTTCAATAATAATAACAAATAATACAGTAGTTGAAGATTTAATTTTATCGGCCACATAATAGTTTTTAAGTAGAAAAATTGTTTTTATCAAATATTTTATATAATGAATATTATAAAATTAAAAAAATTGTGGGAAAAGTAATTATAGAGGAAAAATACAAGAAAGATGACATTGAAAATATAGAGAAATTGTGTAATAATATTTTATTTTTGTAGCAAAAAATTAATGAACTTTGTACGGTGACTGATGTAGAGGAATCGACTGAAAACATGGAGCGTTTTGAGTTAAAAACCGGTATGTCTTTTACCATTGATGAATGATAACGAGAAGGTTACTAAGCAATTAATTTCTAACATAGAAATGTATGACCAAATGTTAGATGAAAGCGGAAAGCAATCTTTGATTATTTTTGTACTTAAATCTAGGTTATCGGAGAGCGCTAAGCTACGTTTGTCGGAAACATATTTGTCTGTTTCAGATCTTTTAACAGATATGAGGGAACATCTATTATCCAAAAATTCTAATACAGCTATTCAAAATAAAAAAAAAAAAAAAAAACAAAATTGCCGGACAACCACACAACAACAACCCCGTGCTAAAAAAAAAGCTAAAAGCTGCTGCAGTCTTCAAAGCAGTACAATATGAGTATCCAGAACTAAGGGATTTGCGGAAAATTCGTCGAAAACAATTCGCCGAGAACAATTCGCCGAAAACACAATTCTTCTGGCTTTTCATATGTTTTTCTACAGTTCATGATCTATGATCAAGATGGCGCTCATCGCCACTGTAAACAAAAGCTCCATGTTAGTTAAATCTTTAAATATAGTAAAACCGTGCAAAATTAGTTATATTGAAGTGAAAACAGTTCAGTTTATCATAAATATAAAGTGCAAACGTTTTTAAGTCGAAGATCCAGAAATTACAAGAAATAATCTCAAGTTTTAATGCTTTAACGGTGAAGGAAACATCGTGAGGAAACCGGCATGTTCTGAGAACTTTAAGACAGTTTGAAGGACATGTGACATTCAACAACCCGCACTTGGCCAGCGTGGTGAATTAAGGCCTAATCTCTCTCGTCAAGAGAGAAGTCCCTGTGTCCCAGCAGTGGGAACGTTAATAGGGTGATGATGATGATGATGAATCTCAAGTTTTACTTAAAATCTAAAAGTGTTGTAACTTCAATAGAAACAGTTACTTTCAGAAGATCAAGCACTAAAGCAAGAGCCCTTACCATCCAAAAACTATGAAGAGTTTAAATTATGGCTACAAACACTGATTAACACGATATTTAGAAGAAACAACCAGTATCACTTAGTATATTCGACGTGCCATACACTTGGTTAATTGACACCGGTGCGTCATTATCAGTTGTGAAGCAAGAAGTTTTGGTCAAGCATTGCATTCCATTCCATATACAGAAAGTCCGTGTAAAAGGTATAGGGGGAGATGTTTATTCGGAAGGATATTTAGATTTAAAACTTTGCTCGGGAGGTAAAGAATTTGTTCATACATTTAACGTATTTAAATATTTACCATGTCGGACTAATGGGATTTTAGGTTTAGATTTTTTCAAACTATTTAATTGCAATTTAGACTATGAAATGCTTTAGCCTCCGGACTGAACCGATTGCAAATAACTGAGAACGCTTTTCTGGCTTTTCATATGTTTTTTTACAGTTCATGATCTAAGATCAAGATGGCGCTCATCGCCACTGTACACAATAGCTCTATGTTAGTTAAATCTTTTCTGAACTCGACGGTGTGTAAATAAAATCGTCATCAAATGCAACACCGATTCAATAAACGAATTTTTAAGTGTAAAATCTGTTCACTATTTTCAACCGCCTCAGTATCAACTCAGTAGCTCAGTTGGTACGAGCGTTGGAGAAAAACACCCGTATTGTGGTAAGAAGTAATAAGGCCTCCGGATCGATCCACGCTCGAGGCAAAATTAATTTTGAGCTTTTTTATTTTTTGTTTTTGGTATTTGACGATGTTTACTCGATCAAAAACTAGAATGCTTAAAACGGGATTAGAAACAGATAACAAATCTGAAAACATTGACAATAAAATGGAACGATATGTACAATTGTTAAATAATCTGAAATTGGATTTACAAAAAGAACATTCTTTGTGTGAGACATTGGAGAGAGAACATGAGCTGAACGGAAAATAATTTTGAAAAACTTTTGACAGAGAATACTTTTCTAAAAAGACAATTAAACGAATTTGACCAAAAAATATGTAATGCAAACGAAGAAATACAGAATCAATTATTAAAAAATAAATTATTACAAGGAGATTATGATGAACTCTATAGCATGTTGGGAAGTAAAAATATTTTGAATAAAGAACTAGAAATAAACCAACTGCAACAAAAGTATGATAATCTACAAATAAAATATTTGGACATTTTATCAAACACAAACAAAGAAACAAAAACATTTATAACAGTCAACCCCATCAAAACTAAACATAATTCAAAAAGGTTAAGAAGGTTAACCAAATCAATAAAAAGAAAGGCAATAAAATTACTCGGTACTTAAAAACAACCAAATGATGATGGTCAAAAAACTGGGCCAGAGAAATTTTGCAATTACCGAGTTAAATATGAGCAAAGTGAAAGATTTGTGGAAATAATAAAGAAATATGAAATTGAACTTCAGCAACAGAATAAAAACATCACTTTTAATTCTAGAAACCAAATTCAAACAACTAGAAAATTATATAGAACAGTATGAAAATAAAAATGCAAGGATTAATAACACGGAAAGTAAAATAGTAAATTAGCAACATAGAACAGAAATAGCAAACATAGTACTACAGAAAATACAAAACAACATAATAGAAAAGAAATGGGGAGAGCCCATAAAAATGTTACTCACATGTACCTACTCCGATATATATGGAAAGAATATGAGCAAACACATCTTGAAATACCTACCAGACACATTTACCGTCACCAATATTTGTAAAACAGGATCAAAGTTTCATGAAATTCTAAATCTTAAAGAAAATGAAAGTGACAAACCCATAATTATAATAATAGGGGATTATGAAACTATACAAGGAGACGAACCAAATTTTACCTATGTACTACAGAAAATACAAAACAACATAATAGAAAAGAAATGGGGAGAGCCCATAAAAATGTTACTCACATGTACCTACTCCGATATATATGGAAAGAATATGAGCAAACACATCTTGAAATACCTACCAGACACATTTACCGTCACCAATATTTGTAAAACAGGATCAAAGTTTCATGAAATTCTAAATCTTAAAGAAAATGAAAGTGACAAACCCATAATTATAATAATAGGGGATTATGAAACTATACAAGGAGACGAACCAAATTTTACCTCTTACATAGACTCACTAGCGAGAAATAGTTACAACAGAAGAATAGTTGTGACAACCATAGCATACGGATATCAGACTTCATCTAACAAAAAAATCAGAAACATCAACAGCCAGTTACAGCCATATATTCTAGCAAACCAATATGTAAACCTGTATATTGTAGAAATGAATAACAAAGAGAAAAATTTACAAACAAGAGACACTTTATCGAATATGAAATTATTATTTTTATAGAAAATGAAAGTGACAAACCCATAATTATAATAATAGGGGATTATGAAACTATACAAGGAGACGAACCAAATTTTAACATATGTACTACAGAAAATACAAAACAACATAATAGAAAAGAAATGGGGAGAGCCCATAAAAATGTTACTCACATGTACCTACTCCGATATATATGGAAAGAATATGAGCAAACACATCTTGAAATACCTACCAGACACATTTACCGTCACCAATATTTGTAAAACAGGATCAAAGTTTCATGAAATTCTAAATCTTAAAGAAAATGAAAGTGACAAACCCATAATTATAATAATAGGGGATTATGAAACTATACAAGGAGACGAACCAAATTTTACCTCTTACATAGACTCACTAGCGAGAAATAGTTACAACAGAAGAATAGTTGTGACAACCATAGCATACGGATATCAGACTTCATCTAACAAAAAAATCAGAAACATCAACAGCCAGTTACAGCCATATATTCTAGCAAACCAATATGTAAACCTGTATATTGTAGAAATGAATAACAAAGAGAAAAATTTACAAACAAGAGACACTTTATCGAAAAATACAGCGGCTGCGTGTCTTAATAAAGAAAAGACTTGCAATCTGACAGTTTTAACACAAAAAAAACATCATCAAACATTTTTTCAGGATCCAATACTGAGGAAATACATCAAATGAGGCAATGTATCACAAGCATTGTAGATAACGATTTACATAATCATGTAACTAAGGAAGATATTGTTGCTCATTACACTGTAAAAAGAAAAGGGGTAACTTCTTATATTAACATAGGACATCAAAATGTCCAAGGTCTAAAAGGTAAAAACCTTTTATTGAATTTTTTGTTAATACAAGAAAATTTATATATGTCGGAGAATCGTTATTCCTAACGAGATCGTCATAAGCGGTAACGTGTTTAGTGGGCGTCATCAGGGTGAAATGCGAGCACAAAACACAATATTCACTGTTTTATAAGAATTTAATCGACAATTTGTCTATTTACAAATGTTTCAAATAAAATGCACTGTAACAACCGAGCAGCGAGTTCAAGGCACCAATCTCACTTCTAAACAACGAATACACCCAACGATCCAACTCGATCCGTTGGTGTTTCACTAAGTAATGTTCCCAAAAATACTGTCAGCCACTCTTAAGTAAAGATGGCGCCTCGACCCCACTCGAGCGACGTGCTCTGCTCTGATTGGTCGTTACGTACTTCACAGTATTTTTAACTTAATAAATTAAATGACCTTTATTAATGAATTCAAAAATGTAACAAATCAAAATAAATTGAATTATGATTTTTACAAGCAATCAAAATGTAAACAGATAATATTATTTGCTATGCATGTAAACAACAATCAACTCGACTCATAACTGCCTCCGACACAGCCATCCTGACATATCACACGCCCTCGTGTGATAATGAAGGCCGCGCATCATCTGTCAAAAAAAACAAAACATTTTAGTAACGTTCGGCCACTCCTGAGCAAATAACTTCAACTGCCTTTATAGAAAAGTTTCATGATGTTAGCCTCAAACAAAATGTAAAAAGTAAAATCCATCGAATCAAAACAGGCCCTCTTTTACATTTGGCCACCTCGCCCTCCAACGTTGGCCACCTCGCGTTTGCAAATTGGCCACCTCGCCTTTGCAAATTGGCCACCACGCCGTTACAAATTGGCCTCCTCGCCGTTACAATTTTGGCCACCTCGCCATAACATATCGGCCAACTCGCCGTTATACTACCTCGACACATAATCAAAAGAAACATAGTATGAATGCATTCTACAGGAATGGATCCAATTCGGTTGGGACATAATGACTGAGGGAGTGGCATCGGGACTCTGCATGTGCTGCGCGTTTGCTATAATATTCGACTGGATGTAGCTTTGTATCAGGTATTTGGAGGAACATCGCGCCATGACCTTCACTACTAGCGTCAAGACTGCTAAGAGTTAATCTAGCTAATATTTGTCATAATACACATCTAAAGAGATGCATTGTGAGATACCGGACCTAATTGTTTTTTTTTTTTTTTTTTTCGTTTATAAAAATGTATCATCCAACTTCATGTACCTACATAGAGGAAGGCTTCGATATGAGTTCAGATCACTCACCCATAATAACCCAAAGGTCAAAATAATGGTATTTTGACCTTTATACCTGATATTTTTGTAAACAAAAACACTGACTGGGAGAGTTTCAAGTCTGACTTGGATACTGTTGTTGAACTAAAGCATTGAAGAGTCGAGAACAATTCGACGAAGACTTAAGACATTTTATAACAAACATCCAACAAAGCGCACGGAATAATACACCCTTAAAAAAACAGAAGACCGAGAGGTTACCAGTACCCGATGGAGATAAGGATGTTTTTACTTCAAAAAAAGGAAGAAATGGCAACAAACTAGGTGTTCACAAGAAAAATCACGTTTTATAACCTTACAATAGAGACTCAGAAGGATAATAAAATCTTCCATGATGAAAATATGAAAACTTACTTAAGCTAGCTTAACAATGCTTGACAAACAGACTATTCACTCTGAAAAGCCACGAAGAGCCTCAATAAATTTTGTGAAGAACTGGAAATACAACGAGTAACGCCAAAAGAAGTACAAAGAGAAATAAAAATGCTTGACCGTAAGAAAACTCCGGAGTATGATCTAACCACTGGTGAATAATTAAAGAAATCTTAATAGAAAGGCCATAATAAAGCTTACCACACTCATAAACGCGGCATTTAGGCTTAAATATGTACCAGGTGGAAAGTTGCTGAATTCATTATGTTTCCAAAGCCGGGAAAACCAGAACATGAAAGAACATCATACAGACCTATTTCTCTTTTACTAATTATGCCCAAACTATTTCTCAACAGACCCATTAACCCCATTAAAAGTTGATCCCGGACTTTCAATTTGGTTTTCAGGCAAAACACTCTACCTTAGACCATGTACAAAGAATAACGAAAATAATACAAAATACTTTTGAAGAAAGAAAAGTCTGCACAGAAGACAATAGTCTTCAAAGACGTAGCGCAGGCGTTTGATAAAGTTTGGCATAAAGGGCTTTTACATAAAATACGAATTATATTCCCAAAGCAATTTTCTGTTTATTGTTATTAGAGATACATTAGAGACTTGTCTACCCAAAGAATGAGATTAGAGTTCCTTAAGATGACGCTTACTCAGATCTAAGGAAAATTGAAGCTGGAGTGCCACAAGTAAGTGTCCTCGTCTTGTACTTACTTTATACTGCAGATATTCTAGATTTAGAAAACAATATCATTGCCACATTTGCTGATGATACAGCCATAATGGCTACTGGTCACTCATGCAAAAGCGGCAGAAAAGCAGTGAACACTGTTTTGAACTGGACACAGAAATGGCGAATTAAATTAAATGAGTCAAGGTCAGTCCACATTTACTTCACAAATAAAAGACCAAACTATAATCTGGTGTACATCAATGATAAAGTACCATACCAAAATACAGCAAAATACTAAGGTATGTCATTAGATGCAAAGCTTCGCTGGAAAGCTCATGTCAAGAAGATATGTGAAGAATTAGGGCTTCGCTATAAGAAGATGCACTGGTTACTTGGAAAACACTCTGCGTTATCAGTGAACAATAAACTACTGCTATATAAGCAAGTCTTAGTGCCAATATGGACGTTCGGTATTTAGCTTTGGGGCAGTACCAAACAGAGCAATATCCAGATTGTCTAACGATTTTAAAATAAAGCACTTCGGAGTATCGTAAACGCTCCGTGGTACATAAGAAATGCAGACATACATCGGGATCTCAAAGTAGACCTAGTCGCAACTACCATTAAACGTTATGACGAAGCTCGCGAAAAAAAAGACTTCATCAACATGTAAACATCGAGGCCATCTAGCTTCTCGACAACACGCACTAGTCTTTCCTACACTAATTAAAGTAACAATTGCATTTTGCAATGTACCAACAAGTCTGCCAGAGATACTTTCTTTAATTAATGACCAATCATCCCCGGAATCAAAACAAAATGAAAACTGCTCACCGAATTGTGCAATTGTACCGAAGATAGGTTTCATACCGCACACGTCCTCTCTCTTGACAGTACTAGTAGCGGCAGTAGGCTGCGCGCGTTGTGCAACGCGATGTGACGTGACCCTCAACTCCACACTTGTAGCAAATCACAGGGAACTTCGTAGCAACGGCTGTTTTGGAGCGATCAGGGGTCGTAGTTGTTTGCTGATTGTCATGTGGTCGGCTGAAACATTCAAAAGATTTATGATCAAGTTTTCCAAACATCAAATTCACTGAACTTAAACTAGGGCGTTTGTTATCTTGTTTAACTACGTTTTGCGATAAGAAAAAGCCATAATTTCACGTTTCATTTTGCTGCGGGTAGATATTTCTTAAAAAAAATGTTGACGCTGTAACCGTGGTTTGTTAGTGCTAGTATTAAGGATAACACCATTTATTCTTTACCTAAATTACCCCACTGAGACATAAGTAATGTAAACAAACGGCTTGCATATGCAGCAAGACATGTGGTTTACCACTAATAATTTTTAACGCAGACTCAGCACGCGTTTTTAAGGTCTCAAATCGCAAGAGAAAAATTTCGTAAATTCTACCCATTTCATATCTGGAAACGCTATTTGAGAAAACCACGTTGCAGCCGAACCTATCATAACCTTACTAAGAATGATAATTAATTTTACTTCCCTGTATGCTGCGATCCAATAAGCAGATGTCAGCCGTCGCCAAAAAGGCCCGCGCGTCGTTTTCTGCCTCGTCTGGCTGAAATGTAGGCAGCGTGATGTCCTTGTCCTCGTGCTTCAGTGGGTTGGAAAGTGCCTTCACGAAAAGCCTCATGCTGAATTGTTGTGCTTCGAATAGCGCACGTCAGCGATAGTTCGCCGATAGCTGCTCTTTCACGTTTTGTGCCTGCACCGATCCCACTTCTGATGTCGGAGAATCGTTATTCCTAACGAGATCGTCATAAGCGGTAACGTGTTTAGTGGGCGTCATCAGGGTGAAATGCGAGCACAAAACACAATATTCACTGTTTTATAAGAATTTAATCGACAATTTGTCTATTTACAAATGTTTCAAATAAAATGCACTGTAACAACCGAGCAGCGAGTTCAAGGCACCAATCTCACTTCTAAACAACGAATACACCCAACGATCCAACTCGATCCGTTGGTGTTTCACTAAGTAATGTTCCCAAAAATACTGTCAGCCACTCTTAAGTAAAGATGGCGCCTCGACCCCTCTCGAGCGACGTGCTCTGCTCTGATTGGTCGTTACGTACTTCACAGTATTTTTAACTTAATAAATTAAATGACCTTTATTAATGAATTCAAAAATGTAACAAATCAAAATAAATTGAATTATGATTTTTACAAGCAATCAAAATGTAAACAGATAATATTATTTGCTATGCATGTAAACAACAATCAACTCGACTCATAACTGCCTCCGACATATATATTTTGCTTGACTGAGACATGGATGAAAGAAGAAGAAATGAATGGATATGTTTTTGAAAACTTTAGTATAATAAGTTCAAATTGTAGAAAATCGTATAAATGTGGGGGGGGGGGGGGGTACAGCAATCTTAGTGAAGAACTATATTAAGGCTAAGTCTAGAACTGATATCTGTAAACTAAGTACTGAAAAGGATTTCAAAATAAGTTGTATAGAAAGTAATTGTTATGTCTGTTTACAGATCTCCAACGGGTAACCTAAATGTATTTGTAGACAAACTGGAGCAATGCCTAGACTTACTAACTAATAAAAATAAATTGACAAAATATATTGTTATATGTGGCGATTTTAACGTTGATTTCTTAAGTACTATGGATTCCAGCAAAAAAGACTGTAACATGCTTTTGGACCTGATGGACTGCTATGGTATTTTTTTGATGTAACACGACTTACCAAAATCTCTCAAAGTTGTATTGATAATATTTTTGCAAACGTAGATATAAAAGATGCTAAAGTGGTTCTAGGAATCCAGTCAGACTACTTTGCCCAGACTGTTTCTGTTGACAGTGTAAATGAGCAAAACAACTGTAAAAAGATGAAATTTGAGAGATTTTGTTAAGTCTTACAGTAAGATGTTTAAGAGATGTTGTTTAATGGCAAAGAAAATGCATATCCGCAATAGAATGCAAAAAATCCGATAAAAGTAACTTGGGATATTATTAAGAGTGAAACCGGTAAAAATATAAGTAGCAGTAATAATAGACCAATTAACAAATTATGACAACAATAAATTAACATCGCTCATTGACATAGCAAACCACTTTAATGACTTTTTTTGCTCAGATAGCTATATCGTTGACTAGAGATCTCATGAACTCCGAGCAAGAATCCATGCAATTCCTATACCAGCTGGCATCGCCTAATGATACATCTTTTATAATAACTGACATAACACCTATCAAAATAATTAATATAATTAACGAATTAAAAATTAAGAATTCATGCGATCTCTGGGATATTTCTACTATTTTGATAAAACGTGTAAAAAGAGAAATTGCGGCACCTTTAGCTGAATCAATCAATCATTGCATCCATAAAGGTTTGTTTCCGGATTTGCTTAAAATAGCTAAAGTTATACCGTTGTATAAAAAATTATAAAAATAATTATAGGCCCATTTCCATACTTCCTGTGTTTAGTAAGATTTTCGAAAAACATATTACAAATGAGCTTTACTTATTTATAGAAAAACATAATATTATTAATAATAGACAGTTTGGATTCCAACGCAAAAAAAGCACTAACCATGCCATAGCTACCCTGATTGAAGGGATATTGCTGGATCTTGATTAATCAAAAAGTACGTATGGGCTCTTTTGTGATTTATCAAAGGCGTTTGATTGTGTGTGTCATAGAATTCTGTTAAAAAAGCTAGAACATTATCTATCATTGTTTGAGTCCTATTTGTCTAACCGAAAGCAGATAGTTGATTGTAACGGTCATAGATCGGAATCTACAAATGTTACAATGGGAGTTCCACAGGGTTCCATCTTAGGACCACTCTTATCTATACTTAATATTATAAAGCTGAAGAGTTTGTTTGTTTGAACGCGCTTATGTCCGAAACTACTGGTTCGAATTGAATAATACTTTTTGTGTTGGATAGTCCAGTTATCGAGGAAGGCTATAGGCTATATAACATCACGCTAACACCAATAGGAGCAAAGATATAGTGGTAAATGTGTAAAAAACGGGAGAAATTATTTCATCTTTGAAGCCTTCCGTTGCGTGCGCCGTGAAAACGGTTCAAGATACACAAAAAATATGTATTAAAGAATAATAGCCCTTTTAATGATCTAAAAAACAGTCCGTGATAGTATATGTCTATCTTTTAAGATTAACTCACAAAAACCGTTTCTATGGTACCTAATTTGGTCGAAATAATTTGTTTAAGTTGTATCAACATAATAATATTAATCTTTATTCAAATAAATATGTTGTTGGTTATGAGTACTTCATTGTGAATAAAATTGTCTTTGACATAACTTAATTTCAACAAAAATCTTTAAAGAATACAATTATAAATAACTCCGAAACAAAACCAACTCGCTCTCTGCGCTGGCCGGCGCGGCGGGAGAGGCGGTGCTTGCGGGCAAGCCGGGAGGGGGGTGTAGCTCAACGAGATACCATGCCGCGCGGCTCACTCGCGCGGTCGGCTCCCTACTGAACGGTTGAATGCAGCGCTAATTTGTTTATGCGATATAATTATCATCGTAATATTACTTTTTAAACACAGTTTCATTTTGTAGTTGTTTTCTATATAGTAGGTACTTTATTGGTTTTAGGATAGTATTTAGTTACACAATAATAACACTTTTTTGTTTTCATGTAGATTATTAATATTGAAGTATGTGTTTTCTTAAGTATAGTATTGTTTGTTTTAAAAATAGTATTTAGTATAATATACATACGTACATAGATATTTTTTATTATACATATTAAACACCCAGACCAAGGAGAAAGTGCTTGCAGAACATACAAACACTTGACCCCTCGGCGGGAATCGAACCCTCTTGCGCCGCAAGCGGACTCTCGCCCACCGCGCCACTGAGGCAGTCTACATCAGATTATTATTAAATTTTATATTATTCAGTAGGTCTGAGAATCGGCCACTATCTATTTTTCATTTTGCAATACAAAGTTTGCTGGGGTCAGCTAGTTTATAATATATATCAATGACATTGTTGTTTGCATGGAAAATAAAAATGACATAGTCCTTTTTGCGAACGACACAACTGTTATAGTTAGTGATAATAACAAGGAAACTGTATATACTAAAATAGATAATGTTATGTTTAAGATTAAAAAGTGGTTTTATGCAAATAATCTCCTGCTTAATATAGATAAAACAAATATTGTTAAATTCTTTCTAGGTAATGATAGATCCGATGACATTGTAAAATTTACTATAGACAGACATTTAACGAACACTCTAGATGACATCAAATTTTTAGGTTTACATATTGACTCGAAACTAATTTGTAATAAGCATATTGACGCACTTGTAGGAAAACTTAAATCTGCTGTCTTTGCTGCAAAAACAATTAGACAGATAAGTGATATTAAAGCTTCAAAGATTGTCTATCACGCATATTTCCATTCTATTATGACCTATGGTATAATAGCTTGGGGAAATGCTGCCCAGTCCAAAAGAGTATTTTTATTGCAGAAAAGGGCTATTAGGACTATTTTACACATGAAAAATACAGAATCTTGTAGAGAACAATTTAAAGAATTAGGAATTTTGACATTGACTGGCCAATATATTTATCAAAATCTAGTCTATGCTAAACAAAATATTAATAAATTCCATCTAAAAGGTGACTCTCACTGTTATAATACTAGGCTAAGAAATAATTTTGCAATACCTACACATAGACTTGCTAAAGTAGGTAAAAGTTTTATTTGTTTGAGCATAAAGTTATTTAACAAACTTCCAATAGATCTGCGTAATACAGGCTTACAATTATTTAGTACAAAAATAAAAAATAAAAAAAAATTAATAAATCATACTATACCTACATTGGACGAAGCTTTTGCGGATGATTTAATATAATTTAATTCGATTTATTGTATATAATATGGTTATTTTGTAAAACTGTCATTACTTATTATTAATGATTACTACTGTGTAATAAGAATTGACATTTCCAAGTGTACACTTACTGTATCCATATGGAAAAAATAAATAAATAAAAAATAAATCAGAAGGAAACAGCTAGTGAATTGCTAATGGCGATAATATTATGTAAAGCTATTTAATACATCAGTAAAGTGCTTCTTGTAAGCCAAGATGGCAATGCAGGATATCATTCAAGATGTGATTGAGTTGGGATCTTCGGATGAAGAGACGGAGCCAGGGGAGCCAGTCTCTAAGAAGAGAAAAATTGTTAATATACCTATGGTACAAATACCAGAAATCATCATAAAACCAACTAAACCTAATACAGTTGCCAAAATAGGAGATGGTATCACAGTGACTAAAGTAGTTGGTGTAGGTACCAAGGTAGCAAACCCATTTGCTACTAAAACCAAACAAAATGGAAAACCCACACTGAAAGTGGTTCAGGCCATCTGGAATCAAATGTGCCATACCCGTGATGCCTCCTTCCGTAACAATAAGACCAGCTAAGAAAAAAACAATTAATACTATAATTCCAATAAAATTTGCTAAAGGAGCCATAGCAGGTTCAGTAATGCGCTCCAAATGTCCTACAACAACTATTCCTTCAGGTATAACAGTAAATAAAAACAATCAATTGGTTAGACCTATAATGCGAAGAAATCCTATAACCAATATGACATCTAAATCACGCCCCGTTCCATCTAATAGGCTAAGACTTCCTACTATGGTTTGTGTGGATCTTGATGATGATGATGCATCTCAGCCTCGTTCTGGCCCTCAGTGGTATTTGAGACCAGAGGAACAGGAGAACAAAAATAATGCCTCAGAATCAATAAATGCAGACAAAAATAATGATTCGGGATGTTCTTTAAATGCTAATGATGGTGAGTCTAATAAGGAAGAATCTAAAAAGGAGGACGAAAATAATAAAGAGCCTGCTGAACTCATTGAAATCACCATTGAAGACTGTCCTTCCAAACCACAAAAAATTATAAAACCCTGGAATACATCAGATTTAGCCATAACTATAGAAGATAGTCCTACTAAACCTGTATTAGATAAGCCTTCATCTAAATCCAGTTACGATGATGACACTATCAGAGATAAAAAGAGCAAGAAAAAACTGAAGTATCCTCAGGGAGATAATCTATCAATAGAAATAGAACTTACTCCCGTTGATAATAAAGATGAAGAAAATGTTGAAAAACATGATGCTAATACAGAAATTGTAGAAATAGAGGAATCCCCATTAAAACCTCTGGTTGGCCACATTACAAGTACACCAAAGAAGAAGCCTCTAACAGTGCAACCACAGCTGCAATTTAATATAAACAATAGTCCTGTGAAATCCAAGTCAACTGATGAGCCATCTACACCAGGGGAATTCAACTCTACATACCAGAGTTTCATAGATCTCTGTTTTTCAGCATATTTTTTCAGTACTTCCCTCTCTTTCACAGACGCGGCACGTTGATTCGTATCGAGTTTCTTCTTGAGTTCCTCGCTCCCCTCTGCTGGATCCAGTTCTGACTGAATCCTAGATACAGCCAGTCGCCATTCGTTCTCCTGTCTTCGCCGTTGTAGTTTTTTGCCACATCTTGTGAATAGATCACGAGCTTCCTCCATAATATCAGCCTCATTCCAGCCAAGTTTTTCTTCTTGATTCGCGTCGCGTACACATCGCAGGACGTCATGGAAGTCAGGGAATGGCAGTGGTGTACCAATCGGTACTTTCTTGTTTATCCACTTCTCTAGTCGTTTGGCAGGACCTTGCGGCTGTCCCGGACGAGCATCTACATGAACCTTTGGCTCAGAAGGCATCTTCGTATTTGTCAACTGACAAAACTTCACATGCACCTTGATCATCCTTTCTTTATATCTCTCAGTAAGTATATACTGAATCTTCTTTATCATCAAAGTCATCAACAATATCTTTGATGTACAAGTACATTTTCTCGGGTGCAGATTTCATAGAGCTTATTTTACTGGCCACCATATCAATAAATTCTTCAGATTCTGTGTATTCCTTAGGGACCTGTCGATAATATGCTTTAATTTTCTTTTCCACTATTTTATTCATATCATCAGTATTTTCTAGTTTAAAACAGAGATCTATGAAACTCTGGTATGTAGAGTTGAATTCCCCTGGTGTAGATGGCTCATCAGTTGACTTGGATTTCACAGGACTATTGTTTATATTAAATTGCAGCTGTGGTTGCACTGTTAGAGGCTTCTTCTTTGGTGTACTTGTAATGTGGCCAACCAGAGGTTTTAATGGGGATTCCTCTATTTCTACAATTTCTGTATTAGCATCATGTTTTTCAACATTTTCTTCATCTTTATTATCAACGGGAGTAAGTTCTATTTCTATTGATAGATTATCTCCCTGAGGATACTTCAGTTTTTTCTTGCTCTTTTTATCTCTGATAGTGTCATCATCGTAACTGGATTTAGATGAAGGCTTATCTAATACAGGTTTAGTAGGACTATCTTCTATAGTTATGGCTAAATCTGATGTATTCCAGGGTTTTATAATTTTTTGTGGTTTGGAAGGACAGTCTTCAATGGTGATTTCAATGAGTTCAGCAGGCTCTTTATTATTTTCGTCCTCCTTTTTAGATTCTTCCTTATTAGACTCACCATCATTAGCATTTAAAGAACATCCCGAATCATTATTTTTGTCTGCATTTATTGATTCTGAGGCATTATTTTTGTTCTCCTGTTCCTCTGGTCTCAAATACCACTGAGGGCCAGAACGAGGCTGAGATGCATCATCATCATCAAGATCCACACAAACCATAGTAGGAAGTCTTAGCCTATTAGATGGAACGGGGCGTGATTTAGATGTCATATTGGTTATAGGATTTCTTCGCATTATAGGTCTAACCAATTGATTGTTTTTATTTACTGTTATACCTGAAGGAATAGTTGTTGTAGGACATTTGGAGCGCATTACTGAACCTGCTATGGCTCCTTTAGCAAATTTTATTGGAATTATAGTATTAATTGTTTTTTTCTTAGCTGGTCTTATTGTTACGGAAGGAGGCATCACGGGTATGGCACATTTGATTCCAGATGGCCTGAACCACTTTCAGTGTGGGTTTTCCATTTTGTTTGGTTTTAGTAGCAAATGGGTTTGCTACCTTGGTACCTACACCAACTACTTTAGTCACTGTGATACCATCTCCTATTTTGGCAACTGTATTAGGTTTAGTTGGTTTTATGATGATTTCTGGTATTTGTACCATAGGTATATTAACAATTTTTCTCTTCTTAGAGACTGGCTCCCCTGGCTCCGTCTCTTCATCCGAAGATCCCAACTCAATCACATCTTGAATGATATCCTGCATTGCCATCTTGGCTTACAAGAAGCACTTTACTGATGTATTAAATAGCTTTACATAATATTATCGCCATTAGCAATTCACTAGCTGTTTCCTTCTGATTTATTTTTTATTTATTTATTTTTTCCATATGGATACAGTAAGTGTACACTTGGAAATGTCAATTCTTATTACACAGTAGTAATCATTAATAATAAGTAATGACAGTTTTACAAAATAACCATATTATATACAATAAATCGAATTAAATTATATTAAATCATCCGCAAAAGCTTCGTCCAATGTAGGTATAGTATGATTTATTAATTTTTTTTATTTTTTATTTTTGTACTAAATAATTGTAAGCCTGTATTACGCAGATCTATTGGAAGTTTGTTAAATAACTTTATGCTCAAACAAATAAAACTTTTACCTACTGTAGCAAGTCTATGTGTAGGTATTGCAAAATTATTTCTTAGCCTAGTATTATAACAGTGAGAGTCACCTTTTAGATGGAATTTATTAATATTTTGTTTAGCATAGACTAGATTTTGATAAATATATTGGCCAGTCAATGTCAAAATTCCTAATTCTTTAAATTGTTCTCTACAAGATTCTGTATTTTTCATGTGTAAAATAGTCCTAATAGCCCTTTTCTGCAATAAAAATACTCTTTTGGACTGGGCAGCATTTCCCCAAGCTATTATACCATAGGTCATAATAGAATGGAAATATGCGTGATAGACAATCTTTGAAGCTTTAATATCACTTATCTGTCTAATTGTTTTTGCAGCAAAGACAGCAGATTTAAGTTTTCCTACAAGTGCGTCAATATGCTTATTACAAATTAGTTTCGAGTCAATATGTAAACCTAAAAATTTGATGTCATCTAGAGTGTTCGTTAAATGTCTGTCTATAGTAAATTTTACAATGTCATCGGATCTATCATTACCTAGAAAGAATTTAACAATATTTGTTTTATCTATATTAAGCAGGAGATTATTTGCATAAAACCACTTTTTAATCTTAAACATAACATTATCTATTTTAGTATATACAGTTTCCTTGTTATTATCACTAACTATAACAGTTGTGTCGTTCGCAAAAAGGACTATGTCATTTTTATTTTCCATGCAAACAACAATGTCATTGATATATATTATAAACTAGCTGACCCCAGCAAACTTTGTATTGCAAAATGAAAAATAGATAGTGGCCGATTCTCAGACCTACTGAATAATATAAAATTTAATAATAATCTGATGTAGACTGCCTCAGTGGCGCGGTGGGCGAGAGTCCGCTTGCGGCGCAAGAGGGTTCGATTCCCGCCGAGGGGTCAAGTGTTTGTATGTTCTGCAAGCACTTTCTCCTTGGTCTGGGTGTTTAATATGTATAATAAAAAATATCTATGTACGTATGTATATTATACTAAATACTATTTTTAAAACAAACAATACTATACTTAAGAAAACACATACTTCAATATTAATAATCTACATGAAAACAAAAAAGTGTTATTATTGTGTAACTAAATACTATCCTAAAACCAATAAAGTACCTACTATATAGAAAACAACTACAAAATGAAACTGTTTAAAAAGTAATATTACGATGATAATTATATCGCATAAACAAATTAGCGCTGCATTCAACCGTTCAGTAGGGAGCCGACCGCGCGAGTGAGCCGCGCGGCATGGTATCTCGTTGAGCTACACCCCCCTCCCGGCTTGCCCGCAAGCACCGCCTCTCCCGCCGCGCCGGCCAGCGCAGAGAGCGAGTTGGTTTTGTTTCGGAGTTATTTATAATTGTATTCTTTAAAGATTTTTGTTGAAATTAAGTTATGTCAAAGACAATTTTATTCACAATGAAGTACTCATAACCAACAACATATTTATTTGAATAAAGATTAATATTATTATGTTGATACAACTTAAACAAATTATTTCGACCAAATTAGGTACCATAGAAACGGTTTTTGTGAGTTAATCTTAAAAGATAGACATATACTATCACGGACTGTTTTTTAGATCATTAAAAGGGCTATTATTCTTTAATACATATGTTTTGTGTATCTTGAACCGTTTTCACGGCGCACGCAACGGAAGGCTTCAAAGATGAAATAATTTCTCCCGTTTTTTACACATTTACCACTATATCTTTGCTCCTATTGGTGTTAGCGTGATGTTATATAGCCTATAGCCTTCCTCGATAACTGGACTATCCAACACAAAAAGTATTATTCAATTCGAACCAGTAGTTTCGGACATAAGCGCGTTCAAACAAACAAACTCTTCAGCTTTATAATATTAAGTATAGATAAGAGTGGTCCTAAGATGGAACCCTGTGGAACTCCCATTGTAACATTTGTAGATTCCGATCTATGACCGTTACAATCAACTATCTGCTTTCGGTTAGACAAATAGGACTCAAACAATGATAGATAATGTTCTAGCTTTTTTAACAGAATTCTATGACACACACAATCAAACGCCTTTGATAAATCACAAAAGAGCCCATACGTACTTTTTGATTAATCAAGATCCAGCAATATCCCTTCAATCAGGGTAGCTATGGCATGGTTAGTGCTTTTTTTGCGTTGGAATCCAAACTGTCTATTATTAATAATATTATGTTTTTCTATAAATAAGTAAAGCTCATTTGTAATATGTTTTTCGAAAATCTTACTAAACACAGGAAGTATGGAAATGGGCCTATAATTATTTTTATAATTTTTTATACAACGGTATAACTTTAGCTATTTTAAGCAAATCCGGAAACAAACCTTTATGGATGCAATGATTGATTGATTCAGCTAAAGGTGCCGCAATTTCTCTTTTTACACGTTTTATCAAAATAGTAGAAATATCCCAGAGATCGCATGAATTCTTAATTTTTAATTCGTTAATTATATTAATTATTTTGATAGGTGTTATGTCAGTTATTATAAAAGATGTATCATTAGGCGATGCCAGCTGGTATAGGAATTGCATGGATTCTTGCTCGGAGTTCATGAGATCTCTAGTCAACGATATAGCTATCTGAGCAAAAAAAGTCATTAAAGTGGTTTGCTATGTCAATGAGCGATGTTAATTTATTGTTGTCATAATTTGTTAATTGGTCTATTATTACTGCTACTTATATTTTTACCGGTTTCACTCTTAATAATATCCCAAGTTACTTTTATCGGATTTTTTGCATTCTATTGCGGATATGCATTTTCTTTGCCATTAAACAACATCTCTTAAACATCTTACTGTAAGACTTAACAAAATCTCTCAAATTTCATCTTTTTACAGTTGTTTTGCTCATTTACACTGTCAACAGAAACAGTCTGGGCAAAGTAGTCAGTCTGACTGGATTCCTAGAACCACTTTAGCATCTTTTATATCTACGTTTGCAAAAATATTATCAATACAACTTTGAGAGATTTTGGTAAGTCGTGTTACATCAAAAAAATACCATAGCAGTCCATCAGGTCCAAAAGCATGTAACAGTCTTTTTTGCTGGAATCCATAGTACTTAAGAAATCAACGTTAAAATCGCCACATATAACAATATATTTTGTCAATTTATTTTTATTAGTTAGTAAGTCTAGGCATTGCTCCAGTTTGTCTACAAATACATTTAGGTTACCCGTTGGAGATCTGTAAACAGACATAACAATTACTTTCTATACAACTTATTTTGAAATCCTTTTCAGTACTTAGTTTACAGATATCAGTTCTAGACTTAGCCTTAATATAGTTCTTCACTAAGATTGCTGTACCCCCCCCCCCCCCCCACATTTATACGATTTTCTACAATTTGAACTTATTATACTAAAGTTTTCAAAAACATATCCATTCATTTCTTCTTCTTTCATCCATGTCTCAGTCAAGCAAAATATATCTAAATTTTCTTGTATTAACAAAAAATTCAATAAAAGGTTTTTACCTTTTAGACCTTGGACATTTTGATGTCCTATGTTAATATAAGAAGTTACCCCTTTTCTTTTTACAGTGTAATGAGCAACAATATCTTCCTTAGTTACATGATTATGTAAATCGTTATCTACAATGCTTGTGATACATTGCCTCATTTGATGTATTTCCTCAGTATTGGATCCTGAAAAAATGTTTGATGATGTTTTTTTTTGTGTTAAAACTGTCAGATTGCAAGTCTTTTCTTTATTAAGACACGCAGCCGCTGTATTTTTCGATTAAGTGTCTCTTGTTTGTAAATTTTTCTCTTTGTTATTCATTTCTACAATATACAGGTTTACATATTGGTTTGCTAGAATATATGGCTGTAACTGGCTGTTGATGTTTCTGATTTTTTTGTTAGATGAAGTCTGATATCCGTATGCTATGGTTGTCACAACTATTCTTCTGTTGTAACTATTTCTCGCTAGTGAGTCTATGTAAGAGGTAAAATTTGGTTCGTCTCCTTGTATAGTTTCATAATCCCCTATCATTATAATTATGGGTTTGTCACTTTCATTTTCTTTAAGATTTAGAATTTCATGAAACTTTGATCCTGTTTTACAAATATTGGTGACGGTAAATGTGTCTGGTAGGTATTTCAAGATGTGTTTGCTCATATTCTTTCCATATATATCGGAGTAGGTACATGTGAATAACATTTTTATGGGCTCTCCCCGTTTCTTTTCTATTATGTTGTTTTGTATTTTCTGTAGTACATATGTTTGCTATTTCTGTTCTATGTTGCTAATTTACTATTTTACTTTCCGTGTTATTAATCCTTGCATTTTTATTTTCATACTGTTCTATATAATTTTCTAGTTGTTTGAATTTGGTTTCTAGAATTAAAAGTGATGTTTTTATTCTGTTGCTGAAGTTCAATTTCATATTTCTTTATTATTTCCACAAATCTTTCACTTTGCTCATGTAACTCGGTAATTGCAAAATTTCTCTGGCCCAGTTTTTTGACCATCATCATTTGGTTGTTTTTAAGTACCGAGTAATTTTATTGCCATTCTTTTTATTGATTTGGTTAACCTTCTTAACCTTTTTGAATTATGTTTAGTTTTTATGCGGTTGACTGTTATAAATGTTTTTGTTTCTTTGTTTGTGTTTGATAAAATGTCCAAATATTTTATTTGTAGATTATCATACTTTTGTTGCAGTTGGTTTATTTCTAGTTCTTTATTCAAAATATTTTTACTTCCCAACATGCTATAGAGTTCATCATAATCTCCTTGTAATAATTTATTTTTTAATAATTAATTCTGTATTTCTTCGTTTGCATTACATATTTTTTGGTCAAATTCGTTTGTCTTTTTAGAAAAGTATTCTCTGTCAAAAGTTTTTATAAAATTATTTTCCGTTCAGCTCATGTTCTCTCTCCAATGTCTCACACAAAGAATGTTCTTTTTGTAAATCCAATTTCAGATTATTTATCAATTGTACATATCGTTCCATTTTATTGTCAATGTTTTCAGATTTGTTATCTGTTTCTAATCCCGTTTTAAGCATTCTAGTTTTTGATCGAGTAAACATCGTCAAATACCAAAAACCATCCAACTGATGGTGATAGATGTGATTTAATTTTTTTGACTTTGTCATAGGTACCTACCTACCGTAATTGTTGATAAATATTAAATAAATACACACCTTGATGATTACATTTCCTCTGCAATTATCTTTTTTATAAGTGGAACATCGCCACAAACTTGAGTCATTTTTAAAATCTTTTACTTTGTAAAATTGGAAAACTTTACATTTTTTTTTTTTTTATTTTATTTTTTTTTATCGTTTATAAGCCTTCATTTGACCACAATCTCACCTGATGTAAAGTGACGATGTGGTCTAAGATGGAGCATGAAGACTTAGAAGGTGGCTTCTCCGGGCCACATTACGAAACACGAATAATCGCTTCACGCACTGGCCCAGCCCGGAGGGTGGTGACAAGCCGCGGCCGAAGCCTACCACCAGAGACTGTTCTAAGCACCACCCGGAGGTCACGTGTAAGGATTCAGAGGGTTACCACTTACGGACGTGAACAGACAAAACCTCCATAGGAGGACGGTACCTCCTTTTCTTTTAATAAATGTAACATCTTCTTCGCAATTCATTTTCCGTCGTTATATTTAAAAAATACAAAATACATAGGTACACGAAATAATAAAACAGAAAATAATTTATCGTTCACAATGACGTATGATATACATTGTCTGTCAGTACAAAAAGAGGGAAAAAATTAGTAAAAAGTTTGTATGCCCAAAATACAGGTGGACCACGGAATGAAAAAAATGCCCCTGGTACAGCCAGGTGAACTAAGGTGGACCATGGAAAGAAAAATTTTCCCTTGGAACACCCAGTTATCTTGAGGTGGACCACGGAAAGAAAAAAATACCCCTGGTACAACCAGGTGTACTATGTAGGTGGACCACGGGCAAGGAAGGAAGGCTTTAATATATTGTATTTGGATTGATCACTGCTGGCCTGAGAAATAGTCAAATTAACAAACATATCTTCTATCTGCTTACCGTAGTTCTGGATACTCATATTGTACTGCTTTGAAGACTGCAGCTGCTTTTGAATAGCTGTATCAGATTTCTTGGATAATAGATGTTCACAATCGATTTTAAAATAGTGTTTGTTTTTATTTTTCCAAATCTTTGTGGGTTCGATTTCAAGCAATATACATATTTTTTACAAAAAAAAAATACAGTGTAAAAAATATAGTGTAATTAATATAATATAGTGTAAATGTAATTTTTTATTTTACTTATATGTATGACATGGTTACAAAGAACAAATACATACTTACATTTTCACACCTTCCAACACTGACCTAAACTCTTGTTACAACTGTATATATATATATATATATTTTTTATTAGCCTATGTTGTCCCACTGCTGGGCAAAGGCCTCCCCCAACTCCCTCCAACAATCCCTATCTATATATAATCCTGTATATAAAGATAATTGAATTTATAAATGGCCTTTTTATATAGAGATTTATTCAAAAAAGTCTCAACTTTCACCTAGCGATCAAAACACTATTATTAAAGGCATGTGGTTTATGAATACTGACGGTAGTAAACCAACGACAAACCTATAGAGAGTATTAGAGCAATTCCTTAGCGGTCTGCATTATAAACGATCTTGAGAAGCGCTTCGAACGAGCTCAGGGAATAGCCACAACTTGGCAATGGTACCTGACCTTACTTCCGAAGATTCGCCACTGAAACTCAGCCTTAAAATAGTACCAATATCTTTATATAGTGCACGAACACAATATAGTTTTAAAATTATACAAATTTTCTGCGCTTCCATTGCAAACGCTGGCTAAACCCACAACAACCCATAATTTGATCCTCCTAGGATTAAATTATATACTCTAAAAGTATTGTACATATGAAAAAGAACTACGAAATGCAGTGGTATATATTTAACTCTTACGGATAAGCCAAAACTTTTAGTAGCCAAGAGAATGACTTATATACGATTTTAAGGAATCAAAGCACTAATCCTTATCCAATTATGTACTAAAATAAATTGTGGGTTTAAAATAGACAAATATTACCCTTTGCAACATACAAATTATATTAATATTTTCGAAGATAATACATATTTTAAACGCAAGGAAATAGCGGTTGGGGTATTGTCATATGGGGGCGCAGGAGGGCTGGGGCGGCGCGAGCAGAACTTATGAGTCATACCGTTCGAAGTTGGGGCGGGTCGCTAGTCTTCTATAATATACACTTTTCTTTTTAGCAAAATATACATACAGTAGCCTTTTAAAATGCTTATCTTTAATTTTCAAGCTGCATAATTCTAAACATTTTATACATAACATAAAACTCTGCCTCAGTGGCGCGGTGAGTCTAGGCAAGAGGTATAAAGGGTTCGATTTCCGTCGAGGTGTTAAGTGTTTGTATGTTCTGCAAGCACTTTCAAAAGTTCTCCTTGATCTGGGTGTTTAATATATAATAGAATAAATTATATACATGTATGTTTATTATATTAAGTAAATAAGATGTCAAGTACCCGTAACACGAGCTTAGAGCTTGCCACAGGGTAGTGTAGATTATCTGGTAATATTTATTTATAAAAGATGGATTCAAATACTCTCGTAAACTTCGACAGTATGCCTTAAACAAATTTAATGATTTTTATAAGTGATAAACCTCACTTTGCAGGTTAAAGTATTTTTAAATTTTATGCAGAAAAAGATTAAGACACATTCGTAAACTTCGCGCGCACAAGTTACTGATGTGTCTTATTCTTTTTCTGCGTAAAATTTAAAAATGCTTTAAAATTTTCATATCTATATTTAAATACAAGCCCCCGAGAAATGCTTTTATTTGAGAAGAAAAATGGAAACATGTAGGAAGATAATCTCCCTGTCCACCTTTTGATGTGCTTAGTTCAGGATAATCTGCTTAGGGCTTACACTGTTCCTTTGAGTAAATCTTGCGTTATTGTAGAAAATATGCAACGTGCATTTCCGAGAAATAAAATATTAAAAGCTCTTTTAAATATTAAAACACGACGCAAAAGGAGGAGATCAGATGGTCTAGTATGGCTATCTTCTATTTAAACCTCGAGGCTTAAAAGGGGTGTTATAAGTTCGACTGGCAGTCTTTCTGTGGCATCATAGCTCCCGAACTGATGAAGCTATTTCAATTTAGTTAATTTTGTTTGAAGGGTAAGTTTCTTGGGAGTGTTCTTAGACATGTTTGATGAAAATCAGTAGACGCATTTAAAAGTTATAAGTAGTGAAAGTGGGCAAGATAAACCGAATATCACCAAATATACCCAAGTGGGGTTTCAAATGAAAGCGCATCACGTGCACAGTACAAAATAGTAAACTTTATACTTTAAAGGGTATTAAGGTTCTATTATCAAGGTTATTCTTAAATTTAAAATATAGATTATTCAAATCTCAAAGTAAACTTTGTTAATGGTATATAGAACAATCCAGTTAGTCAGTTACTGACTGTTGTTTAAGTTGATAGCTCTATAATTTAATAATTCAGTAATTCTACCTAGAGATTGTAAAACAGTCCCTTATTATGTTTATTTCAATAACAATGAGCAACCAATCATCGATCACTTATCAAATATAAACTGGGTCGAGAAAATTATAATTTTATGAAGGTTACTTTTTACGAAGATGGAGTTGATGCTCTGTTTATTGTATCTACCTCTGTGTAGACTTGAACACTTTTATTCTTGAAAAAAAGTAAGTTTTATGATTTAAGTTAAATTTTGTAATTTACGAACAAGTTCAGTAAGTTAACTGTCCATGGAATACATAATATATAACATTGAAATATAATGTTTTAGTAACATGACTGAAAGAAAATAGTATTTGTCAATCAACATTCTGTGTTCTGCAAATAATCGTTATGAATAAAAAAAAGGCCTGAAAAAGGGAAAAGTGGCCTAACTTTTCCCTCAAAAAGTACTAGTATGACTGGAGCTTTCGTCGGTATTATTTATAGTGAATTGTCATTTTTAGGGTCCCGTACCCAAAGGGGCAAACGTTAGTTGTTTCCGCTGTTTTACATACCAGCCAGCACCGCTGTTTTACATACCAACCAGCACCGCGGTTTTACAAACCACCTCCGCGGCAAAGTGTAACCCAACTTTGCCGCAGTATATGAATTAAGTTATAATTCACCCTCAAATTGTATTATCGTGCGATTTCTACCTGTACTGTATTATATCATAACCATTACTTATTAGTAAGAACTCATTCCAAAAACCTGTAAAGTGATCCTCTTTACATCCAAAATTAATATTTTCCTTTTTATTTATTAAATTTATTGAGTTAATTAGCACGACTTAAAAATCAATTAAACTAATTAATGAAAGTAACAAATGCACAATGATGAGCATTGTTATAAATGTGACTCGTATTATAAATATACTTGTATAATAAAATAATTTAGTCAAAATAAAATTGCTAAAAAAACCACAACAATATTACAATAATAATAATAATTAATTACAAGTAAAACATGTCAAGTAATATAAAATAATAAATTACATACATTCATAACAATTCACATTCACTCATAATTCTTATAAAATGTCAAACGAACAATAATTATGTAATTATATAATAAATGAAATAAATAATTTGTATTTCTAAGAAAACCCCAGTAAAGAGTATTTAGAAGTAATCTAACAGTCAAGTAAATCAAACAATGCATTAAAATGCTTATCAACACTTTTTACTCGTCACGTCTTCAAGAGTTTAATTAAAAAAGAAACACGATTTATAGAGAGTGGTTTTGCTTTAAGCGGCCATTAAAAGCTAAGGATCTCTTGGCAGGATGACAAGTCAGTAAGGTTAAGCTCCTGTTAAGGTATAGACACATATAGAAAGCACATCCTTAAAAAAATAAATGAAGTCCTATTCTAAGGTCAATGGAAGAAGAATCCGAACTCTCGGCACTGAAATGTTGAGTACAATCAAAATAGTTTTTTTTGGGAATTCGTTGTTCTGAAAATGTGTTTATATGGGATCCATTGTTATATCCACAATAACCCATCTCGGATTCACGAAATCTTGTGAAATGCTTATCGCAAAAAAACTAAAATAAGGTTCTATTCTATACTCGTATTTGGAATGTGCAAATTGGTAGATGGGATTTTGTAAAATTCCTCTTGAATCAGTACTCTACCCATTGCAGAAAACCGCATAAATTCCTATGATAACTTTTTTATTTTATTCAATAACTAGCGGTCCGCCCGGATTCGCACGGGTAATTATTAGGTATTAAAATTACCGATTCCCGACAATTTATTCGAATTTTTCTCGCAGTAAAAACTATACTAGAACTCCAACAAACATAAAAAAAAATATTGGACAAATTGGTCCAGGCGTTGTTGAGTTGCGCTTGTTGCTAACATTTTGCGATTAATTTTTATATATAGATAAGATACAGTAGGTTTTGTTTCGGCAGTAGGAAGTCCAGTGCAGGATATAGGCCTGATATAGTTTATTAGAAACCTTCATTGTACACCACTCAAATAAAGAATAAACTTAACAAAAATAATAAACGGGGCACAAAGGGCGGCCTTATCACTATAAAGGATCTCTTCCAGGCAACCTTGGGATGGACAGGAAATAATAGGAACAAAAATACATAGGACAAGTGGACAGTGGGAAAGAAGGTTCTGTCTTTTGTAAATTAAAATACAGTAAACATAAAAAAAAATTACGTTGTAAAATGTATAAATTTATAATGTATGTAACGGTGAAGAGAAACCGGCCGGTGAGGAAACCGGCATGTTATATGTATAAAGGTGTATTAAGGCCTAATCATTTTCGTCAAGAGAGGAGTCTCTGTGTCCATTAGGGGTGTTTCTGTATGATATAATGTGCCTTGAATAGGCGAGCACAACACTCATAAACTTTATATGTGAATTCTACTAATCATCATAAGGATGATTCAGCAACCCGCACTAGGCCAGCTTGGTGAATAAGGGCTTATCTCTCTCTTAAAGCGATTGGTCCCTGTGTCCGAGCAGTGGGAACCTAAATAGTGGTTCTTATGCATAAGTATGGATATCTTTTGTGGAACAACAAGGAGTCATTGCCCATAAGAATAGATATAATAGAACAAACTTCTCCTAGCTGTAGACGTGTCTGAGAAGTGCGCTATCATCGTTAAATGAGCACGACTGGCTCTCCCATAAAATGGCTGCCAAATCACTGGAGTTTCGCTAAAGATAATTTAATTTCCTGGGAATCTAACGTTCTTTAGATAAAAAAATATAAATAAATATTACCAGACAATTCACACAACAACATCTAGCCCCGTGGTAAGCTCTAAGCTTGTGTTACGGGTACTAGATATCTGATTATACTTAATATAATAGTCATACATAATATAGATTTTTTATTATATGCAATATTCTTATGCTAGTGCCCGCGGCCACCACAAATACAAGTACCTAAGGACGTTCTGTTTGTGTTGATTTCAAATTAAACTGCATACTGCGCATCACTGTCACAAAGGCGAACTGCGATGCAATAATAGAAATGTTATAGCGTTGTCAGTTCACTGCGATAAATGGACGCTGTAATGCTACCTCTCGTTACGTCTCTACCTTTCTTGGTAACCATATAAGAGAAAAATATGTTTAAAAAACTGAAATCACTATCATTCATGGGGCTACATTAGCAGCCAGCGAATATTCGTGTCAACGCGATGTGTGTGACCGGGTACATCGTTGATTTTTGTTTCCGATGTTATCAGCGCGCCGATACGACACGAATCTTCGCCCTCTGATGTAGCCGCACCACTATTCTCAAGCTACAGCAAACTACAAAACAAAGCTACAAAAAACACAAAATTAAAAGATTTCCACCCAAAAAATTGCAAGTTAATAGGAGATATTTGTAGGCTTTAAGGTATAGGCATTTTTGATGGTTTAGAAGCGTGATGCCAACTATCGCACTAAACCAGTTTTTTTTTGTTTTCAATGTGCAGTAATCAAACTTATTTCACAAACATTAAAGAATATTTAAATACAATGTTCGAACCATCATGCCTTGGTAGGCAAATTATTTGGTGTTTCATATTCAAGTGAGAACTTATTGAGTTAGTATCCTAGCAATCGAAACTAATGGATAGTATACCTACGTTTCAGGTATCTATGCATCCCGAGTATTCATTCTAGCGTAGTTTGCATACTACCTTTGAGAGCTTCGTCGTGGTTTTGACAGATAAAAAAGAACATCCTGAACTCCTATAAAGAAAATAATTAGTAGTTAGAAGACGGGGGCATAGTGTTTAATCTTTTAAGGGTGTATTAAAATGGTAAATAACACGAAACTCTCGGTGTATGTACTCGTATACATTTAGGTTGATATTTTATGCATATTAATTGATTTAACCAAATTAATATTTTCAAGTTGGGCGAATGGCACTCTATTTGAAAGCCAAATAAATTCCATTAGGTATCATCGATTAATAGCGCGTCGCAATGCATTTTTCCTAATTAATAGCCGTTGTTGAATAAAGGTCATTAATAGGGATAAGTCTAATTACATCTGAAAAGAAAAATATACCGACTACACCATTGTGCATTGTATTAGTGTTCTTCACTCTTGATAAGTCTAGTTAATATAACTAAAACATATAATATATTTCAATTTTGTTAACACGTATCACCCAAAGATCAGCTACAAGTTCAAAACCAAAATAGGTAAAGTTTTAAAATAAATATGATGTAAACAATGCAATTATTAATTAATTTTGTTGTTTAACTCTCACTTAAATTATTATCTAGTATTTAAATTGTTAACATAAGACTCGGTCTATTCTAGAGGTGGGCGTTGGCTGGTCAACACAGTTTTGCAAGCTTTCGCAGACGCCATCATTTAAACTGTTTATAAATTTACCTGTTAACGTCCAAATAATAGATTTTTGATTTGATTTCCCTTTATTATTGACCCTCATTCTACAGCGGCCAATAATAAGGAAAAATGCACTGCGTCGCGCTATAAAACGACGACATCTAATCAAATAATCTTTATTTGGCTTTCAAATAGAGTACTAATCGCCCAACTCGGAAATATTAATTAAGTTAAATCAATTATGTGTACTACGTTGTATAAAATTTGTGAATACAACGCGTCCGAAGGGATTGGTGGGCAGGGAATGACTTTTATGTGTGTGTCTGGTGGCGCTGATGAATCAGTCTATTAAAATACTAGCAGTACCCCGCGGTGTTATCCGCGTTAAACGGATTTTCCTGCGGTATCACATATTTTCATCGCGGTAAAATAGCCTATGGCACTTCTCAAGCTTTAGAGAGTCAAATTCAACTCATTCAAAATTCAAATCGATTCAGCAGAGCCAGAGATTACCCCCTACAACGACACAAACATTCTCACAATCTCACAGACTGACACTTTATAATTTAAATAAACTTAAAGTCGATATGGGTCAGGAAATACATAATACCATATTAAATAATGGACTGGCCGGCTGGCGGCGTCGCACGGGTGCTTATAGGCTAGACAACTAAAAATAATATGTAGTCATTAAGGGAAATGTACATTTTATTTTCTTTTTTATTGCAAATGTAAAACGAAAACGGTTCAGTGCGTTAATGTTCCGCGTGACGTCACGCTTGGGTACGATTTATGTAGGTATAGGGTTGACGTCATAAGCCCCCACCACGGAACTTGATGTTGAAACTGATGCTCTTTATTTTTGTATTTTTTTTAAGTAAATAAATTGATAAAGTAATGATATACGTCCAGTATTTAGATAGATAGATAGAAAATACTTTATTACATTAAAAAGTTTAAAATAAAAACTTAACCTAGAATGCGTAATTAGATGTACTGAACAGTATAATTTTATATTGTTGACATAAACGGTCCTCTTCAATAAACTTAATGCTGAAAACTGCATTAAAGTCCGCCGAGTAGTTTAAATTATGAGCGACTAGTTAGCGTAGATATGCGCAAACCATATCCGGCTTACCGGCAGTGGATTGAACATGATTTCCTTTGAACGACGGAACTGTTCCATATAATGTGTCCGGACATGTTAGCTACGAGTATCATGTTCGAGGTGCTCGTATTTGTAGGTCCTGTTAGGTTCGGAAATGTAACCACCGAAATAATATGTCCGCGGAACTAGCTAGCGTGCGTGGCAGATTCGGTCGCTGCGAGCGGACATGTTATGTGCGCCACAAATATTTCAAGTAATAGGTTCATTGCGCCTAAATTATTTTTTCTATCTGTGGTATATTTATGTAGATACGAATAAGTAGGGCCCTACTTACTTAGGATCATAGGTTTTAATTAACACACAGGCATATTACATACATACTGATTGTTTACCTACTTGTCGGATGGAATGTACCGTGGTACCTCCTGTTCCATTTCATATTAAAGGAAATTACCTACCTATTCGTTAGAATAGAAAATTTTACTTAGGTACCTAACGATGGAACTACTTCAAGCGACTCATCGGAGCGGAACGATCTAGTTCTGAGTGAGGACATAGTTCCAGAAACTATTACGTTCCGGAACGACACATATCATATTTTATATATCACTAACTTGCCCGTTCTAGCTTTGTTCGGATGCGAAACCCCTCCTTTTGAATGTACTCTACCCATTGCAGAAAACCGCATAACGAACATAAAAAAAGCAGACACGGCGGGTGACTTTAATTTTAATTATAAGTAAATATTATAGTATATATGTTTTGAGGGTTTATAATATTGTCAACTACAATATAATAGTTTATTTTCTTTGGCTTTGGTCTAAGATCGTTATGACACTCCTGACTGAGCTATTACTGCCTTGGGTTGGAGGACAATGTTTCAATATCCGAGAGCTGGTACCAAACTTTTGTCTAATGCTTCTCCTGCTGTACCCCTACCCCTCCTGCAATACACGGCACTGTAGAACTGGCTACTAGGGGAACTGGTAGTAGAACTGGCTACTACTAAATGCTTTTATTTTTTTTAACGAAAACATGTTTGAAACGATTAAAATATTGATAAATTGTAGTTTAAAGCTTAGAGATCAAATAAAAAATTAAGCTAGACGATTATGTCCCGATTTACAATAGAAAACAGCACTTTTTACTTTGTGAACTTTGTAATTTGGCCCTCGCCTGGCAATCACAAAAGCCCGACTAAATTGTATTAAATAAATCTCTCTAATTCTTTTTTTCATATATCTTTGTCTTAAGCTACAAACATACCTATAACAAAATAAAATCCACCTTGTTTTCAGAAGAAAAAAATGCATAAAAATCAATATATAATATCTGCTATAAATGCTTACTGTTACTGCTTACTGGGTGTAAGCACGTGATATAACTTAAAGGCTCATTACATGTATAAAGTATAAACATATCAATCAATCATTTTTTATTTCAATTCAAACACATACAGAATAATTAAATATTTTTTACAATTCTATTGTTATGTGGTATTTAAGTGGAAACGGCTTGTTACATTTTCCAGGATTGCAACACCTACACTAATTGGTTAGACTGCGGAGTTCTTTATCGTGTATTTCGGATAACTACAATCTTTCCGTATTAAAGGTAGCCTAGCCCATGTCTTTATAAACACATGTATATGTATACATGCCATGGTTTTACACATGCATGCAACCTTTCAAGAAGATTGGTTGAGTAAATTAAGTGTGAAATGGTAACAAGTAAGCAAACAAACTTACTATCAGTTTTATAATATGCGTTCGTTCGTAGCAAGGCCACTGTGGGATATAGAAATCCCTCAATCAATCATATTTCATTGGGATTCATTCAATTACTTATCTACATAGTTGAAAAAGGTAGCTGGACAAATAATAAGTACACTCGGTTCCAAAAATAACAGATCTATCAAAGAAAAAAATATCTCCAGAACTGTAAAAGTTAGATCAATGAAATAAAAAAACTGTTTTAGTTGCGGATTTAATAACATATAATAATAGTTAGGGAGATATTCGGGTTTATGTGACTGACCAAAACATATTTGGTACCGAGTGTATTTTATTTTGCAAAGGTAGTTTTTTATGCAAATTAACCGATAGATTCCATTTGTTAGTTGTAGAGTATATTTGACCCAATCACAATAAAAGCACAGAGAGATTAATCCGGAAATGGAATATATCCGCTTCAGCTTTTAATTCTGATGAATTGTTCATATTTTTTAGAGATAGAGTTTTAAAACATTTCAATTTCGTAAGCTTTTGTTTACTTTCACCAATTCCATGTGAAATGTTTGCCGGCAATGCAAACTTGCAAATTAAATTTATCTCGCCTCCCGGTATCCGATTAAGATGTAATTTTGCACTCGCAAGGCACGCGCGTTACAATGCTACACTAAATTGACAGAGAACCGATCTGATTGAGGAACTTGAAGCTTTGAGCCGAAAGTGGTATGGAGTATTCAAGTAACAAGTAAGCACCTTTTAAAAGCTTATTCATACATTTGGGTCTTGATACTAGAGGTGTAGCAAACCGTATGTATTCGGTACTCCATAAAGTAATGAGTAACGCATCGTTTTAAACAAAAACATTTATTTATGCGCATTTTTCGTATTATCGGTACCAACCCGGTTTCAGTATACGCAAGTACCGTTGCTGTGGTATCGAATGATACATTGATACATTATGGATTGTGTTGTTATTGTTAAATATTAAAATGAACACACAGTAATTTACAACATACAAAATCTATTGCAAATTCAGTAGATAGTCAAAATTTTAGAAACATTGTTATTTCATATTTCTTATAATTCAAACTAAATTTATTACGCAGAACAAAAATACATTTCGTAATGGATAAGTAAATATACACAAAATTACGAATGATGCGACATCGCATCGACAAACAGTAACTACGTAATACGATTTGATTCGTTACATAATGAGGTATCAAAAGTAACGATACGAAAGTAACGAGTACTGACTGATATAGTAACGAATACATACGGTTACGCTTTTCATTGTTATTTTTACATCTCTACTTGATACTGTTGAATCTTCGGTGTACGAATAAATACATAAAATAGTAACATACAAAAAGGAACTGTAGGAACAAGTTCAATAAATTAATTATTAAACTAATATTTTGCGGTCGTACAGCTTAACAGACAAAGCTTTTTATTGTTGTTTAAAAATAAAAGCTATCATATTGACAATAGACCGAACCTATACCATCAGTAATTCAAGAAATATGTATAGTATGATATTAGTTTGTTTTTACTGAGCTTCCAAGTTCTGCAATACACAAATAAATAGAAAATCTTTAATAACCGTCTTACGTTTCAAATCTTAAGTGCTTATAAAACATTTCAAAACTATTTTTCTCCTCTTCTTTCAACAAGCATTCTCCGCAACACATTTTAGAAGGGTCACGTCAAACTTGCTGGGCTTCCATGGTTTAGGACACTTCTCGTTGGATTTTCATTATCTAATAGGCCCGATTTCAGTATTGGAAATGAGCGGATCAGTCGCTTATTTAGGTCAGTAAACAACAAGCTATTTGACATCCAGCGACCGAGTACCGCGCTGAAATATCTGAATGATTCTGCGCCTTTTGAGCAGACATCCAATAAAATAACGATGCCATTCGATGCGTATTTTTTGTGCTTTTGCCTCCCAACTCTTTGATACGTGTACGGCTTTTTATGATTATTTTTAGCTGTAGTTTTGCTTGCAACATTTAAAAATTTTAAGGAATCGTTAAAAATTGTTCTCGCGATATTCTAAATTTTTAATTCTAGAACTCGGTTTGTTTTTGTTGAAACTTTACTGTTTTAGAAATGGGTTGATTTCTGTAGAAAAAATACATTATTGAGATTTAAGGGGAAAGTAACGCGTGCCCTGCATTTTTAGAACCATACTCAAAGGCCCAAGACACTCTTTCGCGGTTCTATTGATAAAATTTAGCCTTTTATTCAACAGTGTGACAAGATGATTATCATAATTAATTTAATTTATAAGTATTAAGTATACACGTTACCAGATATATATTATGCAAGTAGGAACTTAATCATTTGACTACTTTGTATCCATTTTTATCAAATATTATACCTACTTTTATGTGACAAGTGCACATTATGAAATACTTATACGAATGAATTCTGCTTTTCTTTTAACAAGACCGCAGGTTGTAATGAAAGAGGTACTTGCAACCCGCACCCGCCATAACAACTCCATAATATATGAAATATAGAAACAGTTAATAGTTTTATAAGACAATAACATCGGGGTACAAAGTGCGGCCTTATGATTTTAAGTTTTTGAGTAGCTACATATTTTATTTTGAAAATTGAATAACTCAGATAAGAATTCATGCATGCTTAACATATCAACACAGACATTTTAATGGAGGCTAAATCCAGTCGTCAATGAGCGACCTCTGGATTTCCATTTATTTACGTTTGAAGCTCGGCCCACAAAGCTATTTTGTAAATCCATCGGTTCGTGACTAATGTGATAAAGCTTTTGCATTTTGTGCTCCAGTCAAAGCAAAACGTCAAATACGCTTCAGATACGGAATGCAACTCATTACGTCAAGCGCATTAAGTCCGAAATTAGCTTAGTAGGTAATGTTAAATTGCATTTTATGCTCATAAGCAGCCTTTGTAGGTTTCATGTTGAGGTCCGTTTGTGTCGCTGTGCCCGGCGCAGAATTTTAACTACAGTGCAAATGTAAATTATATAATTTACGTTTACTTGGATGCAATTTAAACATGAATGATTTTATTCGGTTTTTGTGAATCCAAAAGTTATTTTGATCATTCGAATGGTCGCTGCAGACCAGTGACTAATGTGGTTAGTAGCCAGGATGTCGGGCGACTGTCAAATAATCCGAATGGAATAATTCACAGTCGCTCGACTCGTTCGTAATTCGACACGGATATCGGAGTCGAGGGGAAGGGAGGGGGCTTACTCATATTCATACAATTAATTCGACTCAGGGCTCTTGTTTCTTTAAAAACAGTTATCATTAAATCACAAAATAAAATAAAATCTCGTTGAACTAACCAAATACATTGTCTGTATTTGGTTAGTTCAACAACAAAATCTAATAGCAGTCATAAATAATCATTTATATTTTTATTTTTTAACTAATCAAGTTACAAATTATAAGTATTATTAAACTTGAAAAGTTATCGTTCAGACAAATGCATGAATACAACCGATCGACTAACAAAGTTTTCAAGTCGATATGTTTTACCTTATCTTTAGTAAACACAACAAAGAAAGTATTACTTTGTAGATACAAGCTTTGAATGCGTTAGGGTGTCTACCACTGATAACGCAGACAGCCGTCAAATACTTGATTGTCAAATCCATATCCTTACCAAATCATGAGGTCAATACGTGAATGTTGTAAGTTGTTATAAGCGTGATAACTACATAAAAAATTGTATTCTGTTTAGCCCATCTTAAATACTAGATACCAATTTTTTTGGGGTAGGGGCTTGTCACTTTTTTGTCTAATCAATTTTAATAAGAAATGATATTGAGAAACATAATTTCGGAGTGAGGGCTTGTGACTGCCAAATTTAATACAAATCTCACGAAAGAGTTACGCCTAAGAAACTTCATTACACTGTAAGCTGTAACAATTTGATATTTCGTTTACAAGAAATAAATTAAAAAACGGTACAATTTTATTAATAATCTAATTAACTGACGGAAATTTTTTTGTCAACTACCCTATTCAACAAATTCTTTATTTAATTAATTTATACTGTAGATAAAAGCTTAATTTATCGTCTCGATTTGCTAAATCGGTTTTTGTCAAAACATCAACGACAAATTCGAAAGTCACCGATCAGATAAAAGTTGAGATAATTACTGTCTATCTATTTTTCTGGTAAGACAAATCTTACTCGTATGAACAAACACTCACTGGAGATGCAGACGCTGTTTCTCTGATGAAGGCGGAGTTCTAACCTCCTACGTAGTTAGAAAGTAAGTTAAGCCTAAATGATTGATCATCGCCAAGCCGAAACCGCTGAAATTTGAAAGCTGATAAACCACTTCAAGGTCTCATTCACGGAAACTCAACCATTTATGATGTTTGCATAAAGGAAATCAATCTTTCATATGAACTTCGGTTTCTCGCTGCGGCTGTTAACTAATTTTTCTTTACAAAATAATATACTAAAACGATTGCTAAAAATTTGTTTACAATAAAATTATCTAAACCTATGCAAAGTAACATCGATGTAGTTATTTGCTATTTTTTATTAGCTGTTTTTTTGTTTGTTTGGCACCATCTTTGTAAACAATTCACCTGATTGTTTATGTTAACTGTGGTTTTATATGACATTAATTTCATTTTGTCTGAAAAACCACTTCAAGATCTAATTCTCGGAAAGTCAACCATTAAAGATGTTTGTACAAAGGAATGAAACCTTCTGATGCACTTCGGTTACTCGCTACGGCTGTTAACTAACTGTGATTGCAGAACATACAAACACTTAACTCAACACATAATTTATTATATTATCATGCCTCATGAAATGGGATTTAAAACAGTAAAGGCTATATACACACACATCTGTGAAACCAAAGATCCGAGACCGTCCGAAATTTCACATATCATACATTCTTTATGAACGAACGGATACAGCGTCACTAACAGTGATCTTTTGTGACATTGTTTTTCATAGAACATTCATGAAATATTATTTTGAACTGAGCCCGTTTCGGTACTGCAATTTAACGGTATATGTGAGTTTTAACCTTAAAACAGTTTAGCTACAGTTTAGCACATCCACAAACTCTTGTTATTTTATTACAGAGATTATAAAACTGAAACGTGGTTTAAACTACATGCTCATGGATTATGTTAGAAATAGGAACTAACTGAAATTAAAAGAAATGAAAAATGTTATTTGTAACAAAAATAACATTAATATAAACAGGTGTTTAATCCTATATTACAAATAACCTATATTTGAACACATTAATATATAGGTTATTTATAATATAGGATCAAACATTCTAATAGAAAATAAATAGCAAACCTTTTCTATATTAGTATGAATTTTGTCTTTTTCTAACAAACACAAAATATGTCAATGTGATCGAAAAGGACAAACCTTACAATAGGTTTAGTTAACTATTTCGCATAAGGGCAATAGGGTATATAGCAACAAAAAATCAAACACAGCTATAAAACCAATAAAAGAAAAACCTAAATAATTGTGACAAAAAAGAGTCAAACCAGCTTTTGTTTGTGCCACGAGTTGCCACTTACGACTGTTGAATATTACAACATTTTCTAATCCCATACATTTGATAAATTAAAAAATTAAATTAACAACATGTTGTTATCTCCAACAGTCGTAGGCCGAAACCATAAGCTGTTGAATTGTGATCAAAACACAACCGTTTGACAACCATCACTCAAAGTGGTTGTTCTCACCAGAACACACCATTCTGGGTTGAAAATCAAAATCATGGTATTTAACCCATACTACTAAACAAATATATATACTAAACAATATATAATGAATACAGAATTTAGGGCTCCAACCACCTCCTCTCTATACCAGTTTTTATTAAAATTATTTTTTTGTAGGGACTAGAGCTATTAATGTAATTGTGTATAATAAATAAATAAATATTACCGGACAACTCACACAGCATCACCTAATAACCCCAAACTAAGCAGAGCTTGTACTATGGGTGTTAGGTGACTGATATACTACATAGATAAATTTTTTTTTGTAAATACATACATATGATACATAGAATACACCCAGACCCGAAACCAGAAATTGTAGATCGTACAATCTGGTCCTTCGGCGGGAATCGAACCCGCAACCTCTTGCGCCTCAAGCGGACGTTCGCCCACCGAGCCGCAGAGGTCGTCAATTAACTAATATTTTATATTTATTTTTAACAATCGATAACATTAGCAAAATATTTTTTAATTTTTATTTCATTTTACTAGCAATTCCAATTTTACGAGGTAGAAGCCAAAATATATCCCACATTGCATCCGAAAATAATTAGAATATAAAAAAAAAACTAGTTGACTCAGCAAACTTCATACTACCCAATATTATTACACCTTGATAATTGATTTTATTTTATACAAACCTTGTCCAACAAACACATAACAGAGACCTTCATCGAATCCATTTTAATTACAGGGTCATTAATTTAATATAGTCCATATTAATTGGAATGTAAGAAAAGTTCATTTGTGTCGGTTTTACCTTTATTTATGTTCTACAAAGTTAATAGTTTTGGAATTATTGAACGTTTTTTAGATTTTTTTTTGTAATTCTGACTTGATCACCAAAAGTGTTTTTTTTAAACAACACGTCATACTAGAGACGAAATTGGCCAAAGCATAGCCGAATAGTAACCGATATTATGCTAAAATCAATGTATTAGCTGTTTATTAATTTAAAAATTAAGAATTCACTTATATGCTATACAGAAACTGTATTAGTAATCTGGCTATTCACCGAAAAAAAAATATTAACTTAAAACTAGGGGTTAACTTTGAAATAACATTGTTAAGGAATAGACGATGAGGTAGGTAGTTTAAGCATAATTTTTGAATTGACTTACTTGACTTAAGGTCCTATGTCCCCTAGATGGGGCAGAGGGCGTCCACAGTGCGTCGCCATCCCGATCTGTCTTGGGCGTCGCGTTTAATTTCACTCCAAGTCTTGCCGATGGCCTTCGCTTCGTCAATGACAGTCCTCCGCCAACTTTGCTTTGGGCGACCACGTCCTTGGGGATTCCAGTCTAGGACTTGCCTCGGGATATGTTGGGTTCCCTTCGGGGAGTGTGGCCTATCCAGCTCCATTTGCGGCGTTTAATCTGCTGGTCGAACGGGACTTCATTGCAGCGCTCCCATAGATGTTGGTTGGATATCTTTTCGGGCCAGTATATACAAAGTATTTTCCGAAGACATCGGTTCACGAAGACCTGGAATTTGTGCGAGATGTCCTTGGTGACTTTCCACGTTTCACACCCGTATAGCAATACAGTTTTAACGTTAGACCGGAATATTTTGAGCTTGACTCTCCGTGTCAATTTCCGTGCTTGCCATACGGGCCGCAGCTGTGCAAAGGTTGCTCGTGCTCGTGTCGTCGTATAAATTTTGAATTGACCAAACATAATTATTGTTAGTTCGGCTACTAGACTTTAAATAAGATTTTATTTGACCGTCTTTTCAAAACGGAGGCTAGGAAGTAAATTCATTATTAATAGCTGTTACTTGAAATGTAATTACTTAGAATATATTTGAGTATTCTTGTAGAGTTTCTATTCGCAGCTCACGGCCTCGGCTAAACCTGCGTAACTATACATTTTCATGCGGTAAGTGCGGTTTTCATGCGGGGCCTTGGGGCTGTTCTGATATTCTGTGCGATTGTGATGTTTCAATATAATTTCTTTTATAGAAGTTTTCGGGTGAATTAGTGACTACCATCTATCTATCCCCCAAATATTTACCCACTTATTGTACATCTGTAAAAATTACAACGGCCAGCTTGGTGTTAGTCAGGTGGGTTGGGACATTGGGTTTTTAATAGTATCCCTTAACATTGTTGTTTGATGATGTTTAGTAATTCTAATTGTCATCATTAAAATTTTGGCCGTGTTGGCGCCGTGCTCCACATTTGAATTTCATTCCGAAGGTCGTGGGTTCAAACCCCGCCAGGCACCTCTGGATTTCCTTCTTGAGAAAATGTATGCGCGCTTTAAAACATATGTTTAACGGTGAAGGCAAACGTCGTGTGGAAACGTGTCGTGTCGTGTTTTGAAAATGCCTAAACTTGATTTGAGCATAAGTATCGATCACTATTTAGCTATCATTGTGTTTAAAAAATCACGACACTTTTAAAACCAACTACTAATACTAATAAAGTTGCAAACAGCGCAACCAACCCGGATGTTGTTATTTTAAGAATTACTAGAGGTATTATTTATGAATGTTCCTATTTGTTACGATAAGAAGCATCCATTTATTTCCTAATTAATTGACTAAAGATGTTCACTAAAAATATATTTACGTTGTACGTACGTAACTTTTTGTAACATTTTTAATAACAGTTAGTATTATATATTTGTATGTAACACGACGCCATCTATCGGTTCGCGTGCGTATCACTACGTCAACTGAATAGCAACCGTCGAATAGAACCATGAACCATTTTATCAAAGATCAATGCAAGTAAACTACTAGCGCCATGCGGATCGTCAGCGCAAAAACACTACTACATACAAACGTATACGTGAAGCACACAGACGACAGCAGCCGCCCTTATAAGGAGCCCCGCTGGGAAGAAAAATTCATTCGCTAGCTAGACGGCACAGAGGACGATAGCCCCGCAGTCGACTCTGATGTCTTAAGCTTGAACTGAGCGGAGGCCCCGTCACCCGCAGGAATAGCATATAGCTAGGAGGTTATGGAAGAGGATAGCCCCGCAGTCCATTCCAGGAACCACGAATAGGTTTTCTCATAAGATCATACTCTATCTATACATTAAAGATTTGTTAGTAGTTACAAGTAATTGAATAAACAATCCTAACTGTCATACATCGTTGGTTTCATTCAACCACCACCATCATATTGGCGCCCAACGAAAAATTCAACTACCCCCACGTTGGAACCATCATATTGGCACCCAACGAAAAATTCAACTACCCCCATATTGGAATCATCATATTTGCGAGAGAAACAAAACAGTCATCTACCCGCAAATAAAATCAAAGTACCCTCAATATTTGAAGAAGTACCCTCGTTCATATAAATAAAAAATACGAAGTACCCTCAATAATTCAAGGAGTACCCTCATTCCAGAAGTGAATAATACGAGTCTACCCTAAAGATTTATCATTATTCTAACATGTCTGAGGAAAAGAAAGACATGGTGATAATGACACAGGAACAATTCACTATACTTATCAACAAGTTGACTGAAGCAAACGAAACTGGAGAGCGATTCAGAAATAGTTTTACAAGGTGTTCAAATAGATACGACGGAGAAAGAAATTATGAGAAGGTAGAAGAGTTCCATTTGTTCGCTTATGGCCAACTTAGCAAACCGTCCACTATTTTTCACGACTTAGTAATCGGTAAACTTCGCAATCAGTCAACTACTTGATCGGTCAACTTAGCAACTAGTCATCCTCGCAATAGGTCCTCCCTCTTAGCGTTCGGTCATAAATAAAGATTGCAACATTTTCTTTTAAGTCGAACATCATTACCTCTTTCGTCATTTTACTATAGATACTGGCCACTTTAGATTAGATGTATACCTACTCATTGCAGTTTAGCTGATTATGAGTAAATATGACACTTGTCAAGTTCCGCATTCCATCATTAATATAAACAAAGTTGATAATGTGATATTTTATCCTTAATCAAAATGAGTATTATTTTTGAAAAAAATCAGCAAGGAAATGATATGTTATTAAGAAATGGCTACCGATACAATTTGCAAAAAACTAATAAAGGTGGGTCTACGCTGTGGAGATGCGGCGATCGCAGAAAGTGCCATGCTACAATCACGCTAAACCGTGACAAAGATAAAATATTACGAGATAATCTACACACGTGTTATAAAAACGAAACAAAAAACAAAGAAATCGTTTAACAAATAAATGCAAACTCGACGTAACAGCCAATCTGGCACCTATACCTATGATTTTTGAGAAACATTTTGAAAGCAACATTTCTGTGTCATTTCACTCAAAAAAAGATTCGTTGTATAGGGCCAGAAAAAAATTTTTGGACGTACATAGGACCACATTCGAACGCTTGGAAGTTATAGAGATACCTGGAGTACTAGCCGATGATTTTTTAGTTTGGGATGAAGGCATTGAAGATAGAATAATCATCTTCTGTTTGAAATCAACATTCAAATACTTAAAAGAATGCAAAAATCCGTTGGCAGCTTACGGAGACGGTACTTTCAAAAGAGTTCCGAAACCCTTTTATCAGTTGTTCACGTTGCACATAGATTTAAATATACAATCCAATGAATACACGGCGGTAGTTCCAGTAGTATTTGGTTTGCTCCCTGATAAGACCACAATGACATACGAAAGGTTTTTTCGTGCTTTGAAAAATTTGGGAATATTAATTCAAAAATATAAGTCGGACTTTGAGCTTGCCCAAATAAAAGTCGTTAGAAATGTATTTGAACTTGTAAAAGCGAGTGGTTGTTACTACCATTACTCGAAGGCTATATGGAAAAAATCGCGTGATATTGGCTTTGCGGATACTAGGAATGGTAGAATCATTACAAATTTGATTTCTTAATTACCGCTCCTACCAGCAGCATATATACCAGAAGCTTGGATGTCTATCGTCGAAATTGGATCAGAAGAAAATGGTTTTGATAATTTAAAGTACTACGCCGATAAGCAATGGATGTTGAAAATTACTCCACAAATTCTGTCTTGCAGTCATCAAAAAAACAGAACGAACAACGCTCTGGAAGGGTGGCACCATCGTTTGAACGTTAGGATGCCGCCCAAACCAACATTATTTTTGTTTATTCAAAATCTGATGAACGAAGCAAAATACCAAAGTCGAAAACTGTACGCGAAAAATGTCAATCAGTTATTGAGAAAAAGGAGGAAGTGTGATGTTGATTTTGATAGAGCATACAAAAAGTATTTGAAGATACTGTTACGAAATGAAGTAACTCCAATAAACTTTCTAAGGAAAATTAAGAAAAGCCACTAAGTTTAATTTGTTGTATTCTTTAAGAAAATACTGATTAGTTTGAAGCAAATAAAATATTTTTGTTTTATCTACTCTGTTTTTTGTTGCTGTTTCAAACATAATTTAATATTAAAATACTTTTCCGAATTCATTACTCTCGAGTGTAGTTTGCCGGACACAAGGAATAAGGGACCGTTTGAGAAGTGGACCGATTGATACGTGGACCTTTTGAGAAATGGACCTATTGAGAAGTGGATGGTTTAAGAAGCGGCCCGATTGCAAAGTTGACTAAATACGAAATAGACCGATTGCTCATCTCCTACAGAAAATTTTAGTGGACGGTTTGCTAAGTTGGCCATAAGCGAACAAATGAAGAGTTCGTCACAAGTATTTCGGTTTATAAAAAGATCAAAAACATAAGCGACGAGGACGCGTTAGAAAGTTTGACATTACTACTAACCGGCGTTGCTGCTACGTGGTCGAACGGAATAAAAAGAAATATCACGAAGTGGAACCAAGCTCTAGGTGCCATAAGAACTGCCTTTGGACCAAAAATGGAACCACACGAGATATACACTAAATTTTTTTCAAAAAAACTAACTATTGAAAAAATTTACAAATTTGTGTGTGAGAAGTACTACGCATTATTTGCAAAAAATATAATAGACACAGGAAATCATACACCTATTAGCGTTAAACCCTGTAGATTATCACCAGTGATAGGAATAGGTAGTGCAATTTAACGGGATTTCATGAGGCTATAATAATGTGGATATGCCTTCCTGGAATTTAATGAGGAATGAACACGACAACAAGTCCCGGGAGTTGAATGAAAAAACATTATTATAATACTATGTTCAAATATTTTAAATAGTCATTCTTACGATATTATTAATTCATCGTAATTATGAATGAAGGTAAACTTGCGGCGATAAGATAAGAAGGGATCATAAATGCAGAAGTTCGTTCATTTTGTTTAGTTTACTGATGTCCTTCGTTGAGTGCGCACGTTGAAATTTGAGTTAACTGATTGATTTGATAATTTTAACGACACCTTGGCTTGTTTTTTGGACTGATTCGATCTCTGTGTGTGACCATTTGGCTTTTGTATACCGGACCTCTGATTTGCTGCTGAATTGGATTCTTTGAAGAGATAAACCGTTTTTTTTTTGGATAAAACCGGTAAGTACTTACCTACATTTAAGGACACTTTAGACCATATTAGAAACGATAATTAAAATCTTATTTCATAATTTATATAAAAAAAGTTATTTTCATCTACCATTTGGCCATTTTTATTTGGTACTTTTAAACTCTAACATAGCCAATACTAACTACCATTTTTTTATTTTATATAGTCAATAGACCTTCGTTTGACCGCAATCTCTCGTGATGGAAAGTGACGATGAGGCCGGCGGTGTATCACGAAGGTCTAGAAGACACCTATTCACTCTTGTCTTGAAGAGTTCCTTACTCCGTTCTTTCGCAGTTCACAAAACGGAATAAATTTATTGTATTTTTATTATTTTCAGACTCATCGGCGTTCAATTTATTTGACGTGCACACTCGTTTCGAATATGGCATGGCAAGCTAAGGAAGAAACTATTCAATGCTGGATTGAAACCCATCCCGAGTTAATGTATGAATCCACAACTCGCACTATTTGTACAAAGTGTGAGACTAATATTAAATGTCGAAAAAGTACCGTCGATAGACATGTTGAAGGAGCTGTACACAAAGAAACTTTACGAAAGGCTGATGAAGATTTTTATTTGAAATTAGCTGAGTTTATTATACTCTGTAATATCCCGTGGACGCAAATTGACAATCCAGCTTTCAGAATTTTTTTTGAAACGTATGTGTGTTGTAAATGTACTAACCGGACAAAGCTGCCCAGCTCATTTTTGCTCAGAAAAGTGTACTTGGACAAATTATATCAAAACAAGATCACTAAAATACACAATGAGATTTGCGAAGAAAGAATATGGATATCACTGGATGAAACTACTGATTTCTTAGGCAGATATGTAGCTCACTTTTTGGTCAAGCCTTTAAATTCAAATTTATCTAAAAAAACATACCTAATAGCATGTAAAGAAAGCGTAAATGGACAGACAATATCAAAATTTGTAATTTATTGTTTAAAAAATGTTTGGGGTGACTCATTTGAAAATAAAGTCAGAAATGTGCTTATGCTGTCTACAGATAGTGTTGCGTACATGTTGAGAGCGGGGCGAGTTTTAAAGCAGTCCTTTCCAAACATGAAGCACATCACCTGTTTCGATCATGCTCTCCATCGTGTAGCAGAAAAAATATGATCTGAATACCCTGATGTAGATACGTTAATTTCTAATGTAAAGTAAATCTTTTTAAAGTCTCCTGTAGGGTTAAACTATTGAAAGATATATATCCAAATATGCCATTGCCGCCACAACCAGTTATAACAAGATGGGGCACTTGGCTTGCAGCGACATCTTATTATGTAAAATATTTTGATGTTATTTCATCAAAATATTTTACAAAAAAAAACTATTTTGTCATGTCTACGAAATGCCGAAGCAGTTTCGATAAGAAACGCTAAAAATTTAATTCATAAAGAAAGTATACAAGCTGATTTAAAATTCATTGACGATAAATTTAAGATCATCGAATTAGCTTTGACAAAATTACAAAAGCCAGATATTTCAATAGTCGAATCTTTTGAAATATTCGACGAAGTCAGGATAGTTCTAAGTTGGAGTAAATGTTTATCAGTAGAAAACAAAATAGAAGCAGTCATGGATCGAAATCCGGACTTTGATAATATCAGAGCATATTCAGATCAAATCGCGAGTGGTTCGTCAATTGATGACATTTTAATATTCAAACTTGCCCCATTGACATCTGTAGATGTTGAAAGGAGTTTTTCTACATATAAATGGATGTTAAACGTCAAAAGGAATAGACTAAAAGAAGAAAATATTGAAAAACTCATAGTAACTTATTTCAATTCTTCCGTTTATTCAAATCTTGAAAGCGATAATGAGGCCGAAGATTAAACAAAGTTTAACTTTATTTTAGTAAGTTTTAACTTATGGTTAAAATAAGTTTGTTATTTAAGTAAATTTGTTGCAGATAAACATTTTATTTGTTATTATTGACATGATTTTTAAGAAAATAAAAAGTACATTGAAAACTTTGGTTTTTTAATCTGAAATTTATCCTGTCATATTTTTCTTTTTTTAGCATTATTAATTTAAAAGGCAAGCTTATGAAATGCATTTAACTTATTGAAAACTGCTGGTTACCGCATTAATTATAATATTTTTTTCAAATCCCAGAATCCCGGGGTCTTATCCATACTTTTATAACATTTGAGGTCATCAACCCTAAATTGCACTACCTATTCCTATCATTGATTATCACCTACTAGGCAGAAACTATTAGGGAAAGCTAGATGAAATGATTAGTGATGACATTATCGAGGAATGCGATTCCCCAAGGTCAGCCCCTGTAATTCTAGTTCCAAGAAGAGAAAATTCTATAAAAGTTTGCGTAGATTATCGTAAACTAAACGAGATAACGAAAGCTAACAGAAATCCACTCAGCAATCTAACCAAACACAAAATTAGTTGGAAATGGGAAAAAGAGGAACAAGAAGCATTTACAAACTTCAAAAATGCTTTAACTACTTCACCAGTATTAAAACAAGTAAGTGACGACTTACCCTTTGCTATCAAAACTGATTCAAGCCAATATGCAATAGGAGCAGCTTTAGTGCAGGGGGAGGGAGCAAATGAACACCCTGTTGAATACGCAAGTAGACTCTTAACCCAAGATAAACGCAATTACAGCGTCACAGAAAAAAAAGAAGTACATATTGGCCATAGTATGGGCATATCAAAATTACGTGGCTATATAAAAGGAAACATGGAGCCTGCACATATGAAATTGCGTACCCAGATACTCCTGACAAATCAATTGGGAGATACCATACGTCAGCAATCACGAAGTTTGAAAAAAGAGACAACATTAGTATCTCGAAACCTACATACCCATACCCAATAAGGCGTAGAGGAAGACCCCGAAAACAGCCTGATCCTGGTACTCTGTCGGGACGACTTTAGAGTACCAGAGGGGGAGAATGTAACACGACGCCATCTATCGGTTCGCGTGCGTATCACTACGTCAACTGAATAGCAACCGTCGAATAGAACCATGAACCATTTTATCAAAGATCATTGCAAGTAAACTACTAGCGCCATGCGGATCGTCAGCGCAACAACACTACTACATACACAAACGTATACGTGAAGCACACAGACGACAGCAGCCGCTCTTATAAGGAGCCCCGCTGGGAAGAAAAATTCATTCGCTAGCTAGACGGCACAGAGGACGATAGCCCCGCAGTCGACTCGAAATTGTATGAGGAGTAAAATCAAAAAGTGTAAAAACACGAAAAGTTGAGGCGCTACGTAGAAAGAGACAAACATATATATCTGTAGGATTGAACGTGTAAAAGAATGAGATGGAATACATTACACAGTGTATCTCATTCTCGGGGTCTCCTCTTTGCGCAATACTTCGTAGGCTCAACTACGAAGTATCGCGCAAAGAGGTATTGCTGTATTTTATTTATATTATTTTGTAACATACTTTATGTAATCCGCTTTATTGAAGTAATATAAATAATACGAATAATTACAGATATATGTTTGTTTCTCTTATCATTTTAGCAGATGCGTTTCTTTTACCCTTTTTTTCTATTCGATATATATCATAATTATAGTTCGTAAGGAGTAAACTCCAATCGTGCGTCGTAGCTGACACACACACACTTTTTTTTACACTGAGTTGTGAAGCGAATAGAATGCGAAAAAAAAAAGAAAGCGAATAACCAATATAACAACCCTGCTTTCGCAGCCTTATTATATTGGTGTTCTTAAGACCTATACATGTTAGCTGTATTCGATCTACCTAGTCAAAACGTCTAAAGCTAGGTATAACCATAGGAAACCAAAAATTATTCAGTTTGTTACATTCACCATTGTACCACGAAAAGAACAATAAACATACAAGTGCCTTGTTCGTTTTTGCGTACGCTTGTCAACTACGTTTTGGTTGTGTGGACAGAGCGCGCCGGTTCTATAATTTTACTGAAAATAAATTCATAAAATGAAAATTGGGTATTGCGCTTCCTTTAATTTCTTAACACAGTTATGACAGGCGGGATATGGGTTACCAAAAATACATGTATAATGTTATGACAAAAATGTATGTCTATTATCATGGACTAAAAAACAAAAATATTATATTAAGTATATCAGATGACAAGAACCCGTAACACAAGCTTATAGCTTACCATGGGGCTAAATAATGTTGTGTGGATTGTCCGGAAATGTTTATTATTATTATTAATTATATATACGCGTCGAATTGAGACCCTCCATTCTTTATCGTTAGTTGAAAAGCTTCTTTCCCTTCTGGTTCAATCAATATCCGACAAAGTAGCTTCAATATGTCAAGAACATGGTATTTCCACCACGGTAGATTCATTTCCTACAAATACGGCAGACATACAGATAACTAGTTTGCAAAAGTTTATTTCCGATGAAAAATGGCAGAATATAATGATGAGCAATATCCTCAAACGGTAAACAAATACATAAAGGAAATAGAAACTTTGAGCTCATATTTACTTCCTATTATTTCCCGGAGCCCTCTGGCCTTTGCAGCGCTCAAACATTCGCAAACTGTAAAATGGAAATGATGTGAAATGTAAATTGAAAATGTCCACAGCATTTATTATCTTTCTATTACACTAGTTGTCCAAGACAGGTAATTTAAATGATGCCTTATAAATTTGTTACATTCGCATTATTCATTTCAAAATAAAGCTGGACTCACACTCGACTTATTACGAAGGTCGTGGGTTCAAACCTCGCCGCGCACCTCTGGATCTTTCTTCTATAAAAATGATGTGCTTCTTAAACACGGGCTTTAACGGTGAAGGCAAACATCTTGAGGAAACCGGCTTGTTTTGAGAACTTTGAAGAGTTTAAAAGACCTTCACCAACCCGCACTTGGCGGCGTGATGAATAAGTAATGCTTATTCTTTCCCGTCAAAAGAGAAGTCCTGTGTCTCAGCAGTGGAAAATGAAATCATACGACACTGAGGGCGGCTTACTCCAGAAATGCCCTGCAAGAATCCTCTGCGAGTCCTATTCCAGCAATGGCAGGGCATTTCTGGAAAATATGGAATGTAATATTATAAGTAGTACCTACATAATAAACATTATTTAATCTTTTTATTTGTTGCAGAGTGCGAGTGGAGTATTATGTCAACGAGAACACTTTCAAAGAAAGACTGCAATTATATTTTATAAAAAATCAAAGATCGAGTGAGTATTGCTTATATTAACTTATTATTTTAATCATGTGAGGGACAGCTTGCGGCTCGAGAGGAAGCGGGTTCGATTCCCGCTTAGGGGTTAATTGTCTTGAAATGTTTGATATATAAAGACTGTGAATGGATTAAGTTACTCTGTTATTGGTTTACATTACAACATTAACTAAGCTTATAGACTATGCTAATAGTATTCACTATTAGTAAATATGCGATTATATTTTATTATTTGTAAGACTTAATATTCATGTTATATATTTATAGACAGTGGTTAAATGATAAAGAACTAACAAACTCATTAAAAATACAGTACAAAAAAAAATTGAAAAAATTGTTATATAATTACCAGATAAATAAAGCAAAAACTATACTTAATTATAGGAACATAATTTACAAACTTGAGACGATAACTACGTCAATTATGAAATATTTTTATTATACAGAGAAATAGCACTCCAAAGCCCTCCAAAGCCCTAAGTCAAAGACAGTGTTTTATTTTCATGTTAATTAGCGTGTTTCAGAAAATACTTTTAAATTATATGCAATATGCATGCAATACCGCCCTTAACCCATACAGAACTAAACTCAACGACGTAACATTGTTTCATATGTTTTGTATCTTTATTCTACTACTCCATACGTTATTTCGTCATATCCCGCCGGTTCCTGGACAGCTATTCTCAGAACCATGATAACGAATTCGAAATAATGAGAAAAATATCACTAGCTGATATATCTCGAAAACGCTTTCGATGTTTATTACATATAAATAACACTGTCGGGGTTATTTATATGTAAAGCGTTTTCGATGCGATATAAATATCGAACTTGACAGAATTTTTCGAATGTTTTTAATAATAATATATAAGTGATGTATGTTAATTTGCAACATTTGTACTAAAAAATACTGTTTTTTGGCCAGAATAGAGGGTAGTAGTGCTCTTCTCTGACTTTTAATTAATAAATAGGCATTTGTGTGGTTTTTGTGTCGAATTTTGATAAAAGTGAACATGCTAACCAAAACAAGCGGCGTTTATCTCTACAGTGAGCAAAAACATTACAACCATCATTTAGTAATTTGAATACCTTGGAAACAAATAAAGAACATCTATGATGAGTGAACGAATTCATTCAACGAAAGTGAGTTTACCGATTTCATGTTGTTTCGGTATTTTTGTTCAATATGACATTTATAATAACGAATTCGTTATTTTGCTTCAAATATCCGATTTCGAAATATATCTATTTAGAGGTCCGAGCCTTCGCTTGACCCACCTTGGGAATACAACCTTGTTTTTCGCCCATAGACAAGCTACTTCCGACCCTATTCCTTCAATAATCCTACAGATGGCAGCACTGGTATGACGTCACAGCCGCTAAACGAGCACAACGCGGGCGCCGGCTAGCCATCACTTCAGTACGCTTTTGTTTTTCCCCAAGTAACATCGTGTGATCGTTCGTACAAGCGTTTATAATAAATTTCATACTTCCGATTCGGACTGTAAGGTAAGATAGTGTTTTATTTATCTAGATTATATATTTTGCTAATCCCAACTGGTTGACGGTCTTGACCTCATCCAGATGAATCAAATCATCAAAGATTTTGTTTCAAGGGATATTCTTACAATGTTCTTTCATAGAATCACGGACTAGTTTTCGCATTATATTTGACTACACTTGAGAGCAATAAAATCGCACATCCGCACATTTTTACTTAAAAGTTCAATTTTTTTTATTTGGAGCTTACAGCAAATTAAAATTAAATTAAATTAAAGTGCATAATCTAGGCATTCGCAGAACTGATAAAGGGTTGACATTTACCTTTAAAAACAACTCATTAGCAACAAAACAATTGACTTCTTATGTCGCTCGATCCAGGTAAGGCCGGCGGCGGGATTAATCGCAGGTATAAAAGAGTGCATATTGAGGGAATGGTCATCATTTGCATACCAACGTACAGTGTGAAAGGTTCTCTATTGATATTGGCTTCAAACTGAACACGAAAATGGATACTACACCAGAAGTAGCCGCTCAAGTGGTTGCCCTTGTTGAATCGGGGCTTAAGCAAAGTCAAGTGGCTCGACAATTGAGTTTGAGCCGATTTACCGTTCGGCGCGTATACCAGAGGTATCAAGAGACTGGTGGCTACCAACGGCGACAAGGATCGGGCCGTCCCCGTGCTACAACAGAGCGTGATAACCGCTTTCTTATAACGACATATTTAAGAAATCGTCGTTTGAACGCAGTTCAACTGGGCCAACGACTTCAAAAAGTTCGTGAAGTAGAAGTTAGCCGGTGGACAGTCAGAAGACGATTGAGAGAAGGTGGCCTGACTGCACACAGGCCAGCAAACGGGCCGAAATTGACCCCAGCTTACCGAGAAGCCCGCCTTCAGTTCGCTCGAGACCATTTGAATTGGACCGAAGAGCAGTGGAGTGCAGTCCTGTTCTCTGATGAGTGCAGGATGTGCTTGCATGGCAACGACGGACGGGGGAAGGGTATAGAAGATCGGGAGAGCGATTTGCCCAATGCTGCATAACAGAACGTGTCGCCTATGGCGGTGGATCAATCATGTTTTGGGGAGGCATGTCTATGGAAGCAAAAACCGAGCTTGCCTTCATCACCGGACCGAATACTGGTCGCCAATCAAGAGGATTGACTTCCATACGATACATTGAGGAAGTACTCGAGAGCCACGCCGTACCTTTTGCTGGGTTTATCGGCGAAAACTTTCTGTTTATGCAAGATAATGCAAGACCGCATACTGCTGGCATAGTGATCGAGTACCTTCAAGAGGTGGATGTGACCGTTATGGAGTGGCCAGCTCGAAGCCCAGACCTCAATCCCATCGAACATCTATGGGACGAGCTGAAAAGAAGAGTTCGAGGCCGAGATGCTCCTCCATCGACTCTACAGGAGCTGCAACAGGCGATCGCAGAGGAATGGGAGGCTATTCCTCAAGACTTTATCAAAAGTCTAGTAACATCAATGAAAACACGGATGGAGTCAGTGATTCAGGCTAGGGGAGGTAACACTCGGTATTAATAACAAACTTTAAATTAATTTTATATTTTAATTTCATAACTTTGACACCAATACTTGAATAAAGAATTTTTTACTAAACATGCATTTTTGTTATTGATCCACAAAAGCATTTTTATGTAATGATTGAAAGACAAATCAGATACCACTGGATAGGCATTAAAATAGACTATGAATCTGCATTACAGAAACATAATATTTTTTGTTTTTTTTTAGTTATGTCAAAAAATCATGAATGTGCGATTTTTTTGCTCTCAAGTGTAGAATATTAATGCGATTTCTTCTCTGAAGTCTTATGAAATGATATTGAAAGGATAAAAGATTTCCAACTATTGTTGTGAATAATACGCGCATTCCGCTATTATGAAATTTGAGCCGACGGCTCAATAATTGATGACTGACTAGTCCAACCGACCCGTCGCGACGGGTCATTTTGATCCGTCGACGGTTCAACCAAACCAACGAATCATTATAGCCTGTCAACCGACGGCCCATCTAAACCGACGGACCAATCGAAGCCGTCAAGTCTTTCCTCTCAATAACAAAACATCTCCTTGCAGATGGTGGTGACCATAAGAGACCTACTTCTCTTTGCCCCTGAGGGTGACAAAGGAAACACCATAGAGAGTATCTTGGAGGCAATTTTTCCACACATGCCTGTACACTGGAAAGATTGGAGAATATAAGACCTGCAACCGGATCAACTGTCGGCGATCCACCGGATCCCAAGATAGTCAATAAACTACGGTTCGCTATTCCGACAACCTCGATAGCATCAGCTTTTGGTTTGAACGAGCTATCAGAAAAAACCTACAAAAGCCTCAAACTAAAAATGTTCACGTGGCCTATTACAAGAGCCCTCATTTATTCGCCATTCTCCGTGGCCTCAAAGATTCATGGAGATAATATCTAAAATTGGCTCAGTACTGTCAAAGCCATGAAAACAATGCTCCTGTCTCGAGTTGATGCCGACGAGCGTCTTAGGTGTTCATCTTCGTCTAGAAAAACTGTTACACCTTCCCCCACACCAGGGGTAATCCGAACGCCATCGCGCACAAAAAGGTTGCGAACCCCTTCGCAGACCAACAATGATCTGTTAGCAGAGGTGCTACAAAAACAAACAGAGATGTTTGAAATTATGATGAAAAAGATGGACTCGTACCACCAAACAGTCACAAAACCATCGGACACGGGTCACTGTGTAGCGGAAGCTGACTCCTCTTTTTCCGAAATTGATATGGAGGAGATAGTTGATGATGGGCCGCATTCTGCTGAAGGGCAAATATCTTTAACCTTTGATGAAGCAATCACAGAAGCGGAGCCTTCTATACCTAGAGCTTCAGAGACCATGGCTAAAAAAGGAGCAGAATGCCAACGCCTGGGTTGTGACACCTGGAGTAACCTAAGATACAGAGAGGTTGAAAAGACTTTACAGGCAACCCCTGTATACACAGCTATGAAAATCAACCCACAGTTGAAAAATGCTACTCCAAAATATTGCAACTCTGAAATCTTAGTAAAGTTTGATCAGACGTGCGCTGTTTTCGAACATTTCCTTCTACAACAAAGAGAGGCATTTGAAAAAGGAGTTCAAAAAGTGGCGGACGAAGTTGGCCCTGAAGCACCTCGTGTCGCAGAGTCAATTCGACGAAATCTAATGAACAAAGACTGCGATTTTCGCAAAAAATGCGATGATGCACTTCAATACACCTGTGGTCGGCGTGCAGACGTCATAGCAATAAGGCGATCGTTTTACAAACCCGCTATCATTGGCTTAGAGATATTGCTTAAAAACATTCCACCTTCCATGACTCATTTGTATGACGAGGAAAAATTTGCAGAATGCTTGACCCAAAACGGTGGCTTTTATATAAGTTTTTTCCATACAAAAAACATGAAAACCGTTTTAAACACAAAGGCTTTGACCGCACTCAAACAAAGCGTCAAACAGTGGAACAGCAAATAAGCCAGGCGCCAAGAAATCAGAACTTCGCCAACATTATGCAAAAAAGAAAGATGAGCCCAAGAAACAGGGGAATACAAATTCCTCTGAAGGCAAGAAATATTGACAAACATGTTTTCATTGCTGGAGGGTTGCGTCACAAAATTCAAATTTGGAAAGACATGGGAGCCAACAATGCTTTGCTCAACATAATAAAAGGCTACAGGATCCCTTTCAACAAAAAACCTCCTGCAATGAACACCTCCGACTTGCCGGCGCTATTATGGGAAACCAAATACAGTGCGCAGATGCAATCGGAAATACAGGAGCTACAAACAATTGGGGAACTAGAGATTGCAACAGCTCCAGGGGGATTCCTTTCACCCATGTTCTTAATACAGAAACCAGAAGGCTCCCACAGACAAATATTCAACCTAAAAGCTCTGAATCTGTACCTCAAACCAAAAAAGTTCAGACTAATAAACTGTGGAAAGATACCCAACTTTCTTCAACCAAAGGATTTAACAACAAAGATAGATATCACAAAAGACTATTTTCACATACTAATATACAAAAACCATCGTCGTTTTCTCATGTTAAAATTCAACGGACACCTATACCAAATGACGTGTCTACCATTTGGACTGGCCACATCGCCCCAAGTTTTTGCAAAAAATACCAATTGGGTCGCAAGTCTCCTACGAGATCAAGGAATACGTGTGGTGGTATACTTGGACGATTTTCTTCTAGCAAACCAGAATGCCTCTGTCCTACACAAACAAACTATTCAGGCACGACAAGTTCTGAAACATTTAGGCTGGCATTTAAACGAAGAAAAATTTTCGAATGTCCCATCTCAGACACAGGAATATCTGGGGATAGTCTGGAATACATTGAACAACACAAAAAGTATAAAGGCCAAGAAAAAAGAACAAACCAGAAACCAACTAAAAGAAATTATAACAAAAGGCCAATGTACCTGGTTACAGGCCAAACGTCTGCTCGGACGACTGACTTTCGCGTCCTTTGTCATACCACAAGGCAGACTTCATTGTCGTAACCTTCAAAGAGACAACAACAAAATGAAAAAATGTCCATCAATGATGTACACATTGTCCAGGGATACTATAGAAGACTGCCATTGGTGGATGCAGCATTTGATGGATGTCAGTCCCCTTCACACTCCACCAACATCGATGTTCATTACAACGGATGCATCAGACACCGGTTGGGGAGCGTGCATAAACGGTACAAAGCTCAGCGGTACCTGGAATATAAAAAACAAAGCAAATGGCATTGCAACAAAAAAGAGTTATGGACTGTATACATCACAATTCAGATGAAAAATGTGTTGTTACAACAGACGACATGCTTGGTGCAATCAGACAACAAAACCCTTGTAGCCTACCTCCAAAAACAAGGCGGAACCAAGTCACTAGCTCTGCTAAAATTAGTGCACCAGATATATTTCCTAGCGAATCAAATTCAACTAACATTGGTGGTCCGTTACATCCCGGGACGATACAACTCAACAGCCGACGAGCTATCACGAAACCTAGAGCCATCAGAATGGTCTCTATCCAATCAAGTAATGAAGACCATCTTCCGAAAATGGGGCACTCCCCAGATAGATCTGTTTGCGTCAAAAGAGTCTGCGGTAGTTCCAATCTACGTGACAGAAGATCCCCGAGACCAGAAAACCCTATACATAGACGCTTTCACTCAGGAGTGGAGCTGGAAGCTAGCGTGGATCTTTCCACCACCCTGCCTCATACCGAGAATACTAGCACACCTGAACCATTCTCAAGGAGTGTACCTCATTGTATGTCCTCGGTGGAACAAAGTCTACTGGCTGCCGGACCTGAAAAACAGAGCTCTATCAGCGCCGTTCACGATCCGACACTTGGCACAGAAATTGATCGATCGTCGAACAAACCGAGCTCCACCATCTGTGAAACAACTACAATTGGAAGTCTGGAAGGTACGGGGTGGCCTAAAGACATAGTGTCATGGCCCCAATCTTACAAGCAGCTGCTCAATAATTCCTGGAGAAAAAGTTCCCTAAAAACATATCATGCTGCCTGGAATAGGTGGAAAGCATGGGCAGGGGAAACTCAGGTTTCGCTTAACGATCCTAAGCCAGAACAGGTTGCACAATACCTATGTCACCTCCATACGAACGAACGTCTAGCTGCATCAACTATAGCTCTGCATAAATCAGTAGCAGGTTGGATCAAGACCTGTTTTAAAGATGTTGGAATGGACGCTTCAGCTGGAAGCATTAGAGCAGCAGTAGCAAGCGACAAACTGTCGATTCAAGGTCGAGACCTGGAGGAAATACTCCAAAAAGGAAATTGGCGCTCCAAGCGAACTGTATTTAATCATTACTTTAGAGAAATAACTGAGCCGTCTAATAATTCTATGCGGCCATCTGATAATTTCGAATGTATATAAGACTGATTAATATAACTGTTTAAAATTATTACATGATGTATTCTTGCAACATAAATAAATCTATCACAGCACACCACGCCCTTGCCGGCAGAATGCAAACACGTCTCAAGGTGGGTCAAGCGAAGGCTCGGACCTCTAAATATGACCGTTTTTCCCCCGAAGGGATAAAAACGGATATTTCGAGTCCAGCCGAAGCTTGACCCACCCAGGTTTAATGCCTTGCCGGCAATTAAAGGTACTGAAGTGATGGCTAGCCGGCGCCCGCGTTGTGCTCGTTTAGCGGCTGTGACGTCATACCAGTGCTGCCATCTGTAGGATTATTGTAGGAATAGGGTCGGAAGTAGCTTGTCTATGGGCGAAAAACAAGGTTGTATTCTCAAGGTGGGTGGTCAAGCTTCGGCTGGACTCGAAATATCCGTTTTTATCCCTTCGGGGGAAAAACGGTCATAATATCTTAGAATTGTCCCTGATATTGCACAGATATTTCACAGCGGAGGTTACCGTGCCTCTCGACAACAACTGTAAATTGCCATGCTCTGATAGGAATCGATGGCTTCATTATACGCTGAAATACGAAAAATGGCATTCCTTCAGCTGTATTTTTTTTCAATACAACCGAAGGTATTCAATCTTCCATTGCGGAATATCAAGTTGATACAGAATATATTGCTTCTGTTCTGATGAGACTGCGAAACTGACATTGCATCAGCTATAAATCTATACTAATTTTATAAAGCTGAAGAGTTTGTTTGTTTACAACGTATTTTCCCGCGGCAAAATAACCTATAGCTCTCCTCGATAAATGGTTTATCTTTATGTGACGGACCAGTACTTTCTGAGACTTATAATATTATAGCATAGTATAGAAGTATTGAAATAAAAAAAAACACCTTGCGAAATCTACGGCTTCGTTAAATCCAGACCGTTTGAATACTGTATAATATATTCTCGAATGAACACCAATCGTATCAGAATCACCAGTCGTCGCAAGACACAAAGATCGGTCTCGGCCAGCGACAAAGCTTTCAGAATTGAATTCAATTACCGACACTTTAAGTGTTCTTTCTCGACGGATATTTGTTTTGTATTTTTAATACATAAAATTTTATTTGCCGCTCAATCTTATTTCTATGGACCGTTAAGGCAACAATGGTTAATAGGAATACATCAGTTGTTATTTTTTTTTATTCGGTTCAGGTTAATCGAATACAGTCGATAGTCGATTTAAGACATAATTGGCTATATATTGGTTTTCGGTAAAAATCGGAGTAAACTTAGCATTGGTTAATTATGTCAGTAATACGTCACCAGTCATGTGAATGAGCAAAATAGCTGTATGTTTTAAAATAAGACCATTGTCCTATTTTACTCGGAGATTTATAACCCGCGTGCACTTTTTAATCGTTTGACACTTTGTTACAGGTTTACGGATTAGAATAGCGAACCTAATTTTCAAGATTTTAGCCTGCGTGTTGTATATATGTCGCGTTTGCGCTGATGGGGACCCTATTTCTGCGTCCTGGTAAGACATTATAGTCCTCCTTATTCAATTTATTAATTTATTATGTATCGTAAATCGCTGTAAGTTCAGGTAAGCGAATGATTAGTTTACCGTACCCTAGCCAATTGGCGGGGCTGCCTTTAAGCCTATGGCAGGCTTGGTTTAATATCGGTTTCCTCCCTTCGAACTACCACTTAATTAGCAAAAGCGCGAAGCTCAAGACCGAACGGGATAAGAGACGCACAGTGGACGCCCTCAACCCTACCTGGGGGACAAAAAAACATAACTCCCTTATACCAACTTTATAAAGAAATTGAACACGCTGGTTTCCAGATTAGCTATAAGGAATCCCGAGATTGACTATCTAATAGAGTAAGGAATTTCATTATACTTTAGCACTTGGCTGTGAAAGCGTTTTTGAGATATTAAGTAAATAAAAAAGCACGACTTGGCATTGGCATCGTTTTACTAAAGGCTCATTTTATCTGCAAATAAAACATTTGTGGCGATACACATTGCGGTGTATTGATTTCAAATCAATGGTCGAATGCAGTATAATTGACCTTCTAGGAAAATTCATTAATTAAACGTATGACAGATTAGCCTTGATGTTCTCAATTAAGAACTTCATAAACATTAATAATAATAATGATAATATTTATTCAGAAAATCACTTAAAGCTAAAGTTGACAAAATCCTTAAAATGTCATTAGAGTTCTAATGACATTGTATTTATTTTGCCTGAACTAGGAGAATCCTGTTGAACCAGAATCCTGTCCATTGGCATACATAAGCGTCAAGTCTTTTGAATTACTTTACGTTGAACAGTCTCTGAATACAAATAAAAATAGTTAATATTTTTATTTGTATTCAGAGACTGTTCAACGAAAAGGTACACAAAGCAATATAGTCTAAGTCTATTTTTTGTATAAGTTGTAATGTCCCAACGGGGCACATGTAAGGGTATATATAAAACTTAACACCTAAATTGTAACCACATGAAACAACGAATAAATGAATATGAATATATTGTTTAAGCAAAGGATAAGTTTTTATTTGGAGGTATAATGGACGGACATATTCAGAGCTAATTTGGGTTGGTTAAGGCAGATTTACAAAACATAAGTGATTAATATTTATTGCTCTGACGGTGAATCTAACCTACTTTTGTATAAGGGCAATCGGTCAAATACGATTCTATATTCATTGTTCTCTGTATGTTTAGGACTTTGGTTTTATTTTATAAGACCAACCAAACAAAATTTATTATGGATTTTGTGTAAATTTTTACTAAAAGTCAGTTTTTTCGCTCTGTTTGTTAAGGCACCGTTAAAAGGGAACTAGTGCGTAAATCAAATATTTAGCTCGATTGATTGGGTTGCTTTTTGACCCCGACGCAAAAAGAGGGGTGTTTTATGTTTTACGTGTCTGTCTGTGGCATCATACAATAAATGAATCGATTTCAATTTAGTTTTTATTTGTTTTGATTAAAGGTGAATTACGGTGAATTCTTAGACATGTTTGATTAAAGCCGTTTAAAAGTTTTGGGGGATGAAATTGGGAAAGAATAACCGAATGTGTGCAAATATACTCCAGTTGGGTATCAAATACGCATCACGTATACATTACAAAATAATATATTTTTTATATAAGGGGACTGAAATCGAAGGTTTTTGAAAATTTTAAATTCAGAATAATATCCAACCAACCAAGGTAGAGCTGTGGGTAACGAATATAGCCGTGCTAAGCTAAGCCGTATACAATTGTTATTTTGTTTCCCAGTTACGGATGCAGACCTGGAAATAAGACTGAATTTGAATATTCGGCCAACTTGACGGAAGAGGAATTTCAAGAGCATCCGATAATTAACTGGGACGGAATAATATGGGTCAACCGACCTTTGTATTTGTGGATCGTGCAGGCCGTATTAGCCATGATATCATTTACCGAGGCGATACTCCTAGCCTACTTAGGGTATAAGGTAAACCTAACTGACTTTATTGATTGCTAGTTGAATTAATAAAGAATGCATCGAGTTCAATTTAGATTCTTATAAAATGGCCGAGTTTCTTCAAATTACAGAGTGTATCGTAACCTTGGTTTTCTAATACAGATACTTAGACATAATTTCTGACAGAGCCATCAAACAATAAACGATTCACAATTATGAAAGTAAATAAATCATTTAAATAGCTTCGTTCTGCATGCTAACCTATTAACAAACGATCCATTTTGTTTCCGATATTTTATTCGTACGGACACAATTGTCCGATAATTTTTCGGAGGAATATGATTATGTGCGTAATTATAAAAATATCTTGTATTTACAGGGTAACATCTGGCAACAAGTTCTATCATTTCATTTCATATTAGAAATGGTGAACACAATCCCTTTTGCTCTGACTGTGAGTACTATATACTATATGTAGTTTACCCTTCATATGCTTATTTAAAAAAACTGACGTGGTTTTAATATACAGAATTAATATACAAACTAACCAACGCTTATTTCAAATAATCTGAGTAAGCTGAGCAATGGTTATATCAATAATTCGAGTCAATGATTTGTTATGTTAGCTATCCAGCTTTGACACATGTGAATGAGCTTTAACCAGACTCATTTTACTCGGAGATGGTGAAATAGGCCGTAAGTAGTCGATGTTTTTGATTGGTGATACAGATAGGCACGAAAAAACCGTTGCTTTTTACAGCAACTTAAATTGAAGTGCGTGAAACTGACCATTTATGGTTAGTTTATATATTTGTCGGATAAATTTCATCAACGCTTTACTATAAGAGATTTTTTTGTATTTTTATATATTTTCTATTATTATTATTTCAGTTGGCATTTCCACCTCTCCGTAATTTATTCATCCCAGTATTCCTGAACTGTTGGCTGGCGAAAAGATCACTGGAAAATTTATTTGTAAGTATAAACATTTGAGTTGACAGCTATAAATCAATTAACATTAAAGAGGACTATTTTTAACAAAGTAAATTACTTTTCCACTGTGACTTTGAGTGACAATATTCAAAAGAGCATAAGGTAAAGAAAAGGGAATTGATACGTTAATATTCTAACAAACTAAGAGTTTTTCATAAAATTAAGGCTTATAAATTGGGCATTTAAATATAACTAGCTTTCATAAGAACCTACTCCTGATAATAACGAACAGAACAAAAAAAGAATTAGCGAAATCGGTCCAGCCGTTCAGGCATGATACGGCATCAAGGGCGATACGACCAAGGGAAATAGGGATTCATTTTTATACCTATATATAGATTATATAGCCGCGCCCAAAGGCGATATGAAAGGCATTTGTGGACTACTCTCATTAAAAAAATAGTTATATCAGTTATAAATATCATCATCATTACCCGTTTAACGTTCGCATAGCTGGGACACAGGGATTTCACTCTTAGCGCGAGAGATTAGGCCTTAATTCGCCACGTGTCATATGTATGTCCTTTAAACTCTTACTCGTTTAAAATATTGTCACACTAAAATATTATAATGTACAATCATTAAATTACGCAAAACATAATACGTACGCCATTATAATTCAACCATATTTCTTGAAGATTCCTCCGGTGAATCAGTTTGGCATTTATATTGCAGACAAATTTAAATTAACCGGGCACTTTTAATTTACCCCATTCTCTTTAAGTGCAGCAGCGGCTAGGCAACTTAGATAAAAACCATACATCTTTTTCTTATTTCCGAGGTCTATGATTCTGTTAACCTTTCACTTACATTAACCATCGCCTTTATTCCTTCATTTATTGGCTCTATTTACTCGTAGAACTATCATTTAGAGAAAGAGCCAAATCGTCAATTCATCAACACCCTACCCTATTAACGTCGCCTATTATAGGCACATATTCCATAGTAAATAATATAAAAATGTCTACAATTTTATTTTCTTTGTTATTTGTGGTGTTGGTGGTGCCATAATAAATAAATAAATATATGAGTATTCCAATTATGAACAAGTCCTGAGCAAAAACGTAACACTTGTTAAAACAGTTCAGACTCTAACAAATAAAAATAAGGATTACATCAAGCAAATATCAAATTTAAACGAAGAAAGGGAGAAACTAGAACATAAGGTTAAGCTATGCAAATCTGACTATAAAAAAAATACAACACAAGAAATCCTTAATAATGCTGACAAGCTCAATATATCTGAGCTTTGCAAAGAATTAAAAATGATAAGAAATGACTTAAAATTTAAAAATGCTGAAATTAAAGCTCTGCGTAAGAAGAGTAGACACCAGAACACACAATGCGCTGACAAAAAATGTAAATTAGGTGAAGATCCCAAGGTTTTATTAGAGCTTAAATAAAAATACTGCGAACTATTAGAAAAACATTAAAGACATATAAAGGAACTTAGTGAAAATGAGAATAAGCTTCAAGGAAAAATAAATTCACTGGAAATTACATGTGCTACAATTAGAAGTTCATTCGACAGTGTAAGCATTCAAAAATACAATACAGAGCAAGATAATCAAGAACTGGTTAAAACCATTGAAGAACTAGAGAATGTTTTAATAGAACAAGACAGCGTTTCCTTAACTAAAAATTATATTACATCACAGGTATCAATACCTCAAACGCCGAGTAAAGATATTAAAAGAAACATAGATACTATAGTGATTGGAGACGAATGTATATGAGGATTGAGGACTATAATTCTGAACAATCATAAACTTTCAGTATGTTGCCATGTATGCTCACAAGCTTCCAATAAACATCTTTTTGAGAAAGCGCGGAAGATTGCCGAATCTGACAAACCAAAAACAATAATTTTGGTTACCAGGAAACCAAACAAAAAATACGTTGAAGAAATTATCAGCCTCAATGAATGTCTTAAGGTGATGAACATCAAACTGATATTATGTACAAATCTGCGATATTACACAAATGATATGGAACAAAATAGACGGAACAATGATCTCATCAACAGTAAAAATATATTGCTGGACAAATATTGTTTTTATGGCGAAAACATACATATAATCAACCAGAGCTCAACAGGACACAAAATGACGGAGATGGAATTTAAATCAGTTGTGACTAAGTATATAGCGGTATACTCAAACAATTTTTTCAGGTATTCTCGACGTAGCTCGTAACGCGTGCTATAATAAGTCTTTGGAGATGAATAAGAATGACAATTACCTCATACTGTGTCACCAAAACGTTCAAGGGCTGGAGAAGAAAACACTGGACTTAAGTATATATCTTAATACTAACAACATAGATATTTTTTGTGCTACTGAAACGTGGCTCAATAATCACAACGTACCGACCTGTAATATTAAAAATTATCAAATTGTAAGTACCAGTAACCGTAAAAATTTTGCAAGAGGTAGTGCTATTATTTATGTAAGGAACACTATAAGGGCAAAAAACAGGCAGGACATAGTTAAACTTTCTGTGGACAAAGTATTTGAAACATGTTGTGTGGAGCTAGATGAAATGCTTATTCTGGCTGTATATAGATCACCGTCAGCGAGGGTTGGGGATTTCGTAGATAGACTAGAAGATTGTTTAACTCATATAACGCGCAATAGCAATAAAACAATTGTTATATGCGGAGACTTCAACATACAGTTCCCAGTTGATAGGAACGAAAGTAATGATTCTTCTAATCCTTTGTGTGACCTTATGAATAGTTTCATGTTAAAACAAAAAATATATGAATATACAAGAATAACTATGACAAATTCGTCTTGCATAGATAATATTTTTACTGATGGTATTACTTTTGACTCGAGGGTAACAAATGGCATAAAATCAGACCATTAAGCCCAAATTATAAAAATAGTTAGTATCAGTAAACCTGTAAACAAATTGAAAACAGTCATTTGTAGAAATATAAGCCATGCACGGATTCAGAGACTTAGTTAGTTAGTTAGGGGGGCCCTGTTTTTCCGCACTTAGACTCAAAGGTGGTCCATTGTGCGTGGAGATTCAGAGACTTAAAGAATCTCTAAATAAAAGATTTCATGATCAGTTCATCCCACAATACGAAGAGTTCTTCGACGCTCTTATGGAACAATTAAATTGTAATTTGCCTCTGAGATCGAAAGCAGTAAAATCCGATACATATTTGAGAGCTCAAAACTGGGTAACAAAAGGCATATTAATATCACGGAAGAAAATGTTCGAAATGTATTCATTGCAAGCGATAAACTTAAAGAATATATAAGATCATACAGTAAGATATTTAAAAAAAGTTAGTATGACAGCAAAACAGTTTTCTCTTAGAGACAAGATATTATGTTATAAAAATATAATTAAGACAACATGGTCAATTATAAAAGAGACTACAGGTAAAAATTTAGATTAAGAGGTAGATGACATTGAACTATATATTAAAAAAGGTGAGCTTTCAAATGATAAGACTACGGTATCTAATTTTTTAAATGACTTTTTTGCTAACATCGCGAAGGAATCAACAAATACGTTGAAACCAAATGTAAAAATAGTGTTACATGTGTTATATGTGGACATGTTTATCAAACAGAAGGATATAACTATAACCAAATATCGTAACATATTTTTTAATACTAACTTCGCAGAGGTAAAATATATAATAAAGAGTATTAAATCTAAGACATCAAACGACTATTGGAATTCTTTCTTCAAAACTCCTCAAGAGTCTTATCTTATTACTTTGGTTGACAATCCTGACATCTACATGTTTGCTGATGATATTTCTCTATTGATAAATGCCGACAAAAACACTGATATACCAACCATATTAAAAAGCATTACTGAAAATCTGACGAAATGGTTTGAGGCTAACAACCTTTTACTTAATATTAACAAAACGAACCTAACTAATTTTTCTCTTGTGACAAATGAATCTAACCAATATGAAATAGACAACATAAGTAAGAGTATTGGAATGAAAGCCACTAACTGTGTAAGATTTTTGGGAATTGAAATGGACTCTAAATTAACATGGAAGGCTCATACCGAAGCATTGGCAGGAAGACTGAGCTCAGCATGCTATGCTATCAAAAAAGTTAAAGAACTTTGTGGGTTAGGTTCCTAGTCTTATGACGTATGGAATTCTTGTCTGGGGAAATGCAGCTTCGGCTCAAAGAATTTTCAGATTGCAAAAGCGAGCAATCAGATCGATACTTGGACTAAAAACTAGAGATAGCTGTCGAAATGTTTTCTCAAAATTGGGAATTTTAACTTTTACTGGGGAATAAATCCTGCAATGTCTCTTATTTGTAAAAAAAATAGGCAAAAAATTTTAACATTGTCGGCAACACACAATTATAATACCAGACCTTCGGCATCCAACATGTAGATTATCGAAAGTCAACAAAAGCTATGAATGTATTGGTATAAAGTTATTCAACAAATTAGATGCTAAGACTCGGAACTTAGATATGATACCTTACAAAAATACTTTAAAGGCCTTACTTGTAAAAAAGTCTTTTTATACCATAACCGAAGCTTTAGAGGTAAGTGAATTGTTTTAGAAAGTATTGATTAAATAAATTGACTGGTATGACATTTTCTATAATTTATAGGTAAACCGTGATGAAATGAAATGTATTTATTTGACAAAAGTATGGTATAATAATATATGTTTAGTTTGATTATAAGTAGAGATACGTAAATTTCGTTTTTACGAAATAGAAGCGATAAATGCGAAATTCACGAAATTTATGCGATAAATGCGAAATATAATATTTTCTGTATTTAATACTTTTTCGACGAAAACATTGTTAAACGCAATAAAAACGTGAATATTCTAATATTACATACTAAGGTTTGTTTGGAGAAAAAACCAAAAGCATTTTGCTAAACGAAAATGGTGAATTCCATCAAGAGCACAGTAATATGCTGAAGACAGCAGCACAGAAGAGCTTGGATAAATTGTCTTCACATATGAGGTCCAACCCAACAAACGATGCCTACCTGCATATTGGCAAATTATTTTGCCCATCAGTAGCAGCGGCCGTGACCACATCGTCTCTGGACACCAGCTCAACACTTGAGAGCTTCTCCAAAATACCATTTTTCAGGGATATACAACAGGATGAACTCTTAAGTGGATATGCTCACTTCCATAGACAACTCGTTAATGTGGTTCAGCAAGAAACTCCTGTGGACGTCATGCAGATTTTACTTGCATCAAAATGTTGCAACCTGAGGTTCGCGAATGCAGCTATACAAAGTCTTCATAGCCCAGTGAACAGTGTAGATGCTGAAAGGTATTTCAGCATGTACAGTGTCGTCATAAATGACAGAAGGCAAAGGCTGAAGCAAGAAAATATAGAGACCACGATGTTAGCTTTTAACTAACTTATTTAATAAAAGTAGTAGTAGTAATACAAAAGTTGGTAATAAATACGATTTTTAAATAATTTTTGTTTTTTTATGCGTAATAGATGCGAAATTTTGGATTTTTAATTTTTATTTATGCGAAATTTTGATTTTTTTGTTGCGAAATATACGTATCCCTAATTATAAGGTTTTGATGTATTTTAAATTAATTATTTTATATTTTGACGATGCCCCTTTACAGCAGAAAAATTATTTAATTTTATTTTATATAACTTTATTATTTAATTTGTAAGTTATTATTAATTACTTTATTATAGTGTGTTTTTGACCTGTCTAAGTTTTGTGTATGCAAACTATTGATTTAAATAAATTAATATGAATATAAAACGTTCCCAACGCTGGGACATTCTCACATGTCGAGAGAGATTCAGCACGTTGTTGGTTGGTGAATGTCACATGTCTTTCAAACTCTTTAAAGTTGACAGAACATGCCGATTTTCTCACAATTTTTGCCTTCACCGTGAAAATACGTGATTTTTAAAGTTCACATACATTTATCTGGTAAAACTTTCGGAATAAAAGAAGAGTGTGCTCCCACTTAGCCAATCGTCAATTGGCGTGTGGAAACCTGAGAAGATAACAGGTAGCGACTCACTAGATAGTCGCTCGCTATTCTAGTGGCTCGTTACTAGACACTAGAATGTACGACCAAGGATATGTAACAGATAATATTTCTATCTGACCACAAGACAAGTATATCGTACCTATTATTTCTTCAATCCTATTTCAATTATTTATTTAATTATGATAATTGTTTTCAAATAGTGTGAAACTGTTTGTACTTAACATTTATGTAATGTTTTGTATTAAGTACAATAGCTACGCAGAAATTCCCATATAGTAATCTGTGAGCAACGGTGTTGATTATGGTTAGAATACTATAAGCTTATCAACACCTGGGTGTCAAAAATGGGTGTTTAAGATTATTTAACTAGACTATGGTATAATTGTTTGTTGTTCTAAATAAAGAAAGATAAAATAAATGTAAGTATATGTGGTAACTTAAAGATGTTAACGGATTTGAACGGTCACGGCAAATTCAGCGTGTCAAGGGGGGCAAATTGCGATTACCGTCTTAAGACCAGATTTTGAATTATACAAAAACCTTTGGCTTCGTGACGGTTTTTGCTTTATTTTTAAATTTTATTCAGAAAAAATTAAGACACATCCGTAACCTACGCGCACAGGATTCGAACCTGCATCTCCAGGAATGCGCCCTGACCAATTACACCAATGCGTCATCACGTGATAGGTCGAAATTTTTCTGAACTTTGTATTATCTGTATGGTTTTTTCTTTGATCATCGACTGTACGAATTTTGGTTAGATCCGATTAGGTTGAGATGGTGCCGTCTGGACAGATCCATTTATTTTAAGGATATCCACGAACTCACGAACTTAGGACGGTATAGGTAGCAGTAGGTTATACCCGGCTGCGGTAACCTTGTTGAGCCACAATTGGTAAGATGACTTAAAAATAATAATAAGTCCGTCATTAAGAATATAAAAAGGAGTGGCATCATTTTTACTTGCTAACGAGAAATCATTATGATTGTACATTGTATGATTGACAGTGCATTGATGTTTTTATGGATGACACGATTATTTTTTTAACTTTCGCGTGACGTAAAGCTTTCGTGCGATTTGTACAAAATGTTTACATCACAAGCACCAGAACGTTGATGCTCTATATCTTGGCATTTTCTTGTTAAATGAATAAGGTGAAAAATAGAAGTTTTGGACGGGCTCATATATTTCTATGTAGTCATCATGGATATCATAAACTTTATTTTCAGTATGAATAGTTATGTAATATGTTCTCATACTAGTAAAATATATAACGGCGTCAGAGAAAAGAGGGGGCTCATTTAATACAGGTTATTAGAACTTACCAGAGGAGCTCCTAAAACCAGGTATAATTTGAATTTTGTAAGATTGTCATTAACATTTTCGATTTCATATTTTTATTGTAATAATAAATATTGTTTCAGAACGATCTCCACCGCGCCATGCAAAAGTCTCAGTCGGCACTTTCACAGCAGCTTATGATATTGTGCGTGACACTCCTGTGCCTTGTTTTTACAAGGTAAGTAATGTGAATTAGATTCAGACCTATGTAGGTAATACATGCGAAATTCGGAGAACAACTGACCCTCCTTTCATTGTCAGTAATATATCAAGTACGGATCCAATCGCACTCGTTTTGGTCCGTCAATTTATCGAAAATGCTTAAATGTTAGGGCGTGCGATAGAAACTTGGTATAGGTAAATTTTTTATCAGCGAGCGACCTAGTTTCATTCACTTGACTCCTTATCTTAACATTAGATTTTAACCTTTAAAATAGTGATTTAACTCAATAGAAGGCTCCGACCGATCCGTTATTAAGACAATATAGAACAATAAAAAAGAAGACCAATGATGAAATATACATACAAGTATCCCTAAAATGCATGGGATTACAAATGTTGTAATCTCCAACAGTCGTAAGTGGCAACTCGTGGTATTTAAGCGGAAGGGGTGTGCTTTACACGCACCAAGCGAAAATATTTTATTCTACAACATTTTGATTTCGAAAGTCTTCCAAATCGAAAAATCATAAAACTAAATAATTATTCTCGTTCGCCTAGCGCGCGCCATTCCTTTTCCGCTTTATATAGGTAACAATTTTGAAACACCTTGTATACCAATTTTGAAACACGTCTCATCAACTTCCTTCCCTTGTTCCTCAGTATTAAGGATCGGCATAACATTTAACGGAGAGAGGGCGCAACTGTGCCACGGTTTACATCGGCTCTATTAAAAAAATCAATAAGAGTATTCTTGAAGTATATCTGAGCCAAATAAAGTGTTATTGGAAGAAGACTTGGCAAATCTCGTGATTTTTTGAAGTCAACAACATAAAACAGCAGTAACGACAAAATCTGAAGAAAGTTATGTGGCAAACAAACACTAGTGACTGTGATGCTTTTCGTGCTTATTACCTGCTAAAAGTCATATTGGCTGGGCTTTAATTAATTATTCTGTGTTAGCTAGTGATCAAGAATGAACTGAAGTGCTACAAAGTACATTTTAGCTAAAACATAACCTCTTGTTTCGACAAGAAAGCACGCCTTCATTCATTAAACTTTTACATAAACAACGCCATCTGTTAAAATAACCACGTACTACTTCATAGTCCGATAACACTCCTTGGGTTCTGTCAATTCTGTGACATTGCATCGATCGTTTCCGTTCAGCTCAAAAATACCAAATCACAGCACTAGAGGCCGACACATAGTTACATGTAAACAAACACAAGGAAAATCATGGACGAAATTCTAAAAGCGCTCAAAAGTATTCAGCTGGACTTAGATGAACAAAAGAAAGCGATTCGAGAAAGTGGAAACAATGTGACAGAACAAGTTACAGAAAATATAAATTAGAGGAAAAATTTATTGCATGGCAAGAAAAACATGAAAAATTAAAGGAAATTGTAGACAACCAAGAGGAAAGGATATATACGCTCGAAAAGCAGGCGAGACAAAGAAATATAGTTTTCTTCGGCATCGAAGAATTATAATCTTCATATGATACACTAGAAAAACATGTGCTCAAATGGATAGAACAACATTTCTCACTCAAACTCTCATATAGCGACTTACAATAAAATAAAAGATTAGGCAAGAAAGGAGATTGACCACGCCCAGTAGTGGTATCCTTCTTTAACCTGGGCATAAAGATCAGAATATTAAAGCAAAAAAGAACTTTACAAGACACAAGCTACTATATGAAAGAAGACTACCCTAAGCATGTTTTAGAAAAGAGAAAACAATTACAAGAACAGTAAAAAACAGAGAGAGAAAAAGGAAATACAGCTTTCTTAAAATATGACAAACTGGTCATATTAAAACAAACATCCAAAAGAAAGTTTTCTCCTTCACCAAAAAAACCTACCGTGGACATGCCAAAGGGAGGAAACACACAGACAAACAAAAATAACAAATTACAACAGCATGACCTTTCGGTGAGAAGAACAAACAGCATCTCAGAAAGAGTAAATAAACCGAGCATGCTCAACTTCTTAAAGAATAAATGCATTGCAATAACTCAAGAAACCTCCACAGAAAATGCATAGCAGTCAACTGCCCTCCTCCACACAGATTCAAAATAAAACATTCATATAACAAAAGCATACTAAATCCCCCAACCCTGTTGGTCACCGTGGTGGATTATGACAATAACCCTCCAAAGAAAATCACATATTAAAAAATCAAAAACTTCAAACAAAATTACCAAACATACAATGATATGAAAAGTGATCTCAAGACAGACAGCCGGCTCAAACTAGACTGACTGAGCATGAGATAGAGATACCCGTATATGGACATCTTTGGAGGAGGCCTTTACCCAAACCGGGGTTCTTGCTGAATATTATCTATTTACCATAAGATACGTTACGTTTTTCATTATAGCTAAAGATTAACAAAACTAACATTTAAGTGCTAACTTTATAATTAAAAAATAAATTTAACTACTTAATTAAAATATAGAAAATTTCACAGTGAATTGAAAACTTTGTTAACTATGTAAGCAAGAAATAAAGGGCTTTTATTTTTATTTTTTTATTTTATTTTATTTTATAACATTATATTTTGTTAACATTTCCCTCAATCACGTTTTATTTCAACACTCACTCACTCCTTTCGTTTACATAGTCACCTTCCAGTGCTTGAGTAATACACATTCACATAGTTAAAAGCTATTACTTGTTCTGTAACAAAAGTTCTGTTACAGCATTTAATAATGAACCATACCGACGCCTTACTAATAACTAAACCAACTAACAGTAATAACATATAACTAAAATAACGGAATTACTAACTGAATCATTATAAACTCGCAAAGTTTCTGGAACGGGGTCGTTTAAGTTACTAATGATGACTTTATAAGATAATAGAACATCCTTGAATGTTGAAGTTTTGCGTTTGCGAAAGAAGATAACTCTCTCGGTTTGTTGAAATGTTATTTGAATTCGAAAGTACTACTACGTGCAAAAATTCCCAGCTAGAAACTATATTTAATTGCGGCTAGCATTCACTTATCCCCGTCGTTTACTTAATTACATCATCATCATCACCCTTTTAACGTTCCCACTGATAGAACAGAGAGACTTCTCTATTGACGAGAGAGATAAGGCCTTAATTCACCACGCTGGCCAAGTGGTCAATGCACATTTCCTTCAAAATCTTTGAAGATATCAGAACATGCCGATCACGATGTTTTTGCCTTCAACATTGAACTTTGAACTTGAACCCATGGCCTTCGGAACGAAGATCGAGTGTGCCACTTAGCCAACACGGCATCTTAATTACGAAGTGACAATATCTATTCTTTTACTAGATTATGCATGCTAAATTTATATATGTATGAGACTTCGACATTAACTTTCAGCAACACATAAAAATGTAATTTCATTGTATTGTTTTGCATGGATACAAATATTAATTATGTTAATAATGTCGAACTATTCACAGTGTTTTTACCTAATCAACATAACTTTAGTTTAGGTATCGACTAAAACTTTTAATTAAATTAATAGCTGCCGCTTAATCCATGAGAATACTTCAATTAAAGCCATAGAATGTAACCTTCGGGATAAAATAATTTTAAAGTCGTATACAAACAGTGTATGTCTTTCAGTTGTTTAAACGTATGAATCATGGAGTTTTATTAAATTATTTTAATTCTTATAAAATAGATAAAATCCCAAAACAGTATAAAATTAACATGCTGCCACACCCCGAGCCACAGGTGCGGTGTTTGGCGTTCATATTGCTAATTACACTAATCACCACATCACCTGCTTAAAATGTTGACAAAGTAAATGCATTGAACTGAATACGCCCCATCTTAGACCACATCGTCACTTTAAATCAGGTGAGAGTGTGGTCAAATGAAAGCTTATCTAGCATAAAAATATATATACAATAATTTAAATTCTACTTGAAATTTAAAGTAGAAAATGAAAATAAAATAGTTTATTTCTAAAGTAAATTACTTTGAGAGCCTCTGTTAAGCACTCGATATACATGTGCATGTGTTAGGGGAATCTCGAAAGCTATGACACATACCATCAGGAGAGATTGTCAAGGTCTATTCTAAATTAATTAAAAACAGCAGTTTTAAACAATATTTTTTTTTAATTTGACTTCCATCTAATTGCCTCACTAATTGCTTAAGATAATGTTGATAAGAACAAAATAGAACAGTTATTCGTTCTATTTACACACCGACAAATTTATAACAAGCTCGAAGTAAGTAAAATACCATGGCAAGAGAACACATAAAATTTTTTAGCAAACGTATTTAATTTTTCAGTGTTTGCGGTATACAGCACTTCCAGCGCGCTGGTCATCGCCACTTGAATCTGTTCCAAGCGACGTACTTCGTGGTCGTCACCTTCTCCACGGTGGGCTATGGGGACTTCGTGCCGGACATTTGGCCCTCACAACTGTTCATGGTCATCATGATTGGAGTTGCGCTTGTGGTTCTCCCTACTCAGGTTAGTGGCAAGTGCTCCATCATCATCTGCCTCTCCCACACGAGTCAGCATAACATGTTTTTAGCTTCCATTTGCCTCTATCACCCGTCACTCACAGCTTTCTTACAAATTTCCCAGGCAGTAGAAGCTTCCCCACAAAACTACTTACATCATTTTACTTGCGTCAATTTTAAGGGCCACAATAACAGACGTTTATGTTGACTAATACTTGAGTTTGTGGTATTTGTTTGATAAATATCAATTGATTGCTGATGACCAAATACAACAGTTTTGATGTTTGTACTTTGGCACTTCTTGATTTACATACTCGTATATTACTATTTCTACCTACTTGCACCGCAGATGGGTTTGTGCACACTGCACCTCTGAGACATTCAAGGCCATCAAGTCATCATCAAAATGACTGACTAATCGTATACAATTCTCACTAAAAACTGGACAAACACGGTCATTTAAAAAAAACGTGGTTTTACATTGCAGTTCGAACAGCTGGCCTTCACATGGATGGAGCGGCAAAAGCTGGGCGGTTCCTATTCCTCCCACCGCGCCCAGTCTGAGAAGCACGTAGTCGTCTGCTCGACTACCCTGCACGCAGATACGATCATGGACTTCCTAAACGAGTTCTACGCGCACCCCCTGCTGCAGGACTACTACGTGGTTCTGCTGTCTCCGATGGAATTGGACACCACCATGAGAATGATATTGCAGGTTAGGAAAATTCACTGCCACAATGTATGATATTTTTTATGGTGTTCTAAGACTTATGTCGATTAATATGCTAATTTAAGCCATTTTGCTACGAGCTTACGAGTTGAAGGATTAAACCCACCATTATTCTTCCTCTAGTTGGATTTTTTTATAAATATCCGTAATTTAAAAGAAAAAATACGCTAAATTATCATGATCCCGGCTATCCCGAATGAGGCTATACTTTATCTGGAAATTATATGTCATTTTACAGGTACCAATCTGGGCTCAGCGAGTGATCTACATTCAGGGGTCATGTCTAAAGGACACCGACTTGATCCGGGCGCGCATGAGCGAAGCGGAGGCCTGCTTCATACTCGCAGCCAGAAACTATGCAGATAAGACGGCAGCTGATGAACACACCATACTGAGGTCAGTTAATTATGGATACGTATATGTAAACTAGAAGGGATTTTACATCCAAAACGTAGTGGTTCACTGTAGGCCTTGTAAATAGATGATATACCCTTAGATCACCGAGCTATAAAGAGGACTCTGTTCAGGTAGGTAAATACAGTACCTACAGTCGTTTAAGGTAGCCTACCGGTATACATTATACGGCATAAACAACCGATTAATCTATATAATATACATATAAGAAGTCGTGTGCGTTACAGCACTTGAAACTGGGGAACAGCTGGACCGAATTTAATTTTTTTTTGGTCTACTTATCTCCGTCCGGAATAACTATAAAAAACGTTGAAAAATAACATTTTTATTATTTAACATAAAATTGGGAGTAGGGTACTCCTACCCTAGGAGTGAGATCGGAGGTAGGAATGGAAAGTGGTAGCCGGAGCAGGAGTTTGAATGGAAGAAGGAGTAGAGGTAGGAATAGTGGTAGTAGTAGGATAGGAGTAAGATTTGGATTGAGAGTAGTGTGGCTAAAACATGTGTGATGATCAAGTTGTCTAGAATTTTAACAGGACACACATCATTATTCACTTGTTTGATACTCTTCAATACTTTAGTACCTAATGGTTCTTGGCAAGTTCTAACATGCTAACAAGATTGCCCATTCTCTTAGGTCCTGGGCAGTAAAAGACTTCGCGCCGATGGTACCACAATACGTTCAAATATTCCGGCCCGAAAACAAACTGCATGTGAAATTCGCGGAATTCGTCGTGTGCGAGGATGAGTTCAAATACGCGCTGTTGGCCAACAACTGCACTTGCCCCGGCGCCTCCACCCTCGTGACTCTGTTGCTGCATACCAGTCGAGGACAGTAAGTTATTAATTTTACAATCCTGATTAATGAAAATACAATTTTAGTATCATTTTCTTGTTAAGGCGGCAGTGTCTGGTTAAAGCGCTTGTTAAGATGCGCAGGTTGTTAATACTTAGCACTGTGACTTGCCCTTATTCCACATTGCTTGAATGGTTTTTAACATGTTTGTAATGAATATACATACATTCAACGAAAAAATACAATTTGTCAGATATTTTCCATAGGCAAAAAGGCCGCACTAACTAATTCGCGTTATCAGAGTAGATATTTCACAATTCAATCCTTTATTTAAAAATCTGGTGGAGTACGGGTTACATTGTTTCTGGGTATCTAAAAATCTGGGAACGTCAAACTTGGGTAGAAATTGTCAGAGGTCCAAGTGAGAATCGACACTGATGGCGGTATTCATATTAATATACTCTCATTAATAAGGTATACTATTGTATCCCTATTGGTACCATTATTCATCAGCACCAGTAGACCATAAGATGCAAATATTCAAAATTTCAGAGAAGGTCAACAATCCCCCGAAGAATGGCATCGCCTTTACGGAAAATGTTCTGGAAACGAAATATATCATATAGTTTTAGGCGACAGTCGTTTCTTTGGAGAATATGAAGGAAAGAGCTTTACCTATGCCAGTTTTCACTCCCACAGAAAGTAAGTCCTATTATTATTCCAAAAAAAATGCGAACATGATGATGTACTAAGACCCTATTCATTTTAAGGTACGGCGTTGCTTTAGTAGGAGTACGACCATCGGAACTGCCGGAATTTTATGAGGAAACGATTTTATTAAACCCTGGTCCCAGGCATATCATGAAGAAAAGTGACACTTGCTATTACATGAGTATAACGAAAGAAGAGAACTCAGCTTTTGTAGTAGCAGAGAAGCAGGCCGACCAAAGGCCTGCTATACCAAAAGACCAGACAGCATGTAGCTTCCTCTCGGCTGAAAAGAGGTCAGGTGACGCAGAGGACGGGTCTGGCCAGCCGAAGAAACCAGACGGTAGTAACGTCGTTCAGTACGACCTCCCACAAGTGATTCTGCAAGCTCCCTCGAGTTCCACACCCAACGCATCGCCATCACGCATCAACCAAGCTAATACCGTATCATCCGCTAATTTAATTGTTGCTAGCTGTGAGTGTCCTGGTTTGATTTACACGAAAAATGAACCGAATTTATCACTTATTTTTTTCGGTTTGCTTTTTGTTTAAATTCTACCCTTCGAATGCTAGTTGTCTGATGTGACCGCTTTTTTGTAAAGGAGGGGTCAGACAACGAGCAATTCACTCACTTTCTATCTTTTGAGTTAAAGAGACAGATTTTTGTATGTAAATATTTTTTCTAGTTGAAATCAATGTTTTGTTTTCGCATGCAGACAACGTGTGTCGATGGTAATCGAGTGTGCTTCCTCTGTTTGGATTAACGTGTGTACATTCATGTTTATTTTTCTTTTTGTACACGCTTGTTATAGTATTTAATTTTATACCTTTATTGGCCTTGTTCGACTTGACGAAAAATTAGTATTAGTATGGGGAGTAATATTCCTATTGCTAAAATATTAATAACTACCAAGAAAAAAAACTGGCATGGATTGGGAAAATTGAATTAAAACTTTTAAGTTTATGTTATTCTGTTTTCTTAAGCATGAACTTTAGATGGAATGAACTGCTCTTCAAATCTAAAACTATCGTAGGCACAAATATTAAACGTAAAAATATATATAATTGTCGCACACAGATGCAACTTAAATCTTTCTTGACGTTTAAATATTTTCCGTACAATTTTTGGTTTGACTGAAGTTTCATAAAAAATACACTATTTCAGCGAATGTTCAAATAAACTTCGGAAGTTGTTTTGTATTATTACTTAGTGTGCCTTTGAAAGGTCACCACACACACAGACACATATTGGATTGCGTCTTGTGGTTAGCCTCCACATTTTACAAGACTAACCAGGTATAAAAGCTATTGTTCAGACTTAGATGTTTTCAAAATTATTTTTCATTTTATAAGTCATTTTCAAAGATTGATCTCATCAAAGATCTGATCAAATAAGATATGAACGTTATATGAGGTTCAGCATTAAATTGGCATTCAAACTTTGACTATGACTGAACATGGCACCCACATAAATTAACATCATTGGCATAAAGATTAATTACTATCGCTAAATTTACAACTATTTGACTTTGAAATATATTTTATAACGAATCGAACGAAGTAATTTAGAATGTACTCTGACATATCGATATCGCAGGTAAATTCGGGGAAGGAACATCGACAACAGACTCAAGATCGTGTCTGAAGGATTCGCCTGCGACAGACAGCGCCACCGACAGTCATTTACTATTGCCTAAACCTGAAAATCCTAATTTACTTAGTCCTGATGCACTAAATCATCGTAAAGGTGAATATAATAAAACTATTATGTATCAACGCCAAAGGGCTTCAGTATCTATATACTATTATGAAGCATTTCTTTATTAAACAGTCTTGTCTCAACTGCTGGGCAACGACTGCCTCCGTATTTTGTCCGAGTTTTTTTTACACGACAATACACTCTTTTGGGATGGAATGCAATCAGTAACACTTTGTGTCCCTAAACCTCACGTGTTGATAGTACACAATCACTTTTATAGTGCTCAGAAAGCAATAAACCAATAAGTAATAAACAACTACATTAAACCAATAAACAACAAATGATTTCAGGTAGCCGCAGACCATCAATCCTGCCAGTACCGGACATGGTCACCAGCAGTCTGAACATAGCCACGGATAACCAGGATGAGGAAGCCGAGGTAGATGAGAGTGAGGATGAGCTGGACGATGACGTGCCCTGGCGATCCCCCTCAGAGAAAATTGCGTAAGCACATTCATCAAATAAGTGCTTCATAGCGTACCTACCAGCACGCATTTAAGTATCTCTCACCTTTTACATAGTTTTGACTGTCGAAAGCTAATAAGGTTAAGCTTTCTTAAATTCAAACAGGATGTCGATATTTTTTATATATTCTGCTTCTTAGCCTTATTATCTTACTTCATTATTACGCCGTAAATGTTCATTTTAGTAGCGACTACATAACTTCGTAGCATACAAATTCACCTACATGGACATACACAAAATTTGAAGCAATATATTTGAAAATTCAATATACGTATACGTCAAAGCATTAAGAAATTTAGGAGCACATCTTTAATTTTAAATAGGTATAATACAAAGGAGCAACTTTTAATAGTGTCATTGCAAAACATATCAACTTATCAAACATTTTTATATTTTTTTTGCATTAACGATTCTCTACTTAGTACTACCTGATTTATGGGTGGACTATATACAGCAGTGTATACTATCGTCCCCTATATAAACCTATAGCTCAATAATCAATATAATAAATTGTTATCAAAATCAAATTAAATTATAAATCACTCTCGAAATTTGACTCATCGGTTACTACAAGCTTCACAAAAATCATTTATATCATTCATAAATATATCATTCAAAGTATATAAATAATCACTTTCATTTATTACTTTTTTACGTCACCATTCACTTCCATTACTCCTTTTATTAGATAGCAGAGGATCTCGCAAGATGCATGAATAGATTCTGCACAAATACGTCATTGTTTCAGTAAGTGTCCAGCTTTTATTCGATTTTTATTAACTCTGTAGTAGTCGCATTTTATTTTTTCTATCCATTTCTAATAATCCCATATAAAAGAAAAGATTGCGCGTTGCGTGCAAAAGAGGATCAAGCGAAACAAAGTGGTTTAGAGAGGAATCAATTCAAATATTAATATTTTAATCTTTCTTACTTATAAAACACTTTATTGGCTGGTTATTGTGTTATTATATTTAGGGCCTGTTTCACAATATCAGGGTTAATTAGCCAATGTCTAATATATAGAGCTATCAAGTCAACTGGCAACTGCCATTTACTAACTGACTGAGATAGCTCTATATTTTAACCATTGACTATTTTACTCGGAGATAGTAAAACGATCCCTTAGAATATTTCCCTTTTTATTCAAAGAATCAGATGAGCTCAATTTTCCACCTTGAATCGTCTTGTAACTAAAAGCTAAAACGAATAAAAAATTAACAACATTATTACTTGTATGCTTGTAACATCGCTTAATTTTTACTTTTTTACCAATACATAACCATACATATATACGGCCAACATTATCATTACGAAAGACAATTGTCATTTTAAAATTAAAAGTGTTTGATTAAACAGTTTTGTCTAGTAATAAAGCTGCCTGCTTGCCTGTTCAGTATATTATTTTATAACACTTAAATCGGCAGTTTACAGTGTTACTTATTTTAATAATAAAATTATAATGGGCTCTTAAACTAACGTTTTTGCAACTGATAGGTTCAATGAGTCTCGGTTTTCATCTGGAAGTTAGGGACTGTCTACACCAGCGAGAAAATCTCACGCCACGTAATTATATAAACTCTCTTAGCATGTATCTCCACACGCCGAAGATATAGCGACGCGGCGATGCGACAAGTGGTGGAGAGCTCAAGAAATGGCAGAGCATCGCGGCGAGCCTGTCGCTACAAGCGGCGCGCACGCATTGCACTCACTGCGACACATGGCGCTCTCAACGCTGCGAGCGCAGAACGCGCTTGTTGTCAGACGCAGGCGTCGCTTGCATGTACGCTGAATGCTGCAGGCACTCGTCGATTCCGTCATGAGTCGCGACGATACGCTGGCAGAATAATAGCTGGTTCGTGGAGATTACCCGACGATGTAAGCGCCGCGTGACGTGTCCGTCACGATTCTCTTTGCTCATGGAGACGGCCCCATGACTTATGTTCGTTTGAATTCTTAATAAGTTAAAATCACATTTAAAGAAACATAAGTGGAAAGGACGCAGGCAGTTTTCACTAGAAAAATCTAAGCACCGGGAAAAATAAGTAAATTTAAACAAAGCTCCAATAACAATTGTCTTTCCAAATCATAAACTAAGCACCCCTGCACCTAACCGTTAACATAGCTTGTACATAAAAAATGTAAAAGAACAACTTAGTACACTTACTAAAAGATATACCTCGATTTTTTTTCTTGTGCAATTGTGTGCATTGTGTATCTGTAAACTCCTGCGTAAACCCTGCACGGTCCCTGGTCCAGTGATGACGCGACGACTAGCAGCTTCACGTCGCTGGCTGGCAGTGACGTCCCGCACAGCGCGTGGCGAAACGATTACACGAGGTAAGACACTACTCATTCAACAGATCTTTCAATCTTTCCGTATGGAACGTTGCTACATTATTGAAGCTACATGTATTCCGACTCCTACTACAAGTTTGACTTCTATTCATTATTTCTCCTTTAACTGACAATGACAGTTTTCTATTTAAAATTCATTGTCAGTCTTCTGGAAATTATGTTGGAGATATTCATGTCCTCGCTCACGGTTAATGAAGTTTAATTTTTAATGTTAAGGGTCATGAAAACTATAAAATGCTTCGCTACGCTCATTGATTTATGTATCAATAGATTTTTTATATACTACATTATTATATTTGTTACTCTCTCTTTTTTAATGTGATATTTATTAATCACATAATTTACGTTCTCCTACTTTACTCCACGTCGGTTTCGATGACGGCGACCTTTGCTTCACTTTCTGTTATGGGAATGATAGATAATAATTTCGGTATATCGACCCGTACATATAATTTATACTACTCGTAACTTTACAAGACTGGAAATAAAAATCCCCATAAGAACAACTTTTTGTCCAATACCCAATATTCAATAATCAAAATGTGTACCTATACGCCATTTACTAATGACGGTAGGTATTTTCTATAAGCGTAGAAACTTTCTAATAATTCATTAAACCTTTTAGCTTGTACAAACAACCGTATAATTTCTGGAAAGTAAATAATATACCTACTATGATAGATGTCCTGCACCAGTAGCGACCGTACCGAATGCAGTGCTCATGCATAGAAAAATGTGTCTATGTAAATTGTGTAATGCATGTGGCTCGATTCGTATGTGATCTTCAATTATTAGCTTACTGTACAGATAAACTGGACCCTTTATAATATTATTAGTTATGAATTACTGCTAGACTTATTGATAGTTTAATTCGTCTAGTCATTGCAGGCAATTGATGCATTATGTAATAGAATCCAAGATTGTTGTTTTATGCTCGTCCGATACAATAATACAAGCTGTTTCAGGATTGTGAAAGGTTTCCCTCCCGTGTCGCCTTTCATTGGAGTAAGCCCAACACTCTGTTATCTGCTCAAAGAAAAGAAACCTCTTTGCTGTTTGCAACTGGCGCAGGTCTGTGAGCACTGTGCTTATCGGAACGCAAAGGAATACCAGTGGCAGAATAAGACTATAATCCTCGCAGCAGATTACGCATCTAACGGAATATACAATTTTATAATACCGTTGAGAGCGCACTTTAGATCAAAGACGTCCCTGAATCCGATTATTTTGCTCCTGGAGCGTCGACCTGATATTGCGTTCTTGGATGCCATTTCGTATTTTCCATTGGTGTACTGGATGCTGGGTTCCATTGATTGGTAAGTAGCGGTTCAGTTAATCACCCGTGAGCCCTACCACGAGTTGCCACTTACGACTGTTGGAGATAACATGTTGTAATCCCATGCATTTGACAAATTTTTCACAACATAAATGTAATATTTATCTGTCAAATGTATAGGATAACAACATGGTAGGGCTACTGTTCTTTTTATTATTAGCTAGATCGTCAATGTTGTGTGATTAGTACGGTAATACTTATACAAAGAAAACCTTTTTTAAAATGAAAAGTATAGCTAAAAACAGATTGTGCAATAAATTCGATGTCTCTACTTGTTTACAGTCAGTGTTAAAGTAAATCAATAATGTCATTATTTCAGTTTGGATGATCTTCTGCGAGCTGGGATTACATTGTCCGAAAACGTGGTGGTTGTGAACAAAGAGTTATCCAATTCTGCAGAGGAAGACAGTCTTGCTGATTGCAACACCATAGTAGCAGTTCAGACGATGTTTAAGTACATATTTTTTATGGCCTAAATAAAATTTAACTTAGAATTGATATACTCATCGCTAATTCAAGTTTATTTTAATGTAGTTCTGGCCTCAGCGAATAGATAGCGAAAGTTTTGTAATTTTTTGAAAATAATCATTGAAATAAAAACATCTAGATTTTGGAATAATCATTATTGCGACCTGATCACTTTTTATTTCAAAGCTAGCGATCAGAATTCCAAATTAATTGCTGAAACAAGAAGTGCGTTAAAGACAACATTATTTTAATTCATGACCAATTAAAGTCACCATCCATTGCTGTTGCGTGGCATGCCTTTACAAAATAATTAAAGGCTCATGTTGATTTTGTTCCAGGTTTTTTCCATCCATAAAGTCGATAACGGAACTTTCACAATCATCCAATATGCGATTTATGCAATTTCGCGCACATGATAAATACGCGTTGCATCTTTCAAAAATGGAAAAGGTGTGTGGCTGTAATTAAGTGTCTGCTGTTTTAAAAATATACCCATAAAACAACTCTTAGGGCTCCAAATGTTCCGAAAATAATATGGATTTTCTTTTCAGAGAGAAAAAGAACGCGGTTCTCATATTTCATACATGTTTAGGCTCCCTTTCGCGGCTGGTTCAGTTTTCTCAGCGTCAATGTTGGACACGTTGCTGTATCAGGCATTTGTGAAGGATTACGTTATAACGTTTGTACGCCTTTTATTGGGAGTCGACCAGGCACCTGGCTCAGGATTCCTCACTTCTGTAAGTTACAATATATAATCATTTTCATCACGAGCGAGCATGAGCAAATGGTATTTTTACGTGTCAATCAATACGCTATTTTGTTTAAAAAATGTTTGTCTACCAAAACATATATTATTTTCGTACATAATTTTTTGGATAATCAACAAAACAGTGGATTGATGTTTTAAATAAAGCGATATTAATAATAATGTCTCATCTACACACATTTGTCTAAATGAGACTGTCTATGTTTATGCGTCTTTATTTTAGTGTTCCAATTAGGTATGTTAAATGTATGAATGTTGTTACTATTTTATAACAGATGAAAATAACGAAAGAAGAAATGTGGATACGCACTTACGGTCGCTTGTACCAAAAGTTGTGTTCCACGACTTGTGAAATCCCCATAGGGATTTATCGGACCCAGGACACGAGGATGGCCGACGCATCTCACCACGTGAGTATGTCGCCGCGGAGCCCCACCAACTGGTTCTGGGCACGACTTGCGAGAATGCGACCATCGCGGTTTTCGGTGAGTTGGTTAACTCCTTCTCTCTCTCTCTCTCTTTGATTATTTATCTCCTCGCCATTAACGCCTGACCGCTATAGCAACATTTACCTTTCTTCTCACTGTTTTACTACTCAATTCCGAGAATAGTTTTGAAATCCAGCTTTACCACAGATGCTGATTTTTGGTTCTTGTGCAATGTGTAAAATTAGCAATATTTTGGTACTAAAAGTACGTCTAGTTTTAGGAGATTAGATCGCTACACTGAATTAGCAGATTATTCAATTACGTTGATCTTGATGGAACAGTCATGTGTTTGGTCATCTCATTCTGAAAACTATGAACTAGAGTGGTGAGATGTGACTTTTATTTATTTTATTTAACTGAGATACAGATATAATTTATATCTCATGTCTTAGATCTCCTTGGCGATTAGAGAGACATACCTACTTCTTAGACCTGAAATATCGCTACCAAGATCCTAAGCACATTGACTTAAACATGTATATGTACCCCATCAATGAGTGTATGTATCTTTACTCTGTAGTTACCTGTTTGTTTAATAACGTATTTCTATACACTCAAACTGTCGATCCACGTGCTTGTTTTTACAAGATTCTTTGCAGACTGCTAATGCTAGCAGAGTAAAACTTGCTTTTGCGTGTACACTACTACAACATACACTTGAAGAGAGATTTGCGCTGAATTCAACAGGGCGATTAGGCGTATTATTATTTAAAAATACTACTACGATAACTAACTCGATGATCGCAGTCCCGCCTCGATGTTGTCGATTATAGTGCTGTAAAGTGCATGACGTTGATTAGCGACGAGACGCTCGAATTGAAAACTCAGAATGAACCAGGACGATCGAGAAACCCGTCCAAGGTTCGCAGTACATTAGACTCAATCTTTGTGAGGTATTTGGATGTAGTAGTCATTGGATCATTGCAGCATGACACGTGATATGATAACACTAGCTGATCCAGAAGACGAAAATTAAAAAAAAATAATACTCCAGCGCACTAGATTCTGCAATCGCTTACGCTTGTTGCATGTTGTCATTCACAAAGTTTCCGATTTCCCTCCGGACAATGGTCTGGTCAGAAAGCCATATCGATACTGTAACGTGAGCTAAAAGTAATGATTGGGTATTGCTATTGTATGTTGAAAGCGTTAAACCATCGTGAATAAAAGCATTCAGAGAGAGTTAGCAATTAGGGTGAGCTATAGGACAGTTGCAGCAGGAGGCCAGCGACAGCGGGGAGGCGAAGAGCGCGTGCCGCGCCGGCGCGGGCTGCCTGGCCGGCTGCTACGGCGACCGAACTCCAGCGGTAAGACGGCGAACATAACAACTACAATAAACTCTCTCCAAATACTTCCTTCATTATAAACTTATACGATACGAAGATAATTTATTAAGTTTAGGGACTCTTTCACCATCTCCCGAATGACCGTAACTCACAAAAATAATCTATTTATACAATTGCTAGTATTTTTATAGTGATAAATTTATTTGAATGTTATTTTCCAAGGATATGGGGGATAAACTCTGAACTGTCAAAGCTGTGTTATCTTGTCTACATTGCTATGTTCAATTATAAAAGCGATCGTTTAACGTACACATTTATTGGCAACTAAATGTTGATAATATTCAAGTATTTGATATTGTTTTCAAGTAAGTAAAGACCTGATATAAATAATTCATTTTTAATACCTTGTCTAATATCACCTAGTTCTAGTCAAAGTTACTAACATTGTTATTTAGAAAAAGAGCTATATTGCTGTATTGCCATCTATTTAGAAATCACTTCTTTTCACTCACTACTATGATTGTATCACAGCTCAGATACAGTCATATTGTAAAAATATTACGTCAATTTTGTACTTAAATACCATAATTAACAAACACCTAGACTAGATCTAGAAATTAGATATAAATAAGGTTAGATAGCCATTGATCACACAGCAGTTTTTCTTATGGATTCTGGTCCCATAAAGCTGCAATCTCGAAAGGGGCATAAGTATATAATTTAAAATAATAGATCCTGTTTTTCCCTTATTTGCAATGAACTTTTAGATTGCACTTTCACATCACTAAAAAGTTAAAAGTGAAAACATAGTTGATCTCTTAACCTTGAAGTACTTACGTAGTTATAACCACGGATGGAGATAAATTTACTTATGTTTTGTTCACTAAGGCCATTATAGCCATGCATGAATACATTACGAAATCTAGGATAACGCTTCAAAATTCTATAATTCTTAGTGACAAGTATTGAACCGTTCGAAAATTTCACAGTATTGCACTAGTCTGACCGACGAAGCCAGGGACAATCATGCACAACAAATTGAGAGGGCTGAAATAGCCAACCTCGTGCGCTCTCGCATGGAATCTCTCAATCTGACTGGTATAGACTACGACGACGTGAGTGAGAAACGGAACAGCTTATCGTACGTCATAATAAACCCGAGCTGCGATCTGAGTCTACAGGAAGGTGATATCATGTGAGTGCCCTCATAGCAGAGTCAATGAAACTTATTTGATATTTGTGGTTGACGAACTTATCTTGATATTGAAGCTGTTCTGTGTTCATGTAGCCGATAAAGTGATTATATTACTGTTTATTTCAAAGGAACTGATTCAGCTGTATCAAAAATAGCTCACTTATAGCCTGCTATCATAAAAAGAATCCCTTCAACATCAATAACGTTGCTTATTTTTTATTTCAGTTACTTGGTACGGCCCTCGCCTTTCTCGGCTCAAAAGACCTTCGAGCGACACAACAGCCGTCGCAAATCCAACATCAGTTTTTGCTCACAAGCGCTGATACAAGCGCAGACGGGAGGCGCCAGCAGACGAGGTTCCACCATCGGCTCTACATTCGTACAACCGCGAGCCCCACCTCTCGCCACAACTAAGGCCAATTCTCTCTCTCTACCAGACAGTCCCACAATCATATCCGATTTCAGAGGTCGTTCGAATTCTCTCAGAATAGTCGACGATATATTACTGCGCAGGTCAAACTCCCTGAGACATGGTCTCAGCGGCGTCGGGAAACGCAGGAAGAGCAGTTTGGAGGAGATCGGCATATCGCATTTCAACTCGCTGCTGCAGCATCAACAGCAGCAGCAGTTACAAAATGCTAATGCTATAAAAATAGCACTGAACGGGAGCATAGGACTGGAGGTGACCCCGCCGGAAGAGCCGACGGACAAGCTGCCGGGGCACGGGTTCCCCCTGACTGGCTACCAGGAGGTGGCGGCGGCGCTGCCCTCGGCCTCGGTGGGGCCCGCGTTACCACCCAGCGCTCCCTCCCCGGACCCGCAGCACCTCCAGGGCACCATCGTATGATACCACCTCATGTGGGGACGCCGACTGAGTTCTGTCGTACGGAATAAGTGGTCTTAAATACTTCGAGTTCTTCTCTAGTGTCACTTTTTCTGAACTCGTGTTTCTGCGCATCATCTCGTAGCGTCTCCGCCTTGATCTTAATCTTACACGATATTGTTAGTAAGTGCGTGTCGGACTATGCATGGTTTGAGGTCCTGCAGTCAAATCACAAAGGATTTCCCAAGATGACATGATTATACTGTTCGGCAGAAAAGAATGCCGTATTGACTGCGGGACTTTCAAAATCACAATGACTTGAATTTTAAGAGCTGTGTAATGTAAGCGGGATCAATTAGTTTCTAGTAAGGGGTGTACGTTCACACGGTTTGAAGATGGATTATCTATACCTATACAAATCTATATCTTAACTTTAGCCACGAAATTAGATTTAGTTAATTATTTACAAACTGTAAACTTGTAAATTTATTGTTACTAATAGCGCAGTCCAGTCTACCTTTGGAACTTTGTATAACTACATACATCTTAAAATGATTTAATAACTATTAAAAAGTCCTAGATGTAAATATTAATTAAATAGACACCTATATAAAAATTAAGATAATTTATGTAAAATCAATTATTTACATTATTGAGATATACTTACTTAATAGTTTAATTCTATAGAATTATGGTGTAGGTATCTTCTTGGAGCAAGACCAACATTATTATAAAAAGTACATGTGCGTTACAGATCAACTCCTGTCTAAAATCTTAATTTCCAATGTAATTGTACTTGTAGTTGAGTTATTAGTTGTTAATTACAATATTAACTGGTGAAATTAGAATTAATATTCCGAAAACAAAATGTATCATTATTATAACTATATTGAAATATAAGAAATAAAAGCTACATATTAAAAAATAAAACAATTATATCACCATAGTCTTGAAGTTTCATTATTACAATTCGTTAAGCCCGAAGTTTACTTCCGTTCAGTTACTGAAGATCTTAAATAGCTATAAAAACTAAAACACAATACAGGAAATACAAATTTACGATTATCCCACTAGGCCGGCAATGATAAGTTTCCATATCATTTCACCAAATCCAGGATAAACTATTTACTTCAATAAAATAATTGAAGCGATATAATATCATAGATATTCTATAAATATAAATAATACATATGTAAAACGAAAATCTGAATGACTGAGTCACATATCAACGTAGGGCCTAAACTATAAGGGTTAGAAAATAGACATTTTGGCACAATCGACATGTCGAGCGGGTTGTTCGCATATTGCCAACTTTTGATTACTTGCACAGACATAAACAATTACCCAAGATTATCCACCAACAACTTGCTCCTCAATACAGCCTCACTGGACCGTACTACAAGTAATTACACACCGCCGCCAGTTCTCCGCCCTTCAACGCTCTATTGGGACAGATCTATCAATTCATAACGGACAGGACCATTCTCACGAACAAACCTGATATTGTACTGATAGATCGGTTAATGAGGAAAGCGATTCTTGTTGACATCACTATCCCACATGATGCCAATCTCGTGAAGGCTGAGAATGATAAGGTTAACAAATTTTACGAGTATCATGACTTGACCCGCGAGTTTGTCACCATGTGAGACGTGGAGTCGGCGATTATCGTCCCGTTCAGGGTTAGAATCAGGCTCTCAAAAATTATTGTCTATGGACGTCAAAAATATAGTATTTTGCTAAAAAAGATAGTACCTTGCCAAAAATTACAGAAGCCTTTTTTTAGGTGTAGATTTAAATAAAAAACATATTTGGACGTTGGATTGTTATTAAATAAATCGACAAAAGGCATAATTAACATTACTATGAAGGTAAAATAACCTCAATGTTAGCCAATTCTTCAATATTGGGTACATCGTCCTTGGCAACGATGCGACGTAACATGTCGTCAGACGGTGCAAAATCTGTGCAATTTTGTGATTTGCTCTTTTTTACGGCATCACAAGTAAGTAGTAGGGCATCGATGGACTGGGTTGCTAATTTGTTGCGTGTTCTGGTCTTTGTTAAATTCACTTTGCTAAAAACTCGTTCGCAATCGGCGTTTGCGTCAGGCAAGACAAGGCAGTCAAGCGCAAATCTGCTGATCTCTTTAACGGCTGGCTTTCAGAAATGTCAGACCATTTATTGAGTTTTGCCCAGAATACGTCAGGTCTTTTTTCCTCCTTTATGTCTTCGTCAATCTCAGCCAGTGGCAGCATGCGCCACTGATCATCCAAAACTTGTAGTGTTTGTAAATCTTGTAAGTCTATTACTCTGGGGAAGTTGGAGGCGATTGGAAGAATACTAGGTGTTCTTTCTCGCATACGTTGACTAAGGGCATTTTTGGGACTTAACAAGGAAATGCAAATTAACGCTTCATTACCGAAATCCCATCTTTTTTTAATTTGCAAAGTAGATGCTACAAGAAAATCTTTACATCTACTCAGAAATTCTTTTCGCCTGTTCATGTCTGCCTTTATTTCAGGTGTGTTGATTTTTGTAGCTACGCTTATTCCTAGATAAAGGAGTTCATCATTCAAGTGTTTCGTTTTGTCTTCTGGATTGATTTTCGATAGATCAGTTTGGTTGACATGCCCTCGATCCATAAAACAAAATAAAAAGTCTTTGTACATTTATTTTACTTTAGCATCCAGCTCTGTAACCACAACCTCAGCGGACTGAAAGTATTTGTTAAATATTGTAAATTATGGTAGCACCCAGGTCAGAAATTATATAATTTGATATATGGATCCCAAAGCAACTCGAGTATTCAGACAATGCCATATCAGTAAAATACAATTTCAAAGCATCCCAATTGCTTAAAACGCGTGCCACTACTTGCTGTAGTGACAACCATCTTGTTTGCGATGGATGTAACATTTTTTGTGGCTTCGGATCTAAGAATTCTTGAAATTGTTTCAGCGCCGCTGATCGTTTCGAGCTGTTGTGAATGAAACTAAATATGTTTCGTGCCAGCTGTTCACACCTATTCGGTAGTTTTTGACACGCTGCACTAGCACATAGATGGGCAGAATGGCAAATGCACTTCATAATAATAATTCCAGGGCAATCTTCTTTGAATCTGCTGGCAACTGAATTTGCGCTTCCCATCATTACATTACAGCCGTCAGAACCAAAACCGACGACATTTTTTAAAGGAATTCCATAATCCATTATGGATTTCTTTAATTTCTTATAAATGTTTTCAGCCGTCGCTCCTTCATTTACGGCGCTAGGGTCATAGTCACTGAAAATTTCGTGAAGGTTCCAAAATTTGCTTTCTATTCGGCCGGAAATATCGTGGAAAAATCTCACTACGACACATGATGCTTTAGAGGTAGATATATCGGTGGATTCGTCAGTCATTATACTGAACTTTGATGTTTTAAATTTTTCAGCCAACTCTGCTTTATGTCCTGGACCAACGCCTTTGTAAATAATCTTTGCAGTCTTTTTGCGAGTAATGTTTGTTTCTTTTAAGATTTTGGAATCAGGAAAGCATTATTTTAAAAGTTTACCGAGGTGATCAGCAGAATTAAAAGCTATGTTATGTTCAGTAAAATAGGCAGCCATCTTAACTTCAGCAATTTTTGCCAATTTGATCGTGTTATTTTCCTGCGATGTTGAGGAAGACGGAAAAAAGGAAGTGACTGGTTTTGCAGCACGGATCGATGTCAAATTTTTTAAATGTTTTTGTCCTTCAGAATGCTTTGATAAAACATGCTTTTCAGCAATCATAGAAGTATTACATATAAAATCATCTTGAGGATCATTAGTTAGCCATTTACTGAACTTTGATTCTTTTTCCCAGTCAGCTCTATATTTCTGTTGCCTATGTTTTTCTTTCACCACTAAATCGCCCCTAACGATTCGCTTCTTTTTTGGCGTGACCAATAATCCGTCGCAGACACTAGTTTATAAGATTCGTGTGTTCAGCGGAGTTGATGCGCAGACCCCCTATGCTAGCGGCATTGGCCAGGTCATCTGCCTTTACTTGCATATGTTCACGAGTGGTAGCTAACAAGCATAGGTCATCAGCGAAGTCATTGTCTTCGAGGGTATTGCCTTTCACTCAAGGTAAACCCCACCGCTCTTGACTTGTCATTCTACGTATTATGTCGTCCAGAATAATCAAAAACAGCAACGGTGACAGTAAGCATCCTTGCTTGACTCCAGCTGTTACGGGTATTGGCCCTTGTGCAATACTCGAAATGTAGATCCTTCATAGAGGCATCTAAACGAAATCTAGACGAAAATCTGGCATTTTGATTTCGGGCATAGTTTTGTTATTTACTAGATTTTCACCCGTTGCCCGCATTTGAACCGCAGTAATAAGTAGCCTATTCGTTGTGTGCGCGATGACAGCGCCCCTAGTGGCCGCAACTATTCAGGACTTGTCATCTGTCAAATCATGTCAACTAGATGATAAGATATCTTTGTGATATTGATTTTCGACTAGTTTTTCAACGAAATTGAAAAAAAATAGTGTAAAAAGTGAGTGTGTAAATTATACCTAGCGATTTTCTTCCTCGTGAAACATATGGATATTATAATACGTACGGGATTTGAATCGATAAGCATTAAATACATTTCCAACCTCAAACTGAGCAAAAAGGGAAAAAAATAGTATTACATGTGAGAGAAGTGGAGGAGCTTAGAACGAACGGGAAAAGCTTCTTAATAAGAGCTCGGATCATAAAACAAACGTCTGTGACACAAACTCCCTACAAAACATCATTAAATGTGAGTACATACCTACCTACATATCAAGTTATAGAAATAGTATATTTGAGTTAGCTTCATGTCAGCTTACATATATTAATTATTTTATTGTTTATTTTAATTCCAGATAAATTATGAACGTGTTGTTACAAATGTTAAGTGTTTACAACCAAAGTGGCAAGTGTAAGCATGTTGCTGCTTTGATACAATTCATCAACACAGAAGAGAGCTTATCAAAAACAAGCTGCGAACAGCAGTGGGGAAAACCCAGCACTCGACAATTTGTCAAAAATAAATATACTAAAGGTAGATATTTCGAAGAAATGTTCCCGCCAGTTGCAAATCATACCCGAAATTTCGCCTTCAACGAAGTGCAACCAGTATTGCAGGATTGACTTACATCCAAAATCACCTCTAAAATTAGCTCTTGAAGCAGCAGCAGCACAATCAAAAGATGCAAGTTGGGTAGAGGAAATTTTGAACAAAATTGAGTCAAATTTGGAGCGAGAAGACTGCATTGCATGTTTAACCCTTCGTATCACCATGGGACAGTACTGGCACATAGCTAATCTTTACGCATAAAATCTAAGGCAAACAACTATTTCCATTTTCAAATACAGCGCTCGCTCAGGAACATATCGAACATATCGCTTCAATGTTTATTACAGTTCAAACTCCATAGATGGCGCTTTTTCGTGACAAACGAAGTTAAATCGCACTTTTCGCGGGTTTTTGATTTGCATTTGTTTACAAATTTTGAAAATCTATAAAAAGTGTTTATATTGTGATAAACTGTATGTTAATGATTGAATCTACTAGGTAAGTGTATGTTTATTGCTATTTATTGTGTTTTTTGCATAAATTTCAGTAATTTTGAAAAATATTTGCCATTTTGTGTTTGTTCCCGTTCTGGTACATTGCATAACTAAGTGCATATAGTTTCATACATTGACCATTTTTATTTACTTGTGACAGGATGGCAAAAAAAGGTCTAGGAGAAGAGGAAATAGAGCAGTTTCTCTATGATTATGCAGAGAGTGAAGACGGATTTGATGGCGACGACGACAGCATCGCGGATCCCGATTTTATTCCGGATTTAGAGGTACCAATGGAAGTCGAGAATTTGGAAGAAGTTGATAATGTGGATATTGATACCATAATTGAAAACAACGAGAACTTTAGTGGTACTTCTGAATCATCAGCTCCTTCTGAAACTCTACCTCAACCAGGACCATCATTTCAGCCTGAAACATCAGGACGCAGTCAACCTAGGCAGAAATTGAATCTTCGTTGGAGAAAAAAGAACCTTGATCTAAATGAGCAGCAGCTCTGCTTTACAGGTGGTGAAGACTTATCTGCAGAGTTTCTAGAACTTGATAGTCCGGTACAGTTCTTTTTCAAAATCTTTCCTAAAGATCTTTTTGCAGAAATTGCCAGACAAACGAATCTTTACATCGTGCAGAAAGATACGAATATGTCGTTTAGGGTTACAGAAACTGATATCCAGCAATTTATCGGTCTGGTTTACATCATGTCGCTGGTAAATCTTCCAAGAGTAACAAAACATTGGAGTAGTGGCTTGGGAACATCTCTGGTAAAAGATACAATGCCAGTAAATAAATTTGAAAAAATAAGACGATTTATTCATTTCAACGACAACTCGAGCATGGCTCCTCGCGATCACGCAGATCACGACCGCCTATTCAAAATAAGACCAATTCTGTTGAAACTAAATGAAAGTTGCCTCAATGTCCCATTTGAGAAGTATCTGTGCGTGGATGAGCAGATTTGCTCAACAAAAGCATGAAATAACTTGAAGAGGTATAACCCTAAGAAGCCACATAAATGGGGCTACAAAATCTACGTCCTAAGCGGCGTAAGCGGATTTGCTTTCAAGTTTGAACAGAAACAGGAGCTGAAAACGTAGTTGCGCTGAATGAGCCGAATTGGTTTACATCATTAATGTTGTGGTCAGGTTAGCTCGTGAAATACCACGCAAACAGAAGTACCGCCTGTATTTTGACAATTACTTCACGTCCCTGCTTCTAATAGAATATCTCGCTAAACAAGGAATTTTGAGCCTGGGAACTATTCGACGCAACCGTATACCGGATTGCAAACTACCCACCGAAAAAGAAATCTCAAAAAAAGAACGTGGCTATTCAGTCGAGTATAGCCTCAGTTGAAGGAACAGAGATATCCACAGTGGCATGGAAGGACAACAAGATCGTTACACTTGCGTCCAGTTTTGTGGGAGAGTTACCAAAGTCACAGGTGTCTAGATACGAAAAGAGTCACAAGAGGTATGCGAGCATTGATAGACCAAACGTAGTCGCAGAATACAACCGCCATATGGGCGGTGTCGACCTGATTGACAGCATAATGGGTAGATATAAAATAAAACTACGAAGTAAGAGATGGCAGGTTCGTATGTTTTACCATTTTTTGGATCTCGCCATGTCTAATGCCTAGTTGCTATACAAAAGGGTTCGTAAAACCAAGCAAATGAATGAACCACTGCTGGCATCTGCTGACTTTCGTGAAGAGATTGGTACGGTACTCTGCAAGATGGGAACAAAAGCACACATACAACGCCGAAACATTGAATCAGACATCCAGGCCAAGAAACGGAAGGGTCCAGCTCAGTTCGTACCTCCGGCAGCTGTGCGCCAGGACCAAGTCGGACACTGGCCAGTATGGGTCGAAAAACGAATTCGTTGCAAGCTCCTTAAATGCTCTGGCAAATCGCAAACCATTTCTGAAAAGTGTGGGGTTGCATTATGCAACAATAAACAAAATAATTGTTTCAAAGCATTCCATACTTCATAGAGGAACACTTTACGGCGATGTTCCCGTTATGGCACACTCCCCTTTTTTTGATTTTGTGGGGTAAATAAATGATAATTTTGAAAATTAAAAAATACGTGTTTTTTTTCTCTCCAAATGCTACCACAAAAGCTACGTTTTATTGAAAAACATGTTATTGAGTTATAAAGGGTTAAACTTTTTTTTTGTGTACAGAGAAGAATGTGAAATAAACCAAATAAATTAAATATTAGATGAACAACTAAAACAGTTTTACCATACTATTAATTGAAACCACCGAGTGCGTTGGAAGTGGCAGACTGCCATATTTATTATCATAGACAATTACATAGAAATAGTTAACTTAAACTAAACTAGATGTCACTACAGTACACATTTTGATATACAATTAATACACCCACTATATCAAAATTAAATAACAATTTTTACTTTTGTTGAACTCCCAACAATTCTAGAAATTTATAATGTTTTACAGAACTTAAAGACTTTGTGAGTATGCCAGCTGGCATTAGATCAAGTCTGAAGATACTCAATTTTAACTATATTATTTTTAATACATTCCCTACCAAAGTGGAATCTTATGTCTATGTGCTTTGTTCTATTGTGAAATATAGGATTATATAACAACTTGTGTGCACTCTGGTTATCATAAAAAAATAAAATACATTGCACTAGACCTATGATTTCACTTTGCAAATTCCTAAGGTAAATTGCCTCCTTACAACATTCAGATATGCCAACATACTCTGCTTCGGTACTAGATAAAGTTACATTCTTTTGCTTTTTACTTCCCCAAGATATTAAACCACTAGATAGAGTAAAACAATAGCCTGTATAGGATTTCCTATCTGTAATATCACTACCCCAATCTGCATCCACATAGCCCACTATCTTGTTGTCATCTGTACCACTATACTTAATACAATTATCTTTAGTTCCCTTTAGGTATCTTAGTATACTTTTAGCATGAGTCCAGTGCTCTTTATTGTAACAATTGTTGAACTGACTTAAGTACACAACAGGAAAAGTTATATCGGGTCGGGTAAGTATGGCATATAAACATCCAATTAGTTGCTGATAAGGCAAACTTTTATCACAACTTAAATCTTTTGTTAATTTTAATCCACACTCCATTGGTGTATCTACTGGTTTACAGTCAACCATATTAAATTTTTTTAACAACTGATCAATATTATCACATTAATCACATCACATTGATCTAAAGTTTAAATCTTATTACATTTATCATAATGAACTGACATACCAAGACACTGTCTAATTTGACCCAGGTCTTTAATTTTAAACTGAGATTCGAAAATATACTTTAAATTATTTGTCTACCACCCTTTTTAGTGTACAAACAAGGTTCATATTTTGACTTTGAATAACCATTTTTAGTTAAGCACATATCTACTTTATTATACCACATTCTTGATGATTGCTTCAATCCATAAATAGCCTTTTTTAATTTCAAAACTTTGTCTGAATCTAAACAGTTAAACCCTTCAGGCGTGTGCATAAAAATATTTTCATTCAAATCACCATTCAAAAATGCAGTACACACATCTAAATGGGTTATGTCAAGTCCAAGTTTTACTGAAATAGCAAACAATAATCTAAGAGAACTGTATCTTACTACGGGCGAGAATGTCTCAGTATAGTCCACACCAGGTTGCTGGGTAAACCCTTTAGCCACTAACCTTGCACGGTAACGGACTTTACCACTACACTCAACCTTTTTTTTAAGCACCCACTTACACTGCACAATAGTAGAGTTATTAGGAACATTGACTACCTCCCAGGCACCACTTTGCTCGAAGCACTCCAGCTCCTCCTGTACTGCCTGCGGCCACTTGTCTCTCTCAGGCCCTTTCAGTGCTTGTTTGAGTGTGAGACCAGTTCCACTATCCATTTCTGTGTAGCAGATACCACCAAAACCATCTGTCTGGTGCACGACGTTCTCTGACAGGTTTATCTGGCTTATAACTACTACTCTGTGTGTCTAAACAATCTTCATAATCACTTGGTACATAATCTGAAAACTCTGTAGATGTATCCTCCTTTGCTTCTTCTGTCAATGTGCAATCTGAGTCCCCCACTGAATCCTGCAGACTCTGGGTGTCTCCTGATGTTTTATCCATCTCAGACTCATTTTTATTGTCTTCAGAAGTAATATCTATCATAACTAACTGTTTCTCCTTGATAATTACATCTCTACTTGTGAGAATTCTTTTCTCTTTTGGATCATACAATCTGTAGCCTTTAATATTATCAGGATATCCAAGTAGTATACATTCAATGGACTTTCTGTCCCATTTGGACCTTTTCTCTTTGTTGACATGAACCATGACAGGGGATCCAAATATCCTTATGTTGCTCAGATCTGGCTTAACATCTGTCCATAACTCATATGGTGTTTTACCATCTAAAACTGAAGAAACAATCCGATTATGTAAGTATACAGCCGTATTGCAAGCTTCCGCCCAGAACTTCTTGTCCAGATCAGCGTCATAAAGCATGCACTTAGCCTTTTCAATAACCGTTCTATTCATTCTTTCACATAATCCATTTCGTTGAGGTGTATAAGGGTTGGATTTTTGGTGCACTTTTCCGAATTTCTTCAAGTAATCATCAAACGCTGTATTACAAAATTCCTTTCCGTTGTCAGTTCTGAAGGTTTTCACTTTTCTATTAGTTTGGTTTTCTGCCAATGCCTTGTATTCCTTAAAGTATTTCAACGCTTCATTCTTATGTTTTAGAAAGTAAATGAAGGTCATCCGGCTGAAGTCATCGACAAACAATAGAAAGTAGGATGCACCTCCTAGTGAAGTTGCCTCCATAGGCCCACAAAGGTCACTATGTACAACATTTAGCAATTCTGTACTCCTTGTGTCACTACTTGTAAAAGGTAATCTGCACTGCTTACCTTCACAGCATGTCTTACAGGTTGATTTACTTATGGTGAAATTCTCATTATATCTCATTCCCTCAACTGCGTTTTTGGTTTTCCTTAAACTATCACTGTTCAGGTGGCCTAATCTGCGATGCCAAGTAAGATCTGAAGTAGTTACTGCAGCAACCAAACATTCTTTTATATTCAGTTTATAAACACCATTTGTCAACAAAGCAGTAGCAACCAGTTCACGTTTTCTATTGTAAATATGACAACTGTCATCCGTGAAATACACCTTATTTCCATTTTGAATCAATCTGCTTACTGATATGAGGTTAGTTGTCAAGTTTGGTACACAGTAAACATCTTCAATGTTTATTTCAAATTCACTGCCTTTAACTGAGGTTATAATCTTAACATTGCCAGCACACGTAACGGAAACAGTTTCCTGATTTGCAACCATTATTTCTTGTTGAACTTTCTGATATCTACTAGTGATCCAATCTACATTGGCAGTCAAATGCACACTAGCACCGGAATCAATGTACCAGTCTGTTTTGTTGAAACTGCCACTTAAGAATACAGCTGAGAACGCATTAGTCTGCTTAAGGTCTGCATTTCTGTTGAACTTGGGATTATTCGGACACTGCGATCTATAATGTCCAGTTTGTTTACATCGATAGCATCTGATAGTTTTCGAGTTGACGTTTTCATTTTGATATTTGACGCCATCTTTGCCAGTGTTGCCACTCATCATAGACGCACTTGATTTCGACTTGTTCTGTTGGTATTTCCTTGACACTACGAGCGCGCCATCCACATTGTTTGTACTTCCGGTTTCCATGTCTAGAAGCTTGCTTTTAATGGCGTCTGTTGTTTCTTGAATGCCCGAATGCTCTATCGCCATAATCATGGGAGAGAACTTCTCTGGTAATCCAGCTAGTAGCAGCGAACCAATCCATTCGTTGTTTATTGCAAATTCTGTTGTTATTATCATAGACAATTACATAGAAATAGTTAACATAAACTAAACTAGATGTCACTAGACTACACATTTTGATATACAATTCATACATACATACAGTGCTTTCTGATGAAAATATAATTAAGATTAGTTGTGATACAATTAAGCAATCGGCATGCCCGAATTGGTATGCTATTAGACAGGTAAGAATATCTGGTAGTACAAATGTACATAGCATAAAAACACGTACTACCAAAAGTATTAAAAGTTTGGTATCAAACATGTTGAATCCAAAGAAAGATGACTGTGATGCTACTCAGTATGGTTTAAGATGTGAACAAAAGGCTTTAGAAGAATACGAAAAATTAAATCAATGTGAAGTGAAAAGAGTGGGTGTAATAATTAACAAGGTTCAGCAATGGCTGTGCGCAAGTGTAGATGGAGTTGTTGTAAAAGATGCCTGTGTGATAAAATTGGTTGAAGTCAAATGTCCAATTTCATGTTAGAATAAACCTGTGGTAAATTTTGAGACTAATTTGTGCAATGGTACTTATTTAGAATTTAAAAATTACACATTAGAACTTAAGAAAAGTAAACCATACTACACACAAATACAAACACAAATGTATGTCACTGGAATGACAATGTGGGATATTTTTATATATTCGCCAATTAAAAATGACTATCGAAGTGAACCGGGATGAAAAATTTATTGAGGAAATTATTTTGAAAAGCGAATGTTTTTATTTTCAACATTATTTACCTGCACTTTACACAGCTGCAGTGGACAATAATAATGAAAACTTTAATAATATGAACCAAAAAGCTACACCTAAGCGTGATTTCACAGGAAAAAATATTTTCAAATGTTGTAATGTTAAGTAATTTTAGTAGATGTTGTGTTTTTGATTTCATTCCAAATTATTTCTACTTAATGTTATTTCATTTTTAAAGAATACGAATTTATAAATAAAACGATATTGATTTAATAATAAGAAACTTTGTTTTGAATTACAAAAAATGTGTTTTATTTACGATTACTATTATTTATATTATCAAAAATTGAGGGCTGTAAATTGACTAATACACAACATACATGTACAATATTATCGATACAATGAAATAAATTGTGAGAAATTTTATCTAAAATTCGATAAACTCTCAGTCTTTGCATAATTCTTTCCACATGGATTCTAACTTGAGCAATATCATATGTCTGTTGGGTTTCTTCTTTAGTAAATTCATTTTTATTTTGTAGAAATGGCGGCATAACTACTTTAATTTCTTTTCCACTGGTATCTATGATTTTTTAAATTTCAGGAAAACCTTTATCAGCTAGAACTAAATCTCCTATTTCTAACTTGTCAATTAATCCAGATTCAACAGTCATTTGAGAATCAGTTTTCCTTCCACCAGCTACTTTAGATTTAAAACAAATTAATCCTCCTGGTGTAATTCCTATGACGACTTTTGCAGTAAATCCTTTTTTATAACGTGAGTAACAAGCGACACGATCATCTACTGCTGACGGTACTTCAATTCTAAATTCAGTGCAATCAATGATTACTCGTGTGTTCAAGCTACAATGCCTGACTGTATGCTGGACGAAAACAGTCAGGCATTGTAGCTTGAACAATAGCTTTATTCGGCCAAAAGACTAAATCATCCGTTGCAAATGCTAGATCTTGTAGAATATGATAAAATATTCTTGAGATTGTGGTTCTATGTATGCCAAACAATACACTTAATGCTGAAAATGTCAATCCAGTTTTGAATTTCATCAAAAAAATTAAAAGCCAATCCTTTTTGGAAACTGCATATTTCCCAATTGTCATTCTTCTTAATAAAATATCAAAACTTTTGAATGGCACACCGGCGAGATCTAGTAGTTGTTGGTCATTCTTAATTGATGAAATACCAACAAAATCTTGACTACTTGTAGATGTTGATTGGGAAGTAGTTGGTATTTCTACTTGGATCTCAGCATCACAGTTATTATTTTGAATGTACCTATTTCAAATAAATGTTGTTTCTTTCAACTCGAATTGATTATAAATATCTGCTTGGCATCCTTTATCGGCCATCATAGTAAATTCCCTTTCATTTACTTTAGTAACTGTTTCGATTGGTAACTGATTCTGTTCGTATTTTCCAATAAATTGTTGATCCGGAAATCTTCGTGTCATAAAACGATTGTATCTAGCAGTGACCTGAGAATGGTCAATTTTCTTACACCGATACATTGACGGGAATATTGTTGGAATATAGCTAGGGCTCGCCTCTGCGTCTGACTTTTTGCCTCCAATAAAATGTTCACTACATATTGAATCATGTCGTTTTGGGTGCCATGGGGACCCCCCATCAGCATTAAAACAAATAAAAAGGACTGTAATTTTGGAACGCTTATTATTATTATTATAGTGTACTAGGTTAAATTTCTTACTTTTTTCTCTTCACAGCAGCTATCCATTTTTGTCTTTGCTGTAATGTCCACTTTGATGTTGGAAACGAATAAAACTTGCACGAACTGTTTTTCCCATTATTTTTACAATTTACGACACAGCATGTACTATGACCCATACCGTCAATTTTTACGTTTTTACTTAAAATTATAAAGGAAGTTATGAAAATAAAGCAATTTGACACATGTGACAGCCCAGAATTAATTCACATTTCTGCCACGTCGTGCGCTACGATCGATTTGCCGTTCCCCACCACCCACTTCGCACATAGACAATAGTCTTCCGCAATAAATACGGATCTATGAGATTAGCGCGTTCAAACAAACAAACTCAGCCAGCCAGCCAGTCAGCTTTGTAATATGAGTATAGATTGTATGTATACAATCAAATGTCTTTAATATTTTTAAAGGAAACTATAAATTAAGAATCTGCAGAATTGGAAATACCACTGTAAATCCGTTCAACAAGGATCTGTGAAATTGATTAATTTTTAATTATGATTCTGAAATAGAAATCTGTAAGATGAATCAAGTTTGCATTTTAAAACATATTGTTTAATCGTTTTCAAATAAATCGAAGTGTCATAAAACAGATATTCATTATTTTTAGCACACTACTATACTATTAATATTGACAATTGACATAAGCAGACAATATCGTCCTCTCTGAATTGGAAAGTGGATTTTTCAATGTTGATTATTCAATATATATTTTCAATCGGTATAATCATCGGATTTATGGTAAATACTTATTTCCCTCTGATAATTAATAATAATTACTCTAGTTAGATGACAAGTAGGGCGTGCAAAACCGGAAAACCGGTAAAAGTCAAAAGTCATTGAGGAACAAAAGAACCACGCAACAGTTGCTTGCTGAAACAGTTGTTTCGGACTTTAATTATAAAAATCAGAGGATCATGAAAAGCACTGGTTCGATGTCAGCACTGGGAGCACACGTACTGCGAGCCCACCTGCCATCGTCTCGACCGAGACGAGGACGTCGTGTCAGCAACCGATGCGATGCTTTGAGTATAATGGTGAAGATGGGAAGATACATAAAAGGCTCTCGCCAGCTTAGTCTCGTCCATGGCAATAGGATCTCAAACCAGTACCCCGCTGCATCTTAGCATATTTTTTTAGGAAATTCACAGTAACTTAACAGTGATCATTAGGTTAAAGTTTCATAAAAGTGTAGTGTTCATCTTTCGTCTTATTTTTTCCATGTTAGCAGTGATTTATTTCTAACCTGTTTCATAATCATCATCATCACGGTAATAACGTTTACACTAATGCGACACAGGGACTTCTCTATTGGCGAGAGAGATTAGGCCTTAATTCACCACGCTGGCCACGTGCGGGTTGGTGAATGTCACATGTCCTTCAAACACATTAAAGTTAAAATTAACACATGGCGGTTTCTTCAGCATGTTTGCCTTTACCTTTAAAACACGTGCTATTTAGAGCGCACATACATTTTCAAGAAGTAAAATCCAATGTATGGTGGGGTTTGAATTCAATATCTTCGAAATGAAACCTGTATAATTATGTTTATATTGAGATCTGTTATCAAAATCTGATCTTTTAGATAGTAATGTTTTATTATGCGAATGAGCTATCAAAGTTATCCCTAAGAACACTGGTCTCCAGAAACATTACTTTTATAACTGTTCCACAGAAAAAAAATGTTCACTCGCAAACGGATTTGCCGCTTCCTGGAGTAAGTTCAGTTAACTTATTAATTTATGAAACAGAATAGAATAGCTCTTTTTATGTTGTCATCATGCCTAGACTACATAAAAAAAGCTATTCTATGTAGTCCGTCAGTTACCAAAATCCAAAAATACTGGACACCTTTTTAATTTTAATTGAAATTAATCTTTAACTGGTGACGTCGGGCCTCACAGGCCCTGTAGCACTAACAAAACGTTATTTCACCCCTTTCCCCGCGCGTCCCGGGTTTGTGCGTCTCAGTAGCTTCGAGTTTAGTTGCGCCCACGTCGTGGACAGGGATAATAGTGTCGCCGAGAGCGATTTTGGTGAGTTATACGTATTTAATGTTTGACTGAGGCCTCTCAGACCCTACGTACCACCACCACTAACGTTACTTTTTTGTCAGTGCTGTTAAATAGTTTTTTTGTGGTTTCTTATAGTGTGTATCTGCAACCAAAAAGGATGGATGATACAGAACTACCTAGAAAAAGACGTAGAGTACTGGAGCAGAGAACTTCAGTACCAAGTTCTAGTAATCAAGTTTTACCGGGAACCAGTTCAACTGTGGATCAACAAATACAAGAATGGTTGGGGTGTGAAGACTCTAGTGGTTCTGAAGCTGATGATTTAGGAGATAACTATGTTCCAGAGCAAATTGATCACAATTCAGGCACTGAAGTAAGCGCATCTGATAAAGAGGAGCACGAACCACACCCAGACCAAGAAAATCCATGGTGATCTTTTATCGCATGCTGGACATAAGTACGGTGAACGCGCATGTTCTGTATCAAGCTGACGGAGGCAGAACCATTGAGAGAGGGATTTTTATCAAAACTTTGGCCAAAGGCATGGTTTTGCAGTACATGCAGCGCAGAGTTTATAATGCACGAATGCCAATTGAAATAAGGTCGAACATCCGACAAATTTTGGGCTGAGATTTGCCACCTGTGCCGCAAAAAGCATGTATGCTTGCAGTGTGCGAAACAGTTGTGTCCTGAGTGTCAATAAAAATTTGTGAAGTTTACCCATTGTCAGTTTTCTGATTTAATATTTCATAAGAGATTTATGTTATTTTATAAGATGTTTTAAGTCTATACTAAAATTTAAAAATGTTATTAATAATAAGAATATTGAGTTTTGTTTTTTATGACTAAATGTTGATCTCATGTCGTTATTTTCTTATAATACGATAGCTAATTTTGATATGTCTGTTTTTAAATAAAAGTGATAGTAAGAAAACACAAAATCATTTTATTTAATACCTCAATATCCATATTAACACAAATAGGAAGGATATAGTCATTAATCTATGTTCATCGCGAATTAAACTTATATTCAACCGAGGCCTGTCAGGCCTAACGTCACCACTAACGTTACACAAATACCACGTCACCAGTTAAAGGTTAATAATAATATAGACAAAGCTTCGCTTATGACGTATACATTTAACCGGGGTGAACTTGGCTGCCAAACTTAGTGGCCCATAATCCGACCAAATTACGAAGTCTTCATATTTTAATTTTAAATAAGTCTACAAATTCTATTTATTCAACATAAATCAATGTACAAAGTAACAAAAGATGAAAAATATATAAAGAGTTGGCAATTATATACAGGGTGTCCGGAAGGTCGATGCAAAGTCGTGAGGGGGGTAGGTCACCCCGTTACGCATCTATTCAGGCTAGGCAGGATTACCTTAGTCCAAAGTCGACGAATTCCGAGTTATAATAATATCCATGTTTTTTGAAAAAAAATACCAAAATCATATGCTTATTCGTTCATAGTGTTCAAACAGACAGTTACGAGTGCCTAACAATTTGTTTGCGTCCTAGCATAATGTGTATTCAATCGATAAACAACAAAACAATGATCCGTTTCCACATAACTGACTAAATGGGAGGTGTTTAATAATAAAACATTATTCAAAAAGAAACCACAATTGTTTTTTTTTAAATAGAGAAGACTAAAACATTCAAACATTGTTACAAACATCCAGTATTATTGCCCTTTCGATTTGTGTATCATACACGTAGATAATTCTCAGAACTAGAGTACAAAACAGAACAAAAACCAGTTTTCCTGCCATACAAATAAAAAGTAACGGATAAAGTTGCAAAGGTTCTGCAAAAATCCTCAATCAAAACCATCATTGCGCGCGGTACGCGGGGCGCGTGAAACATCGCGCTCGTCTTGAAAAAATCCTTAAAAATCCATAAATATATATTTTTAAATTCAGACATTAAAATTGTGTTAAACTATGTATAGTCCATATGTGTCAGTGTTTACACATTTAAATTGCTAAGATTAAGTGTTACTCTCCAATAAGATTACTCTACATACAAAATAGTGATAAAACGTGAATATTAAAATCATACCAAAATTTAATAATTATAATGGACTTACTTTCATAAATACAAACATAAATGTAATACGTAAATAAGGTAAGGACACTATACAATTTTTGCATTCAACCTTTCATAATCCTCACGAAACTCAATTCAAACATTTTATAAAAACTCTAATAGAGTACACAAGTGACAGTGACCTTGATGACTCAATACGAAGCTTATCGAAATCGATCGGACTCAATTCCAGGAATTTGTAGTGAAGCCACGCCCCTTCCAAACGGCAGAACGCGTCTAAACACACAACTGGCTATTATTTTCAGCCGATAGAGTGTGACTACTGTGGTCGTGCCGTAAACTGTGTGGTTTGAACGTTGAGCGTGCGAACATATGAGGGTATTGAGGGTTCAAATCCTGTTGTGTTTAGTTTTAACAACTTTTGTGGACATAAATACTTTTGAAATGTTTAACAAATTTCAGTGTTCCTAACTGAAGCAGCGTAATTTTTACATTATTATTCTTATTTTTTTTTATTTTTTGTATTGTTTGAGCTATATATATGAGTGTTGTGAATAAGTTTAATTAATTACCCCTGTAAGCCTTAAAAGTTGCCGCTGGCCATAAAGTCAATATGGCCCCGTTACGCACACCTACTCGAAACATATGCAGCAAATGTACACAACCAATAATGACAAAAAACAGTTCATGACTTGCTCTATATGTAAAATAAAACTACATATAGACACATGTTGTACCGTCACAGATAGCCATTACTGCTATCTTTCTGCCGAGAGCAAGGCAAACTGGAAATGCGGCCCCTGTATTATGAGAAACGCAAGAAACCAAACTCCAGTGACATCCAGATCTCGAATGTCGATTGATGTAAAAACCCCGGATAACATTAACAGTGATTCACCTAGACACCTAACGTCACTTTTAGGAAAAAAACATACAACGTCAATTCTTCAATCGTCACCAACAACGACAAGTTTAGCAGCAATAAGCATAAAACAACAGGCTGAAAAAAACGATGAACAGCTTGTTCAACAGACTCTTTTAGAATAAATAAGAAGTTTCCGAAACGATATGAAATTGCAAGACTCGAAACTCGAACAAGTATCTAAACAGTTTGATGAGGTATTGGGAAAGCTTACTGATATCAACAGCAAATATGAAGTAATGCGAGCCGAAGTTGATGACCGTTTCAATTATATGGAGGGAATGTCTGATGAATACCTAATGATTAGAGAAACTGTCGAAAATAATACAAAACAAGTATGCGAAGTCCTGGTCAGCCACGCAAAACTAGAAAATTTAATCTCATCTACTAATAATAAACTTGATTGCTTTGATAAAAAGATTTCACATCTCAATCCTGAAGATCTCACAAGACAGAAGGTACTACATCTTAATGACGGTGATTTTATTCATTCAGATAAAAAATTAAATTTGCTGGCATGTACTACCACAAAACCTAAAAACACAACGCAGAAAGCAAACCAGATACCACCTATTACACGACCGCATAAGCACAATAGATCTCTATCCAAGAGGATGGTAGATCCACCACGTGAAATTGAAGGAAATGAAAGATCTAAGTGTTTCGATGTTTCTGAAAAGGATGGTATAAACAAACATTATCATAATATTGTTATACGAGGATGTGGTGAAGATCATATGTTAAAAACAGTGGAAAAGTCTATAAAATTGCACGCATGCTTCTTTGAGCCCAGCACAACAATAACAGATGTTAAAGCTCATATGGAAAAAATAAGTAATTCTACAGGATTATACGAAGTAGATAAACTAAAACTCAAACATAATAGATATGCATCTTTTGTGCTAACACTACCTGAAAGTCATTACAAATTTCACACAAAACCTGAATCATGGCCACCTGGAACTGAAGTCCGCGAGTGGTTTCGCAGAGGAGTCGGGCGTGTACCCTTCCGTCCCCACACTCCCGGCCAACACTTCTACTAACAGGACGACACATTCAAACAAACATACACTAACATAACAGCTATTTACCAGAATGTAAACGGTCTTATGACGAAACTAGACTACTTTAAACAAAGCATTACACAAACCACAGCTGACCTCGTATTCATCACAGAAACAAAACTAAACAACTCAGTATATGACGGTGAATGCACTTCGAAAGACTGGACTATGTTGAGGAAAGACAGAAAATCTAGAGGTGCAGGGGTCCTCTTAGCTGCAAGACCAGGATTGAAACTTTGCAGGCGAGTAGACCTGGAAACAACTCGTGGAGAGGATCTATGGGCTACCGTAACATACTTAGGTCATACGTATTATCTATGTGTCGTTTATATAAAACCTAGTGCCACAGAGGAGGACTGGATGTCGTGGTTTACCAAAGTGGAGGAAAACATTGATAGGACATTACTTAACTCGCCTGTGATAATTCTCGGAGATTTAAATTTAAACAGTGCTACTATAAACATTAATAACTATATGTGTTTTTTTAAACATTCTTGTGGTATTGTAGATAATAATACGGTTTTCAATAGTTATGGTAGCAAACTGGATGTAGTTTTAATCAGTGATAGTATGAAAGAAGTGTATGTATGCGCAGCTGAGGATGGCTTAGTGGAAGTTCCTGATAGATATCATGCACCACTTGAAGTAACAATAAGCTGTAATAGAAGTAAGTCTGAACAATTACTTGATATTAGTAATATTGATAAAGGTACTGACTGGATCTTTTCCAAAGCTGATTTTTTGTCTCTGTCAATAATAATACCAGATTGTGACTGGAAAGACATTTTAAATATTCTTGATGTTAATGAGGCGGTAGAAAAGCTTTATTTTATATTATACAACTGTTTTAATAACAGTGTCCCTAAAAAAGTCCGTAAAATTAAACCTACTAGAAGATACCCGAATTGGCACAGCAAAGATATTATAAATCATATTAAATTGAAGTACAATTTGCATAAGGCATGGAAAACATCTAAAGACTTACATATTTACACATTTTTTACTGCGTTAAGATCTCATGTTAAAGAACTATGTAGAAAGGCATACTATATTCACTTGATTAATGTACAAGAACAACTTTATAAAAACCCAAAGTCCTTCTGGAATCATGTTGATAGCTTGAAAACCAAAGGTGGATTTGAACCAACAATTACTTACGACAATATTAACTATAATGGCCCAGCAGCTGCCGAAGTATTTTCAAAAATTTTCAGTGGTGTTTTCCTTAACCATAAGCCTTCTCTATGTACTGATGATATCACTATTACAGGAAATAACACCTTAATTGACATTACATACATCTCAGAAGATGATGTTCTATTTTATATTGAATAACTTAAAGATATATGTGCAATTGGCCCTAACAATGTACCTTCATATATTATAAAATCCTTTAAAACTATATTTGTCCCCATTCTCGCCCATATATTTAATATATCACTTTAAAGTAGTATTTACCCAAGAAGATGGAAATTATCTAGAGTTTCACCCATTCATAAATCTGGTGACAAAACCCACGCAGAAAACTATAGACCTATTGCTATTTATCAACTTTTTCTAAAATATTGAAAGCGTATTACATGGTAAACTTCATAAGCAACTTGCACCATTGCATGTTGAGCGATGCTCAACATGCTTTTAGGAAAGGACGTTCTGTAAACTCCAATTTGCTGACATTAGTTAACCATATATCAAAACGATTAGATGAATCAATTCAAGTTGATGTTCTTTACTTAGATTTTAAAAAGGCCTTCGATCAAGTTGATAACGATGTGCTTCTGGAAAAACTTAGTGCTTATGGGTTCGCTCCACGATTACTGAGATTTTTTGCTAATTACCTTTCAGATAGGCAACAATTTGTTAGAATAGGATGCGTTGATTCTTCACCATACTGCACGCGGTCAGGCGTTAGTCAAGGCACCTCTCTTGGACCCTTACTTTTTACCATAATGATAGACGACGTTGCAAAATCTCTTGTTTATTCCAACTGCCTACTGTATGCCGATGACGTCAAAATTTATGCTGATATAAGATCCCTTAACGACTGTGTAAACCTACAACGAGTCTTAGATACTCTACAAACATGGAGTGAACGGAATAGGCTGCACTTTAATATTAGCAAATGCCACACAGTAAGTTATACACGGTCGCTGAACCCTATAACCAGTTGTTATTTCATTAACAATGAATTAATATCGAGAACTACCTCCATAAAAGACCTGGGTGTATTATTTGACTCTAAACTCAACTTTCACCAACATATCGTCTAACTAACTGGCACTTGTTTTAAAAGACTAGGCTTTGTTACACGTAACTGCAAAAACTTTTCAAATTCAAAAGCAATCAAATCGCAAAGCGCAAAATCAAACACGTTATTAGTTCGGTCCACATTAGAAAGTAGCTCGGTTGTGTGAAACCCACATGAATCCAAATACAGCGATATGATTGAAAAAGTACAGAAACGTTTCTTGAGATATTTATATAAAAATTCTTGTGGGTATTATCCTTACCTATACCCAACAAAATTCCTACAAGGGACTTTGAATCTAAATTCCCTAAAGACGAGGCGACTATACCATCAGTTGCTTACATTTTACCGCGTTCTAATAGGTGAAATAGACTGTCCGTCACTTCTTAGCGAAACTAGTCGACTCAGTGTCCCAGATAAACGTACATGTTTTAGATATGGTCGGGTGCCACTGTTTGCACCAACTCCTTCCAGAACTCTAGCTCATCAAACGTCACCTATAATCAGAGCACAAAGACACCTAAATGTGGTCGTCAATCGCCATCCTGAATTTGATTTGTTTGTGGATGGATGGAAGGTGATAGAGAGAATACTGCTTTACTACTGTGAGTCTTTCTAAATGTGTAACTATTAAAAATGTTATTGTTCTTTTTTCTATATGTTTTTATTTTGTAAATTATATTTGCCTTGTTGCTTTCTTACTGTCATTATTTTTTATCTATATAAGTTGGCTATCAAGCCTGGTGGAGAATGTGATGATAATTTTACTTATCCTTTATTTCGAATCTCTCATGATTCAAAGTTATAGTAAAATTATCTTTTTTATTTATTAGTAAATAGTTTTTATTTTAAATTCAAAGTTTATTGTAATTTCAAGTCTTGATACCAATACAATATAAGTTAAGTCTACTGGTTAATTGCGTAAAATGATCTCATATAGTTATTCTACATAGAAGATTATTAGTAGTTATAATATTTATATGATGTGTTATTTTAATTTAAGTATATTCAATGTGCCGTATATAACGTTTTAGATTTAAGATATCTGTAAGTTATGTGTGTGTGTTTTTATAAATAAATAAATCTTTACTCCTTTACAAAAGAGCTCACTCTACCTGCGCTCGCCTCAAGATAGATTACCCCTTGAAACACTGAGAGTGTATAAGATCGGTGGCAGTTGTGGCCAGTCCTACATAGGTCAAATGAAAAGGACCATAGCCTGCCGAATAAAGGAACACAAAAGGGCTATAAATTGTGGATATCCATAAATCGGCTATAGCGGAACACATTTTAGAGGCGAGGCCTAACCATGAGATTGAGCTACACAAACCACAAGTAATCTCATTAGAAAAACACAATAAACCTAGATTGGTACAGGAGGCTATTGAGATTACCAAACATAGGAACTTCAACCCAGAAGAAGGTTTTCAATTATCTGGAACCTGGAACCCTGTTGTGAATATGTGTAATAGTCGAAAAAAGCCTGCAACGGAGGTCCAAACAGACACCGTCTGTATTGTGTATCGCGATAATGTGTTATTATCATCATCACCCCATTAACGTTCCCACTGCTGGGGCACAGGGACTTCTCTCTTGTTGAGAGAGATCAGGCCTTAATTCACCACGGCTGGGCAAGTGCGGGTTGATGAATGTCACATGCCCTTCAAACTCTTTAAAGCTCTCAGAACATGCCGGTTTCTTCACGATGTTTGCGTTCACCATTAAAGCATGTGTTTAAAGCGCACATAAATGTCTTAGAAAACAAGAAAAATCCAGAGCACAGGCATCCGCCACGCACTGGTGGGGTTTGAACCATCGACCTTCGGAATAAAAGTCGAGTGTCCACCCACTGAGCCAATAATCCAGCCTTATAATGTGTTAGTGGGGTGTGAAACATGTCTCAACTCTAGTGATGCATCGACTCGTAATAAAAGAGTGAGAAAGACGGTAGATCGATTTGCCTGCCAATAAAACTGTTACTCCAATCGCTGCAGCTCAGTTCAACCGTGGTCATGGCGCATATAACTGTGGCGAAATATAAAATCGAAAGACAAAAAAAATCCCGTTATAAATCTAAGTCGAACTACTCTGTCCCCTGAAATCGAGTACTGTGTCATCATTTTTAGTGACAATAAGCTCTGACACACAAACTGTGTTAGAGAACTGGAGTTTCAGAGCGGCAGAACTACTGGGACAATTAAATATCCTACCACAAAAATAGCTTCAGATGTCATTTCTTCGGGTGTAGGAAAGCCTCCTAGCGATTTTAGCACACTCATCCCCTGAAAAAGGCTGCAAATCTAAGATAAAAATAAAGTCTAAGCATCGAATTAATGCAGTTCGAATGCGACAGTTTAGGTATTTAACCTTAATCTGGGTCCCTTTAACTTAAATGATAGAATAAAAACCTAAAAAAAATATTTTTGTATTTAGACATGTAGTCCTCTGAAAAGTTATCTTTTTAGTGCTTAATATCCTGCTATCGTGTATATTTATTCTAAGAAAAGAGCGTAGCATACTACCACCTTTTTTTTGAATATTTAATTTCAATAATAAATGTATCATTAAGCGACTGAAACACAAAACGAGCTGAGCAGGCGGACCGATGACCGATACCAGTCTACACAAAGAATGGTGTTGGGCGCGAACACGGCGCCCGACATTCGTTGGCATGCCGGCGCCGCGCCGTGTTAGAGAAAGCACTATTTACTTATTTAAGGCATTTAAATTCTTTGTGTAAAGTTTGGCATTATCAATATAAACAATTTAACGAGACAAAGTGTTTGGTATTATATGTGTTTCCGGGTGGTTAGGTCTGAACGTCATAATGTACTGATCTACATAACGTACGTACTTCAAAAAGAACTTTTCCCGAAATGACTGATTTTCTATAGGTCTTCATTATTAAATGTCGGAAATCCGTAAAGCCTGACACAAAAGGTACACTCAGCTACAATATATACACACTAGCAGCGCCTCGCGGTTTCACCCGCGTAATTCCCGTTCCCGTGGGAATTCAGAGATAAAATATAGCCTATCTGTTATTCCAAACTATAATCTATCTCTGTGCCAAATTGAATCCAGATCCGTTCAGTAGTTTTTGCGTGAAAGAGTAACAAAAATCCATCCATACTTACAAACTTTCGCGTTTACAATATTAGTAGGATTATCTATAAGTACGGGGATTTCGCATACATCGCCCTCGAAACAGCTCTCAATTCAACGATATACATACTCCTTGGTGTGCGATGAAAAGGGTTTTACTGGCCACTTATGATTTAGTAATGACACTTGAAGAACAATACATTCTCACCTTGTCATTCCAGTATTTTTACAGATTGAGTAATACATAATTTAATTCGGTGGTGCGTTAAAATGGATAATAATACCTTAAAATTTATAGAGAATCAAAAAGGGAAACCAACTTTGGTGCACGATGGGCATAGGTACAACTTTTCGAACACCAATAAATCTGGGACTAGTATGTGGAGGTGCATCAATCGAAGTGAGTGCTCGGCATCGGTCACACTAAATGCTGAAAAAACTATTATAGTAAGGAAAAGTGATCACGCGTGTCGTTCGCATTTTAACCAAAACCAAGTGGATATATTTGTTGATACCTGTAAAAAGGCGATATCTACAAATATGACACCAGTAAAAAAGGTTTTTGAAAAACATCTTTCTGATTTTCAAGTTTCAGAACAATCAATAATGCCATCGTTTAAAGAAAAAAAAAGTTCCCTTTATAGAAAAAGGCATAATATTTTAAATCAAAATATTACTGAATTCAATCGGTTAGCCGATGTGAAAATTCCTCAACTGATATCTGACAATTTCCTTGTCATTGAAGATGGTATGGAAGAGAAGATTCTTGTTTTTTCGACTCAACAAGCCAGAAAATTACTCAATAATGACAATAAAAACAAAATGAAGTATGGCGATGGAACTTTTAAAAGAACTCCCCACCCGTTTTATCAGATCTTTACAATTCACATGGACATTAGCAGAAACAACGACACAACGAATGTAGTACCTATTGTGTACGTGCTTTTACCCAACAAATCTCAGCTGACATACACCAGGATGTTCAATCTGTTAAAGGACAGATTGGGTTTGAGAATAGAATTATTTAAGTGCGACTTCGAAATCGCCATAATCAATGCTGTAAAAGAGGTTTTTCCATCCGCTGAGATCAGCGGCTGTTACTATCATTACAGCAATGCGGTATGGAAACAAGCTAAAAAATTAAAGGTAACCGCCACTATGGAAAATAGAGCATTAATTAGAATGTGTGCTAATTTACCTTTATTACCTAAGGAAAAAATTCATAGTGCATGGGTATCTTTAGAAGCTCTGTTCCCCCAATCTCCAGAAATGATAAAATTTCAAAAGTACTTTTCCAAGCAGTGGATGAGTTTGTGTGCGTCTTTTATTGGATGCGGAAACGATAAGCATCGTACGAATAATGCTGTCGAGGGCTGGCATAGGAGATTAAACGCACGCATGCCTCACAAACCTACATAACAACCTATGAGATTTTTATATAAATTAAAAAAAGAGGCGAAATATCAAGACACGAGAATTATAAACTCATTATTTAGTGGTGCTACTAGACGACGGCGAGACATTTTATTTGACAAGAGCTATAAAAAACAGTTCAATGAGTTGCAATCCGGTGAAATAACTGAAATCCAATTTTTAGAAAATATCACTACTTTAAAAAACCGTTTACAGTAATGTCATCACATTACATTAGTTTAAGGATATGTGTTTTTGTTTCGTTTGCCTGTTATCTATAGAATGTGATTTTCTTTTAATATTTTAAAAATAAAGAGATTGACTGTACATACATTTGACAGCTTCATTTCCGACATTTAATAATGAAGACCTATAGAAAATCAGTCATTTCGGGAAAAGTTCTTTTTGAAGTACGTACGTTATGTAGATCAGTACATTATGACATTCAGACCTAACCACCCGGAAGGTTATATGTTTCCTAAAAGTTCACTGTGTTTCCTGTGACAAATGGGTGCACAGCACAATGCGTGTATTGATGACACCAAATCAACTGCATTTTTTATATGCCGAGTATGCGATTTGATGAAAAACCAAACAGTTTATAGCTACAACCGTTAATTTAAGCCAACATTAGAAAACAGTATACCATTACTACCGAATGGTCTGGTATATATATGATCCAATACACAAGGGCGAGACAATTAAATATCTTACGGCCTACCTCAAAAATAACTTTTAATACGTGGTTTCTGTTATTGATATCCCGAACTCTGTTAGACTTAAACAATTATTAATAAAGGATTGTGCAACATTAGAAAAAAGTGAATACATTGCTAGTTTTGTGATCAATCATTGTCTTATATAACGAATAAAAAAATCTGCTTCTTTATGTTGAATTAGCGACTCATATTATTGGACCCCGTGATTTAGAAAATTAACAAATGATAAACCTGGACACGAAAAATTAATTGTGTTTCCCATATGATAAGAATGTCCATGTATTATGTAAATTACATATGCAACCTACTAGAGGATCGCCGACGCAGCAGAGCCATCGACCTGCATCGGATAACGGATGTGCAGACGCAGCATTGACGTCAATAACTCAAATATAAACTAAGTGTCTCCATGCCCCGCACTTCTGATTCACACTTAGAATTAGACGTATCTAGAATAGTTAGATATAAGAATGTAATTTGTAATTTTTATCTGTTAAATTAAAGTAATTAAAATCAGTTTCGGAACTCCGATTGTCGCTAACGTATTTTGTATCTCACGATGTGTATTATGTATCTTAAATCCAAAACAATAACAATAATAGATCCTATGGGAAACAAAACGATTAAATAGAAGGCTACTTCACCAAAGCAATGTGTTTGCTCATACATAAAAATGTTTTCCAATGAATAGATATAATAGATATACCTTAACACATTCAACACCAAGACAACAAGAAGAGAATTACCTACAAATTGTGGAACTATAATTATTAATTATAATTTAATTTGTTTTAAGCTTAGGTCAACAACGGGGACATGGATATATCCATAGACTTAGACGACATTATAAACCATTTAAGACAAAAGATCAACCAAAACATGCGGTATTGTCATATCGTGTGTCATTATTTGTCACATAATGTTATTTCAAAAAGGTTTCAACAAATGCGGTTTATGTCAGCGAAAAGTCCACCACACATTTACTCCTGCACAAATAAAGAGGAACAATTAAGACATAGCACCTAAAATGTGTTATGTTTGTAGGTAAATATTACAAATATAAAAGTCTGTACATAGGGGAAAATTGGACATCCTCGTACCGGCTTTACTTAAATCACTTTAGCTTACTTAATTGTTATATGTATATTAATTTGATTTGTAAAGAACAATGGCAGGTATCTGTCAATTTTTTTAGTGAGATGGCAGCGTCTAATTTGCAATACTTCTTTATGAATTGTTAAATTGAAATGGTTTAAATTTGTTGTAAATAAATGTTTTGTACTAAATAATGTTTCTTTATGTTTTTTACTGCTTCTTATTGAATCAAGTTAGCCATAAAAGCATAATAAACATAATTCATCTCTTTATTTATGAATTACAAATCATTTTGTTATTCGGGGTCTACTATTTTTCGAAGTTGTTGTTTGCTGCTTGATTTCATAATATGTCATCAAACTCATACAAATTCCATACCATTCGAAGCGCTTGTTCAGGCCGAATAAAAATAATATAGGTAAACAAGTAGGGCCAAATTCCAAGAAGTGCATCTGCCACGGCGGCGCGCGTTGCTGCCAAAAAAACGGTAAGCGAGTATCACTCGACGCTTCAAGGCCAAACGCGCGGCAACACCCAGCGTATAACAATAAGCCACCATACTTTTCGCAAATAAAGAATACCTTGTAAAACCACCTTACTTGTCGCAATTAAAGAATTTGATTTGATTTGAACGAAAGCGTCACTCGAAATTACAATGCACTATCTTGATTTTTTGTTGCCAAGAGATGAATCGGCTCTAAAGTAGAAAAAGTTTAAATACGTGTTAAATAGTAAATGACGAAAGAATTATTGTTGTTATTCTTCTACCCTAATTTGTTTATTTATTTTTATTGAGCAGGTCAGAAACTGTTACGCTGGGGTGAGTAAAGAAGCATGTTGTTTAAATGTAAGTTGTTTGTTCATTATTTCAAAGCGCGAATCGTTATCAGTAATTATTAGTTAAGTTATTTATGTATTCTTTCGGAGGGTAAGATCCACTTTGGGTCACTGAGCCACAATAGTTAGTTATTGTTGAACTCTTTTCAAAGACTCGATAATATTTTTTCTCCTCCAATCTCGCACTCAGTTGTAAAATATTTTAATATAACTGTGATGTATATACTGATGTGAATGTGTATGTGACATTTGGGATTGAAACTGCATGTCGACTGTGTAACTGTATAACCCCAAAGAAAATATGGGTGTCTTGATTTTCCAAGTAAGTTTATAACAGTGGAATTTGAAAAGTGTTGAAATACCTGTGTTAAGGTAGCGTACTGTGCTGAAATTATGTCGGACAATCGGATTGAAACTTTAATTCTAAAAAGAGAGGACTGGGAAGCTTGTAAAGATTTGCGTTTTTTCTTATTGCACATGGCGTGGAAGACGCAACAAAAAAATGTCATTTTTTCGTCATGCGAGAGTGATCTTTATAACTCAGTGAAAACAATAATATTCCTAAAATCTGTGAATGAAATAACGTTAGGGCATATAAAAAAAAAGTTTGATGAACATTTCGTCTAAACGAGATAGTAGAATACTATAAATTCCTAACAAGAAAACAATGCCAGCGGGAGTCAATGCAAGATTGACAAGACATGGCGGCGCTTAGTAAAATGTGTAGGTTTTATAATTTTAAGGATATGGAAAAAACTTTGCGTGTTGTATGGTAGCGCTTAACGCTTTTCGAAGGTTTACAACATTAAGAAAATTTTTCGAAGGTTTACAACATTAAGAATAGAAGTTGAAGGTATAAATAACTTGGCACTGAATACATCTGAATATCTTAAAAAAAACATAAAAAATATGATGCAGTTTTTGATGGACCTGGAGAATATAAAGGACCAGAGATAGTTATTAAATGTAAAAACGATGTACAGCCACTGAACTTGAGATGAGATATCGGTATCTATCAGATACTATCAGTACCTTTTGCTATAGTATAGGAGACAGAGTGGCTGATGTAATTTATAGACTAGTTAAGACTGGCATTATGGAGCTAGTAGCTTATTTAAACAAGGCTACACCAATAGTGCCTATTATAAAAACTGGACTTAAAAGTAGCCTATACACAATTGAAAGTCGCTCATGAACAGAATGCTATTGACAACAAATACAATAAAAGGATTATAAAGGATGAAAAGATTACCCTACGGGTTAAAGGCATGTCCTGGAATCTTCCAGAGATTAATGTTTTCAACTCTGGCCGGCATCAAAGGAGTAACAGTTCTGCTAGACGATATATTGATACACTTTGTCAACATTAGAAAAGTAACATTAACCTGTGATGCTTCTGAGTATGGAGAAGGAGCAGCGCTTTCACATATAATGGATGATGGAATGGAAACAGCTATTGCTGTGGGATCAAGGACAAAGAAGCAGCGGCTATCATGTTTGGTCTTGAGAAGTTCAACCAGTATGGTTATGGCAGTTATATTATGATTTAAAACAGGTAACATACCATGTGGCCACAACCAATTATTACTAAAAGCCTGTCCCAAGTAGCAGGGGATGGGGGGATATTCAGTAAGCTGGACTTAAACGAAGCTATACACAATTTCTGCAACAACAAGCAAAACTTGAGCGAGACAAAGGGAATCTCGTCCAAATAAAATACGACAAACTCATTATCCGCGAAAATAATAGAAATACCACTAACAACAAAAGAATGCTTTCTACTTCTCCAGAAACCGAGAACAAAGCTGCTGATGCAGCCGAATCAAAAACACAGGTCAGCAAAAAGAATAAAACTCGGACACCAATACAAAGAACATCTAGCTTATCGGAGGGAGTATTAAGACCCGGCATGCTTACCTACTTGATAAACAAAGACCCAAACAACCTACCAGGTCAATCAGAACACAAACACGGAAACACATAGCAATTACAGACGCCCCCTCCCATAACCATCACTAGCAATACCACTAGCAAAACAAAAAGACAAAGAATACACAAAAACCATCTTCCAAGCCGGCTGGTCACCGAGGAAGATAAAGACCACAACCCTCCAAAAGAAAAAATAAACTCAAGAAACGCATCAAAAAAGTTCTACATATTGACATACAACGTCAAATCATTGTCGACAATGATGGAGATTCTTTTGGAGGGTTGTGGTCTTAATTAATTGGGCACTCATGTCACCATAAATTTTTTTTACACCACGAGTTACCAAAGTTAGTAAAAAATAAAATGAAAACACAAATTTTGCGTTCAAAAATAAAAATAGAAAAAACTATGGCTATCGTACAAAATTGGTAGTTTACATTTGATAGCACCACTATCTAGGAATGCTATTCAGAAAACAGACTGAGAAAATTCTTTGTATTGTAAATTTGGTACTTAAAAGAGTGGGTAAGGTCTAACTTTAAAAAAAAAAATAAAAATGCCTGATAACTCGAAAACCGTGACACTTTTACTGAATACAAATTATCATTTTCCGAACAGTCGCGATGCCCCCCAACCGTGGGTAAAGGATTATCCACTCATTACGCCACACCCTGTATAAGCTCTTTTCTACAATAAAATTAACAAAAAAATAACCTTTACATTCGAAAAGAGCCAACCGATAGAGCAAGCGGGATTTAGAAAGGGATTTTCAACAATCGACCACATACACACGCTGAAACTTATAGAAAAATACCAAGAAAAAAGAAGACCGCTCTACTTGGCTTTTTTGATTACAAAAAAGCATTCAATTCCATTTCACACAAATACATTTGGGAGACATTAATATCACAAAACGTGGAAAACGAATATATTACAGTAATTAAAACTCTATATATATAAAGTAGAGTCAAACTAGAAACAGCCGGCCCATGGTTCCCCGTTGAGAGAGGTGTAAAACAGGGTGACCCGCTCTCGCCTTCACTTTTTATAGCGGTTCTAGAATCAGTAATAAGTAAACTGGAATGGAAAAAATTTGGCATAAAAATCGAAAATAGAGATATAAACCACCTGCGTTTCGCCGATGACCTGGTCCTGATGGCAGAAAATGGTATAGAATTACAGAACATAGTAGCGTCTCTAAACAACGCCAGTACATGTGCAGGATTAGAAATGAATTTCTCGAAGACCATGCTAATGACTAACAGTGCCATGGTATCAATACATGTAGGTTATGAAAAACTCAAATACACCGACCAGTACATATACCTCGGCAAACAAATAAGCTTTGATGGTTCAAACAATTACCAGGAAGTAGAACGCACGGCACAGATAACATGGAAGAAATACTGGAGCCTAAAAGAAATATTTAAGAGCAAAATGCCTATTACATTGAAAACCAAAATGATGAACTCCTGCCTCATACCATGTGTGACTTATGCTTGCCAGACATGAAAATTCAACAAAAATGTTAAAGATAAGATTACAACGTGCCAACGTGGGATCGAGAGAAGTATGTTAGGTATCAAAAAAATACAAAAACTAAGACATACCGAAATTAGAAATACGACTTAAGCAATAGACGGTCTGACACAAGCTCTATCACTGAAATGGAAGTGGGCCGGTCACGTCGCGCGCATCAAAGACCAGAGATGGACCAAAAGCGTCACAGAGTGGAAAGGTCCGGCAGGTAAAAGAAAAACAGGAAGACCTCGCAAAAGATGGGAAGACGAAATTATACATACAGCTGGATCAAATTGGATGCAAACTGCAAACTCAAGAGAGAATTGGCAAAACTTGGAGGAGGCCTTTAACTGCAATAGGGTTCTCGAAGATTAATTTCTACAAAAAATTGTGATAATATTTACTTATTAAATCTAACAAACCTTGTACTAGAAAAAAGTTTAAGATAAATACAGACAACATGACAGACTTTTTTGTTTTATTTATTTATACACAATTTCCATTTTCAAATGGTCAAGCAAAAAGATTTGTTCATACAGTCAAAAGTAAATTGAAAACTATTGCTGGAACAGACATAGATAGTATTTTTTTGCATTGAGAACACCACTAAGAACTGGAAAGTTGCCGGCAGAAATGCTAAATAAACGTCGATTCAGAACACGTTTTAACACATCCACTAATAACGCAACCTATTTCAGAGAAACAAATAGATTGCAATAAGGATGTGCCAGTGAGATATTTTAGATTGAAGGATAAGGTATGTCTGCGCAACTATGCATATGCAAGAGGAGACAAAAGTGTCGAAGGAGAAATAATTAAAATTCAAGATCACATTGGATTCTTAGTGAAGATGCAAGATGGACCGATTGCGACTAGTCATGTAAACCAGTTCTTAAGAGCAAGGTTCTCAAAAGTAACCCCTGGCCCTGGTGCAGGTACCCGTGAGGTGGTTGGGATTCCAAGTCAGACATTTACATACATTGGGAACATGCGAAGGTCGCATGCTACAAGATCTTTAATTAGCTACAAAATATTGTGATTTGTAAATAACAGAAATGTGAGTTTGATAACAATAAAAGTACAATGGGTGAAGGTATATGTGATGTATATCTATGTGTATGTGTGCATTGTATATGCAGATGTGAATGGGTGTGTGATGTGATGACATTTGGGTTTGATGGATTTAACTACATGTCTACTGTGTGAACCCCTAAGAAAATATGGCTGTTCTGACTTTCCAAGTAAGTTTAAAACATTAGCTGACTTTAAAAATGTAAATAAACTATTCCAGCATTAAATGATGTGCTAATTTCGTAATAATTACATTTTTATTTTTAAGCTGCACTTTAGAAAAGCATTAAGTTTTAAAATTGGTACCAAATATTTGATATAACGTTAAATAAAAAAAACAATTTATGTTTTATTTCTTTTCAGTGTACAGGAAGTGATTGTTATGCTTTTGTAAGTAGAGTAGTGTCAATAATAACTTTACACCTACATAAATAATAACTTCGTTAATACGATTTCTAAGTAAACAATTCTTGCAATTCTTATCAAACATTTTAAATGTACAGAATGTATCAAGCATAATTATTTCTATTTTGTATAATTTTGAGAGTTGGGCTTAACACGAAACGAACCAACTCGAATTGAATTCTATCCAATTCGATTTCAAAAACCGACATTTGCTATTTTTTTGCAATGTCATGAAGAAATAGGTAGGTTGATTTTAGTTCAGAGTTAAACATGAACACTCTGGTGGAAAAGCAAACTTACATTCTCATAAACCTCATACCAACCCGCACTTGGCAAGTGTGGTGAATTAAGGCCTTATCTCTCTCCTTAAGAGAGAAGTCCCTTTGTCCCAGCAGTGGTAACGTTAATAGTGTGTTGAGGATGATGATGATATTCTTATAAGGCTCGGTTTTTTTGCCATGATTTATTACAATACATACAATCACTTCTGTCCAGTGTGAAGGCGCCATGTCAGCGGCTTTGGTAAGCTTCGAAGGTATTTTCAATTAATATTATTTTTATGATTACATATTTAATAACAAAATTTGCTTTTCAGGCAGTAGGATTCAACTCTACATCAATGGTAACTATCTATAAAAATACTTTTTTTTTGTTAATTATTGAGGCTTAACCTGGAATATTTTTTTATTCACCGTCACAGACTCTTGGCGAAATGGCAAATTCAGAGGTGAGAGTTTCAGCATGGTCGTACACAATATAGAACAATATCCGGCTTCAGAATCAGAAAAGATACTAACAGACATATTTTGATAAGCAACTAGAGATACTTCCTAACATTTTTATGCGTATAAGTTTGGTTTTTAGCTAATTGTTAATGAGCGCACTCATTCTGCTTATAGATGGGTTAGATTTACTGCTGTGGAGGTATGCCTAAAATATGGTTCAAACCGGTTAAACCGAATCAAAATATTGTTCAAACCGAGTTGCAAACCGAATCAAGCTATCCGAATCAGCCACTACTGTGTGACGTAATCCATTCGAATTCATCGTAATCCATTCTTAACCGTTTTATGATAGGTACGGTTTACGATTTCAATTCGGGTAGGGTCACACGTAAAGAATAGTCAACTGCATAGATAATTAACTTTAATAAACATACGAAAATAGTTAAAATTTTAATTAAAACCATTTTTATCCCAAACAGCTTAGTGTTTTTTTTCTTCAACAATTACAGCATAACTAGTAAACTAAAAAAAAATAAACAAGTCGTCAAAAAAATCAACATTATCATCAGTCTTAAAACTTGAGTTATTAATTAGTTTTTATGCAGGTTTTTTTATGCTACATAACATACAATACATATAAGATGTTATATGAAACAAAATTCATATCACATCTTATTTGTGGGCGTCGGCAATCGGCAACTTCGTTCGGAATAACTTGGGTCCATTCGTAGATTTATTAGCATTTTCTATACTTTCGCATAATTTAAACCGCTGTAGCATTTCATACATTTTGTAGCAATCTGTATAAAAATTTAAACGCCCCGCTACGAAACTCTGAATATGGAAAATATCAAGTTTATTTTAATGAGTAATGGTAAAAAAGTGGTATGGAGAGATGGATACCGTTATAACAAAGTTAAAACAAATAAAGGTGGAACTGAAATATGGCGTTGCTCTGGTTATATGTGCAGTGGCTCCATTACTTGGTGCATAACGGATGAGACAGTTACAAGGGAGGGTGATCACCAGTGTACTCCGAATATGTCTCAATATAAACTCGAAGTAATTATGGAAAGCCTGAGAAAAGCTGTCTGTGATGATTATCGTCCAATACCAAAAGTGTTTGACGAGTTTATGAGGAGATACAGATCTGACCCCGAGTATGATAACGTTTTACGATCTTTTGAGTCAGTAAAAGATACTCTATATCGCATCAGAAAAAAACATTACAAAGTTCACCGTTGTACATTTAAACAACTTCAAGATGTTATCATACCACAAAGACTAGCACAGGACTTTTTGCTATTCATGGATGGAGCTTCTGATAAAATTATAGCACAGAATTTTGTAGCACAGAAGCACGGCAGTCAATGACAAATATTACTCATTATTTCGGCGATGGGACGTTCAAAGCTGTCCCCTAACCATTTTCACAACTTTATAAACGGCAGAAGAAACTGAAAATCATTGATCAGCGGCTGACAAAAATAACGCATGATTACATGAATAACTTTATATCACTTAAAGTATTCTTGGATAGGCTTAGCAAAGTTATATTTACTTAGTTCTACTGTATGTTTCATCGAACTGTTTAATAGGTGCTATTATTTCGAAAAGTAAAAATAAATGTTTTTAGTAGGCAAAGAAGAAAAATATTTTAAGTTTCATAATGCATGTGACGGTATTTTCAATGTATATAATTATACATTTTGCAAGAATGATTCATGTTTTTGACAATATGCTAGTAAGTTCACTAATAATAAAAAAAGTTCATATTTTGCGAAAGTGTATGATTTGCTACAAAAAGCGGGGCGTTTAAATTTTTATACAGATTGCTACAAAATGTATGAAATGCTACAGCGGTGTAAATTATGCGAAAGTATAGAAAATGCGAATAAATCCATTCGTAAATGATTCGGCCGACCCTCGTTTTACAACTCGAGCCCTCCAATAAATTTGGTTCTGAATCTGGAATTGTATTCATACAATCAGACAGACTTCAATTAATGGTTGTATGTTTAACCAGATCTATAAAACGTTTCTAAGCATTTACGAATCTTTCTTTTTAATGTACAGTGTAATGGTGGTTTCTGCAAATCTTTAGTAAGTTTTTTGCTATTCTCAAGACCAGGTATTCCAGAAGAGGTCGCGGTTTTGTGATTTCAGCGAAATGCTGGAATAATATAACTCCACCCTTAAGAAATTTAGCTTCTAAATTCTTATTTAAATCCAAATTCAATACATTTGCTAAAAAAATAAAAAAGGTATATATAATATTCGAATGCCGAAAATAGCACTGAAAATGATATTATTTATATTTATTAACTCTATTATTTTTGTCATTGATTAAACGTTTTAATATTTTAATTATGATTAATTACGTATAAGGATATATTGTTTAAATGTAATTTCAATGTTTCTCTCTCTTGGCTTTCAAAGGTTAAAACGCTTAACCTTTTGCGCCGAAAGTTTCGCGTGTCGCTATACTTTATAATACGACTTTCTGGCGCATTTGCAGTGTGACGGGGAAAATAATGTCTGCTTGGCTAAAGTAAGTTGTAGTACACTTTTTTACTTTCATTGAAGCTAATCGATTTCATTAGTTAAATGTTTTTGTAAAGGTACCCAAAAACAAATTTAAGATTTTTAACTGATCATTACGCGGAAATGTAGCGATTTGTCTTTAATTATGACCTTTACCGACTTGAGCTATTTATACCGAATTTGTACACTCTCGTGTATCAAAATTACTAGCAGTGCCCCTCGGCTTTATAATGAATTTTCAGGCTTTCGTTTTCACGAATTACATATAAAAAATATATATTTTATACCAAAACCAGGAAGAGGTGACTACACAGAGCCTAAGTCTTATAGAACAATAAGCCTCACGTCATTTCTCCTGAAAACACTCGAAAGGCTATGTGACAGAGAGATACGTGAAAACACACCCAGCCTTTACCACTCCACCCTCAACAACACGCCTACAGCAAAGGCAAATCAACGGAATCCGCCCGGATTACGGAACGGAATAGGTGCAGGATTGACGTCAAAGCAATCAACCCTCGGAGCATTCATAGATATTGAAGGAGCCTTTGACAAAACAAAATTCACCAGTATCAACAAAGCCCTGATCAACTACGGCGTTGAACCAACACTGGCTTAATGGATTAACAACATGCTCGTAAATAGAGCCATTCAAGTAACGATAAATAAAACTACCCGAGGCATAGTAGCCAGAGGATGCCCTCAAGGAGGCGTTTTATCCCCGCTAATTTGGAACATAGTAGCAGACGAGCTACTGAGAAAGCTCAACGGTCGAGGTCTTGTGACAGTAGGATATGCGGATGACCTCGCTATCCTGGCGACCGGAAGCTTTGAAAGCATACTATATGACCAAATCAGGAATGCCTTCAAAACCATTGAAAGCTGGTGCAAAGAACACGATCTATCGGTTAATCCAGCTAAAACAGAACTCATCATGTTCACCAACAAAATGAAACTTGGGCACCTAAAATTGCCCCAGCTCTTCAACACAGAACTTCAACTGACTAACGAAGTCAAATACGTAGGGGTCATACTAGATAGCAAGCTTCAATGGAACAAGCATCTTGACTTCAAACTGAACAAAGCATGTACAATACAATACAATATTCTTTATTGAAACACCATAAAAAATAATATTATAAAGAATTTGTGCGTAGCAAAAAGTGAGACAATGGGCGGCCTTATCGCTAAAAGCGATAAGGCCGCCCATCTCTTTTCATCCAGGCAACCTTTGGATGGAAAGAGATCATTGTACACACGGAAGCAGTGGCGTCTACAACAAAATTGTAGAAATAATAAAAATAAAAATAAATAAATGGGTACAAAAAGATAGGTTTAAAGATAACATAGTGAACATAATAGTTAGAGAAAGGAAATAGTGAATACAAAACAAGATAGTATGAAGTAAATACAGTACAGAAACAATAAAATAGAACATGTACTACATTTTACCAATGCAGGAGAATGCTAGGGAAAACATGGGGACTCTCCCCCAAGGTAACCAGATGGCTTTACACTGCCGTCGTAAGACCCACACTAATCTATGGAGCCATAGTATGGTGGATCAGAACAGAACTGTGCACAGCCAGAACGAAACTGCAGCGCTTTCAAAGAATGATAGGCGCAGCCGTCACGGGCTGCATGAGAACAACACCGGCTGCTGCACTCGAAATTGCTCTCGAATTAGCGTCACTCGACCTACATATACAATTAGAGGCGACCATGTCAGACCTTAGACTAAACAATCTTGGAATATGGGGAACCACCACAAGTCCACACGCACGTATACTTGAAAGGGCGCTGGAATACCAACCACTAATAGCAGCCCCGTGCGACCTCATGCTCAAGAAACCAATCCAAGACAAACTTTACCACATACAACTATTTGAAGGTCCTAAGGACGAATCAGGCATTGAGGAAGTGAGAATATACACCGACGGCTCTAAAACAAAGACCGGAACAGGTGCAGACTCACTAGACCTCAATATTAACATATCCATGACACTAGGCGAACACAGCTCTATATTCCAATGTGAATGTGCAGCAATAACAGAGGCGGCCAGGGCAATCATGAGAAGGAAGATAAACGGGTGCCATATTAGAATTCTCTCAGACAGTGCCGCCACACTCACTGCCCTAATGGGCAGAGTGAGCAACTCTAAGCTAACATACGAATGCCACCTAGTGCTACAGGAAGTTTCCAAAAATAGCACGATCACCCTTCAGTGGATCAAAGGTCACAGTGGATCATTCGGGAATGATGCAGCAGATGAACTAGCACGGCAAGGATCAGGGAGGAAAGCAGAAGGTCCGTCTCCGTTCCTGCCGCTGCCTTTCTCGCAACTGCGCACCTGGAAGAGAACTAGAATAAAAGACCTACAAAACGATCGCTGGCATAATCTAACAGACTGCCGACAGGCAAGAACAGCAACGCCAGACCTTAACTCAAGGCAATCCAAACGCCTATTAAACCTTAAAAGAACGGACCTTCGAGTCCTGATAGGAACTATTACAGGACACATCACCCTTAACAAACACCTCTATAACATGGGATCCACAGACAGTTCACTCTGCAGAGGATGCCTCAACAAAGACGAAACAGCTGCCCACCTCATCCTGGAATGCGAAGGAGTAACAGCACAGCGACGTGAAATCCTTCAGAACCCAAAGGTCACTCCGAGAAGCCTGCGAAGACCCCAGGAAACTTCTGCGCTTTTGGTCGGAGTTGGGCTGGTTACACTAGCACCCCACTCCACGCACAATGGACCACCTTTGAGTCTAAGTGCGGAAAAACAGGGCCCCCCTAACTAACTAACTAACATATAAAAAATAATACTTATGCAGAGTAATGGCAGAGCATCGTCGGCATCTGTAAGTATATTTTAAAACACTTGAAAGATTGTACGGCGTTAGAGAAAATAAATTTAAATATATTATATTTTATAACAGTGTCACTCACCATCATGTCTTACACAGGTAAGTTTAAATTCTAAGTTAATTTGGTCAGTAATTTTCCAAGTAATTCCAAACCCTCGCTTTTCTTATATGTAATTGAATACTCGAAGTCGTATAAACTAACAAAATTTATTAGGGTTTCCATTGACGACTTCGTGGACGGCCCAGGATGAGATGGCGGAAAGAACTAGATAAACACCATCACCAGAACACATGGCCTGTCACAGCGTTAGATCGCAAAGCGTGGAAGAGCCTTAGGCCTGCAGTGGGACAGTGAGGGCTAAAAAAACAACGTATTTCTGTAAACATAAGGGAACACCGATGCTAACGCGTGGGGTTTGGTTAGGACACCGCCGTGGTTAAGTCGTCTTCTGCGTCCGCCACAGCCCGGTAACGCGTCATGATCTGCTGATTATTATGTCCATTATACACTCGAGAGCAATGAATCCGGGTCACTCAAAGAATCCAAAAAATCTCGGAAAGTAAGAATGCTAGGTTAATGCAATAAATTGTATTTAATAGACAATTTAATACTCCTTAAATGAAAGGATTAAAACTTCTTAGTTATTGTAAAGTTATATCATAAAAAAATCAAATTTGAAAAGGGAACACTGTCGAAGATGGAACTACGAAATTACAGGATTTGTTTTTGCTTTTGTTTGTAATCTGTCATTTATGGTGGTACATAAACCAGGTTGATAGTGCTCAATACTCATTATTCAAGCTGAAATCATGTCGCTTACACTTGAAGAATGCACCAGAATACTTACATTGGTGGAAACCGGCCGGAGTCAGCGCGATACAGCCAGGACTGTCGGTGTGTCGCTGTCAACAGTACAAAGAGTTCTCCGACGTTACGAAGAAACTGGTTCTAACCTACGCAGACCAGGAACGGGCAGAACTAGGTGTACCACAGCACGAGAAGACCGATACTTGGTGAACACCATGCTTCGAAATCCCTTTCTCACAGGAACTGAACTCACAAATCAGTTTCGACGCCTCGGAGGAAGTAACCCAAGTGCATGGACAGTAAGACGTCGGCTTGCTGAATCTAACTTAAAACCCCTTAGACCTGCAAACTGCCCTAAACTGGAGCGTGGCCATCGTATTTCAAGACTAAGATATGCCCAGAACCACGTAAATTGGAGTATTGAAGATTGGTGGAAAGTTATGTTCTCCGACGAATCAAAATTTATGCTCTACAAGCACGATGGAAGACACAGAGTGTATAGAAGACCAGGGGAAAGATTCAAGCAAGCATGCATCGAAGAAAAAGTAGCCTACGGTAAATGCCTAATAAATGTTTTTTCTTTCTTTCTTTTCTTTCTTTCTACGGTGGTGGGTCTGTACTTGTTTGGGCCGGAATTTCCTCTGAAAGTCGCACAGAGATGGTGATCATAGAAAACGGCTCTTTAACTAGCGTAAGATATGTGGAAGAAATCCTCAACGAACACGTTGGTCCATTTATGGTCAATTTGGGTGAGGATCCTATATTTATGCATGACAATGCCTGACCTCATACAGGTAGGATTGTGAATGACTACCTTCAAGAGATGAACATTACTTGTATGGAGTGGCCAGCGCGCAGCCCGGATATCAACCCGATCGAGCATGCTTGGGACGAGCTAGGGAGATGCGTAAAACAACGAAACCCTCCCCCAATCACGCTTCCTGAGCTCAAAATTGCTCTCACAGAGGAATGGGAGAATATTCCCCAAAATCGTATAAGGAACTTGGTGTACAGCATGCCAAACCGCGTAAACGCAGTAATGGAAGCACGAGGAGGTAATACGAAGTATTGAAATTCAAGAAAATCGTCATAAAGTTCAAAAATTTCATGTTTCCTATTTTTGTTTTAAGGAGAGATCAGGAGTTTTTTTTCTTTATGTAATTTTGTGTAAATAAAATGTATGGTGACTCATATTTTTTTAACTTTCATTTAAGGAGTATTAAATTGTCTATTAAATACAATTTATTGCATTAACCTAGCATTCTTACTTTCCGAGATTTTTTGGATTCTTTGAGTGACCCGGATTCATTGCTCTCGAGTGTATATAATATTTTTATTTTAAATTTTAATTTTCAAGTCACATCTTCGTCTCTGTTTTATGAATTTGCAAGGGTAAAGTATTTTTTACAGTAAAATTCGTCTATTCTCACTAGTTCAGTTCAGTCAACTGAACTAGTGAGATTTATTTTCTCGTTTGTTCAGTCGACTGGACTAGTGAGATTTCTTTTCTCGTTTGTTCAGTTTAGAAATAGATAAAAATATTAGGTTATCTACATATATCTCAAACAAACATTTTTTAACAATTTGTTATACATATACTGGTAGTGACATTCTTATGTTTGTAAACTCTTTACTTCTTACCACTAGAGTGCTGGCCACTAAAAATCGATATGTAAACTCTTTGTCTAATCTGCTCTTCAAAAAACAATTGACAAGCACCTATGACAATTCAGCTAGTCTTTTACATGTATTACAGTTTGTTCAATGTGCTAAAATGAATGAAAACGAGTTTAAAATTATTAAACGTGGCAGAGGCCGTGTTCTAATATGTGCTGGACATGAATATTATCGCATATGTGGGTATGAAAACAAAAATACTTTGTGGCGGTGTGCGAGCTACAAAAAATCTAATTGGAATGGCACAATAACCATTTCATCGGTATGTTTGTAATTTAATTAAATGTTTCTCCACCAAAATGGTAACACCAATGTTACCATTTTTAGGGTTCCGTAGCCAAAACACGGCACAACTGCTATTTTGATTTGCTACTACGTTTATACAGTAGTTAAAAGAACGGAACACATCGACTTATGTGTGCCTGATATAAATAAAGCGACGATGTCGATCATTATTAATGATAGCATACAAGAAATTGTTTCTGGTAGTGACACAGCACCTGCGGTGTACAAAAAAACAGTGGCTGGCTTGAAAGATTCTGGGATTGATCTAATTAATGAAATACCATCGTTTGAAACAATAAAGTCTTCTATTTATCGACAAAGGAACAAACATAACCAAGTAAAGAAAACATGTTACATTGGAGACAGTGCTATGGCAGTGGAAGTGCCATCAAAGTTTTCCGATTTTTTATTGGCAGATTATAATGACGATGTGCGCGTTTTAGTATTTTGTTCGAAAGAGGCGAGGGAAAAGTTGCGTAAATTAAAAAAAATATCTTGGCGATGGCACCTTTAAAATATGCCCACAGCCATTTAAGGGAGGAGTGTACACCATACACGCAGATTTAAATAGTTCAGAAAATACTACGGCGATAATGCCTTTAATTTACGTTCTCTTGAGTGACCGTACTAAGGAAACGTACCTTAAAATGTTTAGCATTATAAAATCTCAAGTTCCTGAATGGGAACCAACTTTGCTCATCACCGATTTTGAAGAAGCCGTTATTCAGGCATTTAAAAAGTCATTTCCTAATGCAGAACACCAAGGCTGTTATTACCACTTTACAAATACATTATGGAGAAAAGCCAAGAGTTTGAAGTTGACACGTAAACGTAAAAATAGAATAGTGGGACTATGTTGTGTTTTACCTTTGTTGCCTAAAGATTGTATTATTGACGGGTTTACTTACATTGTTTCACAAATTGATGATTTCGAGGATAAATCTGATTTGGAAAAGTTATACAGTACATGGGGTTTTGGATGAAACGCCAAGATTCGTGGAATGTATTCGGGAGGCGCCACATAACTACAAATTATGCTGAAGGTTGGCATCTTGCGATCAACGGCATGTTTAAAACAAGACCAGCAACAATTGTTCAATTTCTTAATAATATAAAACAAGACGCAGCGTTTTTTGCAGTACTTACAAAAAAGAAATTGACAAAGAAGAGGACAGAAATTCAAATCGAAAACGACTAATTCATTCGTCATGTACAAATGCAGTTACTAAATGGCGAAATTAATGTGGCTACCTTTTTGGAAAAACTTCGTGTAAATTAATAGTAATAAATGTAACAAGGTGCAAAAGCTAGTCTTATTTTCAATTGAACAAACGAGAAAATAAATCTCACTAGTTCAGTCAACTGAACTGGACAACTGAACTAGTGAGAATAGACGGTAAAATTAATGGTAATAAAAATACTTAACAAACTAACCCATTTCAGAAAACCGCTTAAACATCCCTTCGGTAGTTTTATAAGTTTATTTCAAACATAAAGACAGACAGACGCGGCTTGGTACCTTAATTTAAAATAAATATAATAGGATAGATACAGCTATTTATAAATATTTTAGGCTAATGGAGTTACTTCCATATCAAAAGTGAGTACAAAAACTATCTAGAATCTGTAGTGTAAACCCTGAGCTATTTTTTTTATTTTCAAGCGTTAGCAGAATTTTAAAAGTTTTATAATTATATTATGACTTAAAACGGATAACATACCAGGATTTTACGATTTTAGAGTTTTCCGATATTTCGACCGTTTTAAGAATAAATACGTATTTATACCGTTTTAAGTATAAATACGGTTTTTAAAGTCATTTTACTCAAGATTTTTGAGTTCTTCTCTGTTATACCTTTTACGTACGGTAGAAAAAGGATGGTCTACGTTCTACCCACAGGGAGAAACCAGGCTATAAAAGTAGCCTGCAGTTATCCCAGATTTCATTCCGTTTTGATCAAGTGACGGTTAAAATGTTAATATAAGATTTGAAGGAATTTTTCAAATTGAAGGACATCATGAAGGACACTAGAAAGACAAAATCAACCCGAAAGCGACAGAGATTATCACCAGAAGTCGAGATTAACCCCAAGGAATCTAGTAGTGAGCGTTGAATCGACGAACCGTTTTTTTAAACTGTTTTTCTACAGACAACGTGTCGACTGTTTTCTTATTACGGCAAAAGTAGTTTTTTCTACGAACAGGTTTTTTCATTCAACGTCAACGATAAACGCAACGCAAACGAACGAAACACAAAGACAGATTCAACTACATACACGACCGACAACGACACGAAGACCACCCGAAAATAAACGAACAAGCCGCGAGCGAAGCGCGAGGTAAAACGCGGTATGCGAGCGAGTGAGATGTCCGTCGCTCAGTTGTTTGAGAGCGTAAGAGATGTATGTATGTTTGTTCATTCCGGGTCTAAGCTTAGCGCTTGAGCCAAACTGACCGAAAAAACAGGTTAATTGGGCACAGGTTTGTTAGTTTTCGTGTCAAATAATTAGTTTGTCTAATTGACGTGACACGTGAGGTCAACGCCTTTTTGTTTGGCACGAAAGTATTACTTCTGTTATAGTGAAAGTTCTTTTTGTTGTCTAGATTCTTAATTATATTCAACTGCTCACTCAAACATACTAAATTAAATAAACCACGATGATTAAAAACAACGATAGATGAATTACTTACGTTCAGTTATCTTTTCAATGTAACTACGAACTTAATTTAACGCATAGTTCCTTTAGACAGTGAACGAAAATCAGTCGACGGACAACCAGACTGGTTGTCCGTCGACTGATTTTCGTTTCGTTTTTTTGTTGAAAAAACTGTCGCGACATTCAACCGGTTCATTCGTTGAACTACGAACGAACCAGTTAAACGTCGACCGTTTTTTCAACCGGTTGACCGATTATAAAAAACGGTTTCGTTTCGTTTACGCAAAAATAGTCAACGACCCACCAGTAAAGGAATCTAAAAAAAACAAGGAAACGCCATTGCTAAGTCCAATGATGACAAGTACTCCGTGAGTCGGCCAAAAAAAGCAAGAAAGGAAAAACCTCTCCAAGAAATCCAGCGAGAAATAACCAATCCACTCCTGGACGGTCCCAGCACATCAAAACAGGACGAAAATCCGAAACCCAGGAAAATCACAAAGGCAAGGCGGAACAAAAAGGTACGCGCTGATAGTGTTGATGTTGACATCATGAAGGACACTAGAAAGACAAAATCAACCCGAAAGCGACAGAGATTATCACCAGAAGTCGAGATTAACCCCAAGGAATCTAAAAAAACAAGGAAACGCCACGCTAAGTCCAATGATGACAAGTACTCCGTGAGTCGGCCAAAAAAAGCAAGAAAGGAAAAATCTCTCCAAGAAATCCAGCGAGAAATAACCAATCCACTCCTGGACGGTCCCAGCACATCAAAACAGGACGAAAATCCGAATCCCAGGAAAATCACAAAGGCAAGGCGGAACAAAAAGGTACGCGCTGATAGTGTTGATGTTGACATCATGAAGGACACTAGAAAGACAAAATCAACCCGAAAGCGACAGAGATTATCACCAGAAGTCGAGATTTACCCCAAGGAATCTAAAAAAACAAGGAAACGCCATTGCTAAGTCCAATGATGACAAGTACTCCGTGAGTCGGCCAAAAAAAGCAAGAAAGGAAAAATCTCTCCAAGAAATCCAGCGAGAAATAACCAATCCACTCCTGGACGGTCCCAGCACATCAAAACAGGACGAAAATCCGAAACCCAGGAAAATCACAAAGGCAAGGCGGAACAAAAAGGTACGCGCTGATAGTGTTGATGTTGACATCATGAAGGACACTAGAAAGACAAAATCAACCCGAAAGCGACAGAGATTATCACCAGAAGTCGAGATTAACCCCAAGGAATCTAAAAAAACAAGGAAACGCCACGCTAAGTCCAATGATGACAAGTACTCCGTGAGTCGGCCAAAAAAAGCAAGAAAGGAAAAATCTCTCCAAGAAATCCAGCGAGAAATAACCAATCCACTCCTGGACGGTCCCAGCACATCAAAACAGGACGAAAATCCGAAACCCAGGAAAATCGCAAAGGCAAGGCGGAACAAAAAGGTACGCGCTGATAGTGTTGATGTTGAGGTGCAAACTCCAGAAGCGGCTCAGGAAGTAATCAGCTTGTCAAGAGACGAACTCGAAGAGGCTTTATCAAGAATTCACCATGAAGAAACTGCGACCGATAATCTGCCTCAAAACACGTAAGTGTTATTTGTATATTTTTTCAGGAGCTGATTTAAATGAACTGGAGCGAGACATCCAGCGGTACACAATAAAAATAGGTTTATTTGGAATAATAATATGCTATGCTGGCAATATTTAGCCGAACTGTTTGTTTGATTGACCGCTAATCTCAGGAACCCTGGACTGGACCGTTTGCTACAAAGGCAGCATTTAACGATTTTGTACGCTGTATTTTACTCCCTCGGAAATATCACAAAATACCCGTGGCGTGGAAAGCCGTCGATATTTCGCCTTAAATTGTAAAAAAGATTTATATTTTATGGTATCAAGATAGCTAGTTGAGTATTTTTGAAGAGTTATGTAACAAATGTGTCTGGTTAATTCGAAAATTCGCAAAAAGAGCGCCGTGTAAAATAAATAATCAAACTATACGTTCGCTTCATTAATTTATTATCAGAAATACTAGGTGGGCCAAAAGAAATCACCCTATTGGAAGATGCTCTCATTTTTGGAAATGGCCGCCAATGTCAAATCTGTTTTGACATTTGTGTACTAGACAGATGTAACGGGTGATTTTTTTGAGGTTAGGATTTTCATGCATTAGTATTTGACAGATCACGCGGGATTTCAGACATGGTGTCAAAGAGAAAAATGCTCAGTATGCTTTGACATTTAATCATGAATAGACTTACTAACGAGCAACGCTTGCAAATCATTGAATTTTATTACCAAAATCAGTGTTCGGTTCGAAATGTGTTTCGCGCTTTACGCCCGATTTATGGTCTACATAATCGACCAAGTGAGCAAACAATTAATGCGATTGTGACCAAGTTTCGCACTCAGTTTACTTTATTGGACATTAAACCAACCACACGAATGCGTACAGTGCGTACAGAAGAGAATATTGCGTCTGTTTCTGAGAGTGTTGCTGAAGACCGTGAAATGTCGATTCGTCGCCGTTCGCAGCAATTGGGTTTGTGTTATTCGACCACATGGAAGATTTTACGCAAAGATTTTGGTGTAAAACCGTATAAAATACAGCTCCTGCAAGAACTGAAGCCGAACGATCTGCAACAACGTCGAATTTTCAGTGAATGGGCCCTAGAAAAGTTGGCAGAAAATCCGCTTTTTTATCGACAAATTTTGTTCAGCGATGAGGCTCATTTCTGGTTGAATGGCTACGTAAATAAGCAAAATTGCCGCATTTGGAGTGAAGAGCAACCAGAAGCCGTTCAAGAACTGCCCTTGCATCCCGAAAAATGGACTGTTTGGTGTGGCTTGGTGCTGGTGGAATCATTGGACCGTATTTTTTCAAAGATGCTGTTGGACGCAACGTTACGGTGAATGGCGATCGCTATCGTTCGATGCTAACAAACTTTTTGTTGCAAAAAATGGAAGAACTGAACTTTGTTGACATGTGGTTTCAACAAGATGGCGCTACAGGCCACACAGCTCGCGATTCTATGGCCATTTTGAGGGAAAACTTCGGAGAACAATTCATCTCAAGAAATGGACCGGTAAGTTGGCCACCAAGATCATGCGATTTGACGCCTTTAGACTATTTTTTGTGGGGCTACGTCAAGTCTAAAGTCTACAGAAATAAGCCAGCAACTATTCCAGCTTTGGAAGACAACATTTCCGGAGAAATTCGGGCTATTCCGGCCGAAATGCTCGAAAAAGTTGCCAAAAATTGGACTTTCCGAATGGACCACCTAAGACGCAGCCGCGGTCAACATTTAAATGAAATTATCTTCAAAAAGTAAATGTCATGGACCAATCTAACGTTTCAAATAAAGAACCGATGAGATTTTGCAAATTTTATGCGTTTTGTTTTTAAAAAAGTTCTCAAGCTCTTAAAAAATCACCCTTTAGAATACAAGTGAACAAGCCATGGAGCGATACAGTCCCCAAGAACGCGGAATAATCGTGTCTATTTTTTTGCGTAACAATTCGTCGGTGGTGTTGGCGCAGCGCGAATTCCGTCGCCGATTCCCCGGCCGTCCGACACCGACTGCGCAAACACTGCGCCGTTTGGCCACCAACCTTGAAGAGTATGGGACCACACGAGACGTTGCCAAGAGTGGCCGGCCCCGGAGCGCCCGTTCTGCCGAGAATATCGCCGCTGTTGCCGAGGATGTCGAGCTGTCGCCGGAAACATCGACCAGACGCCGTGCCACGCAATTAGCCATCAGCCGGACGTCGCTAAGACGAATTTTGGTCAAAGACCTGCGCATGTTCCCGTACAAAGTCCAGTCTGTGCATCAGCTGCTGCCTGCCGACCGCCAAACGCGCGTAACCTACGCCAAAGCCATCCTCAATCTCGAGGAAGAAGTAAATGATTTTTCGATCAAAATCATAATGAGCGATGAGGCTCATTTCCACCTCAGCGGGTACGTCAACAAGCAAAACTATCGCTTCTGGGGCACCGAAAATCCACGAGAGATGCACGAGGTGCCATTACACCCGCTCAAAGTGACTGCATGGTGCGCTGTTCACGCTGGAGGAGTCATCGGGCCATTTTTTTTCGAGAATGCCGCTGGCCAAACGACAACAGTGGACGGTGCACGCTATAGGGCCATGTTGACTGAGTTTTTTCTGCCGCAATTGGACGAATTAGGACTGGAGAATATGTGGTTCCAACAGGACGGAGCAACGGCACATACTGCGCGAGCCACAACCGATATTCTGAGGGCGGCTTTCCCGGGTCGCCTCATCCCTAGTTTTGGAGATTTGCACTGGCCCGCAAGATCGCCCGATTTAACCGTTCCAGACTTTTTTTTGTGGGGTTTTTTGAAGTCCCGTGTTTACATGAACAAGCCTGAGACCTTGGAAGCCCTTAAGGACAACATTCGACACGAGTGCGAGAATTTGTCGCCCGAAGTTCTCGCTGAAGTGATGAGAAATGCCATAAAACGAGCCCGTATGGCAATCAATTGTGACGGCGCCCATTTGGCCGATATCATCTTCTCGACTTAACCAATAAAATTGTAAAGGTTCAAATAATCAAAAAACAGAATCGACGTTTTTCATTTAGAAAACAAATGAGAGCCAAACAACATCGGATGACTTCTTTTGGTCCACCTTGTATAATATAGGAACTTCAATAGTGAAGATGACTTCTAATTGTCAGGAGCATGGAATCCTGTAGTGCGCTTAAGCAAAACTCAAAAATATGTAACACCAGTATGTATTCTCCAAGACACGGTCAGTGTAGTGTGTCGTCATCGATTTGCGTTCGAGAATGAAAAAAGTGGTTTAAACACTAATGTGTGTCAACCTCGCAATAAAAGACTCAGAAAGAGGGTAGACCGTTTCGTTTGTGAATAACCGTCTGCCCAAATCGTAAAAACAAAGACAGTTCAGTTATTTCCGTGATCATGACGCTTGCAAGAGCGTCGAAATATCGAAAAACTCAAAAACCGTCAAATCATGTTATGTTACCCGTTATAAGTCATAATATTGTTAAAAACCATAAAAATTTAAAAAGTTTTATTATAACTGTATTGTTATTTTTCTTGTTTTTGTTCAAATTTAGTGTCACGGCTACATGTGCACATCAAATGTAAGAATATATCCATATACCATCCATATCCATAGCTGAATTGCCTCGTGGGAGCAGACTCCTTTTTTATTGCAAAGGTCGTGACTCGGGAGTTCAAACCCCGCCACACATAACCTCAACTACTCGGGAGATTGTGAAACAAGCCCATAATATTCAAAGAAATAGGCAATAGGTATACATGAGACCTAACCATGTACCAAAAAGCTTAAAATTCCGGTGAACCCTACAGAACTCTAACCCTAAAATAGTTGTTAATGGCCAGAGGTTTGCATTTCTCTTCGCATGTGTACGAAGTCACGCCCAGAACCTGCACTTTCACCCTCATCACCCCCTTTACCATTCACCTTTGTCCTATAGCCCATTCCCTCCCCCCCCCTCCCCCTCTCCACCCACAGGGAGAAACCAGGCTATAAAAGTAGCCTGCAGTTATCCCAGACTTCATTCCGTTTTGATCAAGTGACGGTTAAAATGTTAATATAAGATTTTTATGAAAGAGTTATCGATCAAATTGAAGGACATCATGAAGGACACTAGAAAGACAAAATCAACCCGAAAGCGACAGAGATTATCACCAGAAGTCGAGATTAACCCCAAGGAATCTAAAAAAACAAGGAAACGCCACGCTAAGTCCAATGATGACAAGTACTCCGTGAGTCGGCCAAAAAAAGCAAGAAAGGAAAAATCTCTCCAAGAAATCCAGCGAGAAATAACCAATCCACTCCTGGACGGTCCCAGCACATCAAAACAGGACGAAAATCCGAAACCCAGGAAAATCACAAAGGCAAGGCGGAACAAAAAGGTACGCGCTGATAGTGTTGATGTTGACATCATGAAGGACACTAGAAAGACAAAATCAACCCGAAAGCGACAGAGATTATCACCAGAAGTCGAGATTAACCCCAAGGAATCTAAAAAAACAAGGAAACGCCACGCTAAGTCCAATGATGACAAGTACTCCGTGAGTCGGCCAAAAAAAGCAAGAAAGGAAAAATCTCTCCAAGAAATCCAGCGAGAAATAACCAATCCACTCCTGGACGGTCCCAGCACATCAAAACAGGACGAAAATCCGAATCCCAGGAAAATCACAAAGGCAAGGCGGAACAAAAAGGTACGCGCTGATAGTGTTGATGTTGACATCATGAAGGACACTAGAAAGACAAAATCAACCCGAAAGCGACAGAGATTATCACCAGAAGTCGAGATTTACCCCAAGGAATCTAAAAAAACAAGGAAACGCCATTGCTAAGTCCAATGATGACAAGTACTCCGTGAGTCGGCCAAAAAAAGCAAGAAAGGAAAAATCTCTCCAAGAAATCCAGCGAGAAATAACCAATCCACTCCTGGACGGTCCCAGCACATCAAAACAGGACGAAAATCCGAAACCCAGGAAAATCACAAAGGCAAGGCGGAACAAAAAGGTACGCGCTGATAGTGTTGATGTTGACATCATGAAGGACACTAGAAAGACAAAATCAACCCGAAAGCGACAGAGATTATCACCAGAAGTCGAGATTAACCCCAAGGAATCTAAAAAAACAAGGAAACGCCACGCTAAGTCCAATGATGACAAGTACTCCGTGAGTCGGCCAAAAAAAGCAAGAAAGGAAAAATCTCTCCAAGAAATCCAGCGAGAAATAACCAATCCACTCCTGGACGGTCCCAGCACATCAAAACAGGACGAAAATCCGAAACCCAGGAAAATCGCAAAGGCAAGGCGGAACAAAAAGGTACGCGCTGATAGTGTTGATGTTGAGGTGCAAACTCCAGAAGCGGCTCAGGAAGTAATCAGCTTGTCAAGAGACGAACTCGAAGAGGCTTTATCAAGAATTCACCATGAAGAAACTGCGACCGATAATCTGCCTCAAAACACGTAAGTGTTATTTGTATATTTTTCAGGAGCTGATTTAAATGAACTGGAGCGAGACATCCAGCGGTACACAATAAAAATAGGTTTATTTGGAATAATAATATGCTATGCTGACAATATTTAGCCGAACTGTTTGTTTGATTGACCGCTAATCTCAGGAACCCTGGACTGGACCGTTTGCTACAAAGGCAGCATTTAACGATTTTGTACGCTGTATTTTACTCCCTCGGAAATATCACAAAATACCCGTGGCGTGGAAAGCCGTCGATATTTCGCCTTAAATTGTAAAAAAGATTTATATTTTATGGTATCAAGATAGCTAGTTGAGTATTTTTGAAGAGTTATGTAACAAATGTGTCTGGTTAATTCGAAAATTCGCAAAAAGAGCGCCGTGTAAAATAAATAATCAAACTATACGTTCGCTTCATTAATTTATTATCAGAAATACTAGGTGGGCCAAAAGAAATCACCCTATTGGAAGATGCTCTCATTTTTGGAAATGGCCGCCAATGTCAAATCTGTTTTGACATTTGTGTACTAGACAGATGTAACGGGTGATTTTTTTGAGGTTAGGATTTTCATGCATTAGTATTTGACAGATCACGCGGGATTTCAGACATGGTGTCAAAGAGAAAATGCTCAGTATGCTTTGACATTTAATCATGAATAGACTTACTAACGAGCAACGCTTGTAAATCATTGAATTTTATTACCAAAATCAGTGTTCGGTTCGAAATGTGTTTCGCGCTTTACGCCCGATTTATGGTCTACATAATCGACCAAGTGAGCAAACAATTAATGCGATTGTGACAAAGTTTCGCACTCAGTTTACTTTATTGGACATTAAACCAACCACACGAATGCGTACAGTGCGTACAGAAGAGAATATTGCGTCTGTTTCTGAGAGTGTTGCTGAAGACCGTGAAATGTCGATTCGTCGCCGTTCGCAGCAATTGGGTTTGTGTTATTCGACCACATGGAAGATTTTACGCAAAGATTTTGGTGTAAAACCGTATAAAATACAGCTCCTGCAAGAACTGAAGCCGAACGATCTGCCACAACGTCGAATTTTCAGTGAATGGGCCCTAGAAAAGTTGGCAGAAAATCCGCTTTTTTATCGACAAATTTTGTTCAGCGATGAGGCTCATTTCTGGTTGAATGGCTACGTAAATAAGCAAAATTGCCGCATTTGGAGTGAAGAGCAACCAGAAGCCGTTCAAGAACTGCCCTTGCATCCCGAAAAATGGACTGTTTGGTGTGGCTTGGTGCTGGTGGAATCATTGGACCGTATTTTTTCAAAGATGCTGTTGGACGCAACGTTACGGTGAATGGCGATCGCTATCGTTCGATGCTAACAAACTTTTTGTTGCAAAAAATGGAAGAACTGAACTTTGTTGACATGTGGTTTCAACAAGATGGCGCTACAGGCCACACAGCTCGCGATTCTATGGCCATTTTGAGGGAAAACTTCGGAGAACAATTCATCTCAAGAAATGGACCGGTAAGTTGGCCACCAAGATCATGCGATTTGACGCCTTTAGACTATTTTTTGTGGGGCTACGTCAAGTCTAAAGTCTACAGAAATAAGCCAGCAACTATTCCAGCTTTGGAAGACAACATTTCCGGAGAAATTCGGGCTATTCCGGCCGAAATGCTCGAAAAAGTTGCCAAAAATTGGACTTTCCGAATGGACCACCTAAGACGCAGCCGCGGTCAACATTTAAATGAAATTATCTTCAAAAAGTAAATGTCATGGACCAATCTAACGTTTCAAATAAAGAACCGATGAGATTTTGCAAATTTTATGCGTTTTGTTTTTAAAAAAGTTCTCAAGCTCTTAAAAAATCACCCTTTAGAATACAAGTGAACAAGCCATGGAGCGATACAGTCCCCAAGAACGCGGAATAATCGTGTCTATTTTTTTGCGTAACAATTCGTCGGTGGTGTTGGCGCAGCGCGAATTCCGTCGCCGATTCCCCGGCCGTCCGACACCGACTGCGCAAACACTGCGCCGTTTGGCCACCAACCTTGAAGAGTATGGGACCACACGAGACGTTGCCAAGAGTGGCCGGCCCCGGAGCGCCCGTTCTGCCGAGAATATCGCCGCTGTTGCCGAGGATGTCGAGCTGTCGCCGGAAACATCGACCAGACGCCGTGCCACGCAATTAGCCATCAGCCGGACGTCGCTAAGACGAATTTTGGTCAAAGACCTGCGCATGTTCCCGTACAAAGTCCAGTCTGTGCATCAGCTGCTGCCTGCCGACCGCCAAACGCGCGTAACCTACGCCAAAGCCATCCTCAATCTCGAGGAAGAAGTAAATGATTTTTCGATCAAAATCATAATGAGCGATGAGGCTCATTTCCACCTCAGCGGGTACGTCAACAAGCAAAACTATCGCTTCTGGGGCACCGAAAATCCACGAGAGATGCACGAGGTGCCATTACACCCGCTCAAAGTGACTGCATGGTGCGCTGTTCACGCTGGAGGAGTCATCGGGCCATTTTTTTTCGAGAATGCCGCTGGCCAAACGACAACAGTGGACGGTGCACGCTATAGGGCCATGTTGACTGAGTTTTTTCTGCCGCAATTGGACGAATTAGGACTGGAGAATATGTGGTTCCAACAGGACGGAGCAACGGCACATACTGCGCGAGCCACAACCGATATTCTGAGGGCGGCTTTCCCGGGTCGCCTCATCCCTAGTTTTGGAGATTTGCACTGGCCCGCAAGATCGCCCGATTTAACCGTTCCAGACTTTTTTTTGTGGGGTTTTTTGAAGTCCCGTGTTTACATGAACAAGCCTGAGACCTTGGAAGCCCTTAAGGACAACATTCGACACGAGTGCGAGAATTTGTCGCCCGAAGTTCTCGCTGAAGTGATGAGAAATGCCATAAAACGAGCCCGTATGGCAATCAATTGTGACGGCGCCCATTTGGCCGATATCATCTTCTCGACTTAACCAATAAAATTGTAAAGGTTCAAATAATCAAAAAACAGAATCGACGTTTTTCATTTAGAAAACAAATGAGAGCCAAACAACATCGGATGACTTCTTTTGGTCCACCTTGTATAATATAGGAACTTCAATAGTGAAGATGACTTCTAATTGTCAGGAGCATGGAATCCTGTAGTGCGCTTAAGCAAAACTCAAAAATATGTAACACCTGTATGTATTCTCCAAGACACGGTCAGTGTAGTGTGTCGTCATCGATTTGCGTTCGAGAATGAAAAAAGTGGTTTAAACACTAATGTGTGTCAACCTCGCAATAAAAGACTCAGAAAGAGGGTAGACCGTTTCGTTTGTGAATAACCGTCTGCCCAAATCGTAAAAACAAAGACAGTTCAGTTATTTCCGTGATCATGACGCTTGCAAGAGCGTCGAAATATCGAAAAACTCAAAAACCGTCAAATCATGTTATGTTACCCGTTATAAGTCATAATATTGTTAAAAACCATAAAAATTTAAAAAGTTTTATTATAACTGTATTGTTATTTTTCTTGTTTTTGTTCAAATTTAGTGTCACGGCTACATGTGCACATCAAATGTAAGAATATATCCATATACCATCCATATCCATAGCTGAATTGCCTCGTGGGAGCAGACTCCTTTTTTATTGCAAAGGTCGTGACTCGGGAGTTCAAACCCCGCCACACATAACCTCAACTACTCGGGAGATTGTGAAACAAGCCCATAATATTCAAAGAAATAGGCAATAGGTATACATGAGACCTAACCATGTACCAAAAAGCTTAAAATTCCGGTGAACCCTACAGAACTCTAACCCTAAAATAGTTGTTAATGGCCAGAGGTTTGCATTTCTCTTCGCATGTGTACGAAGTCACGCCCAGAACCTGCACTTTCACCCTCATCACCCCCTTTACCATTCACCTTTGTCCTATAGCCCATTCCCTCCCCCCCCCCCCTCCCCCTCTCCACCCACAGGGAGAAACCAGGCTATAAAAGTAGCCTGCAGTTATCCCAGACTTCATTCCGTTTTGATCAAGTGACGGTTAAAATGTTAATATAAGATTTTTATGAAAGAGTTATCGATCAAATTGAAGGACATCATGAAGGACACTAGAAAGACAAAATCAACCCGAAAGCGACAGAGATTATCACCAGAAGTCGAGATTAACCCCAAGGAATCTAAAAAAACAAGGAAACGCCATTGCTAAGTCCAATGATGACAAGTACTCCGTGAGTCGGCCAAAAAAAGCAAGAAAGGAAAAATCTCTCCAAGAAATCCAGCGAGAAATGACCAATCCACTCCTGGACGGTCCCAGCACATCAAAACAGGACGAAAATCCGAAACCCAGGAAAATCACAAAGGCAAGGCGGAACAAAAAGGTACGCGCTGATAGTGTTGATGTTGACATCATGAAGGACACTAGAAAGACAAAATCAACCCGAAAGCGACAGAGATTATCACCAGAAGTCGAGATTAACCCCAAGGAATCTAAAAAAACAAGGAAACGCCACGCTAAGTCCAATGATGACAAGTACTCCGTGAGTCGGCCAAAAAAAGCAAGAAAGGAAAAATCTCTCCAAGAAATCCAGCGAGAAATAACCAATCCACTCCTGGACGGTCCCAGCACATCAAAACAGGACGAAAATCCGAAACCCAGGAAAATCGCAAAGGCAAGGCGGAACAAAAAGGTACGCGCTGATAGTGTTGATGTTGAGGTGCAAACTCCAGAAGCGGCTCAGGAAGTAATCAGCTTGTCAAGAGACGAACTCGAAGAGGCTTTATCAAGAATTCACCATGAAGAAACTGCGACCGATAATCTGCCTCAAAACACGTAAGTGTTATTTGTATATTTTTTCAGGAGCTGATTTAAATGAACTGGAGCGAGACATCCAGCGGTACACAATAAAAATAGGTTTATTTGGAATAATAATATGCTATGCTGACAATATTTAGCCGAACTGTTTGTTTGATTGACCGCAAATCTCAGGAACCCTGGACTGGACCGTTTGCTACAAAGGCAGCATTTAACGATTTTGTACGCTGTATTTTACTCCCTCGGAAATATCACAAAATACCCGTGGCGTGGAAAGCCGTCGATATTTCGCCTTAAATTGTAAAAAAGATTTATATTTTATGGTATCAAGATAGCTAGTTGAGTATTTTTGAAGAGTTATGTAACAAATGTGTCTGGTTAATTCAAAAATTCGCAAAAAGAGCGCCGTGTAAAATAAATAATCAAACTATACGTTCGCTTCATTAATTTATTATCAGAAATACTAGGTGGGCCAAAAGAAATCACCCTATTGGAAGATGCTCTCATTTTTGGAAATGGCCGCCAATGTCAAATCTGTTTTGACATTTGTGTACTAGACAGATGTAACGGGTGATTTTTTTGAGGTTAGGATTTTCATGCATTAGTATTTGACAGATCACGCGGGATTTCAGACATGGTGTCAAAGAGAAAATGCTCAGTATGCTTTGACATTTAATCATGAATAGACTTACTAACGAGCAACGCTTGCAAATCATTGAATTTAGGGATAGTCGTTGAATGAACGAACAGTTTATTTAGACTGTTTATTAGCCGTCGACTGATAAACCGGTTTACAGTCCACCGATAAACTAGTTTACTCGTAATACATTTGCATCGTCCAGTCCATTGGTCGAGCGTTGCCGAACGAAACTGTTTCTCTAGCCAGCTAGCTGCCACTGTCTATCAAGCATTCCGTTCTCTTCACACTTGCACGTTACGCTAATATGGCTATCTCTCTTTCGCCATGCTCTCAACTTCTACAGAGTTATAATAGCGGTGCGCGGGTGCGGCGTCAGGGTGTTGTGTAAAAATAAACTCTATTGCAATGCATGACAATGTATTATTGTTAGTAGGAAAGCAGGTTTTTGAATTTTGTTTGCTTACATTATTATTTTGTACCTACTACAAAATTTCTTATTTAAAATAACTTTATTATAAAGCCTGCCAGTCCTATGCCTGGAAAAAGTATGAAGGGAAGTTCATTTTATTCGAACTAAATCAACAAAACTAAATCATAAGAAAAAAACCACATCAAAATCGGACCTTTTGTCACGCCACAGGCACTCAAACAGATATATCTTATATAATATAAACAGTTTAATCTAGTCGTCGTTTACCAACCAATCAGTGAATCGACGCGATGTTCACCGTTCAACGATCGTTCATGTCCTAAACGAATAAAGGCAATAAACCAGTCGAAAATTAGACTGTTTTATAAACAGTTTATCGTGAACGATAAACTGGTCTCGTTTCGTCGACTGAAAAGAAGTCGACGACTCATCCTTAATTGAATTTTATTACCAAAATCAGTGTTCGGTTCGAAATGTGTTTCGCGCTTTACGCCCGATTTATGGTCTACATAATCGACCAAGTGAGCAAACAATTAATGCGATTGTGACCAAGTTTCGCACTCAGTTTACTTTATTGGACATTAAACCAACCACACGAATGCGTACAGTGCGTACAGAAGAGAATATTGCGTCTGTTTCTGAGAGTGTTGCTGAAGACCGTGAAATGTCGATTCGTCGCCGTTCGCAGCAATTGGGTTTGTGTTATTCGACCACATGGAAGATTTTACGCAAAGATCTTGGTGTAAAACCGTATAAAATACAGCTCCTGCAAGAACTGAAGCCGAACGATCTGCCACAACGTCGAATTTTCAGTGAATGGGCCCTAGAAAAGTTGGCAGAAAATCCGCTTTTTTATCGACAAATTTTGTTCAGCGATGAGGCTCATTTCTGGTTGAATGGCTACGTAAATAAGCAAAATTGCCGCATTTGGAGTGAAGAGCAACCAGAAGCCGTTCAAGAACTGCCCTTGCATCCCGAAAAATGGACTGTTTGGTGTGGCTTGGTGCTGGTGGAATCATTGGACCGTATTTTTTCAAAGATGCTGTTGGACGCAACGTTACGGTGAATGGCGATCGCTATCGTTCGATGCTAACAAACTTTTTGTTGCAAAAAATGGAAGAACTGAACTTTGTTGACATGTGGTTTCAACAAGATGGCGCTACAGGCCACACAGCTCGCGATTCTATGGCCATTTTGAGGGAAAACTTCGGAGAACAATTCATCTCAAGAAATGGACCGGTAAGTTGGCCACCAAGATCATGCGATTTGACGCCTTTAGACTATTTTTTGTGGGGCTACGTCAAGTCTAAAGTCTACAGAAATAAGCCAGCAACTATTCCAGCTTTGGAAGACAACATTTCCGGAGAAATTCGGGCTATTCCGGCCGAAATGCTCGAAAAAGTTGCCAAAAATTGGACTTTCCGAATGGACCACCTAAGACGCAGCCGCGGTCAACATTTAAATGAAATTATCTTCAAAAAGTAAATGTCATGGACCAATCTAACGTTTCAAATAAAGAACCGATGAGATTTTGCAAATTTTATGCGTTTTGTTTTTAAAAAAGTTCTCAAGCTCTTAAAAAATCACCCTTTAGAATACAAGTGAACAAGCCATGGAGCGATACAGTCCCCAAGAACGCGGAATAATCGTGTCTATTTTTTTGCGTAACAATTCGTCGGTGGTGTTGGCGCAGCGCGAATTCCGTCGCCGATTCCCCGGCCGTCCGACACCGACTGCGCAAACACTGCGCCGTTTGGCCACCAACCTTGAAGAGTATGGGACCACACGAGACGTTGCCAAGAGTGGCCGGCCCCGGAGCGCCCGTTCTGCCGAGAATATCGCCGCTGTTGCCGAGGATGTCGAGCTGTCGCCGGAAACATCGACCAGACGCCGTGCCACGCAATTAGCCATCAGCCGGACGTCGCTAAGACGAATTTTGGTCAAAGACCTGCGCATGTTCCCGTACAAAGTCCAGTCTGTGCATCAGCTGCTGCCTGCCGACCGCCAAACGCGCGTAACCTACGCCAAAGCCATCCTCAATCTCGAGGAAGAAGTAAATGATTTTTCGATCAAAATCATAATGAGCGATGAGGCTCATTTCCACCTCAGCGGGTACGTCAACAAGCAAAACTATCGCTTCTGGGGCACCGAAAATCCACGAGAGATGCACGAGGTGCCATTACACCCGCTCAAAGTGACTGCATGGTGCGCTGTTCACGCTGGAGGAGTCATCGGGCCATTTTTTTTCGAGAATGCCGCTGGCCAAACGACAACAGTGGACGGTGCACGCTATAGGGCCATGTTGACTGAGTTTTTTCTGCCGCAATTGGACGAATTAGGACTGGAGAATATGTGGTTCCAACAGGACGGAGCAACGGCACATACTGCGCGAGCCACAACCGATATTCTGAGGGCGGCTTTCCCGGGTCGCCTCATCCCTAGTTTTGGAGATTTGCACTGGCCCGCAAGATCGCCCGATTTAACCGTTCCAGACTTTTTTTTGTGGGGTTTTTTGAAGTCCCGTGTTTACATGAACAAGCCTGAGACCTTGGAAGCCCTTAAGGACAACATTCGACACGAGTGCGAGAATTTGTCGCCCGAAGTTCTCGCTGAAGTGATGAGAAATGCCATAAAACGAGCCCGTATGGCAATCAATTGTGACGGCGCCCATTTGGCCGATATCATCTTCTCGACTTAACCAATAAAATTGTAAAGGTTCAAATAATCAAAAAACAGAATCGACGTTTTTCATTTAGAAAACAAATGAGAGCCAAACAACATCGGATGACTTCTTTTGGTCCACCTTGTATAATATAGGAACTTCAATAGTGAAGATGACTTCTAATTGTCAGGAGCATGGAATCCTGTAGTGCGCTTAAGCAAAACTCAAAAATATGTAACACCTGTATGTATTCTCCAAGACACGGTCAGTGTAGTGTGTCGTCATCGATTTGCGTTCGAGAATGAAAAAAGTGGTTTAAACACTAATGTGTGTCAACCTCGCAATAAAAGACTCAGAAAGAGGGTAGACCGTTTCGTTTGTGAATAACCGTCTGCCCAAATCGTAAAAACAAAGACAGTTCAGTTATTTCCGTGATCATGACGCTTGCAAGAGCGTCGAAATATCGAAAAACTCAAAAACCGTCAAATCATGTTATGTTACCCGTTATAAGTCATAATATTGTTAAAAACCATAAAAATTTAAAAAGTTTTATTATAACTGTATTGTTATTTTTCTTGTTTTTGTTCAAATTTAGTGTCACGGCTACATGTGCACATCAAATGTAAGAATATATCCATATACCATCCATATCCATAGCTGAATTGCCTCGTGGGAGCAGACTCCTTTTTTATTGCAAAGGTCGTGACTCGGGAGTTCAAACCCCGCCACACATAACCTCAACTACTCGGGAGATTGTGAAACAAGCCCATAATATTCAAAGAAATAGGCAATAGGTATACATGAGACCTAACCATGTACCAAAAAGCTTAAAATTCCGGTGAACCCTACAGAACTCTAACCCTAAAATAGTTGTTAATGGCCAGAGGTTTGCATTTCTCTTCGCATGTGTACGAAGTCACGCCCAGAACCTGCACTTTCACCCTCATCACCCCCTTTACCATTCACCTTTGTCCTATAGCCCATTCCCTCCCCCCCCCCCCTCCCCCTCTCCACCCACAGGGAGAAACCAGGCTATAAAAGTAGCCTGCAGTTATCCCAGACTTCATTCCGTTTTGATCAAGTGACGGTTAAAATGTTAATATAAGATTTTTATGAAAGAGTTATCGATCAAATTGAAGGACATCATGAAGGACACTAGAAAGACAAAATCAACCCGAAAGCGACAGAGATTATCACCAGAAGTCGAGATTAACCCCAAGGAATCTAAAAAAACAAGGAAACGCCATTGCTAAGTCCAATGATGACAAGTACTCCGTGAGTCGGCCAAAAAAAGCAAGAAAGGAAAAATCTCTCCAAGAAATCCAGCGAGAAATGACCAATCCACTCCTGGACGGTCCCAGCACATCAAAACAGGACGAAAATCCGAAACCCAGGAAAATCACAAAGGCAAGGCGGAACAAAAAGGTACGCGCTGATAGTGTTGATGTTGACATCATGAAGGACACTAGAAAGACAAAATCAACCCGAAAGCGACAGAGATTATCACCAGAAGTCGAGATTAACCCCAAGGAATCTAAAAAAACAAGGAAACGCCACGCTAAGTCCAATGATGACAAGTACTCCGTGAGTCGGCCAAAAAAAGCAAGAAAGGAAAAATCTCTCCAAGAAATCCAGCGAGAAATAACCAATCCACTCCTGGACGGTCCCAGCACATCAAAACAGGACGAAAATCCGAAACCCAGGAAAATCGCAAAGGCAAGGCGGAACAAAAAGGTACGCGCTGATAGTGTTGATGTTGAGGTGCAAACTCCAGAAGCGGCTCAGGAAGTAATCAGCTTGTCAAGAGACGAACTCGAAGAGGCTTTATCAAGAATTCACCATGAAGAAACTGCGACCGATAATCTGCCTCAAAACACGTAAGTGTTATTTGTATATTTTTTCAGGAGCTGATTTAAATGAACTGGAGCGAGACATCCAGCGGTACACAATAAAAATAGGTTTATTTGGAATAATAATATGCTATGCTGACAATATTTAGCCGAACTGTTTGTTTGATTGACCGCAAATCTCAGGAACCCTGGACTGGACCGTTTGCTACAAAGGCAGCATTTAACGATTTTGTACGCTGTATTTTACTCCCTCGGAAATATCACAAAATACCCGTGGCGTGGAAAGCCGTCGATATTTCGCCTTAAATTGTAAAAAAGATTTATATTTTATGGTATCAAGATAGCTAGTTGAGTATTTTTGAAGAGTTATGTAACAAATGTGTCTGGTTAATTCAAAAATTCGCAAAAAGAGCGCCGTGTAAAATAAATAATCAAACTATACGTTCGCTTCATTAATTTATTATCAGAAATACTAGGTGGGCCAAAAGAAATCACCCTATTGGAAGATGCTCTCATTTTTGGAAATGGCCGCCAATGTCAAATCTGTTTTGACATTTGTGTACTAGACAGATGTAACGGGTGATTTTTTTGAGGTTAGGATTTTCATGCATTAGTATTTGACAGATCACGCGGGATTTCAGACATGGTGTCAAAGAGAAAATGCTCAGTATGCTTTGACATTTAATCATGAATAGACTTACTAACGAGCAACGCTTGCAAATCATTGAATTTTATTACCAAAATCAGTGTTCGGTTCGAAATGTGTTTCGCGCTTTACGCCCGATTTATGGTCTACATAATCGACCAAGTGAGCAAACAATTAATGCGATTGTGACCAAGTTTCGCACTCAGTTTACTTTATTGGACATTAAACCAACCACACGAATGCGTACAGTGCGTACAGAAGAGAATATTGCGTCTGTTTCTGAGAGTGTTGCTGAAGACCGTGAAATGTCGATTCGTCGCCGTTCGCAGCAATTGGGTTTGTGTTATTCGACCACATGGAAGATTTTACGCAAAGATCTTGGTGTAAAACCGTATAAAATACAGCTCCTGCAAGAACTGAAGCCGAACGATCTGCCACAACGTCGAATTTTCAGTGAATGGGCCCTAGAAAAGTTGGCAGAAAATCCGCTTTTTTATCGACAAATTTTGTTCAGCGATGAGGCTCATTTCTGGTTGAATGGCTACGTAAATAAGCAAAATTGCCGCATTTGGAGTGAAGAGCAACCAGAAGCCGTTCAAGAACTGCCCTTGCATCCCGAAAAATGGACTGTTTGGTGTGGCTTGGTGCTGGTGGAATCATTGGACCGTATTTTTTCAAAGATGCTGTTGGACGCAACGTTACGGTGAATGGCGATCGCTATCGTTCGATGCTAACAAACTTTTTGTTGCAAAAAATGGAAGAACTGAACTTTGTTGACATGTGGTTTCAACAAGATGGCGCTACAGGCCACACAGCTCGCGATTCTATGGCCATTTTGAGGGAAAACTTCGGAGAACAATTCATCTCAAGAAATGGACCGGTAAGTTGGCCACCAAGATCATGCGATTTGACGCCTTTAGACTATTTTTTGTGGGGCTACGTCAAGTCTAAAGTCTACAGAAATAAGCCAGCAACTATTCCAGCTTTGGAAGACAACATTTCCGGAGAAATTCGGGCTATTCCGGCCGAAATGCTCGAAAAAGTTGCCAAAAATTGGACTTTCCGAATGGACCACCTAAGACGCAGCCGCGGTCAACATTTAAATGAAATTATCTTCAAAAAGTAAATGTCATGGACCAATCTAACGTTTCAAATAAAGAACCGATGAGATTTTGCAAATTTTATGCGTTTTGTTTTTAAAAAAGTTCTCAAGCTCTTAAAAAATCACCCTTTAGAATACAAGTGAACAAGCCATGGAGCGATACAGTCCCCAAGAACGCGGAATAATCGTGTCTATTTTTTTGCGTAACAATTCGTCGGTGGTGTTGGCGCAGCGCGAATTCCGTCGCCGATTCCCCGGCCGTCCGACACCGACTGCGCAAACACTGCGCCGTTTGGCCACCAACCTTGAAGAGTATGGGACCACACGAGACGTTGCCAAGAGTGGCCGGCCCCGGAGCGCCCGTTCTGCCGAGAATATCGCCGCTGTTGCCGAGGATGTCGAGCTGTCGCCGGAAACATCGACCAGACGCCGTGCCACGCAATTAGCCATCAGCCGGACGTCGCTAAGACGAATTTTGGTCAAAGACCTGCGCATGTTCCCGTACAAAGTCCAGTCTGTGCATCAGCTGCTGCCTGCCGACCGCCAAACGCGCGTAACCTACGCCAAAGCCATCCTCAATCTCGAGGAAGAAGTAAATGATTTTTCGATCAAAATCATAATGAGCGATGAGGCTCATTTCCACCTCAGCGGGTACGTCAACAAGCAAAACTATCGCTTCTGGGGCACCGAAAATCCACGAGAGATGCACGAGGTGCCATTACACCCGCTCAAAGTGACTGCATGGTGCGCTGTTCACGCTGGAGGAGTCATCGGGCCATTTTTTTTCGAGAATGCCGCTGGCCAAACGACAACAGTGGACGGTGCACGCTATAGGGCCATGTTGACTGAGTTTTTTCTGCCGCAATTGGACGAATTAGGACTGGAGAATATGTGGTTCCAACAGGACGGAGCAACGGCACATACTGCGCGAGCCACAACCGATATTCTGAGGGCGGCTTTCCCGGGTCGCCTCATCCCTAGTTTTGGAGATTTGCACTGGCCCGCAAGATCGCCCGATTTAACCGTTCCAGACTTTTTTTTGTGGGGTTTTTTGAAGTCCCGTGTTTACATGAACAAGCCTGAGACCTTGGAAGCCCTTAAGGACAACATTCGACACGAGTGCGAGAATTTGTCGCCCGAAGTTCTCGCTGAAGTGATGAGAAATGCCATAAAACGAGCCCGTATGGCAATCAATTGTGACGGCGCCCATTTGGCCGATATCATCTTCTCGACTTAACCAATAAAATTGTAAAGGTTCAAATAATCAAAAAACAGAATCGACGTTTTTCATTTAGAAAACAAATGAGAGCCAAACAACATCGGATGACTTCTTTTGGTCCACCTTGTATAACTAAATATAATTCTAGTAATATAGTAACCGTATTTTTACCCGTGTTTTCAACCATTACCTAACAATAGCAACGACACTGTTAGTACAAATACATCTGCAATGCACGAATAATACACGAAATGTTACAATGTATACTCTTCTGCAAGAAGATTCTATAAGAATTGCAACTGTTGACAATTACTAAATTTAAAAAAAATTGTATAAAACAATATATCTTGTATTTGTATTTATTACATGCTTGGAAGGAATCTGCTTCAACAGAAAATCAAAAACACTGACTAACAAGTAATTATTGTAAAGTTTCAATACAAGAGTGAGCTAGAGTTTCTAATCACACAATCTTTGCTCTAGTGTAAAAAAAACGGAGCGACCAGATATGATAAATTTATTTCCTATTTATTAAAGATAAATAGGAAATAAATTTATACACATGATTATTTTTTTTGTATTTAATTTTGATGTGTCTATGTGTAAAACCAAACAATGAAAATAAATGATTTTGTATCTTGTATTTATTCTTGTTCGTGAGGACACAAACATTATATCAGGATGGACGAACTGTTAGCTTGACAAAAATATATTCTGTAATTTTAGAAAGGCATAGAATATTATTTACCTGTTTTTCTGTCAAACAGGAAATTAACGTATTGAAAGGTTCAATAGTTATACTAATAGTTAATACATTTAGTATATAATCATATATAAAAAAATAATAATATTTTAAGACTCAATTTTATTATACTTTGTTGTATTTTTATGATTAACTTTGAGTAAATTATATAGATAACTTTAACGGAAGTTATAGAAAAACTTAAGTATAAAATATATAATTAATTGTATAATTAATTATAAATTAAGTTCATATTTTATAATTGTATTTAATTTAGAAGCGATTATTATTGTGATATCATTTTCGTAGCTCAAATGACAACTGCCATTCTGTTTCAAATTTTGGATAAAAGCTGAAGCGTTCGGCAGAACGGGCAGTCTTCATAGAGCTACGGATAATATCAGTTGTCGCCGGCCTTGTAAGGGTTAAAAACTCGAGAATAAGTTGTTATAAAAATAATAAAAAGTTAGTGCAGTGAAGTTGTTGTTTGACTTGTTAGAATACCTGGAAGAACTGTATTTCAACACTATGAACGAAATGAAAATATCAAATTAAAATAAAATTTACCTATAAATTATTACTCAAAAATAGTCATTAAAATCTTCCATAAAATTTAAAACAATAACAAGTAAAACAGTAGGTAAGTAACGGTAATACAATAGTAAGTAGTTACTAGAGTAATGAATAAAAACTATGGGACCGATTGGGACTTTTGACACTTTATTTTTTATGGCAAACTTCCTTAGGTTTCCATATCCCATAGGTCTCTACGGAGATTTGGCTCAGTCGGACTTTTCTTTATTTGATCACTATTTTTATGTCTAAATTGACCGGACTATATTCATTCCACATGGAAATAAATGTATTTATATTATGTCACGGATACTTTCTAAAAATACTTTCTGTCTGTTCAGCTCCTCAAATTTAGATTTGTTCATGGCGATCCTGAACAGATGTTCCATAGTTTTAATGCCAGTCCAATGTCGAATAGTCCCAAGCTATTTTACGGAAATTTTCCCACTATGACAGTTACTATAGATGGTACCGTGGGTTACGAATCATGAGACCACGCCATTCAAATAACAATTATCCATTATAATCGTAGTGTACTGGACAGCTGTGTACGTCTTCGGTATGGAAAACTTTTATTAATTTTATATTTTATTAAATTACATAGAATAAATCCACAAATTATACAAGTTATGTTTGATCTTAGTGTTCGGGAACGAAATGTATCGCTGAGGTGAGTATTGTTATAGTCACTAATTACTATTCTCTACGAATTTGCGAACTAATGAAATAGGCATAATGACTACATAAAAACTAGGTATTCTGTTTAGTCCCTCTGTTAGAACGTCGACGAATACTGGAATATTTTTCGCTTTATCAATTTAATATTGGTAAGAAAAAGACGACCAAAGTTCCAAGTGGAGGCTTGTGAAGTACAACTTTTTACTTTTTTTTATTTACATATTGATGGAATAAATATATATTTTTAGTCTGCTACCTTTTTACTTTAGTATATATGCGGTTATAACATAGAAATTATATATAATAACTAGCTGATCCGGCAAACGTTGTTTTGCCATACTAAAATGGCTATTAGAAAATAAGGGTAGATCGTAGAAGGGTGAAAATTGAGGATTGTATGTATTGTTATATGATGTATCATAAAAAAAAAAATTATACTGTCAAAAAAATAAAAAATAAAATTAGGGGTGGACTACCCCTAACATTTAGGGGGATGAAAAATAGATGTTGGCCGATTCTCATAGATACCAGATAAGCAGAAAAAAAATCATCAAAATCGGTCAAGCCGTTTCGGAGGAGTTCGATTACCTACGCACCCCGTGACACGAGAATTTTATATATTAGATAGCATACAATTTTCGACGAAATTATTGATGCCACAAACCATCCAAACCATTTTTCATTCTATTGGAACCAACCAAAACCATTATTTATAATTGCTGATTTCTAACAAAAAAATAAACAAAAATTTATTTCAAACTTTTTTAATTGATCTGTGGCCGTTTGCAAAATGTTGTAGAATTTGACGTCACGTAACTGCGTCGCGTCCCGGCAACACTGTCAAAGCGTAAACATTGTTTTTGTGCAGTCCTCAAACTTAACTTGATTAAAAAACATTTACGAACTAATGGACACTGTGAATAGTGAAAAACTCAATCATAAGTGCTGTGGAATTGTGGAACTATTGACTTTGGACAAATAAACGTGGAAATTATTGAAATCAGAACAAAATAAAATTGTCAACTGCCGGAATTGAGGTTATTTTAGCATTATACAGTGACAGTGCAGTGGCATTTCGCATCGGTGCTACCAGCTCGAAAAGTACTTTTCTACCATTGTACCGCTACGCTACGTTCCATTTCACGCAAAGAATTGCACTTGTATATGGAGGATCAATTTCAAATGTTATTTGACAAAATGAAGATTGAAATGCAGAAACAGACGGACGAGCTGAAAGAATCTATAACTAATTCAATTATGGAGAAAATAGATGAAAAAATAAAGCCTTTTATAGAAGAAAACAAAGATTTAAAAATAAAATTAACAAACCTTGAGAAACCTTGAGAATTTTTAAAAAGAGATAAAAAGCAAAACAACATTTTAATTTTTGGACTAAAAGAAGGAGAAGAGTCTACGTTAGGGTTTACACAAGAGGTGAAGAAGATATTTAGTAACGACTTAAAAATAAACATTGATCATTTTGAAATTAACAACATTTATCGCATCGGGAAGAAAAGCCCGGTTGTTAAGCCGAGACTTGTACTGCTGTCCTTTGTGAACAAAAATGAGATAATGAATGTTCGAAAAAATCTCAAAGACATATTTATAACAGAGGATTATTCTAAAGAAGTATTAGAGAAGAGAAAAATGTTACAAACTAAATTGAAAGAAGAAAGAATGAAAGGAAATTTTGCATACCTAAAATACGACAAACTTAGAGTAAAAGATAATAATGCAGCCAATGAAAAAAGAAAGAGAGAAATATCTTCATCACCGCGAGACAATACACAAACAAAAACAACAAGCCTGGACACCATCACAAAACAATAGGCGAAACGCTTTTGATGTCATGAGAGGCAGATCCAACTCTCTCTCTTCTTGTACGGCGGGTAACAACAAACAATAACAATCAACAATCGGCAACCGGAAAACGCAACAATATAATTATACAGTAATACAAGACACCAAAAACCACCAACCTCTCCCAAGCCGACTGGTCCTCTTGGGGGAAAATGACCACGACCCTCTAAAGATAAAAAACAACAGGAGATAGAGTAAAGTTACAAATAATTAAGAATAAAACTAAATTGAAAAATGCAAGTACAGTCTACAAACAACTTAAGTGTCGTTGGACGGGTCATATGTTGAGAGAAAATAAAGAAAAATGGACTAAGTTAGTAACAGAATGGTACCCAAGAGATGGAAAAAGAAGTAGAGGCAGACAAAACAAAAGATGGGAAGATGACCTCAATAAAACAGCTGGTCCACTATGGATTCGTCTAGCTAGAGATAGAAATGCGTGGAAATATTTAGAGGAGGCCTTTGTCAATAGACAAGCTGTTCCACAATCATAACCAGTTGCCGATCATTCTAGCATTATGTTAGAAATAATTAAATAAGATTTGTTAGTTTTAGTATTTAAGCAGGCATTTAGTATACAGTGTGGAAATTAAACTCAGGCCCTGGAGGGAAACTACTTAAAATCCTTAAGCTAGCTCATTTTACTTAAAGGAGACATTCCTTTATTTTTAAAAAGAAACAAATCTGCATTAAAATATTTTTTTAAACTCGCTTGCTTCGCCCGGGACTCGAACCAACTAAAATTTAAAAAATAAACACTCCTTATTTTATTATTATACTAATCGGTAGTATTAATATTCAGGATAAAGTTTCTCTAAAAAATATTTGGTTACTGTTCACTTTTAACAAGTAAAAGACACGTAACAGTTCTGTTATCTCTCCAACACTCAAAGACTTCGTATGAAGTACACGCTTGCTTATTTATCGTTAAGTACCTTGTTGAAATCTTCGATAAGAAAATTGTTCAATGGTGGTAATACCTCTATGCACATTTCCTTCTTACATGATCCGAGGCGTTCAGTGGAGAAGTTTAAAAATGGAACGTTTGACTTTGTTTGCGAGGCGGGACAATAATTTTAAAATTCGAACGATTTTTATCAACAGATTTTATTTAAGTAGTGTTGCTTCCCTTACGTAATTAAATTATCTCATAATGGCGTATCAAGAACAATTCGATTTATTAGAAGCTTACTTTGTTTGCAACAAGAGCTACGATTTAGCTCTGCAGTGGTATCGCGAGAAGTATCCAGACAGAGAACTACCATCTAGAAAGGTTTTGTCTCGAATTGTGAATAATTTACTGACCGTTGGAAGTTTTAAAAAGAAGACTGGACGCCCACAGCAACAAAATTTGGACTATAGCGATGTTGAGTTAAACATTTTAACCTACTTCGAGTGTTACCCGAAAGCTTCAAGCAGGGAAGCTGCTCAAGAGATAGGCATCAACCATACTAGTATACTTAAAGTTCTGAAAAAATACAAATACAAATGTTATCGTGATGGGCGATTGGTGCAGAAACTACATCCCGGAGATAGTGAAAGGAGATTACAGTTTTGTGAAAATATTCGAACAGAAATAGCCCTCAACCCAAATTTCTTGGACTGTATTGTATGGTCTGACGAAACAAATTTTAGTAATAATGGAATGTATAACAGACATAACAATCATTATTGGTCTCGTCAAAATCCATTCCGTGTCCGTGAAACGAACAATCAGGTCAGATTTTCGTTTAATGTTTGGTGTGGAATCAAAAGTAACATGGTTGTTTTGTTGCACATTTACGAAGGACATCTGAATGCAGCAAAATACATTGAAATATTAGAGCTTTTAAAAAATCAATTAAACCTTCTGCCAGAAGAGGAACGAAATAATATCATTTTTCAACAAGATGGTGCACCTGCCCACAACAGCAGAATTGCCAGGGCATACCTTAATGAAAATTTCAATGCCTGGATAGGTACAAACGGTACGATTAGATGGCCTGCAAGAAGTCCAGACCTGACGCCCATGGACTTCTTTTTATGCATGACCCCATAAAAAGAAGTCCATGGGCGTCAGGTCAGGTAAAAAATGTTGTTTATGAAACTTGCTATGAAACCGTTCAAGAGCTAAGGATTGCGGTAGAAAATGTTATCAGGGGCATACACCACAACACTTTGCTGAAGGCTACAAGAAATGAATTTCAACGGCGACTAATGTTGTGTAGCCGGAACGACGGGGCTCATTTCGAACAATTTATCAGTTAAATAATTTAAGTGTTACAAAATTGATAGTAAAATAAAGTTGATGTTAGATTTAACGATTATTTTTAAGACCAAATGTTTGTTACAGAAACTTTATTTATTTATTTATTTATTTATTTATTTATTTATTTATTTATTTGTTGCATCATGTGGTTATAAAGGTGTTAACATTTTAAATTCCCTGACATGAGCCCCGTTGGGGCATAACAACTTCATCTTTAAGATGTATCCTAAACTATATTTAGGTACTTAAATAAACTATCTTATTATTAAGAACAGTTGGTAAGTAACTTAAATAAACTATCTTATTACTAGGTACAGTTGGTAAGTATTTAACATCATATATTAAAATAAAAAAATTGTAAGTTAGGTAAGTGTGGTATATTCTGGAATTTAACTGGAACTAGAATTTTACAATAAAATTTATGTCAAATTTAATTTATGTATTAAAGTTATTTATAATAATGTGGCTGGTGATGAAAACATTAATTTTGTATATCTATTTTATTAAGGTATTTATCACAGATTTTTATCTATAGTACCTAAATTTAAAATATTAGTATATTATACCTTGAATATTATTTAATATATTGAATATTATTACAATAACTTATTTATGTTGATACCTACTCTATAATTATTTATTTAAGCATTAATTATAATATTTATTTATTGCACACATAAGTTTTTAAAAGTAAATAAGAGTAAATTTATGTTATTAAACTAAAAAGATTTGAATTTGTAATATGTAATCTTTAAGGAATTTTTATTTTTATGTACTTATCTATGTGACAACTTATTTTAATCCAATTTATCGTCCATGTACTCTTTTACTGAATAGTAGCTTTTATTTATAAGTAGTTGTTTTAATTTACTTTTAAATAATGTGTCTGTTTCAATGTTTTTAATATGTTGAGGTAATTTATTGTAGATTTTAATTGACCGGTAATATGGGCTTTTTTTATAAATTTCTAGGAATGGTTCTGGAAGTATAAGTTTGTTTTTGTGTCGAGGGTTACTGTTAAAACTATAGTAGGAGATATGTTTGCGGACAAATAGGGAAATCTCTAATATGTATATAGATGGAAGTGTAAGTATTTTTTCTTTTTTAAAGTAGGGTTTGCAACTTTCTGGTTGGTGTATGTTGACAAGGATGCGTACACATTTTTTTTGTAAGATGAATATATCATGCGCATCAGTACTATCTCCCCATAGAATGATTCCATAGTTTATATTTGAGTAGATATATGCATAGTAGGCGGAGAAAGCACACTCTGGTTTAGTGTTAATTTTTAAAATACCTAGTACATAGGTAAACTGGCTCATTTTGATTTTTAATTTTTTCAAATGGTTTTTCCAGTTTATGTGTGTATCTATTGTGAGACCTAAAAGTTTGAATTCTTTTACTTCTTCTATTTTATATTTGTCTTTGATTTGTTTGAGGTCATATGGAGTTTTTTGAATATCCTGAATATTAATACTACCGATTAGTATAATAAAATAAAGAGTGTTTATTTTTTTAAATTTTAGTTGGTTCGAGTCCCGGGCGAAGCAAGCGAGTTTAAAAAAATATTTTAATGCAGATTTGTTTCTTTTTAAAAATAAAGGAATGTCTCCTTTAAGTAAAATGAGCTAGCTTAAGGATTTTAAGTAGTTTCCCTCCAGGGCCTGAGTTTAATTTCCACACTGTATAAGAATTATTATAAGAAAGAAACAGCAATAAAGGCTATTTTATTTTTATTTTATATATTATTTATTTATAACTGCGTCGCGTTCCGACGCCATTTTCTAGCATACCGTTTTGAGTCACGTTACCAAACATATTTTTTCTAATAATTTAAATAGATTTCTTCTGTAAATGGTCTTGTTCAGGCATTTCCTATTTTTAACAATGATAATTCATAACTGCCGCCGATAGAAGACATGCAGATAAACTCCAGTAATGATCTGAGCATTCCAGCGTCGTTCACCATAATAAGTGATAACGCTCCCCACCTCGGACGTTTAGCAAAACCATGGGAGGCCCTATCTCTTGCTTCGGGAACACAAGACGGAACGGATAGAAATTTTGATGTTACGGGGAATATTCAGAATTCCAAAGTACTTTACATTTATATAATAACAGTGTCTTCAGCTCTGGAAGAAGGAAACAGAACAGGAGCCTGGTTGGATTGCACACACACGGCTTGCATGGCATGGTATCGCATGGTTGACGAGACGGACGAGACATTTTCTTCGAATTCAACGGTTGGTTGAATTGTCATTGTTGGGGATTGGAAATGCCTGTGATCATTTTGGGGTTTTCTTTAATATTTACATCTTTAATAAAAATATAACACCTGTTCGATAAACAGGTGTTATATTTTTTAATACAGAGATGTACGGATATTGTCATTTGAGAAAATATTTTACCGGGTTTCTTTTAATTTTAGTGCCACGCCCAGCTATGTCGAAGTGTGGTAAGAACATGATGATTATTTTAGACTAATACTTTTATGTATTGTATGTACATTTTAACAACGGTTAGAGTTAGCATAAAATAACAAGTAGGTACACCATAACTGTACAGAAGAACAATCAATTTTAACTTTTGTGTATCACAACAAATTTTATTGTATGCGCATATGTAAATAATACGTATTCAACTGTAACCACAATTAGTTTTAGAGGACAGAGAGTGGGTAGGTACTATTATGACAAAGGAAGTTTATAGCTTTAAAAAAATAGAGGTGAATCGAAGGTATGCGTTTTATAATATGACACAGGGCAATAAGACATTGGAAAGTAGGGTATTATTTATAAATGTTGGATAAATATTGATATAGACACATCGATGTTCTGACTTCGATGAAGTTCGATGCCATCGATACATCGATATTTTAAATATAAAATTATTATATCTAGTGTTGGTTTAACTGTAAAAATCTTATTAGAAATTACTATCAAATTCCACTATAATCGTTCAACAAATCCAGAAAAAGTTGTAAAAAAAGATATTTCTTAGCAATTTAGGGTAAACCAAAATACTGGGAAGTGTCAACATCAATTAAATTATCCATGTTATTAGCACATCGTTCTTGATAGCAGTATGTGTAGTGAATATGAGAGTTTTGTGACCGAAGTTGTGTACCAGAAACGAATTGATTGAAAATTTATATCCTAGTGTATTGGAGAAAGCTGCGTTGCTAAAGTAAGTTTCTAAATTAATTATTCATAGAAAAGAACTGACAATCTATAAAGCGTACCTGCCTAACACAATATCTCATCTATCTGGTGAATAAAATAATATTGCTGGACAGCAAATTCTAGGGCCAGACCCTAGATTTAGCTTGTGTTACGGATACTTATCATCAGATTTTCTTCTCCATAGGATGTCTCAATAAGAGTGCACTTTTTAAACTTTTCGTGCGCGTGACAACATGGAACGTCATAAGACTTCTTCGTCAACGTACATAAATTCGACATTTCACGAAGTGAATTTTCCAACGAACCTCCACCTTCAAGCGTAACAGGTTCAGCTCACTCAAGGGCTCAAACCAGCAGACTCCAAGCAGAGCATGGAAAGCGCTGACAATTCGTTTCAGGTGGCAATGTGAAATCAATGTCAAGTGCACGCTTATTCCACACCCTAAAGAAAAAAAACTATTGCTGTTCGTTAGTCTATTGCTAAAACTCGGGATCAACTATACTGATCTGGCTAATTTGAACAAAACAAAGCTTATTTTGGAACAAAAAAACACTGACTAACGTTGTGTAGAATACTTAAATGAAGACGAAGTAACGTAGCTTACTTGCGAAATGCGGGACTCGAACGCACTTCTTCCATTATACGCATGGACGATGACGTAGTGGCGAGGTTGATGTAGCGGTCAGCACGTCCATGCGTATAATGGAAGACGTGGGTTCGAGTCGCGCATTTCGCAAATTTAGAATATTAGTTTCAATACATTTACACAAGTATGTTTCACTTAAGTGGATTTATCACTTTTTAAAAATACAAACACTGACCCCTGCGTTTTGCGCCGCAAGTGGACTTTTGCCAATTGCACCACTGATGCAGTCCAATAAAGAAATGCATACTTTGCTTAAAAACATGTGTGAATGTTTGTTTAACAATGTTTTTATTAAATAACGTTCTTGCAGTGTTCTGGGGTCGGTTGCGTCCACGAAATGTATGTCTTGGATTTGTTAGCACTGCTTTTTATTTATATCAATACTATAAAACATTATTATTTTTTTATTTTTCAACAGAAAACCTTTCACCAGTGAAGCAACTGGTAATTAAATGTAATGTAGAATAATAGTTTGTTTTTCATTTTCTCCAGATTCAAGAAAACATCTATGTTTTGACTACGATACTGTTAAATTAAAAACTCAATTCATCACTCCAAAAGACAGTGTTTACGGTACGAAATCGTTCCATCATTTTCTCGCAAAAAGTTTTACGCAAATTTTGATCGTTTGGCTTAAGCGCTTGCACAACTTGAATCTTGAAAGGGTGAAATTTAAGATCCTTCTTCAATATTTCATGCACAACAGTTTTAGGAAGCCCCAAAGCAGACGCTCTCTTGCGCACGGACTGACGCGGATCATCTTGTAAACTGTTCGCAACGAGCGCAATGTTGTCGGTTTTTCTCGACGTCCGGCAAGGCCCTGGCCGGGGGATATTTCCTGCTGAACTTGTTGCCCGGAATCTGCGCACCCATAATCGAATTAAATTTTCACATGGAGCATCACTTAAACGTCGAATATTGTAACGGGAACAAAATCTACGACGAGCGGTTACACACGAATCATTAGCCTTGAAATACGCTTCAATTACGAACGCACGTTGTTCATCCGTCCACCGCGGCATCGTGACTAACAAATCCGCACGATCAACGAACCCGCCGCCACCCGCTTCCCCCTCCTACGCTCAGTCGTTACGGAGAAATTTAGATTTAAAAACCGAATTCTGCCACCGTACACCCTGTATATATTTAAAGCGTAGGGTTTCTGTTCCCTATAGTTGTGACTTTTCTCCTCGTCTTTTTCTTTTTCCCCTTTTTGTATAGAGTATTGTTCTGTCCATTTCTTGAGATGAATTGTTCTCCGAAGTTTTCCCTCAAAATGGCCATAGAATCGCGAGCTGTGTGGCCTGTAGCGCCATCTTGTTGAAACCACATGTCAACAAAGTTCAGTTCTTCCATTTTTTGCAACAAAAAGTTTGTTAGCATCGAACGATAGCGATCGCCATTCACCGTAACGTTGCGTCCAACAGCATCTTTGAAAAAATACGGTCCAATGATTCCACCAGCGTACAAACCACACCAAACAGTGCATTTTTCGAGATGCAAGGGCAGTTCTTGAACGGTTTCTGGTTGCTCTTCACTTCTGGTTCTCTTCGTGGCATAAATTTTGCTTATTTACGTAGCCATTCAACCAGAAATGAGCCTCATCGCTGAACAAAATTTGTCGATAAAAAAGCGGATTTTCTGCCAACTTTTCTAGGGCCCATTCACTGAAAATTCGACGTTGTGGCAGATCGTTCGGCTTCAGTTCTTGCAGGAGCTGTATTTTATACGGTTTTACACCAAGATCTTTGCGTAAAATCTTCCATGTGGTCGAATAACACAAACCCAATTGCTGCGAACGGCGACGAATCGACATTTCACGGTCTTCAGCAACACTCTCAGAAACAGACGCAATATTCTCTTCTGTACGCACTGTACGCATTCGTGTGGTTGGTTTAATGTCCAATAAAGTAAACTGAGTGCGAAACTTGGTCACAATCGCATTAATTGTTTGCTCACTTGGTCGATTATGTAGACCATAAATCGGGCGTAAAGCGCGAAACACATTTCGAACCGAACACTGATTTTGGTAATAAAATTCAATGATTTGCAAGCGTTGCTCGTTAGTAAGTCTATTCATGATTAAATGTCAAAGCATACTGAGCATTTTTCTCTTTGACACCATGTCTGAAATCCCGCGTGATCTGTCAAATACTAATGCATGAAAATCCTAACCTCAAAAAAATCACCCGTTACATCTGTCTAGTACACAAATGTCAAAACAGATTTGACATTGGCGGCCATTTCCAAAAATGAGAGCATCTTCCAATAGGGTGATTTCTTTTGGCCCACCTAGTATTTCTGATAATAAATTAATGAAGCGAACGTATAGTTTGATTATTTATTTTACACGGCGCTCTTTTTGCGAATTTTCGAATTAACCAGACACATTTGTTACATAACTCTTCAAAAATACTCAACTAGCTATCTTGATACCATAAAATATAAATCTTTTTTACAATTTAAGGCGAAATATCGACGGCTTTCCACGCCACGGGTATTTTGTGATATTTCCGAGGGAGTAAAATACAGCGTACAAAATCGTTAAATGCTGCCTTTGTAGCAAACGGTTCAGTCCAGGGTTCCTGAGATTAGCGGTCAATCAAACAAACAGTTCGGCTAAATATTGTCAGCAACGCATATTATTATTCCAAATAAACCTATTTTTATTGTGTACCGCTGGATGTCTCGCTCCAGTTCATTTAAATCAGCTCCTGAAAAAATATACAAATAACACTTACGTGTTTTGAGGCAGATTATCGGTCGCAGTTTCTTCATGGTGAATTCTTGATAAAGCCTCTTCGAGTTCGTCTCTTGACAAGCTGATTACTTCCTGAGCCGCTTCTGGAGTTTGCACCTCAACATCAACACTATCAGCGCGTACCTTTTTGTTCCGCCTTGCCTTTGCGATTTTCCTGGGTTTCGGATTTTCGTCCTGTTTTGATGTGCTGGGACCGTCCAGGAGTGGATTGGTTATTTCTCGCTGGATTTCTTGGAGAGATTTTTCCTTTCTTGCTTTTTTTGGCCGACTCACGGAGTACTTGTCATCATTGGACTTAGCGTGGCGTTTCCTTGTTTTTTTAGATTCCTTGGGGTTAATCTCGACTTCTGGTGATAATCTCTGTCGCTTTCGGGTTGATTTTGTCTTTCTAGTGTCCTTCATGATGTCAACATCAACACTATCAGCGCGTACCTTTTTGTTCCGCCTTGCCTTTGTGATTTTCCTGGGTTTCGGATTTTCGTCCTGTTTTGATGTGCTGGGACCGTCCAGGAGTGGATTGGTTATTTCTCGCTGGATTTCTTGGAGAGATTTTTCCTTTCTTGCTTTTTTTGGCCGACTCACGGAGTACTTGTCATCATTGGACTTAGCAATGGCGTTTCCTTGTTTTTTTAGATTCCTTGGGGTTAATCTCGACTTCTGGTGATAATCTCTGTCGCTTTCGGGTTGATTTTGTCTTTCTAGTGTCCTTCATGATGTCCTTCAATTTGATCGATAACTCTTTCATAAAAATCTTATATTAACATTTTAACCGTCACTTGATCAAAACGGAATGAAGTCTGGGATAACTGCAGGCTACTTTTATAGCCTGGTTTCTCCCTGTGGGTGGAGAGGGGGAGGGGGGGGGGAGGGAATGGGCTATAGGACAAAGGTGAATGGTAAAGGGGGTGATGAGGGTGAAAGTGCAGGTTCTGGGCGTGACTTCGTACACATGCGAAGAGAAATGCAAACCTCTGGCCATTAACAACTATTTTAGGGTTAGAGTTCTGTAGGGTTCACCGGAATTTTAAGCTTTTTGGTACATGGTTAGGTCTCATGTATACCTATTGCCTATTTCTTTGAATATTATGGGCTTGTTTCACAATCTCCCGAGTAGTTGAGGTTATGTGTGGCGGGGTTTGAACTCCCGAGTCACGACCTTTGCAATAAAAAAGGAGTCTGCTCCCACGAGGCAATTCAGCTATGGATATGGATGGTATATGGATATATTCTTACATTTGATGTGCACATGTAGCCGTGACACTAAATTTGAACAAAAACAAGAAAAATAACAATACAGTTATAATAAAACTTTTTAAATTTTTATGGTTTTTAACAATATTATGACTTATAACGGGTAACATAACATGATTTGACGGTTTTTGAGTTTTTCGATATTTCGACGCTCTTGCAAGCGTCATGATCACGGAAATAACTGAACTGTCTTTGTTTTTACGATTTGGGCAGACGGTTATTCACAAACGAAACGGTCTACCCTCTTTCTGAGTCTTTTATTGCGAGGTTGACACACATTAGTGTTTAAACCACTTTTTTCATTCTCGAACGCAAATCGATGACGACACACTACACTGACCGTGTCTTGGAGAATACATAAAGGTGTTACATATTTTTGAGTTTTGCTTAAGCGCACTACAGGATTCCATGCTCCTGACAATTAGAAGTCATCTTCACTATTGAAGTTCCTATATTATACAAGGTGGACCAAAAGAAGTCATCCGATGTTGTTTGGCTCTCATTTGTTTTCTAAATGAAAAACGTCGATTCTGTTTTTTGATTATTTGAACCTTTACAATTTTATTGGTTAAGTCGAGAAGATGATATCGGCCAAATGGGCGCCGTCACAATTGATTGCCATACGGGCTCGTTTTATGGCATTTCTCATCACTTCAGCGAGAACTTCGGGCGACAAATTCTCGCACTCGTGTCGAATGTTGTCCTTAAGGGCTCCCAATGTCTCAGGCTTGTTCATGTAAACACGGGACTTCAATAAACCCCACAAAAAAAAGTCTGGAACGGTTAAATCGGGCGATCTTGCGGGCCAGTGCAAATCTCCAAAACGAGAGATGAGGCGACCCGGGAAAGCCGCCCTCAGAATATCGGTTGTGGCTCGCGCAGTATGTGCCGCTGCTCCGTCCTGTTGGAACCACACATTCTCCAGTCCTAATTCGTCCAATTGCGGCAGAAAAAACTCAGTCAACATGGCCCTATAGCGTGCACCGTCCACTGTTGTCGTTTGGCCAGCGGCATTCTCGAAAAAAAATGGCCCGATGACTCCTCCAGCGTGAACAGCGCACCATGCAGTCACTTTGAGCGGGTGTAATGGCACCTCGTGCATCTCTCGTGGATTTTCGGTGCCCCAGAAGCGATAGTTTTGCTTGTTGACGTACCCGCTGAGGTGGAAATGAGCCTCATCGCTCATTATGATTTTGGTCGAAAAATCATTTACTTCTTCCTCGAGATTGAGGATGGCTTGGGCGTAGGTTCTTGGGGACTGTATCGCTCCATGGCTTGTGCACTTGTATTCTACATCTGTCTAGTACACAAATGTCTAAACAGATTCGACATTGGCGGTCATTTCCAAAAATGAGAGTATCTTCCAATGGGGTGATTTCTTTTGGCCCACCTAGTATAATAGTTGGAACCGAACTTTCAAAAACGTTTCAATTATTTTTCACGTATAAAATAAACCATTTCCTCAGACAATAATCAATAAACAATAATTTAAATGAATTCGTGAATTTAAGTTTAATGATGCCAGCATGATGTCAACGAAGTATACCCCATACTTCGTCTCAGCAGCGCTGTCCGCACAAGATTCCGGCAGCCAGCGTAAGGTTTTTGTGTATTTTCCCTTTAGCCGCAATGGGAAATGATAATTAGGCTTCGTAAATAAGGAGTTTATGAAATAACGGGAACCACGGTTGTGTAGGCCAGCGTAGGGGGACGACTATTATACCTCTTGTTTTGTCAAAAATATTTTTTCTGAGTGTTGTAAACGGAGTACGAGTATTACGAAGAAGAAGTATTCACACAAAGACAAAGTAAAAACATTGATTTCGAATGCGTCTGAGTATTTTTTCCATTATATATAAAGGTCGTATTTATACGACTCGCAAAAACATCTATTTGGGCAAATGTATTACATAATTTGTGAACGCCGTGAAATCAGCAAATCAGTTTTCTGATGATCAGCTCTAATTGATTCATGTGTAGTTAGCCTGGAGCCACCAGGTGTCTTAGGTCCGGCCGTATAGAGAGTGGGATTGTATTTTTTTTTTTATCATAGTGGTACTTTATAAGATTTAAATACTTAATTTACTCTACTGCTTGATAAAAACCATCCATACTCGATAGCTGCCTTCGAAAAACCTTCGAGTTAGGCAAGCTGTCGGATTTTACATTTTTGTAACTTAATGAAGTGTTTAATTTCTTTGATAATGCGATCTCTTTTGTCGCATGGTAACTAGGCGTTTAATGTTCATTTTTAATGTAGGATACCATTGTTGCAATTCTTTTCTAGCTTCTTTTGTTAACCCAGAATGCAATCGGTTCGCTAATTCTTTATAAAGAATACTGAGGTACGAATATTTTACATTTACACATCATATTATACAGAAATATATACTTGAGTCAACAAACCAAAATAATCTACATAAATATGTTAATAGGTTTTTATGCATATGCAAGATGTATTGATTCCCCGAATCCCTCTGATACCATCGGAATTACCCTTCCAATTTAAACGTTTACAGTTTCCGGTAAAGACATCTTTTGCAATGACCATTAATAAATAGCAGGGTCAAACCTTCAACGTTGCAGGCTTAGATTTGAGCGTTGACTGTTTTTCACATGGACAACTGTATGTCGCTCTTTCAAGAGTGACCTCCAGAGAAAACATGTTTGTATTGTCTAATGACAAGAAAGCTGTGAACATTGTTTATTAAGGCATTCTGTAAAATGTTGTAAAAATAAAATGTAACCACCCGACATACCTATTAACTTATATACAAAACTAATTGACTAAGCTAAAAGGAACCCGTAAGCGTGAAGGTGTAGGTATATCTGGTATATATGATATTAATTAACGGTTAATGTTCTTAGGGTGGACGGACGCTTTGGCGTATGGGCTACAGTCACACATTTGAGAAAAAGAACAAATACTCATCACTTTGGCGATGTTCTAATAGAAAATGTCCTGGCTCTGTGACGTGGGTGGAAGAAGATGGAACTGTTGCCAGAGATTCTGATCACAGCTGTATGCCCGATGTTGATGCTTTGAAAGTGGCGAAAATCATGGAAGAATTAAAAAAGACTGTATGTGATGACTACGGTCCGATTCAACAAATTTTCGAAAAGAATGTTATGGAATTCCGTAAATAAACACAGTATGACGGAATAATTCCAACTTTTGATTCTGTCAATGATACTTTGTATAGAGCAAGAAAAAAGCATTTTAATGTACACGTTACAGTTTTCAAGACTTTAGAGACGGTTGTGTTGCCAAGAAGATTAACAGAGAACTTTTTATTATTAGAAGACGGTTCTACTGACAAAATTTTTGTTTTCTGTAGCACTGAAGCCAAAGATACTATAAACAGAGTGTCTGATTACTATGCTGACGGGACATTTAAAGTGGCTCCAAAACCGTTCATGCAAATCAACTCACTTCATGGGGAAGTCGGAGGTAATCCGATTATCGTTCCCTTGGTATTCGCTCTGTTACCCAACAAACAAGAAACAACATATGAGATATTATTTACGTTACTTCGTCAGCACTTGCTACAAATGAACCCATTACATTTCCACAGTGATTTTGAAATGGCAGCAATGAATGCCTTTCAGAAAGTATTTCCTTGTGTAACAGTACACGGATGTTTTTTCCATTACGCTCAGGCTTTACGTAAAAACGCAAAGAAAGCAAATTTATATAATACCAAAGAACAGAAGGAAACAATAGCGTTATTACAGCTTTAGCACATCTGCCACCGGCACACATTCCCGAGGGCTTCCTTTCGATTAATTTTGAAATTTCTTCTGACAACACCTCTGCCTGGAATGATTTCGTTGGCTACTACGTTAAACAGTGGATGAGATATGATACAGTGGCTGCAGTCATGAGCTGTTACGGAAGACCTCATCGAACCACAAACATCGTAGAAGGACTCCAGATTAAAAAAGACCGTCGGATTTAAGAAACCACATCTTTTCTCTATCATAAAAGTTCTAAAAGACGAAAGTGTTCATTGCGATTACAACGTTAGAATGAATAACATGCACTTACCAATTTCCAAAAAACAATTAAACAAGTTTAAATTAAGAGATGAACGTATAAAGAAGATCACTGAAGATTATTTAACAAATAGGATCGATGTAAAGACTTGTTTAATGTGACTCAGCAAAGTAAGATTCCTAAAATAAAATTTAACTGCATTATAACCAACTTTATTATTACAATATAATATTTTGATTGCCTTAATTTTTACGTGAAATGTTCTTGACTGTACATAAATTTGACAGACTGCGAAAATATACACGACATAATTGAATAGTCTACAAAACGCTACTAATTGCATAAACATAACAAAAATCGGCACTCCGCGAAAGTCCTCGATAAGCGATATTATTGTAGACGACAACTGAATCCCATCATTTTCTTTTTTTAAAGGAATACTAGCATTATATACGAGCATTGTATATGTGTCTGTCAATAAATCGATGTATTTAATAACCAATTAACCTTTAGTTTTATTTTATCAATCATTATCTTATACTTAGACATGCATTACGTTTTATCATTTACGTACTTTCGGTTTAATTAATTCGATTTTTTTATATGATCAACGCTTTATAACTTTTTATCTAAACAAGTTGCCGAAATAATTTTTTGCAGTCTTAATATATATGTCGCAGTCATCTGGTTGTATCTGCAATTTGATTGTATGACTGGCGCGTTCATTTAATGACGACATTTAATTGAATGACTGAAGGACAACTCGTCAAATTGTTTAATGTAACGTTCAACTTCTTGACTGAACGTCATTTAGCATAGTTGTTGAATGGGATATAACTGACTTTGTACAATTGTCTGTACAATGTACAATTGAATTATAATATCATTCTTAAATACTGCAAAGAACAAATTAATTAGGTGTCGAAACTATAGCTTCTTTTTAATATTTTAATTAATAAATAACTGAAGGTACTTATTATACGTTCCAACGAAACGCGTTGAGAGGACCATAAATTCGTCAATTGTTTTAGTTCCCTGCACAAAAACGTAAAAGCTATCTTTGTAAGACGATATCCAAGTGAAAAAGAAACGTCCGGCCAAAATTTTTTTGTAAATATTGATGATTTTACTGAATAACTTTGCACTCTCACCTCTACTCACTGAGAAATTCTAAGTGAATGCTAGACGAATACTTTTTCGAACGCGTATTCGAATGTCAAAAATGGTAACTCGCATTCCAGAGACACAACAAACAACCAATCAAAATGCGTTAAAGTTCTTATTTCGAACGTGACGTTTCGACGGTATTCCATCTCATTCTTTTACACGTATACACATCCTACAGATATATATGTTTGTCTCTTTCTACGTAACGCCTCAACTTTTGTTAACACTTGATTTTACTCTCCATAATCTCCATAAAATTTCCATACCGGGCCTTATAACTCAAATCGTTTCTTAAGGAGTAAACTCCAAAAATATTATTCAATCACCTGACTGATTTTACGTCCGCTCTGTTCAAAGAGCTATATATAATCCGCTTACTAGTTGGACGTTCTGTGACGCTTGTTCAATCAACGTTCAGCCCTAGTCATTCAATTAAATGTCGTCATTAAATGAACGCGCCAGTCATACAATCAAATAGCAGATACAACCAGATGACTGCGACATATACATAATTGTCGACTAAAAAATATATAGGACAGATGTGGCCGCCGATGGGACAAGCGCCATACATTTTTGCCCATTGTCCTTTGATATGTTAAAGCTTAGACATTGGAAAGAAATCGAAAGTGGGCGACATATTTCAACACAAGAGCAAAAGGACACAGAGTGAAATCCGAAAACTTTACTGACGATAGTACTTAATTTATTATATAAAACTCTTGACACAGGAATTCCTTGCTAGTGCAGGAGAATCCAATAGTCGCAGCAAATCTTTGGAAATATCAGTACAGGACCAGAGTGTTGCCTTTGTAACTCTGAACCGTGAAAACCTTGTGACCAGTAGAACCCAAAATTTGCAACGAACTGTTGGACAATTCTGTACAAGACCGCAAAACTTCGTTTAAGAACTACTCCTACAAAAATTGAAACGTGATGATAATTTACCAAAACCACAGCGCCATAAGGTAGCACTAGGCGCTGAAGTCATAACCCACGACAACGTACTAGAAAGGAAAAAAAAGAGCAAAAGAAAAAACAAAAGAGAATATAAAAAAAGAAAAGAAAAATGCACAAGAAAAGTTGACTGGTAAACCTGATACAAATCGAAAACAAGCCAAAGAAGAAAATGACGTTGTTTATTTAAAACACATTTCAAAAAACGATATTCTCCTGCAACGTTTTTTAGCGAAAGACTATAATGATCTACCGCATTGTTTACAGATACAAGAGTTTAATCCAAAAAAAATTAGAGTTCTTTCTAATGTGGTAATTAAAAAAGCCGATACAGGAATATATAAGAAGAAAAGAAATATAACAAAAAAATAATAATAATATTTATGAGAACCCTAAGCCAAGACCATCAGAACTTTACAAGACCGGATTGAAACGCCGTCGCAGCCATTCTTCAACGAGTGTTTCGGGCTCAATAAGTAGCCATAGTGATTAACATATATAGCAATGATCTACAGCATTGTTTACAGAGGCAAGAACCTGATATAAAACGAACAAAAAAACTTTCTTATGTAGTAATTAAAAAAATCCGATACAGGAAAAGATAAGAAGAAAGATAACAAAAAAGAGAAAAATAATATTTACGAAAATCCTAAGCCAGGACCATCAGGACTTTGCAAGACCGGATTGAAACGCCCTCGCAGCCATTCTCCAACGAGTGTTTCGGGCTCAATCAGTATCCATAGCGATTCGGATATTCTTGGATATTCTTTCTTCTTGGTACGTTGCATCAACTTTAGCGTATGGTTTAATATTATGGGGTAACTCAACAGAATTTGGAAAAGCTTTTATTTTACAAAAGAAATGTATCAGGGCAATCGATGGCGCCTGGAGTACGGATAGTTGCAAGCCTTTGTTCAAAAAGTATAACATTCTTCCTTTACCTTGTATGTATATAAAAGATATATGCTTATTTGTTAAACAGCATCCTCATTACTTTGCTACTAATTCAGATATAAGAGAAACTCGTATTAGACATAGAGACAGACTCTACGCTCCGCAGTATAGAGTCAAGCTCATTAAAAATAATGTCTATCAACAAGCTATACGCATTTATAATAAGCTACCTGATAATTTTAAGTCATTACCTGAAAATGTGTTCAAATTTAAATTAAAGAAATGGTTGATGAGTGAATGTTTTTATGACGTCAGGGAATATTTAGAATATAAGAATTTGAATTTGAATTAAAGAATGTATTTTTTTTTATGCATTATTATTATTTATTATATTAATTTTATTTTCATTTTATTTCTTGACATTTAAGGACATTTATTCTGAGTTATTATTATTGTTTTGTATTTTGACATGTAGAATTTTTTCATTTATATAACATTGACATAACTAGCATATGAATTAAATAATAATTTGCACGTCTTGACAGGCAGAATGTAATGGAACTAATATTGACATAAAAATATGATCTATTGTACCTACATTTAAGCAAATAAATGATTTGATTTGATATAGAATCAGATGCATTGTTAATAGATGACGTTGAATGTACACATTATATAGAAAGAAAATATAGACAGAAACATTTTAATCTCCGATATAGACAATGAAGAAATCAAACTCCTATTTATAATGTGGGAGAAAATGTCTTGTTGAGATATTATTCACGACACAAATGGACGTACTACTTGGAGATAATAGAACATATCAAACTTATAGACGAGGAGTTCTGTTATTCGATTAAATTTTATAAAACAATTAAGAAGCCAAAACGTAAAACCACGCTCCCAAGCGGTAGCCGGCTACCGCGCCTTACGTCACTGCGCAGTTCACTCAATCCCTAATGCCCGTAGCTCACCTTAGCTTAGCTCACCTTAGCTTAGCTCACCCTCACCAGCAAACATTTGCATAGATGAAAGCCTTACACTTTGGAAAGGAAGATTGAACTTCAAACAGTATATTCGGAGCAAAGCTTCCAAGATTGGGATCAAACTTGTGATTACTTGTGGTCTTTCATTGTTTACACAGGTAAACAATCCGCAACAGATCTGGAGCAGTCGCCCGGATACTTAAAAGTACAGCTGTTGTGAAGAAGCTCATTGGTACTGAACAAAGGGTATAGATTATTTATGGATACTTGGTATAATTCACCCCATTTAGCTAGATTTTTAAGGCGCAATGGTACTGACTGCGTTGGTACTTTGCGACCTTCTCGACGCGATGTTCCCATTCTACTAAATAAGGCTCCTCTTAACAGGGGAGAATACATTGCCAGGCATTTTGGCGATGTCACAGTATTGTCATGGCAAGACAAGAAAAGAATTACCATGATTTCCACTTGTCATGGTGCATCTACTGCTTTGCCTACAGTCTCTTCTAAACCATCGTCGCGGCCAGTGCCCTTTAAACTTCAAGTTGTTCTAGATTAGAATAAATTCATGGGGGGGGGGGGGGTGGTACATTTAAAAGATCAGATGTTGGAGCCTTATTTATTAGAAAGGAAACGTTGCAAAAAATGGTACATGAAGCTTTTTAAACGTCTTCTCAATGTCTCCTTCCTCAACTCACGCACTCTTTTACAGTCATCCACTCAGAAAAACATTGATCATTTAGTTTTCCGCCTTCAGCTTGTAGATTTCATCCTCACAAATCATCTTTCGCATTGGCCGCAAAGCCGAAGAAATACTGTATCTTGCAGTAGATCTTCGCACTCTCAACCGGATAGATACATCGTTTCTACACATTGGCCCGTTTTACTGGAACCATCCGAAAACAGTACAGCGCGCAACCGGAATAACTGGAAGCGCTACTTTGTTTGCCTAAAACAAGGCAAAAAATCACAAAAAACGCCATATTGCTGCGAATCCTGCCGCGTGCCATTGTGTATAAAGGATTGTTTCAAATCATATCATACAGCATCATCATAATACCAATGATTCATAAATAACTAGAGTGATAGGTTTTTATGAAAACAGAGTGGAAGGTTAAAATGAATGTGGAATTTATGTTTGTGTTATCACTGTTATTATATTTTTTTTCAACATTTATTATACAGTTTTATTTTGTTTGATGTTTTATGGATGTTTTTACTTGTCTTGTTTTTATTAACAATTTTATGGAAATACATTCATTCTAAAACTGTTTTTTTATTAACAATTTTATGGAAATATGTTCATTCTAAAACGGTTTTTTATTATCAATTTTATGGAAATATGTTCATTCTAAAACTGTTTTAGGTCCATTGTGGATTTTTAACAATCTGTGTTACATTACGTACGTGCATAACACTAATATAAATGTAAAAATAGATAGAGCGAATAATATAATCACGTATAAATTGCATTTTATTCAAAAATTTAAAGTTCTGCCAAGGAAATGTTAAAAAAAACATTTAGAGCATAATAACCATTTTTTTCAAAGAAATTTTCAATTTTATTGTTGAACATTTGTATTTTCACATTTTTTCCTTGATTTTTTATTGACCTTGTAACATTTTCACTTGATTCCGCTCAAAAATGTATTAGCAACATCTAGTTTAAAAAAAAATGTAAAAATAAAAACTTTGAAACTTAACTTAGCATGTAAGTATTTTTATTTTTGTTTTAGATTGTTTTTATTCCATGTATTTAATAAAAAAAATATTTTTTTATGAAATTGTATTTTATTCAAGTAGAGTAAATTCCCTACAAAAAGAAAAACTATCGATAAAATTTATTCAAAGTGCAGGACATCCCTAGTAGTTTCTACCCGTCTTCGCGTCGAGATTCACGTGCTATTATTTTATGAATCTCAAGCTCTTTTGTCAAGTTATTCACATAAATAACACACAGCATAGGTCCTTGTTTTTTAGATTTTAGGAGAGTATTGATTTATTTATCGTAATCCTGTCCGCAACATGGTTTCCTAAGTAAATAACTTGTGAAACAAATATCATATTTGACTTAGAACTATATTTTGATGCCTGATAGATAGAAAATATATCAATTAGTTCATGGTCGTTTACAGAATGATAAAATATGTTTTAATTGTAGAGTTATTACACATTTTGTACAATGCGGTATTACCAACGCCATCTTGCTAAAATGTGCATCTACCGCTATTTTTTTTTTGATATTTAGGTGAAGGATGGAGAGGTTAAAATAATATTATTTTGTCAATTTCAGATTTTTTTTAATATCTGTTAAGATTTTGTCCGCCATTCCCGTTCTATAAGATGATTACTTTCGTATGAAGACTGATAATTAATAATTGACTACTGATCTAACTGGTATTTAATATCGAAACAATTGAGCTAACTGCATCCTGTTGAAAGCAGTCTAAAGGTAGCCCAACTGTTTCGATTATAAATATTAGTTTTAATTTTTTTCTATTCCTTTATTGTAATTTTCTTTAGTATCTATAAAGATTAGATAGATTATTAAATTGAAATGTGGGGGCTATGTCTATTTGGCTACATGCAATGCACCTAAGAGATGCCTTTAAGAGATTGTTTTTATTCTTTTATTAAATATCAAGTACAGCTTATAACTTTCAAAAAATCTTTAGATACTAGAACAGCGTGCACTGGCATGATCACTACCTATTCAGTTTAAGGGTAAGGGTTTTATCAGTTGTATATTTTTGTAATTTATTTCGAAATGTAAACTATCTTTTTTCATTTACGTGCCATTTGTTTGTATTTCAAATTTTTTATTTAAACTTGTAAAGATAAGTTCAACAATTAATTCTCCTTCCGCTCGTTTCAGTTTATATTGATTTCCAGTAATGTATATTATATTATATTACTAAAAATAAACTTAAGCCATCCTTAAACATGTTTAAATACCTACGTAATTTCTTGATTTTATTATTTTTTACAAAAGGTCATTTCTACAATACCACAGTTAGCGATTTGTAACAAAAAGTCACTTTTGGTACCCTTCCCTCATTTTATGCCTTATTTCTTAAAAACGTATTTTTGTATTTATTTTTTTAAAAGTGATTAATATCCATGCTTAACCAATCTATCTAAGACTATGAAAAAGGCCTTAATATTACACACACCACCACCACAGAGTTATTTAAAAAAAACCCAAAAAAAACTTTAAAATGCTCTTCCTGTAAAGTTTGAAAACATGTAAAAGTGACCCTTTGTTCCCAAAGGTGCGAATAGTTATTTAATAGTATGAAGATTATTGATATTGGTTGAGTTTAACTGTCGTTCGAATTTTTTTTTAATCAGATTTTTTTTTTTGTCTGATTAATTGCGAGAAAGGTTTAAATGCCAAATGTGGCTGTAAAAAAGTAGGGTTGCAGTGTTCTCCAGCGTGTACCAATTGCCAAGGTCTATCTTGTTCGAATGTTCAATTAAATACAAGAGAGGAAGATTCAGGTGATTTTGATGAAGAGACAACTGATTCATCTTCATTTAAACAATTTCTGAACATTCAGCAACAGAAAGAAGAAGAAAAAGAAGAAGAAAAAGAAGAAGAAGACGAAGAAGAAAACATGATTGTTGAAGTTCAAGAGTATGAGTCAGATTAAAGTAAAAGTTAAGAGTTTTTCTGAAATGAAATCTCTGCAAAGTTAGCTAGGTTAAAAAGATATATTTTGTAACACGGCTCTGAATAAATAAATATGTATTACCACTGTAAAAATTACGTCTTCACTTTGCATTATGATTGTAGATTGCAATGGTGATGTTTGTCGAATAATAGTAACGGCGTACCAAAAGAGTGTACTCCATTGAAACGAACAAGTAAAAAGAAAGAGTTAAAAGTTAGAGTTTTTCTGAAATTAAATCTCTGCAAAGTTAGCTAGGTTAAAGGTTCTCCATATCATTCGAGTTCTAGCAAAAAAAAAACAGGAGAAGAAGGCCGTCAGATCCAGCCACCATGTTCATGTAGATTAAAATGTAATGAAAACATCTCAGAAGTAGAAATAAAGACTATTTACAACCAGTTTAGGAAACATAACAATGTCGTAACTGGGACCAATGACGTCAAAAAAAAAACGCTGGTTTTCAGACTGCTCCTGCTTGGATTGGATGACATCACAGTCTGTAGTTTGTAATTGAATACCAACAAAACACAAATTTTCAAATTACCTTAAAAAAAATTTAATCTAAACAGAACAATACTCTATACAAAAAGGGGAAAAAGAAAAAGACTAACAGCAGTCACAACTATAGAGAACAGAAACCCTACGCTTTAAATATATATATCTGCCATTGTGACACTGACGTAAAACGTTAACAATTTTGTGCTTGACCTTGACCGACAACGCCACGTCATCATTTATCAAGCATGCGAGACACGTGTTATTTATTTTGCAATACGTCATTAAAACTGTACAACTGGGTAATTAAATTTTACAAATTACATGAGTCCATTTCATTGAATTTGCAAATGACAAATAAAACGGTCTTCTTAAATCGTTCAGCTAAATGTTGATGTATAGTATTTTTCTTTAATCGTCTCGATATGAGAGCCCAAGTGCTTGTGAGATGAATTTTAGGGAGTGAAAAGATGAAGCAGTATAATCAGAGCAAAAGTGTACAGAGTAAGTATATATATATATTATATATATATATACTTATGAGTTGCAGTTTACTTACGCTTTTTATGTTTGACTTAGGGAGATCAATCACCTGAGGCACCGCCGTATTCGCCTCTCACGTCTCACTTCACCAATGGTACGCTTTCTTTATTTTGTGAATTTTACGATATTTCTGTATTTATAGCAGTTGGATTTCTTCATTTTATTAACTTATCGGATTTTCTGGCAACGACACTACCAGCAGCACTACCAGCAGCACTACCAGTAGTGTCGTTGCCAAATGAACGACACTACCGCGCCTATTTGGATCAAATTGTACAGTCAACAACGACACTATCAGCCGTACTACCAGGATTGGATTGAAGTTTAGTAATATTAAGTAAAGTAAGTAATTATACCTTACGCATAGAGATCTCATTATGTCTTTCGTTAGTACTGAGACCAAAGAGATTAACTCAAAGTTCTAACTTGTGATCAACCTCTTTTCAGAATTTATTTTATACTAACGAAACTAAAAAGTACACAATGATCAAATGACATTTACAATAATTTGTTTTGACTTTCAATGGTAAAATTAATTGCGAGACTATTTACTCACATTATCTTCATTGTATCTTCATATACCTACGTTAGATTTAAATGTAAAATGTCGGAAGTTGATCAGTTAGAAAGTGAATTAGATTTACAATATTTACCAACAAATGGTGGAACTGCGTTACTTTTGGGCAAACACAAGTATCATATACTGAAGAAATATAAAAATGGTGCATCTATTTGGAGGTGCTCGAATTATAAAAAAGGAAAATGTTTAGGAACAGTTACGGTACAGTCAAGGTATGTACAGCAATGTTTTATGTTATAATCAAGGATGAAACTACCATGCAAGCCGACTTTTTTCTCAACATTTTAAATTATTAAAATATTAAGTTTACAATTTACATATACCGGCAAACGACATTGTTTAAAATATAGCTATCCAGTATGTACAGTCTGCTTGTATGTTAGTTACGCCACGTTACCTATCTTCTAACCAAATTAAGTATGAATTTCAAACTTTTCACGTCTTCAGGGCAACAGTATCCAAAAAAGAAAAGAGCATTCCTGCAATCCAGATATTTCGAAAAACTTCGTTTTAAGGGAAATTGTTGACTTAAAGGAGAGAACACGAAATACGGACATACCAGTTACTCAAATATACGACGACAAACTATCACAAGTTCAAAATAGCGGCGCTCATCCGTTTGTAATCAAGCTACCTCCGTTTCCTAGTGTTTCCCGTGTCCTTTATGGTGCTCGACACAAAGCAAATGATGTCCCTAGAAGCACATACACAGATGTAGAAAGCGTTGTAGTGCCATTGAAATTTCGTGAGTCAATCTTAGCTGACTACTATGATAACGGTAATCGAATCCTAGTGTTTTGCTGGTTGGATGCGGATGCACGTAAGAAAATTGAAAATATAAAAGATATCTTTATGGATGGAACTTTTAGCAGCTGCCCGCATCCGTTTGTTCAGATTTACATAATTCACGGCGATGTTGGTAGCTCTATCAATTCAAACAAAGTGAGACCTTTATTTTTTGCTTTAATGACGGATAACAAGACGTCTTGTTATTTAATTTTATTTAGCTTAATCAAATCACAGCTACCGGAGTTTACGCCCACAAAAGTGCATTGCGATTATGAAATAGCACCAATAAATGCTTTGACGGAAATTTACGAAGACATTCTAGTTAAAGGCTGTTTTTATCACTGGTCGAAAAGTGTCTTGAAGAGGGCAAAACTCTTGGGCTACACAAAATGTAAGGCAGAAAAAAGAATTATCTCGCTTACGGCTGCACTGCCATTGATATCACAGCCACTTATTAAAGAAGGATGGGAGTACATTAAGTTGGAAAGTATCAATATGGATATGTCAAAATTCATAAATTATATTGAGAGGTTTTGGATGAAACCATATTTCAGTACCATGCTATGTGTATTTGGAGAACATCATCGTACTAACAACATCTCCGAAGGCTGGAATTCTAAATTGAATAAGTGTCTAAACAAAAATACTGTAAATCTGTTACAGACATTTTACAAAAGTTTTAGAAAACCACAGACATAAAACTTCAAAATAGTAAAACTAGAAGAACTAAAAGAGTTATCTCTAGCGACGATTTTATCTTACATGTGCAAATGCAACTGTTAAACAATGAGATAACCTTAGGCCATGCACTTGATAAACTCAGATAAGGAGATACAGTTACAGTCGGTCACTTATAATTTAAGGTAGTACAATTTTTTTTATCGAAGTATGATTTAATTTTTTTCCTCATGGTGGTTCGTCATAAGTTTGCTTTTATTTAGTTATAAAGAGTTACATTTCTTATGATAGCTGTTGCTATTTACTTGTGTTGACTGTACAATTTGATCCAAATAGGCGCGGTAGTGTCGTTCATTTGGCAACGACACTACTGGTAGTGCGGCTGGTAGTGCCGTTGCCAGAAAACGACTTATTGTATTTTTTTTATTCAGAACTACCCAATAACACCTCCTCCTGCAGTACCCCGCGAGAGAGAAAGGTCCCGCTCACCACTACACAAATCCAATTCGTTGGAATCGTAAGTGTAATGCCAGATGTTATTTATGAATATGTATTATGTAAGAAACTATTTTTTTTTTCACAGTGCACGGGATCCTGCATTTGTGGTGCTGCGGATCTATGATGCCGATGGGGTGCCACTCGACAATCTGGAGGAACAATTTTGTGCCCCGGATACCCACTCTTTGTATGAATTGCCTGGAGAGCGTGAGAGAGATGTACGTAATAGAGATGCATGCAATACCCATGGTTTACATCATCCACCATCAACCAACTTCGGGAGCGAATAAACAGGGCAGCGGAGACCATAAATCAAACGATGCCCCGTTTGATTTATGCCCGAAATGTTAAGCGATCGTTTATTAGAAGGTGCAGGGCATGCATTCGAGCTCACGGTTTTTGGTTTTGGAGGTTTTGTCTGTTCACGTCCGTAAGTGGTAACCCTCTGAATCCTTACACGTGACCTCCGAGTGGTGCTAAGAACAGTCTCTGGTGGTAGGCTTCGGCCGCGGCTTGTCACCACCCTCCGGGCTGGGCCAGTGCGTGAAGCGATTTTTTCGTGTTTCGTAATGTGGCCCGGAGAAGCCATCTTCTAGGCCTTCATGCTCCATCTTAGACCACATCGTCACTTTACACCAGGTGAGATTGTGGTCAAATGAAGGCTTATCAAAAATAAAAATAAAAAAATAAACGGTGGGTTCGAAAATTTATTGTAAATAAATTTAATAAATGTAATTTTGATGACTTTTTGTTTCATTTACACGCTCTCATCCAGTTCCTAGTTGTAACATTGGTATTAATTATTAAAATTAAATAAATTTTAAATTATCTTGTAAATTCAAAAAATGCTTTTAACTCATCTTAAAATCATAAGTTTTTTAATTCAGAGCAAGAGATATCGTATGTTATACCATTTTGGAATCGTAATGAAATAGGCTAATTATTTATAAATTGGGCACTCATGTCACCATACATTTTTTTTACACCACGAGATACCAAAGTTAGATAAAAATAAAATGAAAACACAAATTTTGCAAAAACAAAAATAGAAAAAACTATGGCTATCGTACATAATTGGTAGTTTACATTTGATAGCACATCTATCTAGGAATAAGAATAAGAATAAGAATAATTTATTTATCATTTTACAAAACATAGCTTAGGTACATATATAATTAAGTGTCTTGTTAACAAAAATTATGCAAACTTTGAATAACCATTTAATATAAGTAAACACTTTTATTTTAACTAAACTAGTTAATCATATTTCTTCAAATAATCTAACAAAAACTATGTTAACTTAATTTTGTACAATATTTAAGTTAAAATGACGGTACCTAAACGGTTAGAGATGCAATACTTCCGGAATGCTATTCAGAAAACAGACTGAGAAAATTCTTTGTATTGTAAATTTGGTACATAAAAGAGTGGCTCAGATCTAACTTCTTTTTTAAAAATAAAAAATGCCTGATAACTCGAAAACCGTGACACTTTTACTGAATACAAATTATTATTTTCTGAACAGTCGCGATGCCCCCCAACCGTGGGTAAAGGATTATCCACTCATTACGCCACACCCTGAATAAAACTCTTGACACAGGAATTCCTTGCTAGTGCAGGAGAATCCAATAGTCGCAGCAAATCTTTGGAAATATCAGTACAGGACCAGAGTGTTGCCTTTGTAACTCTGAACCGTGAAAACCTTGTGACCAGTAGAACCCAAAATTTGCAACGAACTGTTGGACAATTCTGTACAAGACCGCAAAACTTCGTTTAAGAACTACTCCTACAAAAATTGAAACGTGATGATAATTTACCAAAACCACAGCGCCATAAGGTAGCACTAGGCGCTGAAGTCATAACCCACGACGACGTACTAGAAAGGAAAAAAAAGAGCAAAAGAAAAAACAAAAGAGAATATAAAAAAAGAAAAGAAAAATGCACAAGAAAAGTTGACTGGTAAACCTGATACAAATCGAAAACAAGCCAAAGAAGAAAATGACGTTGTTTATTTAAAACACATTTCAAAAAACGATATTCTCCTGCAACGTTTTTTAGCGAAAGACTATAATGATCTACCGCATTGTTTACAGATACAAGAGTTTAATCCAAAAAAAATTAGAGTTCTTTCTAATGTGGTAATTAAAAAAGCCGATACAGGAATATATAAGAAGAAAAGAAATATAACAAAAAAATAATAATAATATTTATGAGAACCCTAAGCCAAGACCATCAGAACTTTACAAGACCGGATTGAAACGCCGTCGCAGCCATTCTTCAACGAGTGTTTCGGGCTCAATAAGTAGCCATAGTGATTAACATATATAGCAATGATCTACAGCATTGTTTACAGAGGCAAGAACCTGATATAAAACGAACAAAAAAACTTTCTTATGTAGTAATTAAAAAATCCGATACAGGAAAAGATAAGAAGAAAGATAACAAAAAAGAGAAAAATAATATTTACGAAAATCCTAAGCCAGGACCATCAGGACTTTGCAAGACCGGATTGAAACGCCCTCGCAGCCATTCTCCAACGAGTGTTTCGGGCTCAATCAGTATCCATAGCGATTCGGATATTCTTGGATATTCTTTCTTCTTGGTACGTTGCATCAACTTTAGCGTATGGTTTAATATTATGGGGTAACTCAACAGAATTTGGAAAAACTTTTATTTTACATAAGTATCAGGGCAATCGATGGCGCCTGGAGTACGGATAGTTGCAAGCCTTTGTTCAAAAAGTATAACATTCTTCCTTTACCTTGTATGTATATAAAAGATATATGCTTATTTGTTAAACAGCATCCTCATTACTTTGCTACTAATTCAGATATAAGAGAAACTCGTATTAGACATAGAGACAGACTCTACGCTCCGCAGTGTTGATCTCCTTCAAGATCAAGGAACAAGTGATGAGAAAGGTTCGGACTACGAGGAGTTGAGTGTCCTCGAATCGGACCTCGAAGACGATGAGGTTGGTAACCCACTTTTTATTATAATAATGTTACGACTACCTGGGGTGTCGAGAGGGTTTTTATTTTTGGGTGGAACGCTGGGAGAGCTTGTTCCAAGTGGTAATGCTTTTATTGTGATTTTCGGTTATAGTTATATAAATGTAACATCACTTGTTCCAGGCTGACGCGATAATGCGCGCGATAGACAAGAAGCTCGGGCGCGCAGACGAACGCGCGGAGTCATTCCCGCTCGGTAACACCCTGTCGTCAACACTGTTGACACTGTTGACGAACACAACTTTTTATTTCCCGATCGTATCCATCTAGTACAAGAGTTAAGATGTGTAGATATTTTTCAAATTTTAATTAGAATCAAACAAAATTTAAATTCCATTTAATATGGGAGACAAAAACTTCTGTCACATTCACATTACATACCTTCTATACACATTGTCGTAGTTATGTCACAAAATCATGGCTAGGATCACATTGCGATTTGAAGGTTGAAGTTACCCAAGGTAAACATACGAAACTTTAAAAAAAAAAACAAATTATTTGAGACTAGATGACAAACGTCAAGTGATAATGTCAAGTGTCAATAAATAAACAACGAAATAATTTTCTGTTTTCAGCAGTTTTTGAAACTTGAGTTTCATTGTAGCATGATTCTGGAAATCTATTATTAAATATGTGCAGTTGCTCATGATTAGCCTTAGTATTCGGTTATGTCGGAACAAGATACAGCGGGTGGTTCAAGTGGTAAATCAGTGCTTGTGTACATAAAAAGAAAACATGGGACTATTTTACTCCATGGTGGTCACCAATACTACACAAGAAGGAAACACAAAAGTGGGTTAGTTGTTTGGAGTTGCAGTCAACGTAAAATAAAGTGCGGCGGGGTTGTGAGAATCAAGGTAAGTTAATTTTATTACATTGAATTAATGAAAAGAAAGATCAGCATGTTTAAATTTGTTTGAAATTATATATATTATCATATTTTGCTTCAGAACGATCAAATCACCGAAGAAACGCCTCATAAATGCACGGCAGATTTCGAGAAAAACGAAATTGACGCATCGATACACAACATAAAACAAAAATTGATAACACCAACGTTTCCCAGTGTACCGAAAACGTATAATTCTGAAGTTGCGTGTTTAAAAGATGCAAGCGCAGAGCTACTAAGCAAAATACCAACATTTAGAAATAAAATTGTAGAAGAAGTACAAGTGCCACCAGCTTACCAAGATTTTCTTTTGGCTGACTATACGAACGGCAATACAAGAATTATTGTGTTTTCTTCAGAAACAGCAAGGCAAATAAAATGTCAACATGAAGAATTTTTCGCAGATGGAACTTTTAAAAGTTGTTCTCCCCCTTTCGATCAGCTTTATACAATCCATGCAGATGTCGGAAGTACAATAAACGACACAAATCGTATGCCACTGGTGTACGCTCTCATGAGTAATCGGTCGACTGATTCCTACAAAATATTATTTATGTTGATAAAAGCACAAATTCCAAAATGGAACCGGAAAAAATTCAAAAAGGACTACGAGAGAGCAGCCATGAAAGCCATTAGCCAAGTTTTCCCTCATGTTGTGGTCAAGGGTTGTTATTTCCACAACAACAAAGCCATTTGGGCTAAAGGTCGAGAACTGAGTCTTGTCAATTCAAAAGACATAAAGAAAAAACTTTTGGTGGCACTCAGTGCAGTTCTACCCTTATTACCACAGACTGAAGTAATGAACGGATGGGCTTACATCACACGCCATGAAATAGAAGATTCGGCTGTGAACAAGTTTAAAGCATACATGGAGAAGCAATGGCTAAAGGAACAATTCATACCAATATGGAATGCATTTGGAGAGAAACACAGAACCACAAATTTTCTAGAATCTTGGCATCACAAATTAAACTGTGCTGTCGGGAAAAAATCGCCTAATTTGTTGCATTTACTGAACTCATTGCATGAAGACGCTGCTTTTTACACTGTTCGTCATCGTCAAATACATAACAAGACACCTGTGCCAACGAGAAATGAAAAATATAAGCACAAAGACGAATTCATACAGGACGCTCAAATTGAGCTAACACATGGTGATTTGACAGTTGGACATTTTCTTGAAATGCTGCGGAGTTAAATTAAGAAAAACATAGTGCTGATTATAATTATAAAAAATATAATTATAAACCATTTTAAAAATCTATATCTTTCATTGAAATCCGCTTTTTATCTTCTGACTCTTGGACTAAATGCATAGGTACGATCGGGAAATATAAAGTTGTGTTCGTCAACACTGTGAACGAGTGGAACTTTTTATTTCCCATTCGTCAACAGTGTTGACGACAGGGTGTTACCGAGCGGGAATGACTCAACGCGCGGAGGCGCCGTGGAGACCGTATATATATATAAATATTTATATAATATATATATATATATATATATATATATATATATATATATATATATATATATATATATATATATTATATAAATATATATGTATATATATATATATATTATATAAATATTTATATATATATACTTATGGGTTGCAGTTTACTTACGCTTTTTATGTTTGACTTAGGGAGATCATCCACCTGAGGCACCGCCGTATTCGCCTCTCACGTCCCCAGAGCGCCGCGAGGGAATTCACCAATGGTACGCTTTCTTTATTTTGTGAATTTTACGATATTTCTGTATTTATAGCAGTTGGATTTCTTCATTTCATTATCTTATTGTATTTTTTTTTTATTCAGAACTACCCAATAATACCTCCTCCTGCAGCACCCCGCGAGAGAGAAAGGTCCCGCTCACCACTACACACATCCAATTCGTTGGAATCGTAAGTGTAATGCCAGATGTTATTTATGAATATGTATTATGTAAGAAACTATTTTTTTTTTCCACAGTGCACGGGAGCCTGCAGATGTGGTGCTGCGGATCTATGATGCCGATGGGGTGATATGTATTATGTAAGAAACTAATTTTTTTTTCCACAGTGCACGGGAGCCTGCAGTTGTGGTGCTGCGGATCTATGATGCCGATGGGGTGCCGCTCGACGAGCTGGAGGAAGAATTTTGTGCCCCGGATACCGACTCTTTGTATGAATTGCCTGGAGAGCGTGAGAGAGATGTACGTAATAGAGATGCATGCAATAGAAGAACGAGAGCGCGAAGGGGTGGTCGAAGGGGTGTCAGGGGTGTGCGTACAAGCTAGCGGCATCTCTTTATATGATTGAAAAATACGGATTTGGGCTTAGTAGAAAAGAAGTCTTGGAGATGGTTGGAGATTATGTCAATCAAAACAAACTTATTACTCCGTTTAAAAACGGTATTCCCGGTAAGGATTGGTTCGTAGCATTTAAAAGCGTCATGGTCTATCCGTGAAAAAACCCCAAGCCGTAGAATATGCTCGACCCATTCATTATCTTCCCCTATTTTGATCTACTGGAAAAAACAATATACGAATTAAATATTCAAAACAAACCATCTGCAATTTGGAACCTTGATAATACAAGTTTTTCCAACGACTCGGCGAAAACAAAAGTCGTTGGTGGTAAAGGCTATGCATCGACTTGAGTGATCTCATCACCAGGGAGAGATAAGACAACAGTGCTACTTGGTGCCAGTGCTTCGGGAAAGAAAGCGCCACCCCTTATAATCTTAAAAGGAAAAAACTTATGGGATGCGTGGACATCACCTGACGCATACCCTGGAACATCTTATGCCGCAAGTACTAATGGCTGGATGGAGACAAATATATGAACATTATTTCAAAAAATCTTTTCTACCTCGAGTAAAATATCAACGCCCGCTGCTCCTTATATACGACGGCCACTCCACTCACGTAGGACTGAACATTATTGAAGAGGCACGCAAAGAAAATATAACCATTTTAAAATTGCTATCCCACTCCAGCCATATTTTACAGCCCCTCTGGATATATCAGTAATGAAATCCTTCAAAAATCGTTGAGACCCTTTATTGGTTCAGTGGCAGCGGCTAAATGTAGGAAAAATGTTGCCAAAATCTGAATTCGCGCGATTGATAGGGCAGGTTTGGTCTGAAATAGATCCATCCCCAAGTGTTGCGCAATGGTTTCAGAAAAGCTGGTATTTACCCAGTAAACCGTGAAGAAATTAAGGAAGAAAATTTTGATATGTTAAAGCTAAGACATTGGAAAGAAACACAAGAGCAAAAGGACACAGAGTGAAATCCGAAAACTTTACTGACGATAGTACTTAATTTATTATATAAAACTCTTGACACAGGAATTCCTTGCTAGTGCAGGAGAATCCAATAGTCGCAGCAAATCTTTGGAAATATCAGTACAGGACCAGAGTGTTGCCTTTGTAACTCTGAACCGTGAAAACCTTGTGACTCCAGTAGAACCCAAAATTTGCAACGAACTGTTGGACAATTCTGTACAAGACCACAAAACTTCGTTTGAAGAACTACTCCTACAATAATTGAAACGTGATGATAATTTACCAAAACCACAGCGCCATAAGGTAGCACTAGGCGCTGAAGTCATAACCCACGACGACGTACTAGAAAGGAAAAAAGGAGCAAAAGAAAAAACAAAAGAGAATATAAAAAAAGAAAAGAAAAATGCACAAGAAAAGTTGACTGGTAAACCTGATACAAATCGAAAACAAGCCAAAGAAGAAAATGACGTTGTTTATTTAAAACACATTTCAAAAAACGATATTCTCCTGCAACGTTTTTTAGCGAAAGACTATAATGATCTACCGCATTGTTTACAGATACAAGAGTTTAATCCAAAAAAAATTAGAGTTCTTTCTAATCTGGTAATTAAAAAAGCCGATACAGGAATATATAAGAAGAAAAGAAATATAACAAAAAAAATAATAATAATATTTATGAGAACCCTAAGCCAAGACCATCAGAACTTTACAAGACCGAATTGAAACGCCGTCGCAGCCATTCTTCAACGAGTGTTTCGGGCTCAATAAGTAGCCATAGTGATTAACATATATAGCAATGATCTACAGCATTGTTTACAGAGGCAAGAACCTGATATAAAACGAACAAAAAAACTTTCTTATGTGGTAATTAAAAAAATCCGATACAGGAAAAGATAAGAAGAAATATAACAAAAAAGAAAAAATAATATTTACGAAAATCCTAAGCCAGGACCATCAGGACTTTGCAAGACCGGATTGAAACGCCCTCGCAGCCATTCTCCAACGAGTGTTTCGGGCTCAATCAGTAGCCATAGCGATTCGGATATTCTTGATATTCGGATATTCTTGGATATTCTTTCTTCTTGGTACGTTGCATCAACTTTAGCGTATGGTTTAATATTATGGGGTAACTCAACAGAATTTGGAAAAACTTTTATTTTACAAAAGTATCAGGGCAATCGATGGCGCCTGGAGTACGGATAGTTGCAAGCCTTTGTTCAAAAAGTATAACATTCTTCCTTTACCTTGTATGTACATAAAAGATATATGCTTATTTGTTAAACAGCATCCTCATTACTTTGCTACTAATTCAGATATAAGAGAAACTCGTATTAGACATAGAGACAGACTCTACGCTCCGCAGTGTTGATCTCCTTCAAGATCAAGGAACAAGTGATGAGAAAGGTTCGGACTACGAGGAGTTGAGTGTCCTCGAATCGGACCTCGAAGACGATGAGGTTGGTAACCCACTTTTTATTATAATAATGTTACGACTACCTGGGGTGTCGAGAGGGTTTTTATTTTTGGGTGGAACGCTGGGAGAGCTTGTTCCAAGTGGTAATGCTTTTATTGTGATTTTCGGTTATAGTTATATAAATGTAACATCACTTGTTCCAGGCTGACGCGATAATGCGCGCGATAGACAAGAAGCTCGGGCGCGCAGACGAACGCGCAAAGCCGAAGAAATACTGTATCCTGCAGTAGATCTTCGCACTCTCAACCGGATAGATACATCGTTTCTACACATTGGCCCGTTTTACTGGAACCATCCGAAAATAGTACAGCGCGGAACCGGAATTTCTGGAAGCGCTGCTTTGTTTGCCTAAAACAAGGCAAAAAATCACAAAAAACGCCATATTGCTGCGAATCCTGCCGCGTGCCATTGTGTATAAAGGATTGTTTCAAATCATATCATACAGCATCATCATAATACCAATGATTCATAAATAACTATTGTGATAGGTTTTTATGAAAACAGAGTGGAAGGTTAAAATGAATGTGGAATTTATGTTTGTGTTATCACTGTTATTATATTTTTTTTCAACATTTATTATACAGTTTTATTTTGTTTGATGTTTTATGGATGTTTTTACTTGTCTTGTTTTTATTAACAATTTTATGGAAATACGTTCATTCTAAAACTGTTTATTTATTAACAATTTTATGGAAATATGTTCATTCTAAAACTGTTTTAGGTCCATTGTGGATTTTTAACAATCTGTGTTACATTACGTATGGTAATGCATAACACTAATATAAGTGTAAAAATAGATAGAGCGAATAATATAATCACGTATAAATTGCATTTTATTCAAAAATTTAAAGTTCTGCCAAGGAAATGTTAAAAAAAACATTTAGAGCATAATAACCATTTTTTCAAAGAACTTTTCAATTTTATTGTTGAACATTTGTATTTTCACATCTTTTCCTTGATTTTTTATTGACCTTGTAACATTTTCACTTGATTCCGCTCAAAAATGTTTTAGCGACATCTAGTTTTAGAAAAAAATGTAAAAATAAAAACTTTGAAACTTTACTAAGCATGTAAGTATTTTTATTTAAGATTGATTTTATTCAATGTATTTAATAAAAAAATGTATTTTTTTATGAAATTGTATTTTATTCAAGTAGGGTAAATTCCCCACAAAAAGAAAAACTATCGATAAAATTAAGTCAAAGTGCAGGACATCCCTAGTAGTTTCTACCCGTCTTCGCGTCGACATTCACGTGCTATTATTGTAGGAATCCTAAGCTCTTTTGTCAAATTATGCACATAAATACACAGCATAGGTCCTTGTTTTTTCGATTTTAGGAGAGTATTGATATATTTCTCGTAATCCTGTCCGCAACATGGTTTCCTAAGTAAATAACTTGCAGTGATGCCAGATGCACTGTAATTACAGTAGATCTACTGTATTTTTGCGCCATCTACTGTCTACTGTATTACTAAAAAAACAGTGTATGGAGAGCACTGTATTTTTTCTCTCACCTAAAATCTATTTATGATGATGATTATATAACGCTATGAACCTTAAACGCCCCTTATTTGGTCGAGAATTCTACCAAATTTGTCTATGGTATTTTTCCGGTAGGAGATTCCTCTTCCGGTAGTAATTATTGCATCCGGAAACGGAATCTCCTAGATAAGACAGGAAGTTTCCCGCCCGTTCACCAGTATTATCCGACCAAATTGAAGTTGAGCACGTGATAATAAGAAGCTGATACTTAAAACGTGTTATTTAAATTGGTAAGGTAACTATTGCAGTCCGTTAGAAAAACATTACGAGTGCGGGGTTTTGCTTCTTGAGTGACTGAGTTGACTTTATTGTTGTTACCAGAAATAATTATGTCTGCATCATCTGGAGATAGTAGTGGAGAAAAAAGTGGACCGTCAACCTCAAAGAAAATAAAAAAGAAGCATTACAGACAAAAATTCAGGGAAGAGTGGCTAAGTGACCAGAACTTTAAAACTTGGCTCCAACGTGATGCGAAGGACCCGTACCGTGCAATTTGTGTGTTATGTGATTCGAAAATTTTGGCTGATAGGGTTGCAATAAAAAGGCACAGTGAAGGGAATAAACATTTGAAAAGTCTATGGCGTCATCATCGCATTCGCAGCCGTCAGTTTTTAAAGTAAATCTGATGAAGAAAAATGCAAAACAGCTGAAATTAAATTGGCTGCGTTCATGACCGAACACAAAATTCTACACCGAGTAATGGACCATTTAACAGATTTGTTGCCAACGATTTTTCCGGAGTTAATTACGGCAAAAAGTTTGAAAATGAAACGAACGAAACTTCAAGGTGTAATTAATAATGTATTAGGACATACAGAAAAACAAGAGCTATGCGCAGATTTAAAAAACCAAAAGTTTTCGGTTATGATTGACGAAAGCACTGATATTGGATCTGTAAAAACGATGTGTGTTGTAGTCAGGTACTACTATCCAGTAAAAAGCCAGATCATAAGCAGGTTTTGGGACTTGATTCAAATCTATGGTGAAGACAAGGCGATTGCCTCTGCCACAGCAGAGTATCTTTTCGAAGCAGTATTGAAATCATTTGTAGATAATTCTATTCCTATAGAAAATGTAATAGGTTTTGGATCGGACGGTTGTAACACAATGATGGGATGCCATAACTCTGTTTCGAGCAGATTTCGAACAAAGTGCCCTGGAATCATTGTTTTAAAATGTGTTTGCCACTCCCTACATCTATGTGCGAGTGATGCATGCAAACAACTACCAGCTGAATGTGAAAAACTGACTCGCGATGTTTACAATTATTTTGCAACCAGCAGTAAAAGGCAATCGGAATTCAAAGAATTTCAAGTATTCACTGAAACAAACGTACACAAAATTCTGAAACCGGCTCAAACTCGATGGTTGTCTTTGAGTTCAGTAGTCGAAAGGATTTTGGAGCAGTGGGATGCACTCACACTATTTTTTAATGGAAGATGGCTTGAAGACAACGAATGTGCTGAAATTCATAAGCAGTTGAATGATCCTGTGATGAAAGCCTACTTTTTCTTCTTGAATTGGATGTTACCTAAGTTCACCCAAGCGAATACACTGTTCCAAAGCGAAAGTCCAAAGATAACAGAAATGCACACTAAAACGAACGATCTTTACTATGAGCTATTATCAGCATACATGAAGAAGACACATATTGTCGCTGAAACCGATCTTGACAAAATTGATCCAACAGATGAAAGATACTTTAAAGGTTTGGGTGAAATTTATCTTGGTTTGGGGGTTCAAAAACAACTATCAACAAACGAAATACCATTTGAGAGGAAAAGAGAAATGAAAAATAAGTGCCGTAATTTCTTGTTAAAAGCGTGCGTTGGAATAAGAAAAAGATATGCGCTCAGTGATCCAGTTCTGACTGCGATTTCAAAACTGGGGCCTAATAGTTGTTTCGTTGATTCAAATCGAGACGAATCTCTTCAAAATCTGCTGATCTTGCTTCCTAGATTAGCACCTACTTCTTTAGCCGATCAACAAGAACTGGACGAACAGTGGCGCAAATTGCCAAAATTAAAAAAATAATTCGATACCAGTCAACGACCTGACTGACGAATTTTGGCACAATGTGAGTAAAATAGTTGTAGGAAGTATTTCATGTTTTTGTCGTTATTGGATTCTAGCCTAATACGTTACTAATTTAATTTCAGGTAAAGCAGATAAAGGAGTTCAGCTCGATTGCTCAGTTTATGCTGAACATTTTGGCTCTTCCCAATTCTAATGCTGAATGTGAAAGAATGTTCAGTCAAATCAACGATACTAAAACAAAGAAACGTAATCGATTGATTACTGAAACAATCAAAGGAAATATGTTGGCGAAACAAGCCATTTCACGCCACGGTGGTAACAGCGTGAGTTTTATCCCGACAGACAATATGTTTAAGGCCTTTGACTCGGGAATTTATAAATCAGGGAGAGGAGTTTGATTGAATGAGAGTGACAGTGATTAAAATCACTGTCACTCTCATTCAATCCATGATTAATCGGTTATGGGATAATGTTTAGTTGGTAAGATAAAATAAATAAATAAAAATTGTACGTGATTTCCACTGTAAAAAGCAATGCATTTTTATTTAGACAAACACTGTATTTTTGTTGTAAACACTGTATTTTCAACACTGTAATTTTGGTTCCCCTATCTGGCAACACTGATAACTTGTGAAACAAATATCATACTTGACTTAGAACTATATCTTGATGCCTGATAGATAGAAAATATATCAATTAGTACATGGTCGTTTACAGAATGATAAAATATAGTTTAATTGTAGAGTTATTACATATTTTGTACAATGCGGTATTTCCAACGCCATCTTGCTAAAAGGCGAACCTACCGCTATTTTTTTTGACATTTGAGGTGAAAGGATGGAAAGGTTAATGTTTTTTAGTTTGGTTTTTGAAAGATTATATAATTATTGATTATTTATAAGATTATTGTTGCCAATTTGACTAGGTAGATATAGCCATTAAGATTGTAACCCAACTCTCCGGTTCTTATTTGGTTTACTAGAGTTTTAATGTTATACGAGTAGAATAAATAAATTGGTAGTTTAAAATAACAGATAGGTATTTTATAAAACGGAACCGGACACTTGGGTAACAATTCGTATTCTTACACATTTAGATATTATTGATCCCAATCTTAATTTTAAGTCGTTGTCAGTAACAAAAGGAAGGCTGTTTATAATGTTCAAAAACTAGAGATATTTTGCTACAAATTTAAGGTCTTACTTAAGAATACATTCTAAGGTTAGTACTTTCCTACGATTTTGGATCTCATCTTTTGAATACTAACTAAGCCCAATTTAAAAATTTGTGATTACATTTTTTCTAAATAAAACTTTATTTAGTATTAAAAAGCATTGATTTTCTTTTCGATTTTTTACTTTTTCTTTTAATGTTGTGACGTATGCCGAAAAAAGCAAAATAAAACCTTATTCCTGAGTGTAAGAGTACAAAGATTAAGTTGTTACAGGAACTGGCATTCGTATACACATACATTCGTTTCTATAACTACGCCAAATACCGCCAACTAGGTAAATTTGCCACTATTTTTTTTTTGCCACTGGTCTTAACCGAATTGGGAGCCAAATCCGTCTATTTTACTGTGTTTTAAAAAATGGTGTTTATTTTATGAATCGATGGTTTCTTTGTCATTTTGACATATTTATTTAATATTAGATCAACGAAATATATTATTATTAGATTTAACCAAATTTGGATTTCAGGTTAAAGAATAGCCAAACTAAGATAATTTGTATTTTTTTTAATTTAGTATACCGATCTTCGCCGAGTCGACCTTAATAGCGATTTCTTCGTGTTTCGTAATGTGGCCCGGAGAAGCCTTCTAGGTCTTCATGTCCCATCTAACCCATCTTAGACCACATCAGGTGAGATTGAGGTCAAATAAAGACTTATCGAGCATAAAAAAAAATCGAAATTTCATTTCTCAACAGTATTCCACTCAGATAAAACCAGCGCAAAATTTAAAGCCAATTTATCCACAAAACAATAATTTTGTACATAACTTTACACCCCAAAATCAAGGTTTCAGATTTAATAATCAACCACCACAACAGAGTTTTAAATTTGGGATCCCACAAAATCAAGGATTTCAAACCCACAATGCAAAACCAACCAAGCTTTAACTACGGGATCCCAGGACAGGTCAATTTTAAGTATGGTATCCCAGGAAAGGACTATTTGAAGTATGGTATCCCAGGACAGGCTAACTTTAAGTTCGGTATCCCACAACCGACAGGTTATACACCATTTGTGAATAACAATAATCAATTCGGATTTAATAATCAACCCCAATACAAATTTGGTATTCCACAGACACACCAACAACAGCAACCTGATATTTTTTATGATAACGACGTCTCAATGCGTACTGCACCTCAATTAAAACCAGGTCATGTAGCTCCACGAACATCAAATAATTTGTTTTATACCAACGAATTAACCGTGCTGGAATACACGGAATACGTTGCGGATAATTACTATGTCCCGGAAAATGATGTTCAATACAACTATACATCCAGTCTCACTACTAATGTGGTAAAGAACAACGACAAAGGACTAAAAACTATAGGAGTGTTTTTGGACTTATCAAAGGCTTTTGACACTGTTTCTATTCCAATACTCCTCAATAAACTGGAACAAATAGGTATAAGAGGCAGTGTCAAGGACTTGTTTCAAAGCTACCTGACAAATCGACGTCAGTCAGTAAAAATTGATTCTATTTATAGTAATGAGGAGTTTTTAACGTACGGAGTACCTCAAGGCAGCGTTTTAGGACCACAGCTTTTCTTAATTTACATAAACAGCTTGTGTACACTGTCAATTGATAACTGCTCAATCTACACCTACGCAGATGACACTGCACTTATTGTTCATGGAAATAGTTGGAGTGAAGTACAGGAACATACCGAAAATGCTCTGAAAATAGTTCATAGCTGGCTTTCAACTAACCTATTAACTCTAAACCTAAGCAAAACTAAATATATTACCTTTTCGCCATCAATTAAATCACAGCCAAATGTTGGTTCTCTTTCAGTCCAGGTACATTCTAATTCTTGCTCGTACTCATCTAATAGCTCACAATGTTCGTGTCAGGTACTTGACAGGGTTGACAAAATTAAATATCTCGGTGTGTTCCTAGATAACACACTATCCTGGTTCCCTCACATACAATCCACTGTTACAAGAATCCGACGACTTATCTTTATTTTTAAAAGATTGAGAGATGTGGCTGATATTAAGTGTTTAAAAACAGTTTACTTTTCCCTTGTTCAGTCAGTTATCTCTTATTGCAACACTGCTTGGGGGGGAGCAATAAAAACTCAGCTACTCAGGGTGGAACGAGCGCAAAGAGCAATACTTAAAGTAATGCTGTCTAAGCCGCGTAGATTTCCAACAACGATCTTATATTCCGAATGTAAAGTACTGACAGTTAGACAATTATTTATCCTATCATCACTGCTTCGTAAACACTCTGAAATTAAGTTTTTCCCCGATTTTCAACACAGTCGACGTCGGTTTGATCTAGTTTGCAAAACTGAAAGACGTAAGACAGCCGTTGCTAGACGACATTATTTTTATTTAAGTCCTTTACTTTATAACAGAGTCAATAAGCTACTCCAGATCTATTCTTTACCACCATTTAAACTCAAACTTGTATGTACTCGATGGCTTCTGACTCTTACATACGAAGACACGGAAGACCTACTGAGGATCCCTGTCTGATATATATTTTGTAATGTTCCAGCAATTATCAATAAATATTTTACTTACGCTTAATTAAATTATGTACAAACACACCTTTACACACTTATACACAAAATACCTAATACAAACACTCACAAAACACACACACAAACACACACTATACACTCACCTACCATTGTTGCTCGGACTCTTATGAGCCCGATGTCCTCAATGATTTTCATTTAAATATTAACAATATATACACAAATAATAACATTAAATAAACTCTATTCTATTCCAATATCTATATTATATTTCTTTTGTTGTAAATTTGTTGCATGTTAGTTTTTAAGATATGTAAATCAATATCAATTCATAATTTAATTTGTAATAATTTAATCATATAATTGTTAATACTTTTAATAAATTAATTATAATTTTATTAAGCCTGGAGGAGGGCGATGAAGAAACTCCGCAGTTGTAAAACTTTTGTAACTTCATCGTACTACCATGTAACTATAACACTATCTTTGTACACTGATTAATAAATTACTTTTTACTTTTTACTTTTTTTACTTTTTTATACAAAAACACCTGCTTATGAAATTGTCAAAATTAATTGTACCACAGCTTCACAAGATATTTCAGAAAATAAAAATGTTCAGTTATCAGTTTCGGAAATAAAAGACGTAAAACAATTTACTCACCATGAGGCTCAAAAACAACCTTATATAGAAATTCCAGAAATTGGTACAATACTCATGATTGATACTGGAAGTACCAAATCATTCATAAGCCCGGAAGTTGCCATCAAACATTTTTCAGAATTTAAATATAGTGAACCGTTTGAGATAGTACTAACGCGAACAGTTTTCATAACGAAGTCATTCAGATTCTGGTCCTGAAAACTTTTCGTAGTACAGACTTTCACAAATTTTATGTTTATAATGTTGATAGTAATTATGGAGGACTAAGCGGCTCAGATTTATTGACACAATTGGATGATAACATCGATATGAAAAATCTAATTTTGAAAACAAGCAACGCTGAAATTCCTATAATTTACAGTCAACCATTAACAGTTAAACCACGTTCTGAAACTCAATTAAAAATACCTGTTGATCTGTATAAGGAGGCAGTAGTAAGCCTACAACTAAATAAGAAAATACAAAAAAAAAAATACAAATTCAGACTTTCTTTGAAGTGTTGCTATTTCCTTCACCAATTTCCATCCTAGAAAATTAGGAGAGGAATGTTCCTCTTCTAGGAAGATTCGTAGGAATAGTGAAATCGATTCACATAGGGATTTGGAAAATAGTTTTTGTAGTTTAAATAATAGTATATTAGAAACTGACAAATATGAACATGGAATTGGATAGCATCTATAAGGCTCTCCGCATGGTCCCAGAATTTGACGGGAACCAAAACGTTCTTACCAGGTTCATTAGAATCTGTGATCAGCTCGTGACGCAATACATCAGTCATGATCCAGCCAGAGAATTAGATAACTTATGCCTACTTAATGGAATATTAAATAAAATTACTGGACCCGCATCCAGGACCATCAATCCTAACGGCATTCCAGACAGTTGGTTAGGGGTTAGGAATTCTTTAGTTAATAATTTTGCGGACCAGAGGGATGAGTCAGACCTCTATAATGATTTATCTCTAGCTGAGTAGCTAGTCCCCACAAGAATTTTACGACAAATGTCAAAACCTTTTTAGTACAATTATGACGTATGTTACACTGCATGACAGCGTGGCAACCACCGTGGAGGCCAAACGTGACTTATACCGCAAATTAACCATGCAGTCTTATGTACGGGGTGTAAAGGAACCCCTGGGGGTCACGCATACGGTGTATGAGACCCCCTACTATAGAAAAGGCTTTGGAATTTGTCCAAGAGGAATTAAATGTAATGTACCTACAGCATAGGAATGACAGCAGTGACAGCCGCAACGTAGCGCAGCAGTCAGCATTATCACCTAAGTTACCGTACGTAGCACCTAATTTTTGCATTCCTAAAGCTTTTAATTTTGGTGTACTAAGGCTTATGCCCATGCAGCCGCAATCGCAGCAGCATCCACAGCCGTGGCGTCCAGCTTTTCAGTTCCAACACCAGCCGTATCAGCGTCCACCCTTACAACCATCTCGTACGCAGCAGATGTTCCGGGCACCTCCGCCTAACTACAACCACCAGAATAGCGGATTTAGGTTTCCCCCTAGGAACGTACCCCCTCAGAATCAAGGGCCAAAGCCCATGAGCGGCGTTAGTAATTTTGTTAAAGACTTAAGCCAAACCGTGAAATAAATTTATATAGTTGCTTTATACAAAAATATCTTTGTAATGTAATATGTATATTGTATTATATATACAGTCAACATAGTACCCATAACACAAGCTTTGGCTTAGCTTGGGGCTAGATGATGCTGTGTGCATCGTCCAGCATTCTTTATTTATTTATTTTTTTTAACTTACATAATTATTGTGGTTTTAAGGCACATGAATATTGAATTATGTAGCAACATGGCTGACATGTCCGAAAACTCTGTTATTAAATTTAGCGATGTGTCAACTCGGTTTATCAACTCGATTCAAACCGATTTGACGATCAAACGAGTCAAACCGATTCAGGGGTTTGACAAATAGGTTTGAAGTTTGAACCGCTTGCCGCCGCCGCATCGTGTCGTGTTTCGGGTCGAATCGAGTCGAACTAACTAGCCGCTAGACAGAGACGCACGACGCGACGTAACTCGCGCTAGCGGTGAGTGTGAGTGAGGTATCAATCAACAAGTTGCCTATTGTTTTTCGCGCGCTCTGACTGAACGAGCTGAGTTGCAATTGGCAAAACAAAATAGGTACCTACTTACTAATGATTGAATCGAGTTACTTACCTGCTGTGTGAAAGAAGTTTTCTAACTAGTTTCGACAAAATCGCAGTGTTTCTTAGTAATTTACGTATGTCTACCTACCTGTCTCACTATGCCTGGGAATAGGAAAAAATCTGTAGTTTGGGATCACTTTTCCCAACCGGACAGCGGTAGTATGAAGTGCAACTTGTGTTCTCTTACTTATAAGTACCTGGGAAATACGAGTACAATGATGCAGCATTTAAAAAAGAAACACCCCCAAGCGCTTACAGAGGATTCAGGGGGTAATAATAGTAATAATCCAAGATCTGCGAATCCAATAACGCAAACTCCTACATCTTCATCCGTTCCTCCGTTCCGTGCAGAACATACACACAACAGCAGTGAAACAGAAGCATGTGAGCCTGTTTCTAAGCGTCCCCGACAGATGCGGCTGGTGGCACCCTCGAAGGTGAATCAAAAAACTATTGATGATGCTCTGCTTGACATGATAGTTGTAGACTTCCAGCCTCTACAGATTGTAGAAAACGAGGGGTTTCTGAACTTCGCGAAGAAACTTAACCCTGATTATAAAATGCCTAGCCGTAAAACAGTGGTCAAATTGCTAGAGGACAGATATAATACTCATTCTGCAGCCTTAAAACAACAACTCCGAGACATCGATAACCTCGCGATTACATCAGATGGTTGGTCTTCCGATAGCAACCAGTCTTTTTTGAGCATTACGGCTCATTATATCAAAGATGGTAAATTAGAGTCAAATGTCATTGCCACTTGTGAATTGACATCATCTCATAATGCACAAAATACCGCCGAAGCGATAAAAACAATTTTGGACCAATGGTTAATATTTGATAAGGTCGTATCAATTGTAACGGATAACGCGACAGTAATGAAAAAAGCTGTGAAAGACTATCTTCAAAAACGAAATCATTTTTGTGTCGCCCATACGTTGAATCTCGCCGTCAAAGATTGCATGGAAAAGGAAAACATAGACAGTACTGAAATCGAAGTAAACACCGAACTAGTGACTTTACTTAGTAAATGTCGCAGTATCGTAAGCCACTTTAAACACAGCATTAAGTCGAGCAATAAACTAAGAGATATGCAAAGCTCATTGAATCAGGAAACCTTAAAATTAAAGAAAGATGTGGCAACCAGATGGAATTCATCATACTATATGATGGAACGGCTAAAGAAAGTAAAGGTCGCATTATCTGCAACGTTGCCACTGTTAGACGCACCCCTAGAAAATTTAAGGTGCGATGAATGGGCATTATTGGACGACTGCATTGAGGTACTTGGCCCTGTAGAGAAAGTAACGGCGATACTATCTGCCGAGTCGTATCCCACAATATCGTCTGTCGTACCAATAGTGCGAGGGTTGCAGCAAGCAATACAGTCAAAAACAATGAGAACACTACCAGGGATAAAACTCCGAAATTCTCTTATATATGTCGTGGCCAAACGGCTCAATGTTTTCGAAGAAAATAGGACAGCAGCAAAGGCAACATTCCTTGACCCACGATTTAAGAAAAAAGCGTTTGGTGTCGATGCCAATGCCGAAAATGCCCAGAAGTGGGTAACAGAAGAACTGCAGGAACGTCTCTATTCCTCAGGTATGCATCATGTGGAAGAAACACATGAAGAAAGAGAGACTTTGCTAGACACTGATGAAATATGGAATGCATTAGATTCAAAAATAAATGAAATTGTTAGCAGACAGACTCCACTGAGCTCCGCAGTTACGTCAATTAAGCAATATATGGATTTGGCTTACCTCAAAAGACAAGAGGACCCGTTATTGTGGTGGGAAGAAAAGAAAACTCTTTTCCCAGAACTCTACAAACTAGCGCAGAAATATTTGTGCATTCCCGCCACCTCAGTTCCATCAGAGAGATTATTCTCTAAAGCAGGATTAGTTTGCAATGATATGATGAATATAATATAATGACGAAATAGACTAAAACCAAAAAAACTGGACCAAATTCTTTTTCTAAACAGCATGAGAAAGAGAAAATTAGATAAGTAGTTGATATTTTGATTGCATGTCAATTTTAGTACCTATTGTGTTTAGTACAATTTTAGTACATGTTGAATTGTGACATATTCATGAAAAACTGTTTTTTTTAATTTTTAATACGAATAAAAAAACTACCAAACCATTGTTGATTGTATCTAAATTACCTACATCGATCAATATGATTTCGGTGCCATCTGCTATTTGTATTGTAAGCTGTTATTCGATTTGGATGCAAATCGGTTTGAATCGGTTTGCAAACCGATTTGTCTATTTTTTCAAACCGAGTTAACCGAGTTGCGTTTTTAACCGAGTTGCCCATCGCTAATTAAATTGAACCCTGTCGATCCACAACAAGCTGTAACTTTTACGTAAGTATCACATTTTGTATGATAACATTTTATATTTACTTGTTTATGTTTATTCTGTCAGTGTACACTGTTCAACTGTTTCAGAGACACTGAAGAGACAGAAAATTCCCTTATCATAGAAAATTAATTAAAACCTGTTTCGGGACGGAGAATTATTGATATAAATTACGTTTTACAGGAGTTACAAGAAAAAGCTATAAAGAATACGAAACTCTAATTTATTTCTATACTACCTATCAACAAAGTTTGATCAATAAAATGCATTTCTAAATTCAGATAAAAATTATCCCACTGCTAATTTCTATACTATGTCGTTGGCGGGGCATGCGCGTTGCGTCTGCGCGAAGAATATCGCGCGCGGATCGTGACAGCACTAAATGCCTACTCCTGCAGGAGTACATGGCCTTAAAGAAGATTTCAAACTCGATCAATGAAGTTGATACCGGACACAAGAAAGCGGAATCAAACCTTTACCATATTACAAAATTATCCCCAGTGTTGATTAGTACAACAATTGTAATGCATCTCATGTCACTTACTTTGTCTATTGAATATTGTCTATGACTATTGTCTTTCTCAGGGGGGGAGGAGACCACTCTTAATATTACATTAGTCTAGTTTTCTTCTTCTTCTTTTATTAGATGTACACTCGAGAGCATAGAAATCGCACACCCCCTACAGTTTCATTTTGACCCTTATTATTTATTATTTTAAAGTTTGGTTGCAAATATAACTTGAATTAAATTGAAGTACACACTGTTAGCTTCCCAAAAACCCATAATGTCTAGCCTTGACCTTCGAAATCATAACAATGACAACTTAACAACAGAATGGACCAAATTAGCTCGTTTCAGGTAGCTCGGTTCGTGGGACTTTGAGCAGGTATAAATCGATATGGGATGATTGAAATGACATCATTTGAATACCAACTCTAAGTCAGAATAGTCCTTTAACGAATACGTCATCACTCTAAACAAGAAAATGGATACCACACCGGAAGCAGCATCTCAAGTGGTTGCACTAATCGTAGCTGGACAGAACCAAAGTCAAGTGGCTCGTCAATTAAATTTAAGCATATATGCTGTTCGACGTGTATACCAGCGATATTAACAAACTGGTGGCTATACCAGGAGACCAGGAACAGGCCGAAAACGTGCGACAACACAGCGTGATGACCGTTTTCTTGTGAATACATCACTACAAAATCGCCGGTTAAAGAAGTGGAAAGTTAGAGAAGTGGAAGTCAGTCGGTGGACGGTCAGAAGAAGACTAGCCGAAGGAGGCCTGACAGCGCACAGACCAGCAACTGGCCCCAAATTGACCCCAGCGCACAGACAAGCACGCCTTCAGTTTGCTTGAAATCACGTTAATTGGACTATACGACAATGGCAGGCAGTCCTCTTCTCTGACGAGTGCAGGATGTGTCTCCATGGTAACGACGGACGGGGTAGAGTCTACCGAAGATCCGGTGAGCGTTTCGCTCAATGCGGCATCTCCGAACGGGTCGCATACGGCGGTGGTTCCTGTATGTTCTGGGGAGGCATTTCACTTAATTTACACCGCTGTAGAATTTCATACATTTTGTAGCAATCTGTATAAAAATTTAAACGCCCCGCTTTTTGTAGCAAATCATACACTTTCGCAAAATATGAACTGTAAATTATAATTATCTAAAGTATAGAAAATGCGAATAAATCGCTAAATTAGGCCATTCTGTTGTTAAGTTGCCATTGTTATGATTCCGAAGGTCAAGGCTAGACATTATGGGTTTTTAGGAAGGTAACAGTGTGTACTTCAATTTAATTCAAGTTATATTTGCAACTAAACTTTAATTTAAAAAATAATAAGGGTCAAAATGAAACTGTAGGGGGTGTGCGATTTCTATGCTCTCGAGTGTAGTTTTTCTTCAATTTAAATTTACTGAGCTGACAGCTGATAGCTCAAATGTCAATAAGTGACATTTGATGTAATAGGTTATGTTTTTAAGAACATGAGACTGTTGAGTTACTGTTGGAGGACGCAAAATGGCGTTCAACTGAGTAACATTTTTTTCACTTTATAATTTTATTTAACTGGCAAATTGTCGCTTCAAGCGCAAAGTCCAATTATGTACAAGAAACTGAACTGAGTTACTGTTTAGAATTAACCTAGACCTGAAGTAAAGTCTTTAAATGTTGTTTCTTTCGTTATTTCAGGTAAGTGTATTGTTTATCGCAGGGAATATCAATTGTCAACATTGCAAGTACAAAAGTAATAAATAAAACTTTCGTTATTTCAGAGAACCGCAATTTCGTCTTTTCTTTATTGGAACAATATAAAAACATTTTGACTCAACTGAGATTCACTGCGGATGAAGTGTATCACATCATAGTTGCACGAACTCCACGCAAACCCACGAGAGACATCTACGATATCTCAATGGAACTACTGCACGTTGCCGCCGAACCGTTGGCTCCGTATCTCGCCGTACTATTCAATCGCTGTATCGAGAATGGAAAGTATCCTAAAAGCCTCAAATTCTGCAAAATTTATCCTACATTTAAAGGGAAGGATATCGGATATCGACCGGTCTCTATAATTCCCGCCATTGCGAGAGTGTTTGAAACCGTGTACCGTTGTACCGTGTACGTTCGCTTGCCGTGGTCGTGTCATTGTTCAAGCATTTCTAAGTAAAAATGAATTTGGTTTGTTTGAGAATAGACTCTACAGTAGGTATTCTAAAATGCGTAAAACAGCCACTCCAAACCACAACTCTATTTTTAGCAAACAATTTTTTCGTGTAGATCATAAAAACCACGTGTTATGTTGTTATTTTTTAATGATAATTAGTTTATTTTGTTTCCAGGCTCTTCTGGAATGAGTATTAACTAGAAACGATTTACTAACTATCATAGAACGCTCCAATGCGTCAACTTTCAACGAAAAGTTATGGAGTTGATCTCTTCATTTTCTGAAGATGACCCAAACATTGCCGATGCAAAACATAAGTTGTCGATTATACGTCACCAATTCAAGCAGAAATGGTCAGGTGCCCGCAATATCAATGCCAGATTCCTAGAAACCAATGAATAATGGCTCAAGGGCACCATATTGCTACCAAAAGCAGGTACCTGCAGGTACCTATTTACGTGAGACGTTAACCTTTTTTTTTGTTTCGTACTTGATGGAATATCATCAGTGATTAACGGTTTATCTTTTGTTATAGGATTAAGTCCAGGTAGACCTTTAAAGTCGTTCTCGGACTTATATGAAAGGAGTAAAAGGCGAAAAACTGAAGAGCTACGAACATCTGATTTAGATGAGCTGGCATACGCAAAACAAAAGAAATTGCGAAAGACTGGCGAAGTCGAAGCATCAAAAATCGTAAAGGTTCTAACCAGAAGCCCCCGAAAAGCAAAAAAATATGCAGTAGCGATGAAAGAAAAAACCGCTCAACAAGAATCAGAAGACTCAACGAAATTGTCACACCTTCGTTCACTGTTTATGTTTGTTGAAGCGGGGCTTCTTACCCAGGCCCAATACGAATTGGTTCGAGACACAAATCCAGGCTTTTACCCCTGCTATTCGATTCTAAAGAAGTTGAAGAAACACATTTAAAGGAAGTTCTCAGCCTCATATTCATCTATGGTATAGTAGCAACCTCGCAACAAAACATCCTTCAGTTTCTTTTTGAAGATGTATGGACTATCAATGCATTTTAAATCTTTGGGTAGCTTGTTGAAAACGTTTCGGCTGTTTATGACCACAAATTAAAATGTCCACTTATAATTATGTCCTACTACTTACAATGTCACGTTCTAAACATAACCATTTCAAACAATACCTTCGTCTGGTATTACCTACCTTGAAAAATCACCATTTCTGGAAATGACAAATTTTCTAAATGATCAAATTTTAAATTGATCACTAACTGAAATTACCGTTTCATCAAATTATTACTTTTGAAAAAACCAAGTTCTTGAATGAACTACTATTGGAAAAAATATTTCTTGATAATAAATTAGGCAGTAAGTTGGGTGCATAGGTTGATTAGGAGCATTCACTGCATGCAACCAACCTCTTATGTCTATTATAAGTTGTATGTTATTTATTATCCATAACGCTGGCCACTTAAGAATCTATTTTTAAATACTCTTGAGTACTCTGTTGTTCTTTTTGATGTTGTCATTATAAGTCAGGTGCTCGTGAAGGCTGTTCCTGTTCCGTCAGTATAATTTATATGTACTCTAAAATGAAAAGCAAATTAATATTTGCGTTGAATCAAAAAGGAAAGGATACTGTCCTTTTCGACAAGTACCGATACAACTTCAGTACCCAAAACCAAAGCGGTACGTCTCGTTGGAGATGTGTAAATCGCAGTGACTGCAGCTCTACCATCACCCTCAATACAGAGCGGACTCTAATACTTCGGTCGTCTCCTCATACATGCATGCCGGAAAAAATAGACAACGATGTGTTTATTGCCATTAACAAATGCAAAGAAGAAGTTTGCCGTAATTTCGGATCAGGTGAAAAATTTTTCGAAAAACAGGTTTTCAAGCTGAAGAAAAACTGCGACCATATAGATATTGACGATATTCCGGATTTTTCGTCAAAAAAAGATAGCTTGTATGCAGCACGAAAAAAGTTTTTGGAAACAAAAAGCTTAAATTATAAGAGTGTCGCTGATGCCCATATTCCAAAAAAGTTGGGAAAAGATTTCGTCATATGCGAAGATGGGACTATAAATAAAATTATCTTATTTAGTTCAACAACGGCACGGATGTATCTTAGTAATGCAGACCTGGAAGGCAATCATGTTCATTTCTTTGGGGATGGTACATTCCACTGTGTACCTCATCCATTTTACCAGCTCTATTCGCTACATGTAGACGTCGGGTCGACAGACAAGAGCACAAACATTGTCCCATTTATTTTTGGGCTACTTCCGGACAAGAAACAAGAAACCTATGTCCGGTTTTTTAGTTTAATAAAAGAATAAATGTGTATAACAGTGCTGAATTTCAAATGTGATTTCGAATTGGCAGTCATGAACGCCATTAAGGAAGTATTTCCAGATTGTAAAATCTCTGGCTGTTTCTACCATTACAGCAAAGCCATATGGCGAAAAGCTAAATTACTCAACTTAAATACATCAAAACAAGACCGAAAAATTATGAAAATGACCTCTTACCTGCCTTTGTTACCCGAAAGGTTTATTGAAATAACATGGAACTCCATAATAAGTACAGCCAAAATCACAGATAATGTTTCCAAATTTATAGAGTATTACAATAAACAATGGATACCCCTTATCAAAGACAACATTCTAAGCTGTGCGTACCAACGTCACAGGACGACTAATCCTGTCGAGGGTTTCCACCATCGTATCAATGAGAGAATCGGCAAAAACAGCCCGCCCTTCTTCAAATTTTTCTCGAATCTAAAGAAAGAAGCGGTCCATCAAGACCGCCGAATAATAAAATCCTATTTTAGCGTGCCAAAAAAGAACAGACGGAATCGCCATATTCGCCTGGATCGAGCTCTCAACGCACTCGTGGAAGAAGTTGATTCTGAGAAGATTACCCCGTAATTTTTTCTTAAACAAGTAATTTTTCATTATGTTGCGGAAAAGAAATAGTTGACTCAATGTTATTACTGACTTCGCATGTGTGTGTTATTAAATGAACTTTACGTTTAGTATAATGTTAAGAATGTTTTTTTGTTAAATAAAACTTATCTAAATAGATTAATCGTCATTATTATTTATTTCATTTGGGGAGGCCTACGTCCAACAGTGGACTAACATAGGCTGATGATGATGATGATGATGATTATTATTTAAATCTTCATTGTAACGCTTTGAGAAAGTATGGTAACGATATCTTGTAATTATAAATTTTTGCTTACTCGAAAACAATCCTGACTTTAAAGTAAGTTATTTATTTTGTACATAGTCTTAGTGCTTATTTTAAGTTTTGTGATTTTAATTATGTGTGCAATAAAGAATATTTATCTTATCTTATCTTATTTTATATAGAGGTAATTATGAAGTGGGCATTTTGCAAAGTGGGTATTATGAGCAGTGGAAATAATTATAAGTAGGTAGTCATTTTAATTTGTAGTCATAAACAGCCGAAACGGTTGAAAAGTTTCACGGCCTGATAGCGACAATCATGATTAGCTATGTTTTTTGTCCTAGTCGTTAGCCGATGCCTACGCTCTTCTGAGGTTTCATACTTAAGAGGATGGCGTATTATATCCATCAGTAAAACTAAAATATAATACTTGGAAGGGTAAGTAGATTGAGCATACGAAAGTGTTCCCGACATGCATAACGAATGCTCTATTAAAGTTATACTAGGTGGGCCAAAAGAAATCACCCTATTGGAAGATGCTCTCATTTTTGGAAATGGCCGCCAATGTCAAATCTGTTTTGACATTTGTGTACTAGACAGATGTAGAATACAAGTGAACAAGCCATGGAGCGATACAGTCCTCAAGAACGCGGAATAATCGTGTCCATTTTTTTGCGTAACAATTCGTCTGTGGTGTTGGCGCAGCGCGAATTCCGTCGCCGATTCCCCGGCCGTCCGACACCGACTGCGCAAACACTGCGCCGTTTGGCCACCAACCTTGAAGAGTATGGGACCACACGAGACGTTGCCAAGAGTGGCCGGCCCCGGAGCGCCCGTTCTGCCGAAAATATCGCCGCTGTTGCCGAGGATGTCGAGCTGTCGCCGGAAACATCGACCAGACGCCGTGCCACGCAATTAGCCATCAGCCGGACGCCGCTAAGACGAATTTTGGTCAAAGACCTGCGCATGTTCCTGTACAAAGTCCAGTCTGTGCATCAGCTGCAGCCTGCCGACCGCCAAACGCGCATAACCTACGCCCAAGCCATCCTCAATCTCGAGGAAGAAGTGGATGATTTTACGACCAAAATCATAATGAGCGATGAGGCTCATTTCCACCTCAGCGGGTACGTCAACAAGCAAAACTATCGCTTCTGGGGCACCGAAAATCCACGAGAGATGCACGAGGTGCCATTACACCCGCTCAAAGTGACTGCATGGTGCGCTGTTCACGCTGGAGGAGTCATCGGGCCATTTTTTTTTCGAGATTGCCGCTGGCCAAAAGACAACAGTGGACGGTGTACGCTATAGGGCCATGTTGACTGAGTTTTTTCTGCCGCAATTGGACGAATTAGGACTGGAGAATATGTGGTTCCAACAGGACGGAGCAACGGCACATACTGCGCGAGCCACAACCGATATTCTGAGGGCGGCTTTCCCGGGTCGCCTCATCTCTCGTTTTGGAGATTTGCACTGGCCCGCAAGATCGCCCGAGCGACCTCCCGTGCGAGAATTTGTCGCCCGAAGTTCTCGCTGAAGTGATGAGAAATGCCATAAAACGAGCCCGTATGGCAATCAATTGTGACGGCGCCCATTTGGCCGATATAATCTTCTCGACTTAACCAATAAAATCGTTAAGGTTCAAATAAACATAATCAAAAAACAGAATCGACGTTTTTCATTTAGAATATAAATGAGAGCCAAACAACATCGGATGACTTCTTTTGGTCCACCTTGTATTTGTAACTATTACCCCAAAATTTAACACTATATCTTCTCTTATTTTGGATTCTAAAAGGGTGAAATATACAATTTTAAGTTGCTCGTAATTTAATTCATCTCTTAAGCTTCTGAGTGCATAACAAGCTGAACCAATGGAATCTTCAAGGTATTCTAATTCGGGTTTCCAGTTTAGGTATTCATCAATATTTACACCTAGGAATTTTACACTCTTTGCAAATATTAGATCTACAACGTTAGCTGTTAAATCCATCGAATCCTGCTTACGCGCAGTCGTCTGAGACAAAATTGCATTGGTTTTTTTATATATTTAGTTTCAAATTGTTAACTGTAAACCAATCGTTAAGAACTTTAAGAGTTTTATTCATTTTGATAGAAAGTTCTTTTATTCCTGTAGCCGAAGTAAGGGTACAAAGTCTAATGGAACAATCACACCATCAAGCGATTATTATTGCATCTAGGTGAGGAGGTCCTGGAGCAACTGACTGAATCTGAAAAGCAGTCCTTTCTGCTCATCAGCAAATGGGGTTGTGACGGATCTCAGCAGATTCAATATAAAATTAAATTTGAAAATGAGACTGATTCCGATGCCAACATTTTTCAAAGCTCTGTCGTTCCACTCCCCAACTACTCCGAAGATAATGAAAATTAAAAATAACATTTGTCTTTCTCTTACACTATTATACCTATATATAGAACGAAATACTTTAATAATACTATTAAACGCAAAAAATATTTTTGACCATCTTTAGGGGCCAAATACCTGTCTGGGAGGGACAACACTTTGCTCCTAGTCGTCGAACAGACAACATTGCCACTACTCAGTTCTTCCACGACTTGGTTTTATCCGACCCTCCCTTTATATTTATATATATAGGTGTACCTAAGTAAAAATATCAATACTGTGTAAATACTTTAATTACTATGATTTAATGATTAAACTCTCTATTACCAGTTTATCGGTGTTTTGCTTTTACTCACATGCAGAGACGGAAAAACAAAAAACATCATGACTGCTATTCGGCAAACAGTGCCTATTAGAGAGGCATAGCAATTGTCTGAAGAAGATAGAATTTCGAAGAGGGCTGAAATAAAATAAGCGTCTGTTTTGGCAACAAATAACTTACCATTTCTTTTATGTGACACGCTTGTCCCTCTCATAGCAAATATCTGTCCAGACTCAAAGATTGCTCAAAAATTTCGATGGGTCGAACAAAGGCCACTGCTGTTGTCAATGAAATTTTAGGATCACGTTTCATACAAAATACAACGGAATACTCAGAAGCACCAGAATTTTTTGTTTCTGTCATTATTGATGAAACCACTGTCCAAGGCTCTGTTAAGCAATGTGCCATAACAGCTATATATTTGGATAATGAAGACTCAATAAAAACTGTTTTCTTCGACATGGTCAGAGATGTCATCTGCAACAGCGGATGATTTATTTCAAGCGCTTTTAGATAACATAAAGCAAAAGGACATACCTATCTCAAATTTGGTTGGGGTTTCATCAGATACGACTCATGTCATGGTGGGGCAGCAGAACTCAGTTTTTTTTAAATAAAGAGAAGTTCTTCCCTTACATTGTTTGCATAAAGTGTAGCTGCCACATGATCCACCTGGCAGGTTTAAAAGCTTGTCTGAAATTGCCTAACTCAATTGAAGATTTATTACGAAACGTAGGATCCCACTTCAGTCGGAATTATTCAAGGCAAAAAAAAATTAGAAGAAATGCAAGCATTTTTCCAAATCGATATTCATAAAATATTGACACATGCTACAACTAGATGGTTGTCGTTAAAAGCTTGTGTAGACAGGGTCCTGGAACAATACCCCGCATTAAAATATATCTTCAGACTAGAATGCTTTGATGACCCATCCAAAACTACCGACACTATGAACGCATCGTTGAACAATAGTTTCACTAAAGTGTATCTCGAGTTTATGTCATACGTTCTAGAGATATTAAACGATTTTAATATTATGTTTCAATCAGAGTCTACTACACAAACTGAAGCCAGAAACAGAAAAACTGATAAAAACTTTAGCTGCTAATTATATGGAACTCTCCCACGTTAAGGGAACCAATGCATTTATAATCCAGTATAATAATCCAAGCCTCTACGTGCCAATCAACAAAGTTTACACAGGAAACATACAAAAGGCTACATATTTTTATAACCAACCAGGTTCCAGATCAGTAATAAAAATCAACGATGCTGTGTTTCTAGAATCTACAATTAAGAGAAATTATGTTCCGGTGGATTTGATAATAGACAGTGCTGTGTGTGATTCATCATCTGAACCAAACGCAGGCAATCACTACATCTGCGGCATCTTCTACAAGAGATGTTAGTACTTATTTTCAAAACCGTGAAACCGACCACAGTAGAAAGGTAATGGAAGCCGAAATAAAACTTAGTGCATTCGTTGCAGAGCACAATATATCATTTATGGCTATGGATCATTTATCAGAAGTTCTAAAATCTTGTTTTTCGGACTCAAGAATTGCTACCGATATTGCCATAAAACGAAAAAAATGCACATCTACAGTAAAAAATGGGTTTGGTCCACTTTTGTAACTGATCTTTCATAACCAGCTATGAACACGGATTTTTTTTCTTTTTTTCATAACCAGCTTCGAAAACAGAAATAAAATTGTCCTTTTCATTACCAAGTTTCATAACCAGCTACGAAAGGAGTTTTTTTTTCCATTTTCAAACCTGGTTATTAAATAAGAAAATTTTGTCCACTTTCATAGCTACAAACGAACGGGTTATGTAGTTTTAAAGATAACAATATATAAGTACCACATACTTGGGCCTTAAATAAATTCTAGTTACTTATACAGATTTTATTTTAAATAATAATAATCTTTGCCCAAGGTGTGCGAAGTCGAGTCAAAAAAGCTGGCTTTTTATATTGTGTTATTCTTTCGAATTACATTACAGTACAATATAAAATATAAATTACTCAAGTAAGTTTTTTGTTAACGATACTTTTATTAATCTTAAGGATAACGTGGTACATAATTTAAAATTTTATTTTAATTCTGGATGACGTGAAACCAACTTTTTGGATGTAAGGGACGTAGCCTTTTATAGCTGTCTTAAGATTTATTTCCATTTTCGTATGTACGCGATTATAAATCTAATATATAAACTATATGTATGGATACTGTATACTGGCCAGTAAAGAATAAACATATTGAATGACATTTAAAAGTCATTTGTCCTATCAATCAAATCTTTACTTGCAATCAACAACTCATCAACCTAGTAAACATGCAGTCCAGTGAAATAAAACAAATGGAATTTATTCCGACAAAGCGTGGAGGCATTAAACTGCTCTGTGAAGGACGACAATTCCACCGGAGAAAAGTATACACTGATGGAAGCACATCTTGGCAGTGCTATAGCTTTAAGGGATGTGCAGGCAATATTACACTTACCAGAGAAAACATCGTTATAAAAGAAAAACCACATAATTCTGAATGTCGACCAGAGACGGCAAAAATTGAAATTTTGATGAAAGTTCATGATTTAAAAACAAAAATTTGCTCAAATACCGAACCTATACAAAAACAATTTGAAAATATGCTTTGCCAGCTTCAAGACGATGGCGTTAATTTAGTTGCTGATTTGCCAAAGTTTAATAATATGAAAAGTGGTTTGTACAAAGCAAGAAACAAGAACTTGGGTGTGTCAAAATTACATTTTCAGTTGCCTTCAGAAGTAACAGTGCCAAAAAAGTTTGAATCTTTTCTATTGGCGGACTATAATGATATTGATGACGCGACGAGGATTTTAGTGTTTTGCAGTGCTAATCTAAATAATATCTTACAACGATTCGAACACTTTTTTTTAGATGGTACCTTTAAGTCATGCCCGCCACCATTCTCCCAACTATATTCCATCCATGGTTACAGTACAACTTTAAACAAAGTCGTTCCTCTATTGTATGCCTTTATGCACAATAAAAATGTGAAGACATACGAAATATTACTAAAATTAATTAAAAGTCGGTTGCCTGCATGGTACCCCAAAAAAGTCACAATTGATTATGAAAAGTCTGCAATAAGGGCGATTCAAAATGTGTTTCCTAAAACTATTATAAAAGGATGTTTTTTCCATTTTAGTAATAGCCTGTTTAAGAAAGCCAGGGCATTGGGAATAAAGTCCAGAGTCCAAACACGACATGTAGCTAGATGTGCTGGCTTGGCTCGTTTGCCTTTAAAATATATAATAACATTAATTTCTTGTAAGGTAATGGAGCGGCTGAAAACGCTGTTCGCACGGTTAAAAATTGTATTAAGAAAGCTTACGCTGAGGGGACAGACATAACTCGAGCAATAAATAAAATGCTTTTCCAATATAGAAATTGCGAACAAGCAACCACGAATGTAGCTCCAGCGGTGGCGCTCTTGGGGCGCAGGCTGCGCGGGCGCCTGGACGCGCTGCGGCCGGGGGGCGCGGGGGACGCGGCCGCGGCCGTCGCGCAGCGACAGGCCCAGCAGGTGGAGCGCGCTCGCGGCACGCCGAGAGACGTTAATGTCGGCGACACCGTCTATGTTCGAGGCTACGGTAGTAATAGAAGTAAATGGGAGGAAGGGCAGGTTAGAGAATGCGTAGGGCCTTCATCTTTTTCTGTAACAGTACCGTCAGCAAAGAACTTCGTCAAAAGACATGTTGATCAGATAATAAAACCTAAAATAAATAAGAAAAGATTTTCACTATCTTGCACTCATGAAACTAATGATGTAAACCTAGAAAAATCTAAAGAATGTCAAGAGCTTGCTGTTGCGACAATTCCTAAAGAATGTGTGGCAGGCCCGGGTGTCGACGACGAAACCAGCGCCGTCCCGGACTCGCCAGGGGACTGCGATGACGAGTTCGAGATGGCCAGCGGCTCGTCACCTGTGGTTACTCGCGATTACTGTTTGCGCCCTCGTCATAACAGAAAGCTCACCTCTTAAAAACAAGTGTAATTTAGAAGTTGTGAACCCTTCAGTTACCTGGCTTGTTTGTAGCTACTTACGTACTTAGGTATGTATTTAAATTTTAGTTTAAGTTTAGTTTGTGTGTTATACATATTTTTATAGTATACTCACTCGATATAGATATACAAATATAATAGATTAAGCTCACCTGTTATTGGACCTAAGTTAATATTAAGCAAGTTTGTACTTCATAATTTAGTTAAGGAGGTGTTGGGTATTTGTAGGTATTAGCAGATAACTTGTCATTGGTCTACCCGCGGTACGTGAATAAATCAGTAAGTTTCGGTGGCAGCAGCTATGTCTTTATGACTAATGGGAAAATTGTTCTCAATGTATAATAAATAGGACACGGCGGCGGTACTGTCGAGCGCCGACGTCTCCGCGGCCGTCTGAGCGGGCGCGCCCGCCTCCAGGCCGAGCGGTAAACGGGATAAGCAATCAGCCGCTGCGTTTTGTGCCGAACTTACCCACTCCACAGAAAAGTCATAAGCCGCTAAACGTGCTGCGTATCTCTGAAGTCGGCTGGGGTAGTAAGATTTCTGCGATTAACGAAGAGGACTTTAAGAAGTATTTCCATAACTGTAAGCTATTGTCGTGTAATATGAAATTCAAGGGTTATACGGGGGGTCAGATTTTACCTATAGGGTTCATTAATGTATCTGTTTGTTATACTGGCACCGGACGACGGCGCGAGGCACATAATCTGTGTTTGTTTGTTATTCCTAACGGGGGGCCTCCGCTTCTCGGACGTGCTTGGTTACGCAGTTTAAAACTAAAATGCATTGAAATTAAAATAAATAACATTGAGTGCGAAATAGCGAAAACTCAAACCAGTAATATAATTTCTGAGTTACAGCGCGATTTTCCCGATGTTTTTGATGAAGGCCCTACGCATTCTCTAACCTGCCCTTCCTCCCATTTACTTCTATTACTACCGTAGCCTCGAACATAGACGGTGTCGCCGACATTAACGTCTCTCGGCGTGCCGCGAGCGCGCTCCACCTGCTGGGCCTGTCGCTGCGCGACGGCCGCGGCCGCGTCCTTAGCCTTAAAGCCTTAAATTGTTTTTTACACAAAAATGGTTGGAAGAAAAAACTGTAGCTGCAGAATTAAGTAAGTCTGTGGTAAATAAACTATCATTATATGAAATTAGCTCTCAGAAAACTGATGAGTTCTGGATTAACATCCGTGAAGTAACTGAATTGAAGGCATTAGCATCTTTCTTCAAATGTATTATGTCTGCCACACTCCAACGCAGACTGCGAGCGGGTATTCAGCGAGGTCAATAATATAAAAACCAGACTTCGTAACAAACTAATAACAGCAACAATAAATGGAACTCTTTTAGCCAAACAAGCTATACGTAATAATGGAAATTGTACAAAGATGGAAGTGTCAAACGAAATGATTCGTAAAATGAAAGACAAAAAACAGCATGACCTAAGTACGAGTGAATCAGAGGTCTTGGAAGGTATACAAAACCTATACGGTGAAGAATAAATCTACCAATATATTAGGTCCTTACATATGAAATTGGCGTTTTTCGTACTGGCCACTTTAATCACAAATTTCTCCTCTTTGGTAAGGAATTCCAAATTCAAATTTGTACAGCTATAGACTCATGTATTTGTGCTTCGATGATCGTCATTCATTTGTTTTTTTTCTTCTGTTTTTTTCTGTTTGCGTCACTCATTTTACAAAATGGAAAACTTAAAATATCGCATTATTTACGAGTACGAGTTCCGCCGTGGCACTAGTGCTGCGGAAACAACTCGAAGGGTGAATGATGTGTATGGCGGTCGTGTTGCAAAAGAAAACACAGTTCGTTTTTGGTTCCAACGTTTTCGTTCTGGAAATTTCGACTTGCAGAACAAGCCCCGTGGACGGCCTGAGACTCAAGTTGATAATGAAGAGTTGAAGGCTATTGTGGAAGCGGATCCATCGCAAACCACGTCCGAGTTAGCTGCAGGCTGCGGTGTTAGTGATAAAACTGTTTTAATTCACTTGAAGCAAATTGGGAAGATTAAAAAGCTTGAAAGGTGGGTACCTCACGAATTGACTGAAGCAAACCGGCAAACGCGCGTCGACTGCTGCGTTACATTACAAAACCGGCACAATAATGAAGGTATTTTAAACCGAATCATTACCTGTGATGAAAAATGGGTTCTTTACGATAATCGGAAGCGCTCAGCGCAATGGTTGGATCCTGGCCAGCCAGCCAAATCCTGCCCCAAGCGAAAATTAACCCCAAAAAAGTTACTTGTAAGCGTTTGGTGGACTAGTGCCGGTATTGTTCATTACAGTTTTCTCAAATCTGGCCAGACTATTACGGCTGATGTCTATTGTCAGCAATTGCAAACCATGATGGAAAAGCTAGCGGCTAAACAACCTAGGCTGGTCAATCGCTCCACGCCACTGCTGCTTCACGACAACGCTAGACCACACACTGCGCAACAGACGGCTACTAAATTAGAAGAGCTTCAATTGGAAAGTCTAAGACATCCTCCGTACTCCCCGGACCTTGCTCCAACAGATTACCATTTTTTTCGAAATTTGGATAACTTCTTGCAAGGGAAAAAATTCAACTCCGATGGGGCAGTCCAAATCGCCTTCAAAGATTTTATTGATTCCCGTCCGACTGGTTTTTTTAGTAAAGGGATCAATGAACTACCTATAAGATGGCAAAAGTGCATAGAAAATAATGGTTCATACTTTGATTAATTAAATATATTATATTAAAAAATATTCGACTTTTTGTTCCTCCCATACAAAACGCCAATTTCATATGTAAGGACCTAATATAATGAAAAAAACACCCAAGTCCGAAAATGTACAAAAGTTTAACTCCTACTTCAATCAGTATTGGTTAAGCGACATAGAATTTATAAAAAAATGGTGTTGTTATAAAGAGGAAATAAGAACAACAAATGATCTCGAAGCATGGCATGCTCGGTTAAATAAATACGTGGGGCGTAAAAATCCATCTCTGGCACAAGTTTTGGAAATATTAGTAAAAGAAACGAAGATCCGTATGTGTAGCAAGAGTATTAAATCCAAAAATTACGAAGAAATTGACATCGAAATTAATTCTGCCATCGAGGAATTGGAAACAAATATTATAACTGTTGGGCATTGCCTGGAACTTATTGCCCCTTATAAGTTTTAGTTTAAAGTTATTTTGTTAATTTTGTTTATTTTGCAATGAGGTTAATTTTGTTTATTTACAATAAGTTTAATTTTGTTTATTTACAATGAGTTTAATTTTGTTAATAAAAACTTCGTTAATGAAAAGTGTGTTTTCTCCTCTATATTTTACTAACTGGTTACGAAAGACAGCTTTGAAAGTGGACAAAATTTTCTTATTTAATAACCAGGTTTGAAAATGGAAAAAAAAACTCCTTTCGTAGCTGGTTATGAAACTTGGTAATGAAAAGGACAATTTTATTTCTGTTTTCGAAGCTGGTTATGAAAAAAAGAAAAAAAATCCGTGTTCATAGCTGGTTATGAAAGATCAGTTACAAAAGTGGACCAAACCTAAAAAATGTTATTGGTGATTGTCAAAAAGATTATTTAAAAAACATTATAAAATGCAACAAATTCAGCATACTAGTAGATGAATCAACGGATATTTCGGCCGTAAAAACCATGTGCATCGTTATCCGTTATTTTGATGAGCACAAAAAAAAAGTGATGTCTTCACTATGGGAACTGGCGCCTTTATTCGAAGCTGGTGATTTTAAGATGGCAGCAGAGGGAGCCACGGCAGAAACCATGTACGACCTCATTATAAAGAAATTTACCGATCAAGGGATACCATTAGAAAATATCATAGGATTCGCATCAGATGGCTGCAATGTAATGATGGGATCACACAATTCAGTAGCCAGTCGTTTGCGAGAAAACCTGCCAGGTATCTGTATTTTTAAATGCATATGTCATTCCATGCACTTGTGCTCCAGTGAAGCATGTAAAAAATTGTCAAGACGTTGCGAAGACTTAGCAAGAAACATTTATGGCTTTTTTAAGCTCAGTTCAAAACGGCAAGCTCAATATTTGGAATTCCAAGTTTTTATGAACGCAAAAATCCACAAGATTTTACACCCATCGCAGACTCGCTGGCTTTTTTTGCTATCGGTTGTGAACAGGCTTCTCGAACAGTGGGAAAGCCTTAAATTGTTTTTTACACAAAAATGGTTGGAAGAAAAAACTGTAGCTGCAAAATTAATTTACCACGAGATGCATGATGATTTTATCAAGCTTTTTCTGTTATTTCTGCAATGGATATTACCAAAATTTGTCAAGCTAAACGAATACTTCCAAAGCGCTGACTCAAGATTGGTGGAACTGGATGAACATATCCGAATAACTTACAAAGAGCTATTGATGTGTTACATGCAAAGGCATTATGTTCAACAAACAGACATCAGCTTAGTTGACCCAGAAGATACGCGATATTTCCTTCCACAAATGTATTTCGGAGTGAAAATTATGATAGAAACACAAAAACCAACCATATCTGCCAAAATAGAAGAATTAGAACAGTTTAACTCTCGTTGCAGAGATTTCCTTATCACTTATACAAAGAAATAAAAAAAAGATATGACTTTTCGGACGATTTACTTCAACTTTTAAAGTATCTATCTCCTGAAGAAGCAGTTAGTAATCAGACGAGAAACGATTTTCCATCCATTTTGCCGCTTATGCAAAAGTTGCCACGAATCGTCAATAATGCCGACGATCTCCAAAAAATTGATGATGAATGGAGAATGTTACCTGTGGTAAATAAACTATCATTATATGAAATTAGCTCTCAGAAAACTGATGAGTTCTGGATTAACATCCGTGAAGTAACTGAATTGAAGGCATTAGCATCTTTCTTCAAATGTATTATGTCTGCCACACTCCAACGCAGACTGCGAGCGGGTATTCAGCGAGGTCAATAATATAAAAACCAGACTTCGTAACAAACTAATAACAGCAACAATAAATGGAACTCTTTTAGCCAAACAAGCTATACGTAATAATGGAAATTGTACAAAGATGGAAGTGTCAAACGAAATGAATCGTAAAATGAAAGACAAAAAACAGCATGACCTAAGTACGAGTGAATCAGAGGTCTTGGAAGGTATACAAAACCTATACGGTGAAGAATAAATCTATGTATATATATAATGTTTCTTTTTAGCTCTTGTTTTTAATAGAAAATAAATAATACGAGCAATACGGCACTTTTTTCAATTTTTCCTAAAAATACGGCAATTTTCGACGTTGTATACGGCAACACCTAATCTGTTAGGAACAACACTGGCTTTGGTACAACTTCACGCGGAAGGCCTACAGCACTATAAGAGTGCAGTATAATAATGCATACCGGGCTCTTATGAGACTGCCCAGACACTGCAGTGCGTCGACCATGTTCTCTGAGGCGAGGGTTCCTGATTTCTACGCAATACGAAGGACAAGGATATCAGCCTTCTGGAATAGGGTGGGTCGCTCCAACAACACTATCCTGAGGGCTGTCTCTGACTATGTTGCCAATCCGATAATTAGACACTGGATTTCTGTCCATATGGATGGAAATAAGAAGTAACTTTTTTTATCTGTATTAATTTAAATGTATCTTTGTTTATTTTCGTGTGTGTGTGTGTGATATGGGTCTTGTTATGTACCTGAAATAAACTGATTTTATTTAATTATTTATTTATAACTTTTAAACGGCACAACCGATTTTCATGAAACATGTCTAAGAACACTAGCGTCAGACTTACCTTTCATACAAAAAATGATGTCCCAGACAGACACTCAGACAGACACTAAACTTCTAACTTATAACACCCCTCTTTTTTGGTCCGAGGTTATAAAGAACATGAATTAAAGCAAAAGTTATGTAGGCGAAAAAGTATTCAGGAACACTTTTTTGACAGAATTTTACATTGCATTCCATGTGCCCCGAAAAGACAAACGTATAAAATGAATAAAATATGAAAATAGTCCAGTAGAATACCAAGAAGAAAAGGAAAAACACAGATAAAGTAGAAACATACACGAGGTTTCAAACACATCAAGACCTTCGCAAACACGAGAATGGCGTACTTTGCACTACGTTCGATCTACAGAAAGTGCTGAATACACCTTATGGAAAAAGCATATTGCTCTATTATAGTAGAAAGATCGCAACATACAATCTGTCATTCTACGAATTCGTAAAAAGAGAAGGATTCTGCTTCTTGTGAAACGAAGTTGAAGGGAAGCGTGGTGCAAATGAAGTTTGCACTATTCTGGCTTAGTACATTGAAATAGTGGACGAACGTGAAGAACCGAAATAAAACTGTTCTGGCATGATCCACAAATCTTTGCACAAGTGCAAAAATATCGCAAACATTCAGATAAACTATCTGCTCCCGGGACATACTTTCATGCCAGTTGATTCATGTCATTTCAGTCATTGAGAAAAGTGTTACAAACAGCATTGTAATGGCGCCCTCTCAATGGCCTACAGTAACTGTGTGTGATTTAGCCAGGAAAGCTCCTAGACCATACGAAGTTGATGTTTTATCTCACGAAGATTTTATGGGATGGAATGGAACATCAGAAAAATATTTCAAACTCTTACTGGAAAAATAAGCAAGATTCGAACAACTACTTAAAAAAAAACGATAAGTCACATATTAATATATGTGACTTATCCTTTTTTTATATTAAACATTAGTTAAATATTCAATTAATGCTGAAGCTGAAACTGAAAGTATCGATATAATAGGTAAAATGCGACATTATTATATTTTCCTAATCATAGTTACCAGTTAGACTTTATTGTCAGGTTTATAACGTTGCCAAGTTAAATGATGGTTGAAATAGTATTGTAATACTTTTGATTTTAGAGAATGAATAGTGATTACAATAAGGCATAGTTATTAATAGTGATTTATTTTACCATGAGTGGTTTTTGATTGTTTTAATGTCTGATTTATTAGTACTATTATGGATATTTTAGAAGTGTATGTATTATAAGTGTATGTATTATATGATAATTAATAAAACGGATTGATTAGTACATGTGCTATTTTTTCTAATGCCACGTAGTAGATAAGTGGCTTAAAGTATGAGTAACTAATACCATAAGTGAAATTAATTAACATTTATTTCATGTAGGTGCATATATTAGCTATTTTTATGTATTCTGTCTATGATAAGAATGATGTCTTAGCGTCTTTTCTTTACGGCATATGACCTCATTTAGAAAATGTTAGCAATTTTTCTTCACAAAACTTTACTTATTAAGAGTAGCTTAGCATTTTTTGCATCCTGTTTAAAATGTGGATGCCATGTTTTAGCATTTTTTAATTATTGTTTGAATTATAGTTTTGGTAGATTAGCAGTTTTCCCTGACTTACTTTTAGAACACTTTTGCTTAGGCGACAGTTATTTTTTTAAATAGGAGAGCTGTACAAAAGAAAATATTACATGAAATAGCTACAATTTTATAATAATAATGACATTTTAATTAATCAAAAAACATAAATAAAAACAAAAAAGTTATGATATTTGTTCAAAAAAATAAAACTTTAAACTTGATTTCCCACAAGTCGCATATTGGCACTTTAGCATTTCTTCCTTTCCAGTGACGATATGTGTTTCGTTTTTATAAAATTGTAGTTCTAAATTCAAATTTCCCACTCTCTATTATTTTGGTTCATTCATCGTGTATCGACAAATCAGGCATCGAAACGTCATGAACGACGTGCACAGGTTATATATGTCAAGACAAGAACACAAGAAGAAGAACTCAGATCGATCGCACGCGAACCGCGCGCGCGCACCGCAATATCTATAATCCTATCAAAATCCAATACAAAATAGCCTGGCCAGTTTTTGAAAAGTATCGTGTGTGTTGTGCTAACAAAGGACAGTGTTGTCAATTCAAGGCGGAGTAGGCAGTCCTGGATATTTAAACTGTTAGTATCTTTGTCTGTATGCTCGCCTCACGTTTATGAACCAAACCTTTCCAAAACCATCGTTGACCAGCCTGGCCCCCCAAAGTGTTGCTGTGCCTATTATATTGAATGCAACATCTTTTTTCTGGTGTCGAAACCCGGGATAACATTGTTTTGTGTATAACACACTATCCACCACACCTTACCGCCATTTTGTTCGTTGGTATTTTCTGGTAAACTACGCAGCTTGAGTAAACTCATAGTAAACTTATTGTTTCATCTAAAAACTATAGGTATTTCTCGCACTCTAAGTTATCCTATTTACTATTATTACCTGATTATCCAACGCAATAAGGACAGGCATTATCGTTTATACATCGAACAGGATTTTGCGTCGTGTGAAACAAGTACCTATTTAGCTAATATTTTGTTGTCAAGATTACTTTATACATTCCTTACTAATAATATTGCTTGGTTAAAGCAACTCATCAATCAAAATCGGTACACGTTTATAACCAACAATATTTGTTTGCCTCCACAGGTGGTCGCCTCCTAAGTGGTTTTACACAAAATGATCTCTTGTTATGTATGAGAACAAAATTGTACAAACACTTTTCTAATCGGTGTACAATTCATCAATCGGCTCATCATAACACATCATCGCTTGGCTAGGTAGGTACCTAACATATAATCAAAAAGTTTACGGTCTAGTATGACTGAATGTTGAAATGTACATATTCCAGAAAGAACAATTCTTAAAACGTATTATTCCCATAATGTATGAAATCCGAAAAGACTGATTTGTGTAATGACTACATTTCAAAATGACTTATGAATTTGGTACAGTCATAAACAGAAATTTTACAAAATTCCGATGCCAGGTAGGTACTCTACATAATTTTAACAAAATATCAACCAATTATAGCGAGGTGTGTTGCGAACATGCGAACTCTGTACTACGGTGGTACGAACTGTAATACGGTTATGATGGCCACTTATGATATTATTGACACTTGAAAAACAATCCTTGTCATTTTCAATATTTTATGCCATTGTTGGAAACGCTACATATTGATATTTATTATTCATTTATCTTTTGTGTGTGCGTGCCTATAAAATGAATACGGAAACGCTGAAATTTATAGAAAATCAAAAGGGCAAACCGTCTTTAGTGCATAATGGACACAGGTACAATTATTCTAACAAAAATAAATCTGGCTCTAGTATGTGGAGGTGCATTAATAGAAGTGAGTGCTCTGCATCAGTGACACTGGATGCGGAGAAGACTAGTATCATTAGGCAAAGTACTCACGCATGCACATCACACTATAACCAAAACGAAGAGGACATATTTATTGATACTTGTAAAAAGGCAGTTGTCGAAAAAATGACATCAATCAACAGTATTTTTGAAAAATGTCTTGCCGATAAAACTCAATACTCTAGCAACAGAATGCCCTCATTTGTGGAGAAAAAAAGACATATTTTTTTGAACCAAATTAACACAGCATTTGATCATAAAAATTCCAAAAATATTATCTGATAATTTTCTTGAAATTGAAGATGGAGAAGACGAAAAATTCTTAATTTTTACGACAACAGTTGCCAAAAATGAAATACGTACAGAAAATGGAAGCAGAATATGGAGTGGCGATGGAACATTTAAAAGAACACCTAGTCCATTTTGCCAAATTTTCACCCTCCATGTAGATCTGAGCAGAAACAATAAAACTACGAATATAGTACCTATTGTATACGTACTTTTACCGAACAAGACTCAAGTGAAGTACACAAGGATGTTCAAGTTGCTGAAGGACAGATTAGGTTTAAATATTCAAATATTTAAGTGCGATTATGAGATTGCTATAATAAATGCCGTGAAGGAGGTTTTTGCTTCTGTAGATATCAGAGGCTGTTATTATCATTTCAACAGAGCAGTTTGGAAAAAGGCTAAAAAATTAGTAACAACAATAACTGCAGCCCAAAAAGATATAGTCGGGATGTGTGCTGATTTACCTTTACTTCCCTCAGAAAGAATTCATAGAGCATGGTGTTATTTACAAGTCCTTTTTCCGCCAAGTCCAGAATTTACCAAATTTAAAAAGTACTTTTCTAAACAATGGATGACTTTGAATTTGTCTTTAATTAGTTGCGTAAATTATAAACATCGCACTGACAATGCCGTTGAGGGTTGGCATAGAAGGCTCAATGCACGTATGCCGCACAAGCCAACCTTAATGCGATTTATATACAAACTTAAGAAAGAAGCCAACTACCAGGACACCAGGATTAAAAATTCATTGTTTAGCGGTGCTAGTAGGCGACGACGTGACATTGTGTTCGACACACACTACAAAACACAGATGACGGAGCTGCAAGCTGGCCATATCAATGAAATTCAATTTCTTGAAAATATCAGAATGATCAAGAAACGCTTACACTAAATTCAACAATCATAACCTTACCTATAGTGGCAGGCCTTTCATAGAAGCCAAAAAGGCTGGCTTGCCTAACTAAAATGCTCGATGATCACGATTACTTTAAAACCTTTGCGGAATGAGGAGCAGAGGAACAAAAAGGGACATATCCACTTTTGACCTCTTCCGTTTCCATCAAAAAGTGGATAAATCCTCATGATTTTTGAACTTAAAAGTAGCTTGTTGTAACAAAAAAGGACAAATCCATATTTTGTTCTGACCAATATCGGTAGTTCGAACGAAATCTAACAAAAAGGGACAAATCCAATACAAAAACTGATATTCAATAATTTTATCTAACAAAAAGGGACAAGTACATTGTAAAACACATAAACATGTTTTTTGTACCTACACGAGTGAATTATTATACCATTTGAGAAAGAACGCTGAAAAATTGTCTATGTACTGCAAGAAGAAGAAAAATGTTGCTAAACTGTCAGTGTCAATTTGGTTGCAATTGTCAAGTCAGTGCGCACGTTTTTGTTTATTCTCAGCGTGTCAATTTTTTACGTTGTGTCTTGCAAAGAGAATATAAATACTACGTGGGTGTCTTGCATAAATTTGAATTTATTGCAAATTAAATTGTTTGTTCCCATACAATGGATTTATCAGCAGTTGAAAACATTAATGCGGGCACGAGGGAAAGATTGTCTAGGGGCAGAAAAGCTGCCCGTGAGCGACATGTAAAGTGAGTTCCATGTGTATTTTTCTTTCGTGCCAAATCAGTTTACATTAATAAGTTCAGAATTAAAATCATCGTATGTATTGTTTCAGATATCGAGATAAAGATCCTGTATTGGAATATTTTCAACGTCCTTGCAACCATACGACTTCAAATGCCTACAAATGTGCCAAAATACAGGAAGCATCTATAAAACAGAATCGTAGATTGCTTTACCGCAATGGTGGTGTTTGTGAGCAAAATGTATATTTGTGCAGACTTATTGCTCCATATCAACCAATGAGGCGACGAATGGATCAATCAACAACTACACGAAAACAGAAACAATGCAGCACTTATTATCTGCTTAAGAAAAAAAAGCCAGTACCAGTGTGCAAAAAGTTTTTCCTTGCAGCACTATCTTTAGACAAAAGACGGGTTGAAAATTTGAAAGAGTTTAAAGTGCTGTTTATTAATGCTAAAAAAATATTTCCTAAAAGTCAAAAACATTAAAACTACAGAGTTTTTTTTAATTTGCCAAAAATTTGCGAAACTGGATTTATCCCTTTTTGTCCCTATGCTCCTCGAATATTTAAAATTTCGCGCACTTTTATCATTAAATTTTAAACTATATTATTCGCGCAGCGACAAGCATGCAAGCATGCAAGCAACCGCGCGCTCTTTTGTGGCACCTTATTTTTAAGAATAACACTATTTTTTTTTGTTGATGATGAAGATTTCATTTTATTTTAAAACTTCTAAAATATAGTGAACGCTATAAAATTACTTTGTTTTAATAAACAATTTTTAACAAATTTTGTGTGTCATTGTTCCTTGATAATCACTTGTTATTTTCAGTCATTACACAAATCAGTCTTTTCTGATTTCGGACATTATGGGAATAGAATGTTTTAAGAATTGTTCTTTCTGGAATATGTACATACTAGACCGTAAACATCAAAAAAATCTATTTTTCTAAATTTAACAATGAAACGACGCAATTCCAGTTACTTGCTGTGTAGGTCCTGCAAACAACAAAACAAATCGGTGCACATTCCTGTTTTCTTATTCCTATAATTGCGTAGTAGGTATGTACATACTTCAATTGGATACAGTTATGCATAGTTAGTCCAAGCGCCAAATTTCATTTTTGGATTTTTTTGCATTTTTGTAATTACTAGGACATAATTTAGACATAGGAAAAACGCTCTTGCAGCTAGCTTCACTCTAAGTAGTATTTTTTGATACCCCGTCCAAGCGCCTTCTATAGCAAACGATATATTTTGATACGCAAAACAAGCCCATAAACCAATTTAAAACTTAAAACCAAATTACGTAATAGGAAAACACATTTCCATTTATACATTACAAGTCCAAACGACGTAGTGTTATGCATCAGTAGTCCACGCGACAGTTGTTTGTTACTTGGACTGGTTTTGCAAAACAATAAACATAAGTTTGATTCCTAACGCAAACCAATAATCTCACGAATTTGTCGCATAGACTGCTGATGCAAAACAATAATTGAAGTTAACTACTTATTCCCACCTCTCCCTGCCGCACGCCGCCCCCGAGTTCAAGGTCAGGTGAGTTGCAAGCAGGATCTCCCGTCCTAGTTTGTGTTTTTATGTCAAAGGAGAAAGGTGTGATAGTAACAAATTATCTACCCAATTAATTTTGATGATTGTTCTAAGTGTTTGTTTAGGATGGCACAACATTCAAGAGCCAAGAGCATAGTAGCATTGGCAAAGCAAGATGTTCAGGAATTAAGTACTTACTTATTTGTGTAATTTTGTTTATTTTGTATATATCGATACCTTACTCCGCAAACCGGCCAAATCCACTTTTTGGTGAAAATGACTTTTTTATTTCAACGGTTACTTTAAAATAAAACGCGTGCTCCGTACTAAGAACAACTCCAATATCTTTTACTATTTTTGCATAAAACGCTGTGCGAAAAACGAACAACTCCAGTGCTCAAAAAAACTGGCGACTTTGACGGCCAACTCCATCGTGTCGGCCATTTTGTACGCGGACACTTGCGTGTGCGCGTCGAGCTCAATTGTTTTAATCGTTACAGTGATAAAATAAGAATAGAAAATCTATAGCTACTGCAAATGCATGTCTGTTTGACACAAGGTATGTGCACAATATATTAAAATACCGTTTTTATGTGTAATTATCACTTTTTCATGGGTTTTAATAATGGCACGGCATAATTTGAGATCTTCTTTTTCCGTCTGGTTTTGTGTTTTATGTGTTTAATGCTTTAAAAATGCACATTGTACATGCATTGCACTTACAGGATGCTTTTTTCTTTCCATTAAGATCTCAAAATCAAAGGCTCGTGCTAAAAAAAATTTGCTAAGCTTGTATAAAACGCAGCATGGTGTGGATGATGCAAAAAACCCCGATTCCATTTTGTTTGAAAGTCATCAATTCTAACCTAAACCCTATACCAATTTTCTTAACATTAACGAAGACGAAAACCATTTTTATACTACTTCCTATACTAACAATTTCACAGAATGTGATCTACAGGAAAATAAACGGATAATAGTCCCACTATGCCTTCTTTCTTTGCTAACATTTTCAGAGTATTCTCTTATCAGGAAAGACAGAACGATATTGATTATGAACCGATTTTGATTGAGGATGGCCAGATTACTCAATTTGAATTAGTTGAGGATGCAGTAATTGCGCAAATAAACATAGCACAACAATCAGAAGATAAATTGACTGAATTTGATCGGTCTTATCAAACTGCAGATGACGAAAATATCTTTATTGATCTTGAAAACTCCCAAAGTACTTTGCTCAATAATTCAGATTCAGATGCCTTCCAAAATGAAACAACATTGGTCTTGCCTTCTGAGGAACATCGTTTTGTTGATTTTTAAACTATTACAAAAAATCAACTGAAATTGGTTGATTACAGTGACTCTGATTCGACAACCGACGAAACAGAAATAAAAAGAAAGAAGCGTTGCCAAGTGAAAAAAGAACAATGGACAGAGGAAATAAACAAGAAAAACAGAGTACAGGGAATACATTGGAAAACGAAAAGTTGATGATAGGTAAGTGGAAGAAAGACATAACAACCCAAAAAAACTATAAAGCCATGATGCACTTGCAAAAAGAATAAAAAAAGCTTTATTCAATGCCATAAAATATCGGAAGAAGATCGAAATGAAATGTTTGATACGTTTTGGCATATGACTTGGGATGAAAAACGAGTTCACGGACAGACAAAGAGACAGAAAAGACCCTAAAAAATCCAAGAGGATAAATACAATGGTTTACTGAAATATGCACCTACTGAGGAAATATTTTATAAACTGCGGTTTCCTGAAGAGTTCCAAATGCTTTATCAGAGAAGAAATAAAAGTTAGGCAGCGATTGCATTTTGTAAATATTCTAGGCCAATACAATGAAGGCATTATAATTACTAAGAAAAAGTATTCTGACTTACAGCTACTTAAAAATAGTATGCCGAAAGATTACCAAACTTTTTACGATAATCTTCCACGTGAAGATTAATTTTGTTTATGTAAAAATCCTTTTTTTGAATAAATACTTGATTTAAAAAAAAAAACATTATTCATTTTGTTTTCCATTGCATCAAATCGAATAACTCCCGATTAAAGTTCTTTTGGGGCTTAAGAAATTAGGACAACTCCAAAAAATGGTATAACTACGTAGAAAATCTGTTGTTTTCTTTAAAATACACACAAAATCGTAGATTGATATATTTTACACCAACGGGACTTTCAGTTTCTTCGTATTTTACAAAATTATTATTTAATTCAGTTTTTAATGTCTCCTGTTAAAATGTTAGCCATGGAGTTGGCCGGTTTGCGGATTAAGGTATCGATATACCTATTTTAGATGTTATACCAATAGTCCGTCCTGCGAGAAATCAAATTATTTAGTAAATAATCATATCGGAGGTAGGTACTTTTTACTTAAAATTTTAATGCTATTTTAGCCAGCGTTGATATTGTTAGTAAATAGTGAAAGTACCTACCTACCTATTTATTCCTTGACTTAGCGTTGCTCAGCAATCTACACTGAGGACCTTTTAAAAATAATTTAAATCTTACAAAATTTGACAATCTATGTGAATGTGAGCCAATTTACTATATAGAGGTCATTAAACTTGCGTGGTTTTTCGGTTCTAAGCTGATCTTTTTTAAAAAATACTGAAAGGATTTCATGGAATTTTTGACATTAGGTTGCTGTGAATTCATGTTACTTATCTTTTTTTAGGATTTCATAGAAAACAGCTGTTCTAAGCCTTGCGGAAGAGACCTTCCCTGGAGAGCAATGACTATACATCCTTCATTTTTAAGAGTAAAAAGAAAGATAGACTTCGACTTACCAGTAAGTAGGTTATTATTACGTACTCGATAGATGATAATTATTTAGGAGGGCCCAAATCAAACTTGATGCCTAAAGTTTGATTTCGGCCCTCCTAAATTATCATCCTGAGCAATAGTAGATACATTTTTTTTTCACTTTATATTTAGGGACCTGAGTTTTTTTTCAATGTTATTTTACATGGAACAGTGTTTGAAATATTTTTTTTAAACGGATGCTTATAATGTTTATTATTTTGTGCACAAGGGCGGGTGCGGGGCCCGTAGCATTTACTACTCCTGCTATATGGTAAATAAGCCACTGTTGAGTGCCCAATGATAAAAACTAAACCCTTATAACATATACGTCATGTCATGTCGGTCATCTGTTCGCAAGTCAAATGCCCGCACTGGCCTTTTTTATGTATAATATACATGAAGTATATATAGGCCTAGATATATATTATTTATCTGTTCTACTTAAAAAACCATATAATACTGAAACGACTTTCATGCAAGGTTTTAAGAAAAAAAATATGATTCATGTTTTCGTTTTTTTACAGAATAACGATGACAACAAAAATACGGACGGGAAAAAGAAAAAGTTTGAAGAAAATTCTATGGAAAAGCAGCAAAACTATATCGAAGAAGACGATAGCCATACTACTATACAAGAAGAGTTTTACGCGAGTATAATACCACCACGTCCTGTTGCAGTTCTTGTTGATAAAGACGATGTAACAAGTTTTGAAAATCCGTCGATTTTAACGACTTTAGAAACGGTTCCGTCTGCTTCCAAACCAAAGACTTTTGTATTAGGCTTAAAAAATAGTGTTCCAACGCTTGACTTATATAAAGAAAATACATATCGCCCTGAAAAAGCTGCCAATGAAAAAGTATTTACAATCACTAGTGAACTGATTCAAAATGAACAGCAGGCAGCGGACAGAAAAAAAGAAAACATTGAAGAAAGCTGTATGAACAGACAGGCAACCGAGATTAAAAAAGACGATAGGGATTCTACTCTACAGCAAGAAGAGTATTTTTATGCGAGTATTACACCTCCAGGCCCTGCTGCAGTTCTTGTTGATCAAGATGCCGACGTAACAAGTTTTGAAAGTCCGTCAGTTTTAACAACTTTGGAAACGATGCCGTCTGCTTCCAAACCTAAGTCTTTTAATTTAGACTTACAGGATACGATTTCTATGCTTGAATTATCCAATGAGAAGACATCTTGCCCTGAAGAAGATGCCAATGGTAACGTTTCTATTTTCAGTGCCCAGCAAGCCACAAATGGTCCAGGCGATGATGATGTTATTCAAGATCCGTCACGCAAAAGTCGTCCAAAAAAGGGAAGAAAATTAAAATATGACTCACAAAATAGAATGACACGAAAAATGAATGTTATACAAAATAAAAGTTATTACACTCAAAGGGGTACATTTAAAGAACCAAAACAGTTTCGCCAATACATGTGTAAATGTGATTGCATAAATACCATAGGGGTAACGCTCAGCGAGAATTTCAAAAATTTTATAGCGTTGATTCCCATGGTGCTCAAAGGGCGTTGATTTGCGCAATGGTCACTGAAGAACCTATAAATCGAAAAAGAAAAAAAAATTCTAATAAAAAAACATGTACGCGATTATATAAGATTGATGAAAAAAAAGTTTGTAAAATGTTTTTTGTTCAAACATTCAGAATTTCCAGCGATAAAATTACGAGTGCCTTGAAATGTAAAAAGAGACCAGAAGGAGTTAAAGATTTAAGAGGTAAAGGAGGAGGCTATAATAAAACCAAACAAGTAATATTGAACGCAGTGATAGACCATATCCAAAAATTTCCCAAGTATAAATCCCATTACCGAAGAGCACAAACTGAAATGGAATACCTTGCACCAGACACTACACTGAAAGTGATGTATAACTGTTATAAAGATGAAACTAGTGACCATGAGCGAGTATCTGAAGCGACTTACAAGAAAGTTTTTTACAAAAATTTCAATTTAAGAAGGAAGAAACTCAAGAAAGATACCTGTAATACATGTGACAAACTAGAAGTATTAATATGTAATGAATCAGGCGCCACAAAGGACAATGTGATTAAAGAAAAAAATGAACACTGTGAAAAGGCTGAGACTGTACGTAAAGCAATGAACAGAGATATTGAAAATTCTAAATCAGATCCTCAAACAGAAGTTCTGACGTTTGATTTGGAAAAAACTCTTCCAATGCCAAGAATACCAACAAATATTGTTTTTTATTTGAGACAACTGTGGTTGTACAACGCCGGCATATACTCCGGAAAAAGTAACAAAAGTTTTAGTTACGTTTGGGTGGAAGGTGAGGCTGGCAGAGGGGCTCAAGAGGTAGGGTCGTGTTTAATGAAACACATACTAAGTGAGCAGTTTCCCAAAGTAAAAAACTTGATTCTTTGGTCCGACAGTTGCGGAGGGCAAAATAGAAATATAAAAATAGTCCTGATTATGAAATCCATCCTTGAACAGCACCCAACATTAGAAACAATAACCTTAAACTATTTGATTCCTGGACACAGCTACCTTCAAAATGACAACGATTTTGGAGACATAGAAAAAGCATTGAAACTGCAACAAGGACTATATTCTCCACAAGACTACATGCAAGTAATGGCAAACTGTAGGAAAAAGAATCCGATAAAAACCATAAAAATGGACAAAACTGATTTTATATTATAAGCACTGAAAAAATGGAAAAAGCTATTGTCAATAGAAAAAAAGATAACAATGGCGAGAAGGTCAATTGGTTAAAAATAAGGCAAATAAAGGTAACAAAAGATCATCCATTTAAAATAACTTTCAAGACAACTGTAGATGAAGAGGAAGAAAGCGTAGAAATTGACGTAGAAAGGAAGAAGGGTAAAAAAGGACAAACGTGTTTTAAAGACTTAGTTATACCGCTTTGGCCTAATGGAAAGCCTATTTCAGAAAAAAAACTCAAAGATTTAAAATCACTGTTCCCATACATCCCTAACGATTCGATGTCATTTTATAGAAATTTAATATCAGAAGACACGATTGTTGATGATATTGAAGGGTTTGATGGTCATTTAGATTTTGATCCAGAACATGTCGAAGAAGAGTAGATTTTGTATTTAGTCCATCTTATTCGACATGTTTTGGGTTTGGTGTTGATCAATATTATGATCAATTTTCTGTCTGATGATGATGAATGATTGTTATCTTGTTTTTAAATTTATGCTCAATAACTTGTCATAAGATTGTTGAATTTTTTTAGACATTACATTTATTACTTGTGCCATTTGTCTAGTTTTTTATTTATGATTCTCAATTCTCTATATCATCCCCTCGTTTTTAACCCCTAACCAAAAAAGAGGGGTGTTATAAGTTTGACGTGTCTGTCTGTCTGGGACATCATAGCTCCCGAACGGATGGAGCTATTTCTTAGACATGTTTCATGAAAATCAGTTGTGCCGTTTAAAAGTTATGAGGGTGAGAGTGCTGTAGAAAAACAGAAAATCGATAAATATACTCGTGTGGGGGTTATCAAATGAAAGCGCATCGCGTCCACATTACAAAATATTATGGTGTTTTACTTTTATGGATATTAAGTCATTATAATAATGGTTTTTTTTTTTTATTTAGAATTATAATAAATTATAAGTTAATAATGGGTATCTTAGGTTTTTTTTATTTACAAGTGCTATCAACAATCTATTGTTTTTAATTGAATTACGCATCAGGAATCCAAACGACATAAATGTCGCTTGGACTCATTTTGCAAAATGAAAACATCATATTTGTCGAGCGTCCAAGTGCTTATTTAGCTATTTCTTACAAAATATATACATATTTTATGTTTTTTTTATTTAGAATGTTAAATTACAAATAGAAGCTTCGATGCACATAGATTTACTTTCAGAAAATATATATACAAATCTTCTGCAAATGAAAACGCGTTTATGTAATTTCTCAAAAAACTGAAAATGGCGCTTGGACTAACTATGCTTAACTGCATCCAATTGTCATCTTAGTTACATTGTTTAATACGTGAATTGATTAATCGTTATAAATTTTACTCAATTCATACTATAGGCGTAGTAATTTATTATTCTACTAGGGGCCCGCCCCGGCTTCGCACGGGTGCAATGCTGTTACTAAATACACTACAGAAAAACTGTGAAAGTTGTATATAAAAACATAGTGGCCCGCTCCGGCTTCGCACGGGTATAAAATATATAGCCTATGTGATTAAAATCGATCCAATAGTTTTGAGAAAACCGCGGCCTCAGACGCGCTATTTAAAGGCACGCTCTTGCCGCACAGGGCGGTCGGCCGGTACCGCCGCAAACGCTACGTCTCGAATTTTTTTAATCCGTAATATCTTCGATAATATTTACTTAAGTCATACGGTGTAAAGGGCCATATAGATCTTTATTAAATGGACAATGTATTCAAGTATTTAATTGGTCAAGGATTAATGCTGTATTGGTTAAAATCGCTTCGAAAATTAGCCATTATTTGTCGTAAAAAGTAAATGACAAAAAAAAGTTATTGTGGGTTATCCATAAGAGATAGACATATGCCATCACGGACTTTTCTGTAGACCTTTTCAATGTGTACAATACTTAGTACAGTATTTTGATAAAACTCGTAGGTCAGCCTTTTAGCCTAACTGACCGAAATTGTCTTGTCAGTGCGTCGTTGGATCCCGAGGACCAACATTCGTTAAAAAATGACTAAGTGTTCGATATTGTTTTGTAAAAATTATAGTGACCGATCCGCCAATATTTCTTTTCATAGGTAAGTACAATTTAATCGCAAAAAAACAGCTATATTTTCGTAAAATTTAATAAATGTGATGTAAATATTTCATTAATACCACCATTTTAAAAAGTACTCAAATTTTTATGCAATTTAACTAAACTTATGACCTACCGAAATAAGTCGTATTTTGCCGTTGTTTTTCCATTCGTTCTTTACAAATATGGACAATAGAGCATGATACTATCGATGGAAAATATCGATATGAATGAAAGAACGAATTAAAACACTTTCAGATTTCCAATTCAATTGATCCACTAAGAAAGAGTGGGTAAAACCAGTTCGCCGTGAAAAGACTTGGATTCTGAAAAAACACAGCAGTGTATGTGGTATATATTTTGAACCAGAGTGCTACTATGATAAATCAAATAAAGTTTCAAAACTACGCAAAGATGCTGTTCCTACCTTAAATACAACCTTACTGGGCCCTCGGACCGAAACTCTGTGTTCCGAGCGGAAGTACCAACCACGCCAATCTACGCACACCATGAACTCCGAGGCTGTGGTGGAATACATCCGAACTAAGACTGCATTTTTGGTTCGCGTCGAAAAGTTAGAATCTCGCAGCAATGTGAGCTTCGGTTCATTCATGGTGCGGGTTCCAACTCAACATCGGTCGACGTTCCTGAATGAGCAGTTTTGGCCGCAAGGGGTCAAGTTTCGACGGTTCATCGGTCGCCTACACTGCAAGGCGACACCGCCGTAACAGATGATCCACGATTCTGACACTTTAGTTTATAAGATTTATATTTTTATGTATGTAAATCCATAAGGTATATGTTTCTATGGGCCTTAGATGCCTGAAATAAATGATTATTTATTATTATTAAATCTGCCAGAATTTGTAAGTAGATTTCAATTCAAGTTCACAATTCAAGTCAATATAAAATTATCAGAATTTGTTCTGCAAATCAGCGTTGCCATAAGTACGGTAATTACCATTTCATACGGCAATTAGACCTTCAAATTGCACAATGTACGGTATACGGTCTAGTGGTTACTACCGTACGCTAAAATACGGTAATTTCATCACATCCAAAAAAAACTATCTTTCATACTTCTTGAGACATGGACGAACAAAATCACCCTACTCTAAAAAATTAGGAAAATAATGATTTTTTGAACGAACTATTGCAAAAAAATATCAATTTTGTCGCCGAAAAACGCCATGTCTCAGTTTAAATGTTAGCTGAACCTTCTTTACTGCCCATAATGTTAGAGACTCCCTGCATCATGCTAGGTAGGTAAGACAAATGAAGGAAAACAAGCTATTGATGATGAATGGCGTCTTTTGCCAAAAATTTTTTTTGGACGATACGTTTCTTCATGCAGAATCAATGTCACCAGACGAACTTTGGGACAAAATACTTCAGAACCATTGTTTATTTTAGATTTGGCGAAATTTGTTCTTGAAATTATTTCTTTGCCACACGCAAATGCCGATTCTGAGAGTGTTTAATATTTAAATAAATGTTGTATTTAGAAAGTACGGTATTTTTCTGTCAGAAACGGTAATTTTCCCACTTGTGTACGGTAGGATCAAATTTAGGTAGCGGCAACACTGCTGCAAATATTTGTTCCGGGTAAATATTAATACTTAAGTGTTTCATTTTCAGTCACATGAAAATACTAAGCGCTCAAGTATATCACAAAATATAGAAATAGCGGAAAATGAAGAACTAGCAGCTAATAAACCAAGTACTCCAGTAAGTAGTTTTTCTACGAACAGGTTTTTTCATTCAACGTCAACGATAAACGCAACGCAAACGAACGAAACACAAAGACATATTCAACTACATACACGACCAACAACGACACGAACACCACCCGAAAATTAACGAATAAGCCGCGAGCGAGATGTCCGTCGCTCAGTTGTTTGAGAGTGTAAGAGATGTATATATATGTTTGTTCGTTCCGGGGCTAACCTTAGCGATCGAGCCAAACTGACCAAAAAAACAGTTTGATTGGGCATAGGTTTGTTTGTTTTCGTTTCAAATAATTAATTTGTCTAATTGACGTGACACGTATGGTCAACGCTTTTTTGTTTGGCACGAAAGTATTACTTCTGTTATAGTGAAAGTTCATTTCAACTGCTCACTCAAAAATACTAAATTAAAGAAACAACGATGAATAAAAACAACGATAGACGAATTACAATGTTCAGTTCGTTTTTCAATGTAACTACGAACTTTTATTAATTTAACGCATAGTTCTTTTTACGACAATTAACTTAAATCAGTCGACGGACAACGGTCAACCAGTTGAAAAAACTGTCGCGACGTTTAACTGGTTTATTCGTTGAACTACGAACGAACGAACCAGTTAAACGCCGACCGTTTTTTCAACTGGTTGACCGATTATAAAAAACGGTTTCGTTTCGTTTACGCAAAAAAAGTCAACGACCCACCACTATTTTCTAGGTATGATGAATTTTTATAGACAAAGTATCCCGAGAGCAGCCGAAATACAAGCTCCACTAAACGCATATTTACATAATGCAAAAAAACGCGACCAAACAAAAATTGCATGGACTGAAAGTGCGTAAGAAGCATTCAGTCAATGCAAAGATTGCATAAATAACACATTAATGTTATCACATCCCGATCCGTCCGCTCCGCTTATTTTAATGACCGACGCTTCAGGTAGTTGCGTAGGCGCAGCGCTACACCAAAAGATAAGCGATAAGCTAGAACCGCTCTAGCGTTCTACGCAATAAAACATTTTCGTTACATTAACCGTTTTGACAGACCACAAACCACTAATCTACGCATTGTCAAAAAAGATCTCACCTTCAGATTCACCCCGACGCTTAAGGGTGACAAATCAACATCGAGCTATGCTGCGCTGTACTGCGTCGTGCTGTGCTGTGTTTCTTAAGCTACGTTTTTTTAACAATCAACATCAAACTGTGTTGCGCTTTGCTTGGCTCAGTATTAAAAGTAATCAGCAGCTCGTGTAGTCGTTTATCTCGTCAAAAATGACTTTATTTTCAAAAAAACGTAAAAAACATTACGACATAGTCGAATCCGATGAAGATGAAAGTGAAGAAGAAGCGGATATGGATATTTTATGTGTTATTTTGTCGTTAAAAGAGTCCAGTCACGGTAGCTTGTTACCACACACCATACGTGAAAAATACGGAGAATTTAATTTTCTAAAGAATATTTCCACTGAAGATATTTACACACACAGCGCGGCTCGCTCGAGACTGCTGCATTTTTAAACAGAGCGTAGCCTCACGCAGCGCAGCACAGCATGGTTTAAAATATTAGACGAGCAAGTTGACCAAACATAGCACAGCGCAGCATAGCTCGATGTTGATTTCTCACCCTAAGACAGTTAGACTTCATATCCCAATTTTGTGACAATATTCAATACATAGAAGGCGATAAAAATACAATCGCAGATGCCTTATCACGAATAGATGAAATCACAATGCCCACTTTATTCGATTATAAATCATTAGCTGAATAACAAAAAAGCGATCCTGAATTGCAAAATCTCAAAACACAAAACAATTTGCAATTTAAATTAATTACCATGCCAGACTCCGAAATAAAAGTAACCTGCGAAACATCAACTGATAATATTCGCCCATACCTAATATTATCATTTCGTGAACTCGCTATCAAAACAACTCATAACATTAGTCATCCCGGCGTAGCCGCCACTAAGAACGCAGTTAAAAAAAGATATTACTGGCCTAGCATGAACAACGATATAAAAAACTTCGTCAAAGTTGCATTCCATGTCAGAAATCGAAAATTCAACGACACACCATTACCCCATTAGGTGAATTCGATGATGCCTCACGATTCGAACATGTACTAGATAGTATAGGTCCGCTACCATACTCTAGCGAATATAGATACTGTGTTACAATTATAGATAGAGTAACGAAATGGCCTGAAGTTATCCCTACAAAAGACATAACAGCTGAAACGGTTGCAAAGGCGTTCGTAGAACACTGGATATGGATAGCTCGTTTCAGTTGTCCCAAACGTATAACTTTAGATCAAGGACGTCAATTTGAGTCTGATTTATTTATACAATTACTAAAAAGACTCGGTATCGAACGTTTACGTAGGACAGCGTATAATCCAAAAGCTAACGGCATGATTGAACGATTTCACCGTACTTTAAAAGCTGATATAATCACTAAGTGTAACAACAACACACAATGGTCACAGGAACTACCTCTAGTTTTATTAGGCTTACGAACAGCTATAAAACAAGATCAAGGTTTAAGCCCATCACAATTACTATACGGTTCAAACCTTAGGTTACCTGGCGATTTATTTACCAAACCCGTTACTAACGTAAACACTTCTGATTACGTAACAAATTTAGCTCTAACGCTATCATTCATTCCGAGTATAACAAACATAAGTTCTCATAACAAGAACCTTAATATTTTCGTTCACAAGGACTTAGATAAGAGCTCTCACGTGTTCTTAAGAAACGAGGCGCGGAAGTCTTTAGTATCGCCATATGAGGGGCCATTCAAAATTATATCGCAGCACTCTAAGTTCTATGTCATAGAATCCAAAGTTAAACATGTCACGGTGTCACTTGATCGTCTTAAACCTGCTTATCTTTTAATGGCTGACGATATGTCGATCCCAAAGCAAGCTCCCACGACTGAGAACAACAACACCAGACCACCGGAGGCCGGAACCGGAATTTGACCCAGAACACGGTTTTTGGAATTTGGGAGGATGTAATGTTATCCTCTCAGCAATAATACATACGTGATGTTTATTGTTAATTACATCTTCATGTTAACTTTAATCTTATAAATTACTTCCTATAGCTCAGCAATAAAACCTACGTGATGTTTATTGTCAAGAGTGATTTATAGTTGGAATAATGCGTTGGAAAGGATTTCGTCGATCCGGACTGATTTAAAGCTATAAATGCGTCATGCAACATAGTATTGTGTTTAAATGTGATTTATAGATTCCGTATTACATCTTCATGTTAACTTAAATCTTATTAATAAACCAGTTGCGAACTATCAATGTTAGAGGTACCTAGGTATAGGAAATGATAACTCTAACGATGATAGTTCGCAACTGGTTTTATAATAAGATTTAAGTTAACATGAAGATGTAATACGGAATCTATAAATCACATTTAAACACAATACTATGTTGCATGACGCATTTATAGCTTTAAATCAGTCCGGATCGACGAAATCCTTTCCAACGCATTTATCGTCTACGAATAAGGATCATAAGGCAAATCATGTGGCCGGAGAAGGCGAGGAAAGCTTACTCACAACACTATCCCTTAGGGCAAGGTCAGTTGATGGAACATACGTCACATTAAGGGCTTTACTCGACCAAGGTTCTCAGATTTCGCTGATATCTGAGAATGCAGTTCAGCTATTGGGACTGCCTAGGAAGAGTTATCACGCCTCAGTCAGTGGGATATCCAAGCAAAGCCGGGGGATTGTTACGATTGATGCCGAGTCAATTTATGGTGATTACAAGTTCACCACTCGGGCTATAGTGATTCCGCGAGTCGTTAATAATTAACCCAATTCTTCGTTCCCAAAGCAGACATGGACACATCTTGGAAATATCCAGCTAGGGGACCCGGACTACAACGTATCAAAGCCAATCGATCTCTTTCTGGACGCCAGTGTTTATTCGGAGATTTTAATGAGTGGACTCATTAGGGGACTATCTGGAAGCCCCATAGCCCAACAAACACGGCTAGGTTGGATTTTGTCAGGTAGCGTGAAACATTTCAAATGTAACGTTGTTTTAAATGATATGCCAGAGCTTTCTCAGTATTGGGAATTGGAAGAAATAAGCGAAGTTCATTCTGACCTCAGCACATCAGATAAGTATTGCGAAGACCTCTATCAGGCTACAACAAAACGATTAGCCAATGGTAATTATGAGGTAGCAATACCCATGAAACCTTATTTCGAACGGGACTTAGGCACATCAAAGGGAAAAGCTATAATTTCATAATATGGAGAGAAAACTCGCCAGCAACGAGGCATTTGCTGAGAGTTACAAAAAATTCATGGCAGATTATGAAGAGCTAGGGCATATGAAACGAGTGCAAGGTCGCAGTAACATTTTTTGCTATCTTCCGCATCAAACGTTTTTAGATCTGACTCAACGACAACTAAGTTACGTGTTGTTTTCAATGCATCATCAAAAACGTCTACCGGAAGCAGCCTCAATGACCTTATGGAGCGGGGTCCTAATTTGCAAAAGGATCTACAAGCTCTTATCCTGACTTGGCGCCTTCACAAATACGTCATAACAGCAGACATAGAAAAGATGTTTAGAACAATTTTTGTACGAGAGGCAGATCAATCGTTGCAGAGTATCGTCTGGAGATCATCATCACAAAATCCAGTTGAGGTGTATTCCCTTACAACCCTTACGTATGGGACCAAATCTGCGACCCTTAAACAAATTGCGATGGACTATAGTAAAACCAACAAATATCCTTTAGCAATAAGGCCATTACAGGAGTCGTTTTATATGGATGACTTACTAGAAGGGGGTTAAACGATTGAAGGTACCCAAGACTTACAACAGCAAATCATTTCTATCCTAGGCGAAGCAGGAATGAATATACGTAAGTGGTCGAGTAACACACAGGAGCTCACCAAGGATTTACCTGAAAAGAGCGTAGATTTACCTCTCAACTTTAAGAGCGGAGACTCGAAAAAAACGCTTGGAATCAGCTGGAGGTCAAGCACGGACACCTTTACATATCAGGATAAGTTTAAGAAGATAAGTGATGATGACAATAGCTTGTCATCATCACTTATCTCCACACTCACGCTCCCAAGCGGTAGCCGGCTACCGCGCCTTACGTCACTGCGCAGTTCACTCAATCCCTAAGCGGTAGCCGGTTACCGCTCTCCTGCATTCGATTCAGGGCCTTATTTCACAATGATAGAGACTACTTTTGTTGAAAGAAGTTTGATTCATTTCGTTCTTTGATATATTATCTTGTTACTGAACGAAAAATTATACTGACATCTGTCTCCATTCAGTTTGTCTATGGTGTTCAAATTTTCCTTTTTTCCCGCGTGATTCGGCCATTGCGTCAGTGTGGTGTCTTGAGTATTTTGCCGATTTGTAAGTGGTGTTTTTTTATTATAAACAGTATATTCTAATCATGGTGAGTATTTTTAGATATTGAATTGTAAGAAATACATAGTAATAACTTCTAGATATGGCTCGAAAATGTTCGATAGCATGCGCTAATTTCTAAGTGATTTATTTACTAAGTTTGTTAGCAAATGTAATAATAAGCTTATAAAAATAAACTGTAACTCATTAACACAACGATTTATCAGCGCATTATTGACATTTTAGCAAAATAGATTCATAAAAAATTGTATGCATACTACATGAAAAATGGCGGTTGGTCAGTCAGTATCCAGCGAGCCATTTTGGTCTTTATTTGTGTAGCGCTAAAGTCGTATTTGGTGTGAAACTTTGTTGTTGAAATTTTTCTATAGGGACTGACGTAGAATCGATAGTTATCGATAGTAACGATAAAAGTTTTCATTATATCGATAGTGATGGTGGTATCCCATAATTAATTTATATTTACTTTTACGTCATTATTTTGATATTTATACTTAGGTACTGCTATTGAAATGTTTTTTTTTATTTGTTTTTATTACAAGAAAATAACGAAAAAGGTAATATGAGTAATAATAACGAAAAAATGTTCGTTTCTTGGTTAGGTAACAGGTTCGATTCCCGCCTCGCCTAGAACAAAAAAATAAACGAAAATAAACTTTATTCCGGGTGTTTTAGATTTATATACCTTTATAAGTTTTTTTTTTAATTACACCTATTAGATTACTTATATCAGTTATCTAGTAGTAGGCATCTTTGAAACAAGCTCTGCGTTTAGGGGCATTGATTTATTTATACAATTACTGAAAAGACTCGGTATCGAACGTTTACGTAGGACAGCGTATAATCCAAAAGCTAACGGCATGATTGAACGATTTCACCTTACTTTAAAAGCTGATATAATCACTAAGTGTAACAACAACACACAATGGTCACAGGAACTACCTCTAGTTTTATTAGGCTTACGAACAGCTATAAAACAAGATCTAGGTTTTAGCCCATCAGAATTACTATACGGTTCAAACCATAGGTTACCTGGCGATTTACGGACACGCGCGCTGGCGTTGTACAGAGCGGACGTGCGCAAGTAATATTATTTGAATCAAGACCACGCTAAATTAAACCTTATAAAGTCAAGCAATAAAGTTCACATTTGCTTAACCGGCCCATCACTACGTATTCAGCACGGATTATTCGGTGAGTTTGCTCACAAAAATAAAATGAGCGTACACCACTCTCCTTCTAGAAGTAGATTTAGTTAAAAGCGAAGCGATTAGCTACCAAACATATCTAAACTCAATATGGATGATCCCGAACTACAATTTGTTTCACAACGTCACAAACGAAAACACACGGACTATAATACCGACCACCTTCAAAAAGAAGTAAGTGAGATGAGAAAACAACTATCGTAAATGATGGAGATTTTCACCTGTTTTGGAGAAAAACAAAATGCTTCTGAAGATACAATCTCCAGTGATATATATTTGCGATTAGGCAGAACATCAACAATATGAAAGGTACGGTTGACTCGCTAACGAAAGATCAACAAGTGATAAAGGCTGATGTAAACATACTACTTGTCAAAGATTCCATTAATTACAAGAGACTGGAGGAAATGGAAAGTCAGATAACTGAAATTAAGCTCACTAATAATTCACCCAATGATGAATCTTCTCTTCTAGCCCATCACAATTACTATACGGTTCAAACCTTAGGTTACCTGGCGATTTACGGACACGCGCGCTGGCGTTGTACAGAGCGGACGTGCGCAAGTAATATTATTTGAATCAAGACCACGCTAAATTAAACCTTATATAGTCAAGCAATAAAGTTCACATTTGCTTAACCGGCCCATCACTACGTATTCAGCACGGATTATTCGGTGAGTTTGCTCACAAAAATAAAATGAGCGTACACCACTCTCCTTCTAGAAGAAGATTTAGTTAAAAGCGAAGCGATTAGCTACCAAACATATCTAAACTCAATATGGATGATCCCGAACTACAATTTGTTTCACAACGTCACAAACGAAAACACACGGACTATAATACCGACCACCTTCAAAAAGAAGTAAGTGAGATGAGAAAACAACTATCGTAAATGATGGAGATTTTCACCTGTTTTGGAGAAAAACAAAATGCTTCTGAAGATACAATCTCCAGTGATATATATTTGCGATTAGGCAGAACATCAACAATATGAAAGGTACGGTTGACTCGCTAACGAAAGATCAACAAGTGATAAAGGCTGATGTAAACATACTACTTGTCAAAGATTCCATTAATTACAAGAGACTGGAGGAAATGGAAAGTCAGATAACTGAAATTAAGCTCACTAATAATTCACCCAATGATGAATCTTCTCTTCTAGCCCATCACAATTACTATACGGTTCAAACCTTAGGTTACCTGGCGATTTACGGACACGCGCGCTGGCGTTGTACAGAGCGGACGTGCGCAAGTAATATTATTTGAATCAAGACCACGCTAAATTAAACCTTATATAGTCAAGCAATAAAGTTCACATTTGCTTAACCGGCCCATCACTACGTATTCAGCACGGATTATTCGGTGAGTATACTCACAAAAATAAAATGAGCGTACACCACTCTCCTTCTAGAAGTAGATTGAGTTAAAAGCGAAGCGATTAGCAACCAAACATATCTAAACTCAATATGGATGATCCCGAACTACAATTTGTTTCACAACGTCACAAACGAAAACACACGGACTATAATACCGAACACCTTCAAAAAGAAGTAAGTGAGATGAGAAAACAACTATCGCAAGTGATGGAGATTTTCCCCTTTTTTGGAGAAAAACAAAATGCTTCTGAAGATACAATCTCCGGTGATATATCCGCGATTAGGCAGGACATCAACAATATGAAAGGTACGGTTGACTCGCTAACGAAAGATCAACAAGTTTTTTTTTTTTTTTTTTTCTCTCTCTCTCTCTATCTGCGATCAGCCTTATGGCTATAATCAGATTTGTTGATGTTTATTAAAGGTATTTTGAGAGAATACGTCCAACGACGTTCCTCCTCTATTTTTATTTGCTAACATTGCTATGTTGGAGTAATAGTGTAGTTAGTTAAATACATTTCTGTATATGTATATCTATTTCAGATTGACGCAAGTCGTGATCTCTTCAGTCGAAAAGTACTTTCTTTTGTGTTGGTAAGCATCGTAGCTAGACGATTTGTGTGATGTTGGAGTCTCTGTTTGTAATGAACTGTGGACATTTCTATTTCTTGTTTGACTGTCGGGATTTCCAGGTAATTGTGTACTTCTGCATCTTGGATGAACCAGGGGGCGCTGACCAGGGTCTTCAGTACTTTGTTCTGGTAGCGTTGTAGAATTTCAACATTGGAATGGCTCGCCGAACCCCACAGTTGTATTCCATAAGTCCAAACTGGCTTCAAGATAGATTTATAAATGAGTACTTTGTTTTCAAGGCTTAGTGAGGATTGTCTACCCAGCAACCAGTAGAGGTCTAAAAATTTTTTATGTGCATGTTCTTTTTTTGCTTTTATGTGTTCTCGCCAGGTTAGTCTCCGATCGAGGTGCATTCCCAGGTATTTAACTGTTGAGCTATGCGGTAATATGGATCCTCCTAGTTCTACAGGGGCGCAATCTCCTTTTTTCAGGGTAAATGTTATATGGATGGATTTAGCTGGGCTTGCTTTGATTCTCCATTTGGCTAACCATTTCTCAATATGATTGAGACATTGCTGTAGCTTTGATGACGCTACTTTCGGGTCTGTGCTACAGGAGAGAATCGCCGTATCATCAGCGTAGGTTGCAGTAACCACTTCTTCAGACAGGTATGTCAGCAGTGTAGATGGTGTATAGGACAGGACCCAGCACCGAACCCTGTGGGACTCCAGCTTCTATTGGGTTGATGGTTGAGAGTTTATCTTCATATTTTACTTGAAATATTCGGTTCTTCAAGTAGGAATTTAAAAGCATGTACGCCGAGTTTGGTAGATGTTGTTTCAGCTTAAACATGAGACCTTTGTGCCATACGCGGTCAAATGCCTGCTGTATGTCCAGAAACACAGCTGAGCAGTACTCTTTTCTCTCCAGCGCCTGTCGTACTGTGTGAGCTACTCGGTGAATCTGTTCCGTTGTTCCATGTTGAGCCCGGAAACCAAACTGGTGGTCCGGTATGACATTTTGTGTGTTAAGCATTGGAAGTATGCGTTTTAAGAAAAGCTTCTCAAACACTTTTGACAAGAGTGGAAGAAGGCTTATAGGTCTGTAGGAAGTGACCTCAAAAGAAGGCTTACCAGGTTTAGGTATCATGTTTATTATTGATACCTTCCATAGTTGAGGGAAGTACTGTAGTCTCAAAACAGCATTTATTAATATGGTTAACAGAACGATACCTTTTCTTGGTAGTTTTTTAAGCACTTCTGCTGTAATCAAGTCAAATCCTGGTGCCTTCTTTAGTTTTAGGTGAGTTATTATTTTTTGAACTTCAGCCGGGGTAACAGGTTTCAGTGGTAATGACATTTGTTGGTCACTCTCCAGTAATTCGTCAATTTCTGCTTCGGTGTGTGAATTGTCAGGTTCATTTGGTTTAAAAACGTCTGTAAGGAAATTCGCAAACAACTCTGCCTTGTCTTGAGGTTTTCTAGACCAATTTCCATCTGGCTGTCGTAGTGGAGGCACAAAGATCAACAAGTGATAAAGGCTGATGTAAACAAACTACTTATCAAAGATTCCATTAATTACAAGAGACTGAAGGAAATGGAAAGTCAGATAACTGAAATTAAGCTCACTAATAATTCACCCACTGATGAATCTTCTCTTCTAGCCCATCACAATTACTATACGGTTCAAACCTTAGGTTACCTGGCGATTTACGGACACGTGCGCTGGCGTTGTACAGAGCGGACGTGCGCAAGTAATATTATTTGAATCAAGACCACGCTAAATTAAACCTTATAAAGTCAAGCAATAAAGTTCACATTTGCTTAACCGGCCCATCACTACGTATTCAGCACGGATTATTCGGTGAGTTTACTCACAAAAATAAAATGAGCGTACACCACTCTCCTTCTAGAAGTAGATTGAGTTAAAAGCGAAGCGATTAGCAACCAAACATATCTAAACTCAATATGGATGATCCCGAACTACAATTTGTTTCACAACGTCACAAACGAAAACACACGGACTATAATACCGACCACCTTCAAAAAGAAGTAAGTGAGATGAGAAAACAACTATCGCAAGTGATGGAGATTTTCCCCTTTTTTGGAGAAAAACAAAATGCTTCTGAAGATACAATCTCCGGTGATATATCCGTGATTAGGCAGGACATCAACAATATGAAAGGTACGATTGACTCGCTAACGAAAGATCAACAAGTGATAAAGGCTGATGTAAACAAACTACTTATCAAAGATTCCATGAATGACAAGAGACTGGAGGAAATGGAAAGTCCAAAAATTGGACTTTCCGAATGGACCACTTAAGACGCAGCCGCGGTCAACATTTAAATGAAATTATCTTCAAAAAGTAAATGTCATGGACCAATCTAACGTTTCAAATAAAGATCCGATGAGATTTTGCAAATTTTATGCGTTTATTTTTTTTTAAAAGTTCTCAAGCTCTTAAAAAATCACCCTTTATTACTTCTGTTATAGTGAAAGTTCATTTTATTCTCTAGATTCTTAATTCTATTCAATTCAACTGCTCACTCAAAAATACTAAATTAAAGAAACAACGATGATTAAAAACAACGATAGACGAATTACAATGTTCAGTTCGTTTTTCAATGTAACTACGAACTTAATTTAACGCATAGTTCCTTCTACGACAGTTAACGAAAATCAGTCGACGGACAACCAGTTGAAAAAACTGTCGCGACGTTTAACTGGTTCATTCGTTGAATTACGAACGAACGAACCAGTTAAACGCCGACCGTTTTTTCAACTGGTTGACCGATTATAAAAAAAGGTTTCGTTTCGTTTACGCAAAAATAGTCAACGACCCACCACTACTGCCTAGTGATATGACAGAACATTTTGAAAGGCAGTGGATGGTAACTAAAGCAATATTTATAACCATACAGAATAAGCGTGAGTCACAGTCAGAATATGACCCACCAATAGCAATATATATAACCATACAGATAAGGCACGAGTCACAGTCAGAATATGACCCACCGTTGAGCAATATTTATAACCATACAGATAAGGCACGAGTCACAGTCAGAATATGGCCCACCGTTGAGCATTATTTATAACCATACAGAATTAGCATGAGTCACAGACAGAATATGACAGACCGTTGAGCAATATTTATAACCATACAGAATAAGCATGAGTCACAGTCAGAATATGACCCACCAATAGCAATATTTATAACCATACAGAATTAGCATGAGTCACAGTCAGAATATGACCCACCAATAGCAATATTTATAACCATACAGATAAGGCACGAGTCACAGTCAGAATATGACCCACCGCTGAGCAAAAATTATAACCATTCAGAATTAGCATGAGTCACAGACAGAATATAACCCACCAATAGAAACATTTATAACCATACAGATAAGGCACGAGTCACAGTAAGAATATGACCCACCGTTGAGCAATATTTATAACCATACAGAATAAGCATGAGTCACAGTCAGAATATGACCCACCGTCGTTAAGCAATATTTCTAACCATACAGAATTAGCATGAGTCACAGACAGAATATGACCCACCAATAGCAATATTTATAACCATACATATAAGGCACGAGTCACAAGTCAGAAAATGACCCACAAATAGCAATATTTATAACCATACAGAATTAGCATGAGTCACAGTCAGAATATGACCCACCAATAGCAATATTTATAACCATACAGAATAATATACCGACGACGAGTCGCACCAATGCATAATATTTTACAAGGCTTGGAATAAAGGTTCGCTTGACCACCATAAGTGACAGCGTATACTTGCGTATATCATATCATAGGAACAACAGGCGATGAGAGCCTGGAAAACCTGATTTTCGTCGGTATCACTGAAAGGAAACGATCCCGAGGACGTTCACCAACTCGTTGGAAAGATCAAATGAAGGTACCATCGGCCTCCAAATTCTACGACAGTCAGAGATGCGATGTACAGAGCCCGCTAGAGACAGATTATCAAATCCAGATGTAGCTTTACTGCTGACAACGACCCTCGGGCTTGAGGGACCGACTAAAGAGAGAATTTAGACGACTGTGTCTGAACAATTACACGCCATTGGCGGTATTTCCAAAAAAAAAACGGTTCCTATAGTTCATCTTCAGATTTTCAGTTTTATAATAACACTTACCTTTCCGCTAAAATTTTGTTTTTTAAGGCCAATATCTTGTATAACCTTAAAAAAACTTAATAATATTTTGACAGTCTATTAAACCAGGCTAATTGGTATCTTATGGAAGTTTCAGGTTACAATTAATGTCTATTATAAAAATGTATAAATAAAAATTTTAAAAAAAGAGCATAAAAGTCTTCCCCGTGGAAGGCCCAATGGCGGGACGAACTGGACACTCACCTAAGCATGTGGCCTGTCACAGCGTTCAATCGCGATGAGTGGAAGAAGGTTAGGGAGGCCTTTGCCGTGCAGTGGGACAGTATGGGCTAAATAATAATAATAATAATAAATATCATGACTTGGCCCGCGAGATTGTCACCATGTGGGATGTTGAGTCGGCGATTATCGTCCCTATAGTCGTGTCCGTTAACGGCCTAATAGCAAAGAGTCTCGACCAACACCTTCAGAGGCTCTCACTGGGAAGCTGGATCAAGGGTCAGATTCAGAAGGCAGTACTCCTGGACTCGGCGCGTATCGTCAGGAAGTTCCTCTCTCTACAGCCCTAGTCACCAGTCGCTTGAGCCTAGCTTCTCGACCAGTGATTCTCCGTTTTGATATATTTTTTACAGTAGGTAGTTTTATATAATTTATTATGTAATCTAATGTAAAAAATATATTTTTGACGTGTTTAAAATGAAATAAAGAGAATAATAATAAAAGGAATTAAAAAACCCTATGATCTGAAAACTTACATTATTATTCCACTATTTATTCTATTCGCTGTATTTTAGTCAGCGAGATTGAGTTATTACATTATAATATTCATATAAATCACTATAATTAAAAAAAACGTAATAATGTCACATTGTATAAATAGATTACATGAAATAAAAAAATAACAGATCATACCTAAATCATGTACTATTATTGCACGCACGTATAACATCATCTAGGTAAATATAACGGTTAAAATTGTAAAACATTTTTATACAAGTCAACCTAAAATTGTCGATATTAAGAACATTGAGCCGACCAAAATGGTTAGGCACTTATATATGCATATTGTTATAATGTTATTTGAGACTTATACTAAACCAAATATCTTTTGAGTGTATGATAACACTGAATTTTAATTATATTTACAGACTCAAATTTTATCAGCCTGGCCTGTATCAAGCCCACAAATATACAAAACAAAACACAAAACAGAACCTATGGATTATTTGTTTGAGTGTACAAAATTTCAAATTACTCAAAAATTGGTTTAGTTATTCATGTTTTTTACCGCTACGTATTATACACCCTATCGCTTCGTTTTGGTTCTATCACTCGGCGGAGCTACCCGTACATAACCGAAGCGAAATATATAACACTAGTAAAAAGCCCAATAATACTATAACCATGATCACTTCTGATATAGAATATCAAAAAATCACCACTTTTAAGTCCACTTAGTATATTATCAACAAATATTCGACGCGTGTATTTGTTTCTATGATTAAACCATCCCTGAATAAACAAGGCATCACTAAAACAAATATTCGACCCTTTTCAAACTGGGAGTCATATTAGAGGGAAAATTATTATATGCTAAAATTTGTTGGTATGGTAGTAATCAATTTAAACTACCAAGCAATTTGAATGGAAAAAGAAGCTCGCATCTAGCCCCTATCGCTCGAAATATTATTTTTGTTGTATTGGCGATGCAAAGATTATCCGCACGCCTGGCGCCGCTAGCGGCGAAATTTAGAAACTGTCTGAGAACGACACTTTGTTTGTTTATATCTGATTTGTATCTATTATTTATGTTTTTCCCTAGCGTTAATTGTAACGAAAACTGTCAAAGTGTCGTTCTTAGACAGCTTCACATTTTGACACTAGAGGCGCTAGTTAGAATCTATGCATCGCCAACCACCGCACGTTCCGTCGTTTATTCCCCTCTTCACAAAATGATACAAAACTTCGTGTCATCTTTCTCATTATAAACTACAGGGACTGAACATAAATGCATATTCTTTATTAGATAGACGCTATGGTATTGGACAAATGAGAGTCGTCGTGGTGAGCCATGTTCGACACCGCGTACGCCATGGACTCCACCTGACCAGGAATGACGGGGGGCACTGGGGTACTGAAATGGCCGTGAGCCCTGCGATGGTTCTGCAAAGCTGTGCCCTGGAACAAACCAAATGTAATACATATTTTTCATCATCACCCTATCAATGTTCCCACTGCTGGGACACAGGGACTTCTCTCTTAAATTAATTCTTAATTCACCACGCTTGCCAAGTGCGGGTTGGTGAATGTACATGTCCTTCAAACTGTTTAAATTTATTTATTTATTTAAAATTCTCAGAACATGCCGGTTTCCTCACGATGTTTTCCTTCACCGTTAAAAGTGTGTGCACGTGTTTAAAGCGCACATAAATTTCTCAAGAAGAAAAATCCAGAGGTGCGTGGCGGGGTTTGAACCCACGACCTTCGGATTGAAAGTCGAGTGTCCTTCCACTTAGCCAACACGGCTTTTTTACATAATACATATATGACACCCAAACCAGAACAGCTTACTCTAGAAATGCGCCCTGCGAGTATCCCCTGCGAAGGGAAAAACTTTGCACAAATCCCCAGCGAGACCCATTCGAGCAGTAGCAGGGCATTTCTGATTTTATTTTTTTCAATTATCTCCTGTTTTATTTTATAAGGTGCAATCAACATTATTCCAATATTATCAAAAAAGTAATCGGTCACCAAAACAGAAACGAAACATATCACATTAATAAATATAAATTTAAAATTTAAGAAAAACCCCCGAATCCAATTCATTAATTTCCTTAAAAGTATATAACACCAATAATAATTTGTAATGTGCACGCGATGCGCTTTTACTTGATACCCCACTCGAGTACAATTGCAAATTATGTTTCTTTTAATTATCACTTATAATGTCGAAATGATTTGTAAAGTTAATTTATTTTTTACTTTTCAGTTTCCGTTTTGAAGTTGGTTTAATTTTTGGCAAAAAAGTTTTATTTCACGATTTTTAGTGATTACTCTACTAAAATATACATTATAGAGTTCCTTTGACAGTCCTTCATTCTCATCATCAGACCCCTAATATCAGTCAAAACTCATTTAGATGAACGGTCTCAGTAATATAAGTTAATCAAGCCCAAACACAAAGTACTTGCTGTAAATCGTTGAGGAGTTCCCTCGACCGCCTTTCCATCAAGATACAAGATACAAAATCATTTATTTCCATAGTTTGGTTTTACAAAACTTAGACACGTCAAAATAAATTACAAAAAAAAACAAAAAATAATAATCATAGATGCATCCATCATCAGATTAACACCAGACCCTCATTAATAAAAGGGTTTTAAAATTCATTATATTGAATAATATCAAGGAACACACAAGTCGGAAAGACAATTTTTTCAAGAGTTTCTCTCAAATTCTTCAGGATTCCACCACCAGATCCAGGTTTCGTTACCATGGGACCACCCTTGGGATACTCCCATTCAAAGAAAAGAATAATAAAAATCGGTTCATAAACGACAAAGTTATCCGCGGACATACATAAAAAAATATATATATATATACGGTCGAATTGAGAAACCTTTTTTTTTAAGTCGGTTAAAAACGACATAATCTCCTAAAATACTTTTTATCCAAAATTAACTTTAATGTTATGGGTTAAGATGCATTTTCGTGTGACGTAAAACTTCCTGGTCCGTAATCGTATTATTTAGACAAATTGGTCGTTTATTGAGAAATCAGGACTATTCGTCACCTTTAGTTTTGATTGTTTGAGAGAAGTTGTTTTGAATTTGCAATTAATTGAGCCATTATCACGTGGAATAGAATTTATCATTTAAGGGCTCATTTTCATAAACCTTTTAAAAGGTATTTACATGTCAATATTCTGTTATATCTACATTATGCTACCCACTTAATAAACCTTAATACCTACGTGCACAAAGTTAAACTTTTGAAAGCATGTTTATCAATTATATAAGGATATTTATTGTGATTGATTGTCTTTATAGTTTTCCAAAATGAGGGAAACTAGGAAGAGTCATTGTAAAAATCCCGTTATAAATGTAAATAATGATTTTATGTTAAAGAGAAATACGTAGCAGAACCATTATTTCCTCGCTCGGGATGTGAACCCAGGCCAAGTTTTTTTCCGGGCTCAGTCTACTAAAAAGCCGTATCATGTACATTAAAATAAAAAATACGTGTCACATTGAGAACATATTTCGGGTTTTTTTTAATGAGGCATATATTTGACAACAATTTCACCTGATGGTAAGTGTCGATGTGGACAAAGATGGATCACGAAGATCTAGAATATATCTTATCTTACCTATTCACTCTTGTCTTGAAAACACTCAGGTTAAAAAGGCTAATGCCCTGTCACGTTGTTCCCTCATAACACTGTGAGTATGACCACATTATAACTGTTAGTTCAATAGCAATCTAAATCTATTCCTAAATGGCTGTGTTTAACAAAGGAACTGACACTTTCCAAGCCGTACGTAGTGGTGAGCGTTAAATCGACAACCGTTTTTTTAAACTGTTTTTCTACAGCCAACGTGTCGACTGTTTTCTTATTACGGCAAAAGAAGTTTTTTCTACGAACAGGTTTTTAAATTCAACGTCAACGATAAACGCAACGCAAACGCACGAAACACAAAGACAGATTCAACTACATACACGACCGACAACGACACGAACATCACCCGAAAATTAACGACAAGCCACGAGCGAAGCGCGAGGTAAAATGCGGTACGCGAGCGAGCGAGATGTCCGTCGCTCAGTTGTTTGTGAGTGTAAGAGATGTATGTATGTTTGTTAGTTCCGGGACTAAGCTAAACGCTCGAGCCAAACTGACCGAAAAAACAGGTTAATTGGGCACAGGTTTGTTTGTTTTCGTTTCAAATAATTAGTTTGTTTAATTATATTTCTGTTATAGTGAATGTTCATATTATTGTCTAGATTCTTAATTCTATTCAATTCACTGCTCACCCAAACATACTAAATTAAGGAAACAACGATGATTCAAAACAACGATAGACGTATTACTATGTTCAGTTCGTATTTCAATGCAACTACGAACTTAATTTAACGCATAGTTCCTTCTACGACAGTAACGAAACGAAACGAAAGTCTAACGAAAATCAGTCGACGGACAACCAGTTGAAAAAACTGTCACTGTTCTGGGTCATTCGTTAAACTACGAACGAACCAGTTAAACGTCGACCGTTTTTTCAACTGGTTGACCGATTATAAAAAACGGTTTTGTTTCGTTAACGCAAAAATAGTGAACGACCCACCACTAACTGTAGCCATTGCTGATGTATTCAATTATTCCGATTGCATAATGCATGATGGTCGCGTTGAATCGCTTGGTTATTTGTTCAAAATGTTTTGGAAACAATATGTGCTAGTTATTTTAGGTTTAAAATGTTGTATACCTTCTAGTTCTTCATGCTCCATCTTAGACCACATCGTCACTTAACATCAGGTGAGATTGTGGTCAAATGAAGGCATCTCAAGCATAAAAAAAAAAGATAAATCACCCTTACAGTGGTAGATCGGATCTTTTGCTGATAGTACCTGTATGAAGCGATCGCCGCAAACCCCGCAGATATACGGTCGGTCCCCGGTGTGCCGGCGCACATGTAGCGTCAGATCGTTGCTCTGCGAGAACGCCTTGTCGCAGTAAGTGCACTTGTACGGCCGCAGGCCGGTGTGCACGCGCATGTGACGCGACAGCTTGTTGCTGCGGGAGAACGCTGCAATAGACTATAAAATTAAAATCAATATCCATTACAGACATTTATTTCTTATAAAATATTTATAATTACTATTGTATACCTTTATTTATTGTAATATTGACAAGTAATTGGTAATTTATCTACAAGCTGAAGATACTACATGTAAAGTGAATAAACGCGCTTAAAGAACACTACGGGATTATGCCGGGGATACACCAGAGGGTAAAGTCAATGCTGCCCAGTGGGCATAATAATTGTCTACACTGGAACGGTCAACGTGGATGCCCATATTTGGCGATAAACGGCGCTAATTTTTCTTTAATTGAGGCAAGACGGCTGTTGACAGAGTTCTGTATTTCATGAGTGTTGATTTATAATTATTGAAGCATTACCAAATGCAGAAAAATAGAAACAAACATAAATAACAAAAATCATATCTAGACAAATTCCACTTCATAGTTTCGATAGATCAAACCCTGGACGTCTAGTAAAAGAACCATTAAAGGTGATCAATAACCTATGGAAAATCGTTGCCTTTTTTAACTACTTGTTATAAACTTTCTGTGGGATAGGTACTGACAGCTGTTCAATAATGGCATCCGACTCAAAAAGAGCTGTTCAGGAACTATCTAAAAAAGCTGTACACGTAAAACGTATGTACAACGTTTTACGTGTACAGCTTTTTTAGAAATACAAATAATGTGCTCAAAACAAGTACCTTGAAAAAACTCGTAGCGTAGAAGTCGATATTATAAAACCTGGGATAGCAACTATTGATGTCAATAACGATTGTGATACATTAACGAGTTACCACTGATACACTATCGTTATTATAAAGCACTTTTTATTAAAAACAACAACAGTTGATTAACAATAACCGGTAATTAATGAGACTGAAAGCTGCTATAGTGCCAATAGCTGATTTTATAACCTGTTATTGTTAATAACGCTCACCGTACGTAGCGTTTGCTAACGCTTCTGTTAAACGCCATAGAGTTTTCCTATTTCAAAGTTTATGCGAAACACGATGGGTTGAAAGACACGACGGCCATTAACAATTCCAGGGTGATAATCTGGTTAAAATTTGTAACGCATTGAACATAATACCGACATGGCAAGATAATAGAACTTCAAGTGACGCTCACTGTCTCTATGCAAACGCTATGTATATATATTTAAGGAACTACAGTTTCGTCCTCTTTTGTAGAGAATATATTGGTAATAATGAATTGTAAAGATGGAATATTAATCGTGTAGTGTAGTGACCCACCGTCAGCAATATATATAACAAACTGCTTCCTCAAGTTTGTAACTTACACATTAACCAATTTAAAGACAAACTAAGTGACAGTTTGATAGAAAAGGCATACTATACTATTATATATTATATATATATATATATAATATATAATATATATATATATATATATATATATTATTTTATATGTAGTAAGTGACATGTGTTTGTGTGCTCAAAGTAGCAGAATCTGTTTAGCTCTAATTAGTTATAAGACCTGACTATGTTTCACTAGATTCGCAAACAATAAATGATTTATGATTTTATGATTATAATGTATATTTATAACTTAATTTGGTTAGACTTTATATCTTTTAATTGGATAGTGATTTGAATAAATTATTGACATAATGTAACTAGAGTTTGACAGAATCAGTGTAAAAAACTATTTATCACTCAACAAAACAAAAAAACATAACCCAAGAACTACTAAAATAGTGATGTTACATTGTTCTAATCAAATTTACTAACTCATGCAAGTCCAGAAACTTATGCTGAGCCTTACATGAGTTCTATAGCTTTCGCAGAACATGGTTGTGACCGTATGTAGTCTAAAATGTCTAATATATTTATTTAATCTGCTCTTATTTTTAGTAAATTTTATGTTATAATTTATGTTGTTAATTTTGTAATAATTTCAAATTCTGTTTATTTTGCGTCCTAATTGTTATTGTTTGGTAAATTATATATGTTTTACACGTCATAACACTATGACGTGTAAAACATGTTTATTTTTTTTGTTGTTGAGTAAATCGTCGTTCGTGAAATTATTGTTCACTTTTCATGGGTCACCAGCGTTGCTCTACGTGTCCTTCGACGCGCAGAGCTGCATTAAGCTGAAACAAGACATTATGGTACACACGTTCTTGTTTTTTTTTTCAGGTGTTTATTCATTATATTTTATATGCATTGCGTTTCGTATTTTTTTTGTTACTTAATTATTTAAATTGTACCAATAATAAAAATTGTTGTAATGTAGTGTACCAATAAATTATTTTATTATTATTATTATAACCATACAGAATAAATAAATGTTAAAAATAAGAGTGATTGGTAAATGTTACATATTAATTTATTGTTTTTTTTGAGTTATCTGTTTGTATTTAGTTAATTTTTATATAAATAAATGGTATTAATGATGTTGCAATCAATAGCACAGCTTAAACAAAGCTAGGTAGCTCATAGCCAACGGCCCTGTTGAGGGCAATTGGTAGGAAACTTAAACCACACAGAATCCAAAAAAATACTTTCCGTGGACAGTATTTTTTAACAGTATTATGCCAGACATTACTTATGCTTTAACGAATAAGAACATACGAGTCACAGACTCGTATGTTCGTATACGTATGTTACTTAGATATGACTAACATCCGTCAACATATTTATAGCCCTTAATAATCCAAGTATGTGGGACACACACTTACCACATCATTTTTAACACACAATTTCTGAATCGTCACACGGACGTAATTATGTTATGATACACCGATGTCGCAAGCTAAGGCCTCTCCTTGTTGGTAACTGTAGATGCGGCTGTTTGGTAGATGGGGAGAAGTCATCGATTAAAACGTGGTCGAAGGTGTTGGCGTCGATAATGAGCGCAGTGATATACACCCACCCTTCAGCGTCTATCAAGACCTATTTTCCATGGCCAAGGTTCAACAGGAAAAGACGGATAAGGCAGAGATTAATTGCTCCTGTACTTATTTGCCTAGTGATATGACAGAACATTTTGAAAGGCAGTGTATAATAACTATTTCATTATCATTTTGCGGGCGGTATTTATTGAATGACTGAAACGTTCCACAGACGTATTTATAAACTGATCATCATTTTCGTCACTTTTAAAGAGTCCGAGTATATTAAAAACTCGTACAACGTATTAATAAACTTTATATTTGTACGAGTCACATACAGAATATGACCTGTCGTCAGCAATATTTATTACCAGACAGAGTCTGCATGAGTCACAGTCAGAATATGACCCACCAATAGCAATATTTATAACCATACAGAATAAGCATGAGTCACAGTCAGAATATGACCCACAAATAGCAATATTTATAACCATACAGATAAGGCACGAGTCACAGTCAGAATATGACCCACCAATATCAAGATTTATAACCATACAGAATAAGCATGAGTCACAGTCAGAATATGACCCACCAATAGCAATATTTATAATCATACAGATAAGGCACAAGTCACAGTCAGCATATGCCCCACCGTTGAGCAATATTTATAACCATACAGAATTAGCATGAGTCACAGACAGAATATGACCCACCAATAGCAATATTTATAACCATACAGATAAGGCACAAGTCACAGTCAGCATATGACCCACCGTTGAGCAATATTTATAACCATACAGAATTAGCATGAGTCACAGACAGAATATGACCCACCAATAGCAATATTTATAATCATACATATAAGGCACGAGTCAGTCAGAATATGACCCACCAATAGCAATATTAATAACCATACAGAATATGCATGAGTCACAGACAGAATATGACCCACCGTTGTAAAATATTTATAACCATACAGAATTAGCATAAGTCACAGTCAGAATATGACCCATCGTCATACAATATTTATAACCATTCAGAATCAGCACGAGTCACAGTCAGAATATGACCCACTGTCAAACAATATCTATTACCATTTAGAATCTGCATGAGTTGCAGACATAATATGACCCATACGGTGGAATATTTTTACCGTATGAGTCATATTATGACCGAAATAGAGGGTTGTTATAAGTTAGACTCGTCTGTCCCGTTGACCCTTTTAAAAGTTATGACGGGTGGGGAAAGGGTTATAGAGTCACAGACAGAATATGACCACCATTGACAATATTATTATATCCGTTTAGTGTCGGAATAACCACACAGAATTATGATCATCATCTGATTTGTATCATAAGCATATATATGAATCTGAGCATATGATCTTTATGGTTCTTTTAGTTGAAGTTAAGTAGAAAAAACTTGACTCGTGGATTGTTAACGAAATAGAAACCTCAAAAATTATTGCTATATACGACGTATGTATGTATTGTATAATAATACACATATTAATGATAAATTAATATATTTTAATTGTTCGGACATCTTTGACAAGGTCTTTTTACAGCCGTTACTATTACATACATATTTAAGTTGATATTCATTAATAGTTGGCGTTTTTCTATATTCAATATTTTTTTATATAATTATTGTTTCTATACCTTCATATGTTTCTTACTTTTGTCTAAATAATTTTAATTGACGTAGCTGTGACGTAACGTAGTGTTCTACAATGTTGCAAAAGTTAAACAAAGATTTGAATTATGTCCTTCATCTTATGTATCTTTGAGGAAGATATAATTTAATTATAACTTTGAAAACTTATAAAAAATGTAAATTTTTTTAAATGTTGAAATCTGTTTCATAATATTTATTGGTATTTTTTTATTTATATATTGACCCCACCATGGTACTTTAAGTACTTAAAAGTTATCTTGGACGTATAGCTTCACTTATGTAGTCAAGTAATTATGAATCTAATAGTCTCTTAATAGTTTAATTAATAGTCCTTTATGTAGGTAGCCATTTTACACTAACTTTACCATAATGACTAATGATAGCGCTATACGCGGTCACGTGGCTTCACGATCTTTGCATAGACATAAGAGTGACAAAGAAAATCACCCACACATATGTACGTAATAAAGATTTAATGATTTTCAAGTCGAATCTATCCTACCCAAAAATTACTATATACACACACTATATACAAACCAACTCAGGAATACCTTTCTTGCCTCTCATAATTCTTACCATTTCGGCCATGGGACGGCCACTGCTGGAGATAGGCTTCCCTCAAAAAATATAAGGGGCTTAGACCATCAGATTCACAAGGTCAATGCGGGTTGGTAGGTGTGCCAGAGCCTTGGCCAGAGAGAAGGTTGCTTTGCGTCTCCTATACCCCTTTATCCCGCTATCGACACATTAATTTATTCTTTTGTTAAAAAAAGATATGCCTCTTAATATTAGTACAGAAAATAACAAACCTTTGCCACAGATACGGCACACGCACGGCTTTTCTCCAGTATGAGATCGTCTATGCACCATGAGATCTGATGATCTCGGGAAACCTAGAAAATTAACAATACTTTTACTATTTTTTCTGTATTATGTTTCTAATATTCTATTGTTCCTAGAATATATGATAGACCAGCAGTGACAACACAGGCTAAAGAGAAAATAATTTATTAGAACAAGAATGATAAATAATAATAAATAAATATATCCGTGTATAGCCAATGCGGCAAGTAGTTTACAATGAAAATATGACCATATATATCTATACTAATATTATAAAGCTGAAGAGTTTGTTTGTTTGTTTGATTGTTTGTTTGTTTGTTTGAACGCGCTAATCTCAGAAACTATTGGTTCGAATTGAATAATTATTTTTGTGTTGGATAGCCGAGTTATCGAGGAAGGCTATATATAGGCTATATAACATCACGATACGACCAATAGGAGCAAAGATATAGTGGTAAATGTGTAAAAAACGGGATAAATTGTTCATCTTTGAAGCCTTCCGTTGCGTGCGCCGTGAAAACGGTTCAAGATACACAAAAAATATTTATTAAAGAATAATAGCTCTTTTAATGATCTAAAAAACAGTCCGCGATAGTATATGTCTATCTTTTAAAATTAACTCACAAAAACCGTTTTTATGGTACCTAATTTGGTCGAAATAATTTGTTTAAGTTGTATCAACATAATAATATTAATCTTTATTCAAATAAATATGTTGTTGGTTAAGAGTACTTCATCCATTATAACGCGGGTAGCACCGCAGGGCACAGCTAGTATATATATATATATATATATATATATGAAAAACACGGTACCTTTTTCGCAGAAATCACATTTGTAGGGCTTTTCTCCCGTATGGCGACGCATATGCACAATAAGGTTGGACGAGTTGGAGAAACCTCGTCCGCAGTAGAGGCACAGGTGGTTGTTCGTGGGGGCCTTTGGACGGTCGGCGTCGTGAATGCGCTTGTGAGTTCTGAAACATGGAAGAAGATAATCTAAATATAAAATTTAAAAAAAACTATTTCAAAACCTTAGTTGCGTTCAAACTAACATCATATTATTTTGTAATATGCACGAGATGCGCTTTCATTTGAAACCCCACTCGAGTATATTTGTAGATATTCGGTTCTTCTTCCCCACTTTCACCCCCCATTACTTTTGAATAGCTCAAACGATTTTCATTAAACATATCTAATTAAACTTGCGCAAGTCACCTTTCATACAAAAACTAGCTTCATCCGTTCAGGAGCTACAATACCACAGACAGACAGATTGACAGACAGGTCAAACTTATAACACCCCTCTTTTTCGGTCGGGGGTTAAAAAAAGTCAGCAGATATTTGATAGATACAGTGAAGTAGAAGGAGACTGACTTTTGTTTTATATGAGATCCGCTCAAAATGTAATCTTCGGTCAAACATTAACTCAATACTCAATATTTTTTCAGACTATCATAAACAATTTTAATCTTATCTGTCAAAGAAAGAAGTCCCATACATCACCACCATCCAAAACTCTTTTCCGTGATATGACAGAGAAGTATTCTTACCGCAAATTGTCACTCCTGTTGAATTTCCTTTGGCATATATCACATTCATAAAGTTTTTGATTTGGCATATGTAGTTTAGTGTGTTTAGCTAGAGCCTCTTTCCTGAAAATTTGTATATTTTTATAATAAGACCTAATCAGATTGTATAAAAAATGGATATAATAATGTTACAAAGATGTAGTTCCAAGGCAAAGCTTAACATGATATGTATTTTCCATAATATAAATGCCGTTACATGGTATTGTGATACCAATTTCTATAAATCAGTTAATATTTCCAGACTATTCACATTCTGGTCTGATATACTACACTAGCTTTTCACGCCACGCCGTTGCCCGTGTTTAATGCATTTTCCCGCGGAAACAACAATTTATTTTTCTTAATAATTAGGCTAACTAACAGTGAAAAAAAAATATAATAGGATAATTGGTTGTTGGAGGCCTACTTTTGTTCTTCAAAACGAAGTTTCGCAAACGAACGAATTTGAAACGAAGGTTCGTTAATGAACCTACTCTAATTCATTTCCGGATACGCACACGAAGTTAGGATTCATAGACAATTTTCGTGAATTAAGTTGAACGAAGGATATGGTTATGTGTTTTATAATGTCGAAACGGATTATTCTTTAATGTGAAATAAACAAAATATTTCGCTTTTTTTTATTTTAAATCTATTCTGTAGTTTATTAAACTTAAGTAATTAAACAACTACAATAAGACCAATTTATACTATTGACGCAATTTACCCAAGGCACTAGAAAGCATCCATTATTATACGACTAATTCTAGGAGTACAATTCATACGTTCAATTGGGTAGTTTTTTTTTTTTTTTTTTTTATTATTGATAAGCCTTCATTTGACCACAATCTCACCTGATGTAAAGTGAAGATGTGGTCTAAGATGGAGCATGAAGGCCTAGAAGATGGCTTCTCCGGACCACATTAAGAAACACGAAAAAATCGCTTCACGCACTGGCCCAGCCCGGAGGGTGGTGACAAGCCGCGGCCGAAGCCTACCACCAGAGACTGTTCTTAGCACCACCCGGAGGTCACGTGTAAGGATTCAGAGGGTTACCACTTACGGACGTGAACAGCCAAAACCTCTAAAAAAGTGGTAACTTATGGCAACCAAAAATATCCATATAATTACTTATTATTGTTGTGGGCCGTACCGTAATACAAATCTTTACAGTAATTTGTTGTATGCTGGCCTTCTTTGTTACGATATAAACATAGTTTGCTTGTTATAAATTATGTTTCTCAAGTGTTGTGTAGGGCTTTTTTTCATCGCAAACGCGATACACATTCCATTGGAAAGTTTCAAGTTGCAGTCTGCATTTTGCTTCTCAACAGCTTGTTTGTTTTGGATTCAAAACTTTGTAAATATGTAATGCGTTTTAATTGTGTTTTACCGAAAAAATAACTTCGTTAAGACCTCTCGTTTATATTTACTCACTTTTCAGTTTTAAATGGCTCCACATACGGGTTCGGCAACTCCGGAACAAATTAATACACTACACAATTTCTTGGACGAGCATAGAGATTGAGCTAGCGGGAGGAGTGTCGAAGGGAAAGTCATAGCTATAAGGCTGTGGGAAGAAATTAGCAAGAACCTTAATTCTATGGCGATTTCAGTCAATTTTCTTTATTAAATGATTAAACCACAAAAACGAAAATTAAAAGATTACACTTTTGGTTTCGTCGATTTGAGGTTATAACTCCGAACAAAGACCTGTCAAATTCAAATGTTCGTTTGGTACTTTCGTGAATTAGAGTAGGTTTAGAAAATATAAAAGACAAAAAATTTTCGTTCGAACGAAGTTTTAATGAAATGAGACCGGAGTAGCAATTACGCGAACTTTCGATCGAATATTCCTTTTTTGATGAACAAGAGTAGGGTAGGGGTAGGGAGTAACATGTTATTAGCACGTCCAATCGAACAATCTCTTCAGCTGTATAATATAAGTGTAGATAAATTTGCAATTTGTATATAACAAGTAGTCATTTTCATGACGAACAGCAGAATAATTATCTGCAGAAATCGAAGCATATCAACATACCTTTGGAAGAACTTATTACAAGTATCGCATTGATACTGTACATTTTCTGCTGGTTTTGCTCTTCCTTTATGCGCCACAGAGACCTTCTCCCCTTGGTGGTATCTCAGTATGTGCTTGTTCAGTGATATTTCGTAGGCGAACTTGAGACCGCACGTGGTGCATCTGTGGGTCCTGTCGATGTCCTTGCACGCGCTACGGTGCCGGGCCGCCGTCTTCACTGACGCGAATACCTGTTTAGGTTTTAAAGAACCATTACAATGAACTCTGCATTTCTTCCGCATTAAAACTTTTCCCATTAGGTACATAAGTATAAGTTGTAAGGTAAATTAAATGAGAAGGGATAAACTAAGTGAACGAACCGTTTGTTGACTTTGATGATACACCCAGTTAAATCGTTAGATAATTACGTAGAAGTATAACGTATTTATTCAATCACTTCAATCCGGCTAATCGTTATAAAACGGCACTGTTTTCTAAATATCGTGGTATTGTAAATTGGCGCATTATACGATCCCACTGCGACAGAAGGGTTGTTTGTATAATCTGCATTTGTGGGAAGCCAGACTGCTCTTTAGTCAATAAAATGAAGAAAGTCTGACAGAGATGGTTGGAAATCTAATGGAATAATTCAAAATCTTATCCACAATAATTTTCTTATGCTTATTACTTGTTGATTGTTTGGCAACCGCCAGTAACGTTATTTGTCCAACCTTAGCACAATGGTTACAGCGTAACGACAGCTCTGGATGTTCGGTATCGTGATGACTTATGAGTTCCGTTTCCGTTAGGAACACAGCACTGCAAGAAGCACACACTTGAACTGCAGACGCGTTCTGTAAAAACAAGTTACAAATTAGCAAATGATTGACACACAAAGATAAAAAAAAACATAAAGAGAGAGCAAGACTGTAGAAGCGTCCTGATTGATGAATAACAAAGTTAGGGACGTAGCATAAAACACGTCTATGTATGTTTAAACTATATTTATGTTTATGAGTTTGTTAACATAATGACATTTTGGTATAAAAGATTTTAACTCGTCAGGTAAACCGAAATCTATGAAGAGTGTCCAGAAAGTTTAGTAATACTAACCGCTTGGAAAATTTCAAAAAAGTCTTGTAGTAGTATTTTTGACATATTTTGGGAAGCAATTTCTGCTGCATTTATCTGCAAAATTAAAACAATTATTAATATAAATTATATAATTTTTGAGTGATTTCAAGATTTAAAATTACTTATTGAAAGCGAAACGGTATAGAGTAATCGTGGGTGTAAAGGTGTGTGAGTAAGTGTTGGAAAAGATGAGTAGGAGTAGAAAGTAGGCGCAAAATGTAGGAGTAATAGTAGCAGGAGCTGTAGGAGCTGGAGTATTAGTAGGAACATTAAAAAGAAAGTGATTGTTTTAATGTTACTGGAAAAACAACATTTGCCGGGTCCGCTAGTCTTATATATAAAATTTCCATGTCACAATGTTAGTTACCGTACTCCTCCGAAACGGCTTAACCGATTATTATGTAATTTTATATGAGTATTCAGTAGGTCTGAGAATCGGCTACTATCTATTTTTTATTTTGTAAAAGAACGTTTGCTGGGGTCAGCTAGTCTTATATAAAATCAGAGGAGGCAACTAGCATGAAATATAAATAAGCAACTACTTACCCTTTCAGCTTTACTCATAGCTTTATTGGTACTGTCATTACAGAAATGCGTTAAAAAATTCTTCTTTTTGAAATACATTTTCTTGCATAAAGTACAGCACAAAATCGGCACATCTAAAATCAGAAAACTAGTTAACTGAGCTACTTTGTAAATATATAATTCAAATTGGAAATATCACATACGTAACTAATAGTATGTTATGCTATTATAGTAGCAAATATAATGATAGGTCTTAAGACACTTATTCCACAATAGTATCAGCAGAAAAATAGTTAGGTGGTTAGAGCTTGCATTATAATAATATACCTTCATTACCACTGGCATTAGAATTGTCAAAGTTTGAACATGTAAAATTGTTTACTGACTTAGGTATTTAAAATGTTTAGAGATTTCACATAGTAGATGTTTTTAGAATAATAGATTTATAATAAAATAATTGGTTGGTAGCTTACCACTGTGATCAAGCATGTGTACAATAAGCTCATCTTTGGAGTCAACTTGGTCATTGCAAAAACCACAGTCTATCTTCTTTCCTTGAACGGTTGTCTTTATAAAGAACCCATTTTCGGATAATTTACTTAGAATGGTCTGAAAAATGTTTTAAAGGTGTTAATCGTATAATAGCAACCTAATGAGTATTAGAAATAGACTTTAAAACGGCGAAATTTGTTAAGGTAATAAAGGGTAAGGTTAATTTTAATTACAAAATAAGGTTTTTAATAAAATAACTTATACTTATACTTCATTCAAATTAATTAAAAGGTACATACCGAAGTCATAGCTTTTTTGGGCCGTCCACGTTTCTTGGGGCCCATAACTTCGGCATGGAACTCCCACATGTGGTTGGAAAGACTCTTAGCACCATCATAGCTCGTACCACAGATAGGGCAATGTGCACCACTAGTATCTTCAAATTCCACTGGAAAAAAAAACAACCACATTACTGAACCAGGTATCTTGAGAAAAAAATCAGATTCAGATAGAAAATCATGGGACATTATCTTTTGAAACTAGCATGGTTATTAAAATTATTTTGATTTGTAAATTTAAAATGTATCGATATTTTACTATCCCAATATTCTGGCGCAATTTAGTGCGCCAGGACGATGGTGTTGCCGACATATCAAGAAACTCAAAAATATATAAATCAAAGTAACTATCCCGCTACAATCTAAATATGTCAAATAAATTCTTAACTCGACATTCCATATCGAATTTAGCTGAAGTTATGAATAAAACTTACCCTTTACACATTTATGTTTCTTATGTTCCTGGTACTTCGCTCGCGAATGAAATATCAAACAGCATTTCTTACATTCAACATAGTCTCGGTTGAAACTTTCATGTTTCACCTTGATTTCTACAAACAAAAAAAAAATTTGATAGAAAAATTAAATAAATTAATATAACACAATATGCTGAGAATGTTATTTTACCAATAATATTTTTTCAATTTGATGTTTATATTCTTACCCATTTGTAAATCCGATGGTCCATTCTTAAGAGGTGTATTGTAATCGCCGTCAGAGTATTCATCGCGGTCGCTGAATAATTCAGAGCCCTCAGTTTTAAAATCAACGGGTTTCTGAAATAAAATAATGAAATCTACATAATTAGGTGTCTGACCCTTTTGTATTACTGTGTTTTTGTGTACACTAAACAATTTATTATTATTATTATAATAAGGTGTCTATTTTTTGTCTGGCAATATGGCCTGCATCCACAGTGAACCCAAAGCCTTAATATTTCAAGTCGTCCATCCTATTTCAGGGAAGTCTTACACTGCGCTGGCCGATCCACAATCTCAGTTTACTTTTACTTCAGTAAACTTTAAGATTTCAATGACCATCAACCTACACCATCAACCAAATACTATATGGCCTGCCCATTACTACTAATATTTGGGTACTTAGGTAACCAGCCCCTATGATAATTTGTAATAGAGCACAGATTAATGTGATGTTATTATTGTCAAAATATAACCAGTTATAGATATCAGTACCCCTCAACAAATATAAAAAAAATATTAAAGGTATTGTTACCTGGATATTAGAATCCTCATAATCAAATAATGTACTTTTATCATCTTTATAAAATCCTTTCAAAGAGTTATAAGCATCTTGAGATTTCTTTTTGAAATCAAATGCTTTCTCCGCTTTGTCCTTGCAATCATAACATATTGTTGTAGGCAGACCATCTCCTTTTCGTATCTGAAAATATTTAAGATTGGCTTTTGTTTGTAGGGGACTTTTTAACGGGTTGTTTGTTAAAACTTAAGAGGGGTAAATATAAAAACTTGATCTAGTTTATTAAAACAACCTGTTAATATTTCAAATTAAGTGTCAGTTTAATTTTTTTTTAAATATTTTTTATTAAACTAGCTTTTTACGTTGGCGTGTTTATGGATTTTCCCGCGGGAACACTGAATTTTCCCGATAAATGGGTTATCCAACACTGAAACATTTTTTTAAGTTGGATTAGTAATTCCTGAGATTATTACAATATTGGTATAGATTATTTTGTGTAATTTATCAATGTCTTAAACAAAGTGCTCAAATATTCTCAAGAGCCCCTTTGTGATCTATACTTATTATAAATAAGGGGGACTTTAATTTATCATAAGTAAAGCCTGTCTGTCTTTATATGTCTGTCTATAAAAAACTACTGAATATCGTCAGTAGTATCAGTAATATCACTCTACTTATTGCTGATAACCTCATATATAAATATCTATTTATGAGGTTATCAGCAATAAGTAGAGTGATAACAGAGGAAGCTTTTTGCATCCAAACAGAGCCGTAACTGGATAGCTGATATATTATTATTACTGACTTATTTGTCATCTCTTTGCCACAAAACAGGTTAATTTCGTAATGTGGCTCCATTTTAAGCCATGCGCACACCACCAAGACGAAGATTTAAAATATTATATAATTTTTATAAATATCATATCACCTCAGTCAAAACAATTCTAATTAATTACTTTAGCTTTTTTCAAAATAACTCTAAAAAATTTGTGCAATAGCATTGTCAGATTTTATAAAAAATATTAATTCAATATAAACCTCATTGAATTTTTGCAAACACACAAACATAAAACATTTAAAATTTCTTATATTTATGGGCATTTCATAACAGATCACATTCTCGCCTAAAATGTAGTTTAAGGCTCATAATATTGAACATTCTGTCGGAAATACTTATTCTCAAAAACATCAAAGTCGCAATCAAGTGACTGTTATAATGCATATGCAAGAGATCTAGCAGTTGCCAATTCTAGACTGTGGTATTCCAAACCTTGAAATATTTTCGCCCTGCTAGCATAGCCTCAAACCTAGTTGCCAAATCTAGACTGTGGTATTCCAAACCTTGAAATATTTTCGCCCTGCTAGCATAGCCTCAAACCTATAGTTGCCAAATCTAGACTGTGGTATTCCAAACCTTGAAATATTTTCGCCCTGCTAGTATAGCCTCAAACCTATAGTTGCCAACTCTAGACTGTGGTATTCCAAACCTTGAAATATGTTCGCCCTGCTAGCATAGCCTATTTATATTAATAAACTAAATAGTTATAGATGATAAGTATTTAATATACATACTTTAACTACCAACAAATAATTTTACTTTTAAGAAAATAAATCCTTTACTAAACTTTTCCCAAAACTGGCTTGGATAACACTAGTTAGTAGTGCATAACATGGCAAGCTTCAGGCTTGTTTTATGGGTACTAGACATTTGATATACTAAATCTATACTAATATTATACAGCTGAAGATTTTGTTTGAATGCATTAATCTCAGAAATTACAAGTACTTGTACATGGCATGAAAAGATACCGCAATTTATCAATACATGACTTATAATAGGTTTAACTAAACATAGAGAAGACCAAGAGCTCTGTAAATGCTCATTTAATTACCGCTCTTATGTTTCTCTCTTATGTTCCTACATCACCAGCATTCAAAGCTACATTTAACCAAATGTAGGTAATAATATATAGGTTTGTGTTATCCACCACCTTGTTCAGTACATATCTAGATATAGCTGAGTATTCCTACAGCCACTTTCGCCAAGAACTTGCAGCAGCTCTGTGTCATTTGCCACCGTTTTAAGGATCTTCATAATGTTGAAGAAATTGCAATAATAAAATTAGCCAGGCATTTACAGAGTTTGAAATAGTATTGCTAAGCCGCCTGGTGACTACAATAATTTATTTTTTTAAAACAATTTACACAATTAATGTATCATTAAAACACAACAAAAAAATGTGTAAAAAAAAAGAAATTAAAAATGTTTAGGTAGGCAGCAAGATATTCAAACTCACCTTCAGTCCGGTAATTGATGTGACTATAACATCTAGGGAGACATCTCCTTCCACAACATCAAATAATGAATTGAGTTCGTTGTCTTTTGATAAACAGGTTCGACATAATTTCTCAATCTTTATTTCTATTTTCTGGTTTGAAGTTGCCATTTTGTATGTTTACATTACTTTGCCATTTTCAGAATTTCTTCGGTGTTTTCTACGTTTAAACAATTAAATTGTAACAAATGTGAAAACAAGACGTATCTAGGCTCAGACTAGTAACATTGCAAAACACGGCGTCTGAATTTCAAACAACAACTCCACTGCATCTCAATCTCACAATTCTGCAATTCTCACTTCACACTCTTCACAGAACCTATGAAATACTAACACTCATCTTTAATTTTTTTTTTTGTAATTGGACTCAGCGCAGAAGCCTCAGTTTGACAGTGTCCAGTTATTTATTTTTATAGTAGTAATAAGATGCTGATGCTGCCCAGATAAACGCCATTTTGCTTAACTCGTCTCTCGCTAGCATAGCGATGGGGTTGCCACTAAAAAAAAATGCTGCCGTGTTTTGGATATCGAATCGCCGTGTTTTGGGAAAAATTTGAGAAATTGCCGTGTCTCATAAATTTTCATGAAACATACACTCATACCATTTTGTAGCTTTGCTGTCCTTATTTAAAAAGGTTAAAAGAAACAAAAATAAAAACAAATACCTAGATAGCTGTTTTATTCATTATAATCAACCCTCAAACTTAAATATCAAATGACACGTAAATTAATTTCTTCTTCTTCTTCTTTCTTTAATTTGTACTTTAATTTGTCTTTCATACAATCTAACATTTCCTTAGTGGGTTTAAAAACTATGCAGTTTCCTTTAGAGTGGATATATTGTTTGGCGAGTAATGTTTTGTTTATAGTCGATGTGATCATTTTGTTACGAGATTTAGTTTTTATTATATTAACACTACTAAAAATTATCTCACAATCAGCCATGAATGAATGGAATGGTTTTGAAATTGACGTGACGTTGACATAGAAAATAGCGAAACTTCAATATCAATGCCAGAATGACATAACCAAATAATGTTTCCAGGTAAAAGGTGATTTTATCTTAGAGAGGTGTGACCATTAATCGACCACACTTGAAATGTCACTTGTCAAATGTAGTCGATTACGCCTTTATAGATTGTGTTCATTACTTTACTGTGTTCGATTTTAAAATAGATTGCGCTGATTGCTGTGTTTTATGATACGGCAATAAATGTTCTGCCGTGTACCGTGTTTTTTTTGCCAAGCAGCCCCAATTGCCGTAAAACACGGCAATTGCCGTAGCAATGGCATCACCATCGCCGATGGGCGATAACTACTAAAAATAATCGAATTGGTCGATTGTTCAGTTCAGTCGATAAAAGTCGATTACTTGTAATTATGCGGCGGGCTGGGGGGGGCGGCGCGGCCGGCCGGCCGGCCGTACGACAACTGATGAATGTCACAGTCGATTGTATAATTGTTAATCAAATCGAATATTGGCAGGCAAGCGAATACTACGTACGAACACATCATTACATTCCATCAATCATGCGACCTAGTAACTCAACTACATCGCAGGTCGTTTAGTTATATAGAATTAGTAATACGTCGATTGTTATTGGAATAATCATGTTGGGGAATCAATAAATACACAATCGACCGCAGTAGTACGAATTTTGATTCTGTCGATCGCTTTTATATCATAACAAAACCAACCAGAATTTTGACAGTTCCTTCACCGATTCTCCGATATATTCCACAAAGCAGAAGCTACGCCCTTTTTATTTCCCCTTTCGGCAGGCAACTGGATTGTATGTACCAAAAATACATTTTCTAAAATTATACTACATTTTTTTGGTTATTTAGGCCTATTATTCTTTGGATTAATAGATTACAAAACAATTTGTTTTAGAAATTTGGTTGATTGTTTGATTTAGATCTTGAAAATATTATATAACTTTGCTAAATAGATAGGTTTTTAAAATTTTCTTGTACATTTTAAGTAAATAGTTTTGATTTGTTACTTTTCATAAAAATATTATCTGCAGTAAACCAACTTATGAATTGTTAACTATTTATCTGGCAAGAGCGGTTTCCTCCAATACAAGCAAATTTTGCTTAAAGTGGGACTCCAATATACATGTATGTATGTTTAATTTATAAATAAACTTTTTTATTTATTAGAAATGAAAATGTATTTCCATCATCATTGGAAAGAAGTTTAACATTAACCTTCACATTAAGTGATGCCTGCATCGTAGACCTATAATATTTTATTTTGACGTGACAACGTCTTATAAATTGGTTTGCCGGGTGACACTTCAAGAAACTGCGTTACGCTCCGCTCACGTTATGCGCTCACAATGAGAGCGAGTGAGAGGTGACCGCAGGTGGAGGGGTTGTTTACGAGGTGCACTGCTATTTAAAGTAGAGTTGATATAATCCGTTTAAATCACTATGTCAAATCTTTCACCTACAAATGCATTTACCAGCGTAGCCAGGTCAAAATGAAGATATTTCTAAACAAGTACGTTTCTTATTACGAAAACCTTAGGTACATAGCTCGATTACCTATTGTTTGCCTATTTTAAAATGGCATTTATTAATTTATTTAATTATTATTATTATTAATACTTTATTGCACAAAAGAAAATAAGAGAAATTTTGTACAAAAGGTGGGCTTAATGCTAAAGCATTTTCTACCTGCCAACCTCAGAAAGTTTTAAACAGGAAGTTGGCGTGCGAAAATTTACAAACAAAAATAAATATTAATTCTAAAAGTTATAATCTTAAACCTAATATTTAGTATATAATATTAATACACAAATAACATACATATAAACATATTTAAAATATTACTTTTTATACACATATATATATATATATATATAAATATATTTATTATAGCCTTAATATTTAATGTCATGCATGGAGGTTTTGTCTGTTCACGTCCGTAAGTGGTAAACCTCTGAATCCTTACACGTGACCTCCGGGTGGTGCTAAGAACAGTCTCTGGTGGTAGGCTTCGGCCGCGGCTTGTCACAACCCTCCGGGCTGGGCCAGTGCGTGAAGCGTGTTTTTCGTGTTTCGTAATGTGGTCCGGAGAAGCCATCTTCTAGGTCTTCATGTCCCATCTTAGACCACATCGTCACTTTACATCAGGTGAGATTGTGGTCAAATAAATGCTTACCAACCATAAACAATAAAAAAAATATATATATTACTGTGACTCATAACAAGTCTATAATAAACTGCCCATTGCAATTAAAAATAAAGGGTGTCATCAGTTATTTATAACTCAAAATAGAAACGCATTGTTAGTTAAAAATTTTATTCCATTGAAGACTGTTTTATGGATAAGTTAAAATCTTAATATATATAAATCTCGTGTCACAATGTTTGTCCTCAATGGACTCCTGAACCACTTAACCGATTATAATAAAATTCGCACACCATGTGCAGTTCGATCCAACTTGAGAGATAGGATAGTTTAAATCTCAAATTATAGTCGCAATTTTAATTTAGTGCTAATTATTTGTCTTTTATAATCTACAGGTTAACAAATGTGTAAAATAAATGTCTTTTTATAGGTTGACTATGATTTATTTATTAATAAATAAATCATAGACAAGCTATTCATACGTGGTGGTAATATACTCTTTGAGCTATTGTCTATGTCTCGAAAGTTCAATATTCCTTCTAGGTCTTCATGCCCCATCTTAGTCCACATCGTCACTTTACTTCAGGTGAGATTGTGGTCAAATGAAGGCTTATCTAAAATAAAAAAAATAAAAATAAAAAACATTTATTGGTTGTCTATGATTTTTCTTGGTAAGCTATTCATACGTGGTGGTTATGGTTAAAATATACTCTTTGAGCTATTTATTGTCTATGTCTCGAAAGTTCAATATTTTTTTCTGACATGAGTTTGAAGTACTTAATTATTATTTTTGGAGTTTACTCCTTATGAAACGATTTGAGTTATAAGGCCCGGTACGGATATTTTATGAGGAGTAAAATCAAAATCAAGTTTAACACGAAAAGTTGAGGCGTTACGTAGAAAGAGACAAACATATATATCTGTAGGATTGAACTTGTAAAAGAATGAGATGGAATACATTACACAGCGTATCTCATTCTCGGGGTCTCCTCTTTGCGCGATACTTCGTAGTCTCACTGTATTTTATTTATATTATTTTGTTACATACTTTATGTACTTAATACGCTTTATTGAAGTAATTTATATAATCCGAATAATTACAGATATATGTTTGTTTCTCTTATCATTTTAGCAGATGCGTTCATTTACCCTTTTTTTCTTTTCGATATATATCATAATTATCGTTCGTAAGGAGTAAATTCCAATCGTGCGTCGTAGCTGACACACACACTTTTTGTAATTTACTCCTTAAGAAACGATTTGAGTTATAAGGCCCGGTACGGAAATTTTATGAGGAGTAAAATCAAATCAAGTGTAACACGAAAAGTTGAGGCGTTACGTAGAAAGAGACAAACATTTATATATCTGTAGGATTTAACATGTAAAAGAATGAGATGGAATACATTACACATTACACAGCGTATCTCATTCTCGGGGTCTTCATGGTGGTAGCATGACGTCATCAAACCATTAACCGGCCAAATTCTGAATAATATTTATACTAGTATTTTGTTTAGAAGCAGCTGTCTATCAAAAATGTTATGATTATTCTGTATTTTGTTTATACTTTCGAGTATGAAGAAGTGGCCTGCCGATAAATTAATAATAAATTGAAACTATTAGTTAAACAGTCTAAAAATGAAGACAAGTTCATGGAGCAGTGAGTGTTTGATAATTTATTTGATGTTTAGTTAGATCTATTTATGTGAACTTGTTTCATTGACGAAGAAAAAACTAAGTTTATTGTTGTTTCTAGGCATGGAGACCTCAGACATTGGGATGAACCTGGGCCATCAACATCATGTTGCCCCAGCCCTAAGCCCCAGTCAAAGAATTACTGTAACAACCCCAGTAGGTACACAATATTGTGGAAGCACTAGCAGGTAAGACTTAACTTTTATAAGGATAACATAATTATAATGTTATTAAGATTATAATAACATTAATGTATTTTTACAGATGCCATTGCACTCTCTTCTATAAGGCTCTGTGAGAGCAATCTAATTCGGCCTGAGCCTGCTTGTTTTGGGCAAACACCACCTTGCCATGCAAGATTTCGGAGATCACCTTCAAGAGTTTTGAGGCCAGCACACACAGAGGTTGCAGCACAAAATTTTCTACAAGCTGAAGAGTTTTGGAGAAAGTTTTTAATAGAGTAACATAAGCTTGAGGAGAGAGCAAAATAGGATTAGGGAGATGGAAGCGCAGAGCCAGAGAGTGGCAAGCAATAGGAATAAGAGTTTAAGATAAGTTAGCTATTAGACTCTGTAATGATTAATTTATATTTTTGTAAATGTAACTTTATTAGTTTATAAATTTAACTTGTCAATTCTGGCTCTCTAATTAGGTAATAAAATAAAGTTCATCTTATAAAGTTTTGTTTATTTATTCATCGTCACAATACAATATCCTTAACCTTATAATCCTAAGCTCACTTCTATAAATAGCAATAGTACATTAATACAATATATCACAGAACTATATAATATCACACACTATTTATCAGTCTTCTTACTATAATTGGTCTGCTGGTAGCTCCAGCTCTTTCCACATACCTAGTCATTGTAACCAACCGGGTTACAATGACTATTTAAGTTCCCTGGAACTAGAAATGATTGATTGAAACATAAATAGGTATTTTGAATATCATATGAAATATTTTACCTTTACTAGTTTATTATTATTATTGCTACATACTATATTTTATGTAATACGCTTTATTGAAGTAATATAAATAATCCGAATAATTACAGATATAATATGTTTGTTTCTCTTATCATTTTAGCAGATGCGTTCATTTACCCTTTTTTTCTATTCGATATATATCATAATTATCGTTCGTAAGGAGTAAACTCCAATCGTGCGTCGTAGCTGACACACACACACTTTTTTTTTGTGTTTTGTGCATGTTAGACTAGCATTTGTGTGTCAGTGTTAAATGTATAGTTGTAACTATGTTGTACCTACACCAATATTGTTAGTAAAACAACATAAGAGATGAAAGCTGGGTTGTTCCATTCGCTTCACAACTCAGTGTAAAAAATTGAAGCGTCAAGACAATGGTATTTTCTTGATTATTCTTAGTTTTTATTTAAATTAGCTTTAGGTTGTCCATGTATGCCTAAGCGTGTAGTGCCACAAAACTTTATGCCGACTAACGTCCAGGGTACTAGAGTGCCACACGAGTTTTTGGTATTTTATTTCGGATTTTCTTTATGTTATGTTTTATACTTCTTTAATGTATACTTAGTTTTAATTAGTATATTCTTTTATTTTTTATATGCCCTATAGGTACGCAGGTTCCTTGAATGTTTATGTTTTATTGCAATAAAAAAACTGGAACATGAAACAAAACTTTCAGCTTGCAACGTAAGATCAGCGTTGTCTTGTTGCATACAAGTGAACAAATTTTAAGCTGGAAGCTTTGAGACATTTTATGTGTTGTGTCTCAAATATAATTTTGAAGTGAAACTTCTATAGAATCGTAGTGATTTCAAACCGGAAGCAAAAAGATGAAACGGAAATGGTAAGAGACACAAATACAATGCTTTATTTAAATTTCTTTGAGCGATACTTCGTAGTTGAGACTACGAAGTATCGCGCAAAGAGGTATTGCTGTATATTATTTATATTATTTTGTAACATACTTTATGTAATACGCTTTATTGAAGTAATATAAATAATCCGAATAATTACAGATATATGTTTGTTTCTCTTATCATTTTAGCAGATGCGTTGATTTACCCTTTTTTTCTATTCTATATATATCATAATAATAGTTCGTAAGTAGTAGACTCCAATCGTGCGTCGTAGCTGACACACACACACTTTTTTTTATTCTTCTTATTCTTTCGTCGATTTACTGAAGTTTCACTTCTATCGTGTGTGAATCGCACACACACCTTTTTTTTTTTTCGTATCGTCATCATGTCAGTCGGTGGTCGGTCTGGTTCGTGTATTTGTTCCTTTATCCACGTACATACTACTACGATCCATATTAAATGTAGATTTTCTATATGTACAAAAATTTCTTTGGTTTTGTAGATGTTGATGTTGTTGTCCATTTAGGTCGTCAAGAAGAGCATACCTACTCTAAAATGCTGCCAGGTCAAACCACAAAATTTATTTGTGAATGCCACCTCCACACTCACCAGGAGGTGAGCGTTAGCTCACGAGGAACAATTTTAGCATCTATTTAATAGATAAATTAATTAATATATTCATATATAATATTATAAAAAAATATTATTCTGCATAATATTATAACATTTTTAATGTATTTTACTATGACTGACATGGCAACACATTTGAATCAACCAGTAGACATGCGCAAAACCGTACTCTGCAATGCCATGCCATATAGCATGACATTTCGTACCGCGTATGGCAACCTGTCAGTACGCAGTACCCTTACCATGACCTGAAATGACGCGCCATGCTAAGTAATGCGAATGGCCCATATTACTTTGAAGTTAAGGTACTGAATGTTCTGTTCAGATTTTATGTAATAGCATGAGACAGACCATTCACCATTATTATTATCTATACCTTTAAACGAGCATTTCTTAAATATGTATGAACATATTTAGGTAGGTATATCGAGAACACGATTCTATTTAAATTCTACTATGCGATGGCGCGACGTGTGGCAGAGATAGAATCCCATGTCCGACACTCCTCGTCGCTTGCACTCGAACCATTACAGTATCAGTATCTATAACCCGACAAAACCAAGCATGACACATGGCATGGCATCAAACATGGCATGGCGCGACGCTCTGCGTTGGGCGCGACCGGTCGGGTTCTGTCGCCCGGCCGACATGCCATGTGCCGTGCTAAACTTTATCGGGTTATTATGTATGACTTCAGTACGCGGTCGTGCTATATTACGCGTACGCGTACTATATAACTCACAGTACAGTACCTACTAGTCTTGCGCATTTTAGTTCGCGACCGGGAGCGATCAATTTAGTTCGCGGGTCTTTGGCGAACTAGGTCGTTCTTTTAGTTCGTCCGCTCCTTTCACAAATTCCGGTTACATAGATCAGTCGTTCGGCGTTCGCTTCGTCGCGTCGCGCTGTTTTGATTAATAATATATGTTCATCAATCAGCTTGCAGTAGTAAATTACTTACTATTTCAGTATATTAATAAAATATAGTGGATGAATATTGCAAACGGATTCGTTTATTAGTTGATTGCAGAAAAGAAAATTATATTAGCTGTATTAATATTACGAATGTGTTTATTTATGATAGATAATGAATAGGTAAATAAAAATATATTATTTTGCAAATAATCATATCGGTTATTGTTGTATTTACCATAACAAAACATTCGCCACGCGCGCACAGCTGACTAACTGTTCGCCAAAGACCCGCGAACTAAATTGATCGCTCCCGGTCGCGAACTAAAATGCGCAAGACTATAACTGAGCTAAAGAGCGGAAATGGCCGCTCTCGCTCACAACAAATCCGCGCTCCGCGCGCCGCGTCGGAACTAGTGAACTAAGGAGCGGTCTCTCTGCGACCTAGTTCGCGTAGTTCGTACGAAAGAGCGGTCTTCCGAACTAGGTCGTTCGCGAACTACACAAGACTAGTACCTACACACACATCTCTATCAACCAGCACCGCAGACGCATCAGATCCGCAAGCAACCTGACAACAATATTATATACCACAACACAACACTGCCTTGTAGTGCCTTGCTTTATAAACAGCTGTGAAAGTGCGCGGTCTTTAAATTATTAATTAATTTATAAATAAACCAAGCAAATGGTGCTTTAAGTTTGGTAATTTTAGTACCAACTTTATTGCTAAAATGTACAGTAGATTTGAATGTGATATTATGGAGTTATGATTATGACAAGTATCCATACTTTCGCTTAGTGATAGTGATTATGTTATCATTAGCCACCATCGATACAGCGACTTGTGCATGAATTGTAAGTATGTAATAAGTACAGCCAAATTCAAATTAGTTCCTACTGGTTGTTTAACTTTACGCCAACTGTGTAATATATTTATCTATGTTAAACTGATAATCTAACTCGTAGGTGTTAGTTATAAAAATAACAAGTTGACGTCATAATTCCTGAGCTCTTGTGCATTTAGTTTGATATTTATTATGTTTAGCTTTAGCAGGTTTAGTAGGTAGATCAGTTTACAGAAATTGAATGTATAAATTATCTTGCTTCATGATATCTTCAAAATCGAAAAAAGGTGTTCAAAAATCTGCTGTGTTATTATTACTTATTAAAATTGTTATGTTTAAAGTCGACAGCTTCTTTTTTTGACATTATTAAATAAAATAAAATACTGAAATGAAACATTGTTACGTTACCAAAAACCCTACATACTGTAACCTTGACTGGACTTAAGGCTTATTGGTTTGACTAACTAATTCAATTACACAAGCCGGAATAAGTAATCCGTTTAATTTTTTTTGTAAGAAGTATTCTGTTATTTTGTTATAATAATAAAAGTGTTGAAGCAAGATAATGTTAAAGATTCATTAGAATATTTACTAAACCTATTTAAAAATTGGTTTACAAAAACACATTTTAAATGCATAAAGGTATAAAATTAAGATATGGCCTGAATTATAAGAAGAATAAAAACTTTAATAATTACTGTAAGATCTCCCTGTCCTATCTATAGCGAGTAGATCATTTTCAAAGACTTGAAGATGTCATCATCCTAGTATTGACCTTGTGTACATCGCTTAACTTAATAGGTGAAAAGGAAAACTGCGTTGTATAACATATATTGAAAAATGTAATGTAATGATGTACATTACCATTTTTATATTTTCATTGTTATATCATGATCTTTTAGAAGTTATAGAGGGGAGAACACACGCAAACTATGCAGTTTTTAAAATACATTATTAAGATTCTTTATATAAATTTTTGAAGACCAATCCAACCAATGGATTTTATGGAAAAAGCCGTGTTGGCTAAGTAGGAGCAGGAGCACCCCACAAACCCAGCCCGGCCCCCCACAAACCCGGCCCGCCGCACAGGGGTTTGAACTTTTATTCTCGAAAAATGTATGTGCGTTGCAACGTGCAACGTGCAACAAAACAACGTGAGGCGTGTTCTGAGAACTTTAAAGAGTTTAAACAACATGTGACGTTCACCAACCCGCACTTGGCCAGCGTGGTGAAGAAAGGTTTATCTCGTGAAGAGAGAATTCCTGTGACTCAGCAGTGGGAACGTAAATAGACCGCTATTTACGCTTATATAAGTATGGGTTCTACGAAAAATAGTTTTTAGAGTTTCAGTTCCAGTTAAGGGAATCCCCAAATATTCGTTTTTTTTTATATTTTTACGTAAAAATCTTAGTGTGGTTCACAGAATACATGTACCTACTTACGAAGTTTCAACAGTATAATCTCTTATAGTTTCGGAGAAAATTGCCTGTGACATACGGACAGACATGACTAATCTATAAGGATTCCGATTTTTGTCATTTGGCTAAGGAACCCTAATATGTTATGCGACGAAAAACGACTAGAAGAGTTACTTCTACTATTTCGATCTTTGAATTCAAAGACAGCATTATTGCAATTTCTGACCAATACAGGTCGATTAAAGAAAATATTATTATTATGATGCATAATTTATGACCATTTGATCAAACATCATGTGAGACGTAGGTACTCAAATATATTTCCAAAGTCTTCTCTTGATATTTTGTGGATAAAACTATACATCTATCTACTTTATACCTCTACAATACCAATTATAGTACTTCTATCATTGGGTTGACCTTACTAATATTCCGGTTTTAGAGACTAAACTGCGTTAGTCACTTTGAAACTTGTACATGTAATATTGAATGCAATATCAATATAATATGTATATTATATTGATATTGCATTCATATAACTGATTGCATTTAATCACATCTCATATACGCTAAGATCGAGAAAGAGGCGAGTTGTAAGTGAAAGTGTTATGGTGAACCCAGTGGGGACGACTTTCACTTTAGCCAAACGGAGCATGCAACTTCGAAGGCTTACTAGGTATAAGTTATTAGTGGATTATAAAATAGATGTATTTTATGTAAACTCAGTCATGTTACGAGTGTAAACGACGATATCTTATATTGACCGATTCTCATGAAATTTTGTGAGCATATTGAGTAGGTCTAAGAATCGGCCAACATCTATTTTGCAAAACCTCGTGTGCTGGGGTCAGCTTGTAATTTTATAAACTTGTTGTAAGTAAGATTAATCCGCTAAGAACAAAGAAATATGCATGTAGCTAATAACATGAAAACTTTTTTAAACGACTTTCTATGCTATGCTTTTCTATGCTTTTTATTTCGGACCTCCTTCGTGATTGTGGTGAATTTCTGTATTTGAAAGTTGGTACTTCCGAAATTGTCCTTTTAACATTGGTTCATCAGTATAACTAGTAGTGACCCGCGGTGTTACCCATGTTATAATGTATTTTACCGCGCTATTAAGTATCCTATGTCTGAACTGAAATTTTGCATGCTGGAACTTTTCAAGTAACGTGTTGCCCTCGAGAGCAAAGATTTTTCACCTTTTACTCTTTTGATTAAGATTAACGATATTTTTTAGATTCTAATTTTAGAATCAATTGCTGTGCTCATGATTCAATGTTAAAAACTGTTCGTTTGCTCAGTCATCACATCAACATTGAGCACGCGGTTAAAAAGCAACTTTGTACTATTATATAACTATTTTTTATAAGAAGACTTTGAAATAAATATTATAATATTATTATATTTATAGCCATAAGTATTCTATTGTCCTAATTTCGCTTTTGATTGCTGTGAGAAATTTGTCCAAAATGCATATAAAGAGCACTTAAAGGAGGAATCCACTTTGCTTATTTAAATAAGACGATAATATCTGGGCATTTCTAACGATAAATAACATTTTATTACCATTACCAACTGTATGCAACATGGGAATTAACAAATAAAGACTTATATTTCATAGGACGTCCACTTCTAGACATAGGTCTCCTTCGTATTTCTAGGAGCACGCCTTACACTGATTTAAAGAATTTTGTCACAATAGCGATCTGATTTACATGCTATATTACAGATTAGCTCGCCGATTAGCAAGCTAATCTGTTTGGCTACTGATGTTGCCCGCCGCCGACCCGCGTTCTTATATCTATCTAACACCTGTTACGGAGAGCTCGCTCCATTCCATAGTCTTTGAACGACTCTGAGCCAATTCATAAGGCCTATAAAGAAACCACGTATCGGTTCGTAACTCATCAGCATCACTGACAACAAACTTAGGTAAAATACATTCGTTATTTATAACTGAACTGAAGCACTGAACTATTTTGGAGTTTGGACTAAAGTTTAGTTACCTAAGTTAAACGCTGCCGATATAAGTTAGCGTCGGCGATTTACCTATTTCAATAATATTACTGCCTATCCGAGGTATGCTTTCGCATCAACAACTCCAAGAACCAATTACTCATCAATTAACAATTGTGAAAAGAACATGGAGTTTAGACATGATTATTGTCATATCTATGGTAACCATAAGGCCGTGTGCATGGACAAGCGGCGCGTGCCGCCGCCTGAAACACAAGCATAGGGAATTGTTCCGGGCGTTCAAGGAGAAGCGTCTTTGTAAGCAATACAAATGTATTGACGCGGCACGCGCCGCCGCCTTAAACGCCGCTCGACGCCTGAAGTGACCGCTCGACGCGCCTCTTAACGCCCCGTCTGACGTGCCTCTTGAAGCTACGCTTGTCCTTGAACGCCGCTAAGACCTACCTGTTGTCATTCTTGATCAAAGCCTACGAGCATCGTGGCCGAGTTTCCCACTCGACTTTGCTATTACTACCATAACGTCGACATATCGAGGGCATGTGTTGTATCTCCGTCGATATTGATGGCCAGTTCGTTTCTATCTATTTTTTTTTTAAGTATCTGTACTATGTCTTAGTACGTAGTATGTCTTAGACTATATTTAACAAAACTATGTTGTTATTTTATTTTAATTAGCCTATGTGGTCCCACTGCTGGGCAAAGGCCTCCTCCATGTTGTTGAAACTTTATATTAAAGTAGATTGCATTTTGTTAATATTGCATTCTGTGATTATTACTGATTATTAGGTTCCCCATAATTAGAACTGAAACTCAAATTACTTTTTAACAAAACCCATATCTTAGGATTTCTATGGATAGGTCTTCAAAAAAGAAATTGAGTTTGATAATACTGAAACGTTAAGCAACATTGAGCGTGGTCAGTACTTGAATGGGTAACTGCTACTATTTGAGCTATATTTTATTTGTTATGTGTTTTAAATTTATATGTTTCTTTTATTACAATAAGGACAAAACTTGAGTAAACAAAGGAATGGTGTAATATGTAAGCGAAATAGCTCTATATTTTATTTATTAAAACATACACGTCATACGTCTTTTTATGCATACAGCTAGAATTGCCAGAGTTTTCAGTATTTGTTTTTCATTTATGCTAATGATTGACGTCACACGTCGATTGTAAACACCACACGTCGAGAGGGAATCGAACCTCGAAACTGCATCTTTGAAACAAATCTCATGTTTCTGTGGTCAGTCTTCAATTAAACGCACGACAGAATAAATGATTAGAACCTGAAAAAAGTACTTGATAAAAATACCGAACTTATTTCTAGTGCATTGGCATTCTAAAACACTGGCAGGTGCTTCTTTTGTCTCTATTATCTATACGAAAAAATAACCCAAATAGACAAAGGAACCTAATTATGCGTCCAGCTGTGGACGACTTTAGATGAGCGTAGCGTAAATTCTAAATCTATGGATGAGTCTATAGTCAATATTTGAGAATGATGATGATTATATGGAAATTATTAAGCTAGGTTGCCGGGGAGTCTGACGTCAGAAAATCTAGTGTTCCCAATCCATCCATACAGGTTCATAAACCTTTGACCTATAACCAGGAAATAGGACATAGCGCAATGACGCACATGCGCCATAGCCTAGATTTGACCTAATTGCTTTCCCTGTAAACTGGAACAAATCTAGGCAAGGAGATTCCGTGACACAAAAGACCGAATCATGTATAGTCAAAACAAACCCTAGATTCAATGTTTACTTCTAAATCCTGCAAAAGTTTTCAACTCAGTGTGTTTATCTACCCTCATAACACTTTTCAAGCTGGGCTGTGTACTCTGCAAAGCATATGAAAAATATTATTGTTACCCTACCTCTTGAGATAGGTCATTGACCACCCCTTCCCTGCCCTGGTTAGTATAAATACTGCTGTAAGGGAAATATGGGTCGTAGTCGGGAATCAGTGCTAAAGCAGAGCAAACGTTCGTGCGTGCAGGCATTAGAGACCTACTCACCTGAGGAACCTTAATAATTTTGACTTAATATCGGTTTTGTTTGTGCAGTGCATGTAACTAAAACATTTGTGATTCCGTTTAATTAAATTTGTACCAATGGGTAACTTTTTAAGTAAAACGAATGATAAGTTCAAACTTTTATGGTCCGTGTGTGATTTTTTTATTCGGGCAGCCGCAGCCATGGCGGCCAGTACTTCAACTTCCCTGACCAATGAAGAATCAAGTCTCTTGGAGCCATGGGACCCATTCTGTGACACGACCCCGGATGTTTCCGATTCTATGACTATTGCTTATGACGAGGATGAGTATGATGTAAGTACCTATTCGCATTACCCCCCCCCCCCCCCCCCTACTACTCCCATCCCTATTCTCGTTCCTACTAAAAATCTCCATCCTTTGTGTAGCTTTAGGCGTTATAAAGCTTTATTCTAGTGATATTATTCTATAATATTCTATAAATTATAAACCCCCTAACCGTACCCACTGGCGGGGGTGGTGTGGGTGAGGTGTAGTGTAGTTTGTTGTGATGTGGGTGTTGTGTGGTTTGTTACAAGATACATTAAACTGGGGCATAATATGTGGCCATGTACGTTTATATTCTTTTTACATTTGTTTTTGACTAGGATACCTGCGTCTTTTCCCGCGTGTCGCATACAGCCAAGCTAGTGTATAAAGTCGTGGGAGTCCAAAAGTTCTAGATCTATTACCGATGGATCGGTAATATGACCATCAACAAGATTGAAAGATGACGTAGTTATGGCTGTGGGCTCACAATGGATACAGATACCTGCCAACCGAAATAACTAGTCATCTTTGAGGGTCGATGAAGGGACGCCTGTGATGATTATTAATAAAATAAATAAAAAATAAAAATGTTTACAGCTTTCACAAAATTCACAAATATGTAACTACTTGTATTAGGAGGATTCGCTCTTCATAAATGCACTAACGCTTAAAATTAACTTTAATTCTATAATAATAATTATTATTAGAATATAATGTACTTTTATACTACTTTATTATTTATTATTGGTTTTATTTATACTACTGTTTTGAACATCACGCGGAAAAAGACGCAGGCATCCTAGGCAAAAACAAATGTATAAAGAATATAAACCAGGGATGTAACGGAGGTAGTTTTATCGGAACCGAAATCGGAATCGGAGTTTTCAAATTTGATTTATCGGAATCGGAATCGAAATCGGAGGCAGGGTCAGTTTGTTTAAGGACAAATACAACATGATTTATAGTCAATTCTTTTCATTTTTATGTTTTATAATAAAATAAAAAACAACTGTGAAAAAAATTGGCATAATTCCAAATAAACAAAAGATAAAATTAATGAATTTAAAGTTTAATTAAAATTAAAACTTAAAACCCAAAGTAGCGTGTTACATTTGGTTACATTACAATAAATGAACAAAAGCTAAAACAAATTAAATCAATATGGAGTCCAAATACAACTGGATTTAGGTTTCATTATCCCACACAAAAAACAGATCACTTTCATTGATAATAAGCCGCAAAATCAAAACAATTATCTATAACCTATAAACGTGTCGTGGGCGTAACAAATAATAACAAATGAAAAAATTGTTATTATTTGTGGGATTCCCCACGCGGCATGTATGAACCTGTTCGGGACAGGTCGCGCGCCGCCCGCTTTGTTTCGTTCGACCTCCGATTAACATCCGATACAAAAGTATCGGAACCGAAGTCGGAACCGAAACTGTAATAATAATCGGAAGTTCCGACTTAACGGAACCGGAATCGAAGCTCCGTTACATCTCTAATATAAACGTACATGACCACATTATATTCCCCAGTTTAATGTATCTTGTAACAAACAGTTACTTAGTGCGATTGATGCATTAAACAAAAAAATATACCAACTATTCATCTGAAATACTAAAATTTATTTAAAAATATTATTTTGTGATTTATATTATTTAAATAGTTTCTGCACGTATTTTTTATTATTTAATTTTGCAAACGTAAAATCTAATAACTATAAATAGAAACTAGAAATACTTCTAGTTTTCGAGTTATCTTCAATAAATTTATATCGCAAATGGTTGTGTAATGTGGAATAGGAAATGAGACTGGAAGAACAAATAGACCAGGAATAATATTGTTTTTTTTTTTGTTGCAGGATGTGTTCGAAGACGCTGTTGCACATCCCTCGGAACCCGAGGAGTAAGTAATTTACAGATTTTTCCCAAATAATTAAATAATTAAAAGAGATATATATTAATTTATCTAAATTAGTTTCAGCATTGGTGAAATAAACTTAGAACAGTCATTTTCGGATTGCGACGCTGCTATTAAAATGTTCTTTAATAATGATATATTAGGTGCAATGACCGTGATGAGACCATGGTAAGTAAACAAACAATAATTATGATCATCAATCATCATATTTTTTCTGCCTAAAATCCCATTAAGGGTGGCGTCCATAGTGGCCATGCTCGGCCATGGCCGGCGGGTTGACAAGTGTTATTTACCGACTTCAAAGAAGGAGGAGGTTTCTCAATTCGACCGTATATATGTATAATTTTTTTGTATGTCCGCGGATAACTTTGTCGTTTATGAACCTTTTGATTATTCGTTTTTTGTTGGAAATGGAGTATCCCAAGGGTGGTCCCATGGTAAGGAAAGCAGGATCTGTTGGTGGAATCCTGGAGAAATTGAGAAACTTATAACACCCCTCTTTTTTGGTCGGGGGTTAAAAAGTAAAAAATAAATTAACTTCTACGAATAATTTCGTCCTTTTATGTGATTAATTAAAAGAAACATAAACAATTAAATAATTAAGTATTTAATAATTTTAAGGTCGGTGCCAATTAAATACTACAAAAAAGTTAATGCGCAGTAACAAATGCATTTTTATCCCCCGACCAAAAAAGAGCGGTGTTATAATATAAGTTTGACGTGCCTGTCTGTCTGTCTGTCTGGGACATCATAGCTCCCGAACGGATGAAGCGATTTTTATTTAGTTTTTTTTTGTGTGAATGGTGAGTCTGGCGCGATCTTAGACTGGTTCATAAATCAGTTGTGCCGTTTAAAAGTTAGGGGGTGGTTAAAAATTAAGAATGGGGAAGGAAAACAGAAAATCTGCAAATATACTCAAGTGGGGTCTCAAATGAAAGCGCATCGCGTACACATTACACAATATTATGGTGTTTTACTTTAAAGGAAATTAAAGCATTGGATTCGGTTTTTTTTTTAATTTTAATTTAGATATATCTTCTTGTAAGGTAAGGTGAAATTGGTAAATAAAATATATAGTTTAAGTGTATGTACAAATTATTATCAGATATTAGACTGAGTTCCTCGTTGACCGCCTTCGAGTAAAGTCCTTATCAGTAGGTAGATTTAGCTGACTGAGACAGCATTATAACGTCCTTTAAATTACTTTTAATATACTTGGAGATAGAAAACGAGGCCCCAAGAATAGCGACGGGGTTGATTAACAATTTTATATTACAAACTTTTTAGGGCCAAGTCATCGCTGTACCACAGCCTTGGTATGGCAATCTTCGAGTTCATCCCCGCGATGCTTACCTTCGACAAGGCTCAGATAAATGCGGCAGTGCTTGCCATCAAGCAATGCCTGGTGATCTGTAACAAAAACAGACGACGATATACGTTCGCACAGAACATTGGCTCTATTATAAAGAAGGTTAGTTCTTACTTTTTTTCACTTTCTTGCAGGGAGCGTTTCGCCGTAACTGCCGGTAAATGGTGGTTTTAATATGATATAGTGTAAAGTTCCGGTACTAAATAAATTATACGTTTAGGGTAATAATATTTTAGTTGTCTTTTTTAAGCAGGTCTGTGTCGCAGCGGAGAAAGGCGCAGTATTCTAAGTTTTATTCACGCTGTAGGAATATCCCACTGATCATGTTTACTAGTAATTAGATGACGAGTAACACAAGCTATTAGCGGACTGGATATTGCTGGTGGGGTAGACCGGCAATTATATTATTATGTTCTGCGATTGTTCCGGGTTTTTAAATATAAACGTAATCTATGTTACTTAGAAGTTGGAATAGATGGCAGATATCTAGAACCCATGAATTTTGGGATAAGCAGTCGCCTTAGGGATATTCGAATGATAAATAAATAAATATTTCCAGACAATCCACACAACAACATCTAGCCCCGTGGTAAGCTCTTAGCTTGTGTTACGGGTACTAGACATCTGATATACTTAACATATATAGATATTGTTTATTATATATATTAAACACCCAGACCAAGGAGAAAGTGCTTGCAGAACATATACAATCACTTGACCCCTCGACGGGAATCGTACCCGATATTTGTATTTATATTTTGCTTCATTTTAATTATGTTTGTAGCCAAACTACGCTTTATACACGGACATTGAGGCACACGCGGAGCTGTGCTACGCTGAAGCTCTGCTGCTCCAAGCAGCGCTGATAGTTGTGGACGGAGAGGACTACTCGAGCTACCTCCGCGGTACGCTCAAAATAAGGACCTGCTACAGCACTTACCAGTAAGTACCACTTCAGATAGATAGATAGATAACACTTTTTTGCACACCACACAAAACACACAAAAAAAAACAAACATAGACTTAGCATAATCATAATGTTGGAGTACAATGGGCGGCCTTATCGCTATGAGCGATCTCTTCAAGGCAACCTTTGGATGGACAGGATCAATAGTAACAAAAAAGACAGTGGTGTAATAGGAAGGAAACATATAACTATATAACACACATATGATATCAGTCATATCAGTTCACTATTGCCATCTTTAGGTTTTACCAGGACCATTCCCCGTGTCATATGTTTATCTTATTTTATTTATGTATTTCGATTTTTCCACCCTGTATATATAATATACCTCATATTATATATACAGGGTGGAAAAATCGAATGCCACATGGATGGCAACTACCTTAAATATTGTAAATAGCACAGTGTAGCTCATCATTATCATGTCATTTAAACGTCTTTATTTTCCTTGTATTCCAAGGATTACGTCTTAATTCACTTGACGGGTAAAATCAAATTTAAAAGGTAATTGTTAATTTTCATGGCCTTCCGTTATTCTGATTGTATCTGTTATTTAGAGAAAAATGAACCTTATCAGTAACCCTTTCAATCTGCATCATAAAATACAGCACATTATATTTTGTCACATTTGACCGGTTCGAGTCCCGACTGAGGCAAGCTATTTTTCATAAATCCTTAAATGCAGTATTTATTGTTTTTAAAAACAAAGGAAAGTCTCCCTTACACAAAATGTGCTATTTAAGGTATAGTTGCCATCCATGTGGCATTCGATTTATCCACCCTGTTTATGTAAATTATGCCCGGAAAGAACTGCTGACGGAGACAGGATGGCTATGATAGCCATTTTCACTGATAGTAGGACAAATTGCCACAGAAAAATAATTAAAAATTCGCTAAAGAGCAGTTATTTTGACATCACCAACAGACATTTTTATTTATATGTATAGAACATTAGCAAGTTTTATTTTAGGTAATTTATAACTTCCTACTGTTAATATATTTATTATTTATGTCAGCACACCTAAAACAATAATCTTAATTACTTATAATTCTCGTCTATGTAAATTATCAATGAATAAAATACATAATTAAAACCAAATAAATTAATACAAAGTCATGGAAATAATATTTAATTTTCTTGACAGTTTGTTTAAAAAGTGAAAGAAACAACACCATTCCTTGTTTTTACGATGTATTTAGGATAAAAGAATAGGTGTTCACCAGATTTTGTTTATTTTTAAAAGCACAGTGCCTATGATTGGTAATGACAACATCAAAGGTTAATTATGTCACCTTCTGAAATAAACTTTAATGATAGTGTTAATAGCTCGAGATCTTAATGAAGCATTTATTCATTACAATGTTTCTACAGTGATACTATACTATGTCTAAGTCTATACTCGTGACCTTATTAAAAAAAATAGAACAAGTTTATCACGCCTCGACATTACCCGTAATTAACCCCCGACCAAAAAAGAGGGGTGTTATAAGTTTGACGTGTCATTACCTTTATCAAAATTGTTTTTTTCTGTTACCGAGTTTTTTCAAGTCGGACTAGGAATTCCTGAAATGAGCGTCCATAGATAAAAGAAACAAATTCAATAATATGATAACTGGAATATTAAAGGAGTTGTTTAAAAGATTCACAATAATGGTCTCATTTCGAATGTCAAGGCGACAAATTATCTCGAAAATTTTAACATTTTAACGTTGACATTTAAGTATGCAGATGAAGAATTAGTTTAGCAAGATATATCGTTATTTTCGGTCATTTTACCGGAATGACTACTTGGCATAAAAGCGCTGTAATAGTTTTATTTACGGACGCTGAAACGAATATTATATTAAAGGGCAAAAAAAAATTGTATGTATCGTCTTTCCTTATATTTACAATAAATTACAAATATTTTTTGGTTATCATATTTTTAGATGTGGGGCTGGAAAAAGTGAATGAGGATGAAACAAGCATAATTTAAGAACAATCTTAAATTAACCGATTCGTTGCGGATGGCACGGCAGCCGTGTCATCATTTTCTTTTGCGTGTGGCGTTAGGCACGTGAGCCGTGCCATTTTTAAATCGATGGTAATTCCTTCAATTTAAGATTTAGGGAAAACTACCCTAGAACAAAACTTTTTTATTTTTAACGTTCATTAAGCTTGTAGCATTCGTTTCTGGATATTGTATTGTTTTTTAAAAAATAGGGGTCACCAACCTTTTTGAAATTTTTAATGATGAGGATTTTTGTATAATAATATAATTGAAATAGATAATACAAAAAAATCGCTTATTTTTGTATCAGAAATGTGAACGATTGGAGAGAATAGAATAGAAATAGAGAATTTTCTGCATCTTTATATTTCTGTCATATGGTTTGAAGCGCAGTAGTTCATTTGAAACTAACTGGCCAAAATATTTACATCCATGCATATCCAATACAGTTGGAACATGACGCTCATCATCCTTAGTTTTTTTTATGCACTTAGTACTGTCCACTACTATGTTTTCAGTGCACGTTGATCTGTCCACCATCTCTTTTTCTATGCACGTTGAAGTATCCTCTTGTATAGATTTCAAGTGTTCTGAGTTTTCCCAGTGTTGTGAATATGTTTGCGAATTCTGCTCTAGTATTTGGTCATCGTCGTCGCATTGAGTTTCAATTTCTGTCTCGGGAATATACTTTCTTTTACGCCGTAATTCTTAAACAATAAAAAGGCAATCATTTACTATAAAATACTTAAATTTCTTATCAGGAAAACCAAAACAATGTTTTTAGAACTACTTTCAGTAGAAAAGGTTGATCACACCTTTATTAAAAAAACCACTTACCATCCATTTCCAAAAATACACTTATTTCTGCACTTATTATCACTTGAAACTACCGTTCCTGACCGCTCACGTTAGATTTCGATTGTAAACTAAAAGTTTTATGGTTAGAACGTCGTAAAAATGGTAAAAACACTGTTTGCTTTTCGGCATGGCTGAAGACACAGGAGCCGTGTCATTTAATCGTATGGTGCTTGGCACGGCAGCCGTGTCACGGCAATTTTGTTCAACGCCACAGTTAGAAGTTTTCAAAATTAGACATCGCAACGAATCGGTTAAGAAAATATAACCCGACTACGATTTTATTTTAGTATGTAATGATAACATAATTAGGCGACAATAAACCCTCATTTTTAACCGACTTCAAAAAAAAGGAGGTTTCTAAATTCGACCGTATATAATATATATATATATTTTATATATGTCCGCGAATAACTGTCGTTTATGAACTGATTTTGATTATTCTTTTTTTGTTGGAAAGGGAGTATCGCAAGGGTGGTCCCATGGTAAGGAAACCTGGATCTGGTGGTGGAATCCTGAAGAAATTGAGGGAAACTCTTGAAAAAATTGTCTTTCCGACTTGTGTGTTCCTTAAAATTATTCAATATAATGAATTTTAAAGCCCTTTTATTAATGAGGGTCTGGTTTTGATCTGATGATGGAGGGAAAGGCGGTCGAGGGAACTCCTCAACGATTTACAGCAAGTATTTTGTTTTTGGGCTTGATTAACTTATATTACTGAGACCGTTCATCTAAATGGGTTTTGACTGATATTAGGGGTCTGATGATGAAAATGAAGGACAGTCAAAGGAACTCTAAAAGGAAGGTATATTTTAGTAGAGTAATCACTAAAAATCGTGAAATAAATCTTTTTTGCCAAAAATTAAACCAACTTCAAAACTGAAAAGTAAAAAATAAATTAACTTTAAAAATCATTTTGACATTATAAGTGACAATTAAAAGAAACATAAACAATTAAATAATTAAGTATTTAATAATTTTGAGGTCGGTGCCAAGTAAATACTACAAAAAACTGAATGCAGTAACAAATACATTTTTACCTACACAATATCAATAGAGAGATCAATAGAGCATTTAGGACCCAAATAGAAATGCGTACCTATATCCGCGAATGGACTGATATTTAGAGTTAATTTCCTTATGGCTTGAGTTGTGAAAAAGATTGATGTTAGGTACCTATATTATATCTAGTTATTATTTTACTTGGCACCGACATCAAAATTATTAAATACTTAATTATTTAATTGTTTATGTTTCTTTTAATTATCACTTATAATGTCAAAATGATTTGTAAAGTTAATTTATTTTTTACTTTTCAGTTTACGTTTTAAAGTTGGTTTAATTGTTGGCTAAAAAGATTTGTGTTTTTTTTATTTGGCTCTACCCAGTATCGGAAAACAAAATCCGTCATAACATCTCATATTAATTTTAATTAATTCCAATACTCAGTCAAAATACTCAGTCAGAGAATGGAATATGGATAAATGTAACTGGGTAATACATTGAACTCCCCTCGGGAGTTCAATGTATTCACGCCGCTATTGGTATGGAAAAATAAGCAAAAAATTCTGAATAAAATTTATTTTTTAATGCAGTCTTCTAGAATCTGAATACACTTATATGTTGGGGGAAGAAAAGAATCACTAGGGGCTATGTTCGGGCTGTAGGGTGGATGATTGATTTCTTCAAATCCGCACTCCCGCGCACTCGCACAGCAGCCTTGGCAAAACGCGCCTTGTGAACCGGCGCCGGCGCGTTGTCGTGAAGCAGCAAGACAACTGCAGTCAATTTTCCACGTCTTTTTAACCCCCGACCAAAAAAGAGGGGTGTTATAAGTTTGACGTGTCTGTCTGTCTGTCTGTCTGTGGCACCATAGCTCCCGAACGCATGGAGCGATTACAATTTAGTTTTTTTTGTATGAAAGGTGAGTCTGGCGCGAGTGTTCTTAGACATGTTTCATGAAAATCGGTTGTGCCGTTTAAAAGTTATGGGAGTGAGAGTGGGTAAGGAAAACCGAAAATCTGCAAATCTATTAGTGTGGGGTATCCAATGAAATCGCATCGCGTCCACATTACATAATATTATGTTGTTTTACGTTTAAGGAAATTATGGCATTGGAATCGGGGGATTTTCTTAAATTTTAAATTTAGATTTAATTCTGTTATTGCCTCCTATAAATTATGCAGGGTGTTTGCGTAAGATGCACCAGTAATCTTTTGACCTTTTTTTGTGTACTCGATTAGCAAGATTCCCTTAGAATCCCAAAACACTGTGGCCATGAGCTTTCCTGCGGACGAGGTGACTTTGAACTTCTTCGGTGGGTCTGTTCCTTCTCTATGCCACTGCATAAACTCTTGCTTGCTCTCAGGGTCATAGTGATGAACCCACGTTGCATCACCAGTAACAAGCCGATCGAAAATACTTTGCGGATTTTCACCACAGAGCTTCAAAAACTCCTTGCAACAGTCAACTCGCACTTGTTTCTGAAGCGCTGTGAGCATTCGTGGCACCCATCTTGCACTGACCTTTGATAAATTTAGACTCTCATGAAGGATAGTGTGAATTGTACCCACGGATACCTTAGTTCTTTCTGCTAATATTTTCTTTCTTACACGGGTATCTTCGAGTAAAAGTTTCTCGACGAAATTGACGTTTTCTTCAGTAGATGCAGTAACCGGCCCACCGGCACGGGGATCGTCTTCAATGCTCTCTCTACCCCGTTTGAATTCACTTGACCACGTCTGAAATGTAGATAATGAAGGCGCAGAATCTTGGAAAACAGCGACCATTTCTTCGTGAATTAATTTTTGAGTTTTTCCTTGTTTGGTAAGGAGTTTAATCACAGCGCGGTGCTCGATTTTTTTATCATTGTCGAATCAGTCATCTTAGTTGTCTTTTCGCAATGATATCTTGAATACTATATAATATGGTGACAATTAAATGAAATTATGTATTTATACCCTCAAATAGTGTCATTAACTAATGAGATAATTGACCTACCCTCATCATTAGTATATCACTTCGATACCGAGAATACATTGAACGCCCCTCGTAGATCCTGCTGGGACATCAAAGAGAAGAAGAAGTTATGGGAATGCAGCGACTCTCAGCTTCACTTCAACAGTGGAGTGCGTCTCGGCACGGCTACCTTCAACCTGATGATATCGCTACTGCCCCCGAGGATCATATCGCTGCTGGAGTTCGTCGGCTTTTCAGGCAGCAAGGTGGGTGGACTACTTCTAATTTGTAGGTCCTGTTGGGAAATCAAAGAGAGATTGAAAACATGAGAATGGAGTCGCAGGTTAATTTCAACATCGGAGTACGACTTCAGAGAAAATAAGCTTCTCAATTTGAACTGCATATTTAAGGCGGTTCTCTTTTTACAAAAAAAATATTCTGTTTTCTATAAATTTTAATTATTGAAAATACCTTTTATGTTTGAATATAGGTTGACCGTATAAAAATATGTATATTACATTCGAAATTAACTTCCGAATTGGGGTAAAAAATTAAAAAGCCCGATGTACTCATGTTCAAGTCGACTAAGCTACTTACATTTATTATACTATCTTTTTCCCGCGGCTTCTCCGCGTCTCCCCAACGACTGCAAACTCTTGAGTTGCAACTTCGTTTCATTCTCACAGGTATTGTTACATTTTATACGACGTTAAATTCTTCCGTACCTATTTCCAGGCACAAGTGTATGCATAATTTAAAACCTATTTATATGTGGGATGGTTGTAGCCGTACGCCATCGAGGAGCTGACTAAGGGAGCCAACCTGCCCGGCTTGCGCGCCGTGATGTGCGACCTGACGCTCCTGGTGTACTACCTCATCATCTGCCCCTTCACCGGTGGAGAAGGCAACAACCAAGTCTCCGACGAGATCCTGCAGAAAACCTTATCGGTAACATGCCATATCTTATCGCTAACATTCTATGTATATCAGTCGGAATTGTCGTACGTCAGTGAGCAGGGCAGTGCTGGGCGACCTGACTCCTGGGGATCGTCATTGACTAAATGTTCGGAAGTTCACAATTAATGAGACGACACCAGACGAGATACAGCAGATTCCCTACCTAGGATACGTTGGTGCCTTTTTTTCTTTTTTAGACACTATCATTTCAGACATTTCAGATTTAGTTTTCCTTTCTGGACATACCTAATTAATAATTCTTAGTCATTATTCTCACTTACTTACTAAGTGACAACCACTTTCATGATTTGACGCTGGTCTGTCTGGCCTGTCAGGACAATTTTCACATCAGGACTAGCCTGAGTTCTTGTTCAAACATAGTTTTGAAATTAAAACCAACAGCAAAATACCTTCGAGGCGTCTCATGGGTGCGTCGGCCCGAGATCTCCCTTACCCTGTAGGATATAAATTTCTTTCGTCGGTGTTTCTATTAAGGTAGATGAATAAAAAATAAAAAGTCCTTTATTTATCCATTTTAGTCCAATAAGTTTCTATAAGATGACATAGGTACCCAAACTAGGAGGCAACTAGGTTCTCCTAGTTTGGGTACCTATGTCATCCATCCTGGAATAGTATTCATATAGCTAAATAACCTGTTTGTTACTATAATTAAATGTCTGAGTGATGACTGTAGTAACGAAATAAATATTTTTAATTTTTTTTTCTCGTAAAAATAGTAAAAGTACTTACCTGTATGTTTTCTTTTTTCTTGCAAACGAAAAAAACATGCCGGTACAGTTATATTACAATAGGAAGTTTCACATACAGTTCCGCTTTCATACTAAATTAGCAATCACAAGCCCCTACCCCGTAACGATGATGTTTTTTTTAAATAATTTTTATTTAGAGTGATCATGCCTTTTATACCAAATGTTTGTAGACGTATCCGAACAGCGTATGGTTCTTGGCTCTGCGCGCCCGCCACGAGTTCCTCCGCGGCCGCCTGAAGCAGGCCGTGGCGACCTACAACCGCGCCATCGTGGGCCAGGAGCACTTCAAGCAGTTCCGCCTGCTGTGCTACTGGGAACTGATGTGGGTCCACGGGTAAGCCACCAATCTGCAAGTTTTGCTTTCCGTCGCTAGGAATTTGAGTACTTTTGCGCTGAAAATAAGGTTTAAATATGTAGTTATCAATCAAAAAGTTATTCTTGCGTTTCTAGTGAAACCCGTTGCAAGAAATGAGGTGATTTGTGGTTTATCCCGGAATATTTTATCTTTGTATTTAATGAAAACTCACCTATAGATAATATTAAACTGGCGACCACCCGACTTCGCTCGCATAAAGTATTCAAATTTGTTAACTTTTCCTTGAATCGCTCTATTCCCGAAAACAGCAGAAATTTTTTTTCTGTGGCTTTGAGATGATCGCGAGCATACTTAAATTTTTATATCAAGAGATGCGGAGTGGCGAGAGTGAAAGAGCTCATATTAAAGACGGGCTTTACTTATTGCTGTTGAATGCTTTAAAATAAAAGGTACGATACAGTTGAACTACTACTTACTGAAGATTAAACAACAAGCCGTATTCCAGGTTGAGTTTGAACTTCGTGTCTTCAGCCACGTTCGCCGAGAAACTTGTCATTGAGAGCGCTTGGTCGAAGACAACCAACCTCTACATAAAAGCAGCCATGTTGCTTGAAATTGAAGAACGTGATATGGACCCAATACAGCTCCAGCATATTGAATCTGCAATGAGGTAAACTACACGTTTCGTTTATTATGTTGGACATAATCAGTATATCAACAATAAGCATAGCACCCCTATTTACGTTCCCACTGCTGGTACGCTTGACGAGAGAGAATAGGCCTTAATTGACAATGCTGGCTAGATGGGGATTGGAGCATTTCGCATCTCCTTCAAACTCTTCAAAGTTATCAGTACATGCCGGTTTACTCAAAATATTTGTCGTCTATTCGCCGTTTAAAGCACAACAGTTATACAAAACACAGCCCTTTATTGAAAAATTAATTAATTGAAAGATATAGTTACACATTGAACTCGGAAGAGCGGACCATTTTATCACACCTAGTATAAGTACGTGGAACTAAACTAAACAGTAGAGATTGTCATGATATTTATAATACCTCAATCCCGTATACCAAGCAAACCGCAGTGTTGGTTAGATGGTTTTGACAAGGAAACGATACAAATTTACAACGCTATGTGTGGAAAGGAAATACATAAGCATGTTTCCAGCAGTATAAAAATAAAAATACTTATATCAGAATAGTGTAGATTTACATTTTAATGCCAATGTATTTCGGCCTTAATATAACCGGTTGTTTTGTTAGTCTGGCGCCGAGATGCCGTGTCCGCATCGCAGGGAAGTCCCTCCCAATGGAGAAGTTCGTAGTGCGCCGCTGCGAGCGTTTCTACCGCCAACAGCACCGCCTGCTGCTGCCCGGCCTCGAGCTGCTGTGTCTCTGGAACATGTTCCCGATCCTCGCCAAGGACAAGGCGCAACTGCACAAGATACTCAAGGTAACTGCTGCTGCGAGCGTTTCTACCGCCAACAGCACCGCCTGCTGCTGCCCGGCCTCGAGCTGCTGTGTCTCTGGAACATGTTCCCGATCCTCGCCAAGGACAAGGCGCAACTGCACAAGATACTCAAGGTAACTGCTGCTGCGAGCGTTTCTGCCGCCACGCACCGCATACTGCTGCCCGGCCTCGAGCTGCTGCTGATGAAACTTCACAGTAATATAGCTTACATATAAGAATAAAATCTATGCCTTTTTACCGCGATAATTACCCCATTTCGCAACAAAAACATTATTGCAAGCGATGCCCGATTTGGATCTAATTTGACAAGGATATAAATAGCGGTCCCAGTAAAGGACAAAAGCTTTTTACCGCGGGAAAAGCCGCGGGTGGAAAGCTAGTGATTAATCTATACTAGTATCAAAGCTAAAGAGTTTGTTTGTATACAAGCTAATATCAGGAAGTAAGCTCGATTTGTAAAATTATATCAGTGTTAGATAGCCTATTTATCGAGGTCCCAGTAAAGGACAAAAGCTTTTTATCGCGGGAAAAGCAGCGGGTGGAAAGCTAGTGATTAATCTATACTAATATCAAAAAGCTGAAGAGTTTGTTTGTTTATACAAGCTAATATCAGGAAGTAAGCTCGATTTGTAAAATTATATCAGTGTTAGATAGCCTATTAATCGAGGAAGGCTATATACTACTTACCAAACATAAAAAACGTGGTTTCCGCGGGAAAATCCAAAAACACGGGCAACGCCGTGGCTTGATAATAATCTAGTAAATGTTACGTTTACAGATGATCGAGAAAGCGCACGTGCTCATCGAGTCGAGCCCCATCAACTGGATGGGCGACTACGCGGCCGACAACCGAGCCCTGCTGAGCTTCATCCACGGGTGTGCGCTCTCAGCCTTGGAGCTGCCGCGACAAGCTATCCTCGAGCTAAAGAAAGTACTCAAGTAAGTTGATCGGCATACACTTTGTCCGTGATGCAAAACGTATTACAATACAATACAAAAGCACTTTATTGTACACCAAATTAAAACAATATTTACGAAAATCTAAATTTGAAATTTAAGAAAAACCCCCTATGCCAATGCCTTAATTTCCTTAAAAGTAAAACACAATGATATTTAGTAATATGTGCACGCGATGCGCTTTCATTTGATACCCCACTCGAGTATATTTGCAGTTTTCGGTTTTCCGTCCCTACTCTCACCCCCATAACTTTTAAACGACTCAACCGATTTTCATGAGACATGTCTAAGAACACCCGTGCCAAACTCACCTTTCATACGAAAAAATTGTAATCGCTCCACCCATTCGGGAGCTATGACGACAGACAGACAGACAGACGGACAGACACACAGACAGACAGACACGTCAAACTTATAACACTAGGTACTTTTTTTTGGTTGGCGGTTAAAAATCACATATGAGGAAGAAGTGAAAAGGGCGACGTTATCGCTCAAGAGTGATCTCTTTCAGGCAATTATGGAGGTTTAGCAGGTATTATGGAGTTCTTGCCTTTGTATATTTGGTTGTTTTTTTCTGGTAGATTGTATATGAACTTAGTCCGCCAAAGGGTGTGAAAGACATACACAACACAAAAATAATAGTGGCATTTTATACTTACCAAAGGGTTAACAGCGCCTTCAACTATAAAAAAATACAACTATTTAACAATCATCATCATACATTTTATAACATCCACTGCCACTGCTGGGCCATAGGCCTCCTTCAAAGATTTCCAGTAATTTTAACTGGGATCGGCCTGCATCCACCGCCTGTGGCCTTCACCAGGTCGTCCGTCCATCTTGTTGGTTTATATCCTACACTGCGCTTGTCGATCCGTGGTCTCCACTCTTGAACTTTAAGCCCCCAACGACCATCAGTTCTGCGTGTAATATGACCTGCCCACTGCCACTTCAAAGAACTGAACGCGACCCGCGTTCTTCTACGCAACTTCTCTATTCTGATTGGATCCCGCAGAGAAACCCCGAGCGTAGCCGTCTCAATAGCCTATTGACGACTCTGAGATTGCCATGGATTTTCCACCTATAAATAATCAAAACCTTCGCATTGATTTTTGATTTTTGTCTGACTCCTTCAACGATTAGCATAATAATTCAACTAAATCTCACACATCCTTAACAAATTACATATGCAACAAACCCTTCCTCGTGAATTGCTCTACCTATTGCTGAAAACGAAGACGATCCGTTATATAGTTTTTGAGTTTACAGCGAACATAAGTCAAAGTCAAAACGTTTATTTCCTAGGAAGCATACACACGGACAGACAGTCTCGGCAGGGGGCTTGTGTTCACTTTTTGATGTATATTGTGTAACTATCCGTTGAACTCTTTAATTAGACTAGGTTAGTTTATAGTGTTAATCTTAGCTGTTGATTTTCGTTTAGATTAATAAATAAACTAGCTGACCCCAGCAAACGTTGTTTAGCAAAATTAAAAGTAGAATAGATAGATACTCCGACCTACTGAATATGCATATGAAATTTCATAATAATCGGTTAAGCTTTTTCAGAGGAGTACGGTAACTAACGTTGTGACATGGAATTTTTATATATAAGACGAGCAGACCCCAGTAAACATTGTTTTGCAAAATGAAAAATAGATGATAGCCGATTCTCAGACCTACTCAATATGCTCACAAAATTTCATGAGAATCGGTCAAGCCGTTTCGGAGGAGTATGGCAACGAAAACTGTGACACAAGAATACCTAATAATATAATATGTGACCTATTAACTACAATATATATATATTAGATAAATAGATGTACAGATAATTGTATGTTACAGACTGAAGAGGTCGATTAAAGAAGACACCTTCTTGCTGCCGTACGCGGTTTGCGAGATGGCCTTGTGCCATTACCGCATGGGCGACATGCAGACCTCGCTGGAACTACTGAATGATGCGAAGTAAGTTAAAATATATATTTTTTTTGTTTTTTTTTATAAGCCTATGTTGTCCCTCTGCTGGGCAAAGGCCTCACCCAACTCCCTCCAACAATCCCTATCCAGAGCTGTATGCCACCAACTTTCCCAAAGTCTATATTTATTTATTAATATTTTTTATTTATAAGCTTTTTGAGGTTTAGTGATGTTTGTCTGTTATAAAACTTCATATGTATATCTAAGTACTAAATAAAATTAAAGAGTTATTTTTATTTTCGATTTTTATGCTTTTCGAGGTTTACCGATGTTTGTAATAAAACTACATATAAGTAGTAAATAAAATAAAATAGTTTTATTTTATTTTAATTATAATCTTTTCGAGGTTTACCGATGATAGTCTGAAATAAAACTACATTTAGGTACCAAATAAAACTACATTTAGGTACTAAATAAAATTAAAGAGTCCTTAGGAGATAATTATTATTTTTACGGATTTTTTATATTGAAATACCTGCAATTTACAATTTCAACTGCATTTTCGGACGGATCGACCAGCTCTCTGATTATTCCGACATAACAAATAGATGATTTTATGAGCATTAACACCGATTACCTATTGTTTGCTTGTTACCTCAGCATTTTCATATGATGATTTATTTTTATTTGGGATCTATTGCCTTCTATGTTCTCGACAAAACATATTATCTTAAACGGTGATGGACCTACCTAAATATGTTTATTATGTGTTAAAATATTACGTCCTTGTTTTTGAACAAACTGATTATTTTATGAAATTCGTTTGTTACAGAAAAAAGTACTCGGGGTATAACTTAGAGACCCGCTTGCATTTCCGCGTTCACGCTCGCCAAGAAATAGTGCGCTCTGTGATCGGTGCGACCAAGTTCACTCCGGGAGGCCCGGGAATTAAGATTGCGGGCCCGTTTGAGGGACGTATCAACTAGATATAGATCATAGATTTACTCTGCGATCTTGATAACCAAGACAAAGGATTCTAGATAAAGGTGGATCGTGCGAGAATAGCCTTACGTTTGGACACAATAAGTGACAAAGTGCTAACTGTCCAGTGATGGAAAATCGTGCGAGAATAGCCTTACATTTGAACAGAATACGTGACAAAGTGCTAACTCTCCAGTAATGGAATATCGTGCGAGAATAGCCTTACGTTTGGACAATGTGCACTTAGAACAGTAATGCTTATGCTCCGTTAATGTTCAGTGAAACCGACCGCTTATAACCGGGAGCTTCTAGACTTATACTCCGATTCCAGAACGGATTGCAGATAGAGTGAAATAAAACTTTCGAGTGGAAAACTAACTAACCAATGTTTGAGAACATTAACTAGCATTTGGATGCTACTGACAAAGCACTATAAACTGTGTAATGTGCTTGTTCGAGTACTGTTGGTGTTGTGTGAGTACTGGTGGTGGTTAACTGAAAATATCAATGATTCTGTGTGTTATGTATGATTATTAGAATCAACTGCAGGATGACTAGATTCAGCTATAAGTACGTTGTGGTTATATGTTACAAACAAAACTGAAAGATTTTCTATTTGTGGATAAGTTGTGGTAGTGTTTAATAACGGTAAAATAGTAAAATATATTATGAAATTACAAAATATTAACTTAAGTACAATGTATCAAAAGCATTTGTAATACAATAACATTATTTTACGTCACTGTCACAATGACAGATACAGATATTTATTTAAATGTAAGGTTGGTTTTTCTCCTCGTCTTTTACGTTTCTCTTTTTTTTTATAAATAGTAATCGAACTGTTTTTTTTTTCTGTATTTTATTTTTGTATGTTATTTGAAAAGTGTGTATATTGTACTGTATCTAATTATAAACTACAGACTGTGATGTCATCCAATCAGGAGCAGTCTGAAAACCAGCGTTGCTTCGATCCCTCTCCCGGGGAGCGGAGTGGCATTAAGCTGAGACTGCTCCTTTTTTGGTACATGGCAGCACAGCCTGGCAGCTAATTTTCTGTTTGTGGTCTTTTTTATGTTTTTTTTTCTTGTGTCTGTTTGTTTGCTGTCTACTGTGCTGTTATTTGTTTGTACCAAAATAAATGTATTTCATTTCATTTCATTTCATTATATTTAAGGATAATTGAATAGTTAGTTTTTAAAGAGGGCTTAATATGTGGACTGAGAATAATATAATTGTGTTATGATTTATGTGTAAGGTCGTAGGCACTAGGCACAGATTTTATAATTTTGTATCATTATTACCAATTACTGTATAATTATTTTTTTATATCACGTGCCTTAGCCAGTGCCAGTGCGGGCCAGAGCCAACCCGACCCAAGAAATCATCTGATTACTACCAAAGCCGATTACATATACACAAAGAAAAAGAAAAAATATCACGTGCGTTGAAATGGCCTTGTTAGCACTGCAGTGACATCATTTCATTTTTCTGAACTTATCTTCAATAATCTTTTGCTAATTTAGTCGATAAATTTGGAAAAGTAAAATCAACCTGAATTAAAAATTTTAGCTATAAGGTCTAAGGCATTAAGGCAACAATTATTGTACGATTTACAATTTCTGGTTTCTGGTTTGGTTACTACCTATGTACTGACAAAAAAAAACTCTATATATGTATATCAGTCACCTAAAACCCACAAAATAAGCTCTGTTCAGTTTGGGGTTAGGTGTTGCTGATGATAAATCCGAAAATCTTTATTTATTTATTTCAGCGCTACACTTTAACCGAAGTTTATATTGCAATTTCTGATGAATTTTATAATAATTAATGTCTGTTTATAAATATATGTTTATAGTGATTCATGTTATAAAGCTAGACAATAAAAATTGGCTGACTAATTATATAGTCGCGGGTTTGAGAGATATAGGAAAAAATATTACGTTTAACGGTTAGGTTAGGGAATAGGTTAGGGAAAAAAGTGGAAAATGGAAAATGTAAGTCTCTTATAAATATGGTGTGGATATTATGATAATTATTATGTAATTTTTATGGACATGAGCTTTTTAATCGAAATTAGTTTAATTTATAACTGGGGATTTTATATACCTATCTTAAGTTTTACAATGTAGGTGTTTAAACTGACTAAGGTCACTGACGAAATTTGCTAAGTGTATCCTTATTATGAATAAGACCTGAGTTGGTACAAACACAGTTATTGTCATAATTTATTAATGGGGAAAAGGCAAAGGCTCTAAATCTAAAATATTGTGATATGTAAGTCTCATTTGATTTTATTAATTGATTGTGATTGTTTTGTATTTTTTTAAATTGTATGCTTTGTTAATCATTCTTTGTAATTTTGGATTCAATAAATCATGGATTATATTGTTTCTTTTATTGTCAACCATTAAGATATAGAAATATGGTTGCGGACAAAAGATATATAAAATCAAAAACACAATATCAAGATATTCCAGCGATTTAGAGGCATATTTGTGAGGATTAAGGCTTGATTTAAAAACTTTAAATTTCTCCGAAACGCCTAAGTTTTTTGTACTAAAGTATGTGCCAAAAAATAGTCGCATGAAACGAAAATATAATTTCCCTGAATATGACAGAAAACACTTTCTTGTATACCACACAAATAATGAATAGGTACTGAACAAAAACCTAAATTAAATTAAAAACAGGGTACAAAGGGTGACTATGATCTCTTCCAGGCAACCTTGGGTTGGGATGGACAGGAAATAATAATAATATATTTAGATCTCGTGTCACAATGTTTGTCCTCAATGGACTCCTAAACCACATAACTGATTATAATAAAATTCGCACACCATGTGCAGTTCGATCCAACTTGAGAGATAGGATAGTTTAAATCTCAAATTATTGTCGCAAGCTATTCATACGTGGTGGTAAAATACTCTTTGAGCTATTGTCTATGTCTCAAAAGTTCATTCAACATAGTTTTCAATAATTTTTTTCTGTGTGTGTCAGGATGGCGTGTCTCATGTCTGAATAGTCACAGGTTATGCACCAAATAACTGTACCTAAACTGTACTTAACTGTACCTATATGAAAAAAAACTGTACCTCAAGCAATTAGATATAAAATAAAACTGCCAGCAGTTTTATGAGGTACAGTTTATTGATATATGTTCCAGAGCATAGTTCCCACACGTTGGGGAGATACACGATTATGCGCGCCAACCTGACGTCAGAATGGCGTGTCCATATCACAATTTATTTTATATCTAATTGCTTGAGGTACAGTTTTTTTTACATATAGGTACAGTTTAGTACAGTTAAGGTACAGTTATTTGGTGCATAACCTGTGACTATTCAGACATGAGACACGCCATCCTGACACACACTTTTTTCTGACATGAGTTTGAAGTACTTAATTATTAATTTTTGTTAAAAGCGTCTGTGAAATAGCGGAGATATATTCTTGATAAGCTTTTCATACGTGGTGGCTTATAGTAGGTATCTATGGTAAGAACAGAGTGAGCCTATTGAATTGCGAACATCAGACACGGCTCAGAACAATACGACGTTCGCGCAGCGAGCCTTCGCAGTCGTGGATGCGCGGTAGCGGCGTGATGTGAGGATCTCAATTCATTTTGCTAAATTGGGCAAAAAAAATGGTAAAATGTGCAGTCAAATCCTGCAAAAATGACACAAGAAAGGAATCCAAGATGAAAATTTCATCTGTTCAATGAAATGTTATGTTAGATTTAATCTAACATAACATTTCATTGGTATGTCGATTTTTACACATAATTTGATAAAAATAAATCGGGCATCGCGTCCATATGCGGGGGTGAAGGAGACGTGAGAGGGGGGCGGGGCACGCAAACTTCGCAAACACCGCGCCGACTGTCAAAAGTATAGTGATGGGACGCGAACAATTGTAGTCGATATTTAAAAAAAAAATATGTTAGTTGGGAGTAGAGTTTTTCTTCGATAATTTATATAAGATAAAAAAAAATACCGGCAGATTTTTATCTTCTTTTTCAGCTTTCCAAAAGAAAAAATCTCAAGGAACAAATGGGTAATGGCTTTGAAACAAATTAATTTTGACCCAAACATTTGGAGCAGAATATGTTCCATACACTTTTCTGAATCAAGTTTCTATAATACAAAAAAGGACTGCGTAAATTAATTAATAAGTACAGCTGTCCCATCGCTTTTTCCATCTTGTTCAAGCGATATGGATACTAATTCAAATATACCTCCACCCACAAATTTAGGCGATTCACCAAGAAAACAGACACTAAAAAATGAAATTATACGCCTAAAAGAATTAGCGGAACGTCGCCGATTGCGATGTAAAGGGCTTTACGCTACTCGTCAGCGTATGAAAAAAAAAATTGAAAAGTTTTTATTAAAAAAAAAAAGGTGTGTGTGCGATTCACACACGATAGAAGTGAAACTTCAGTAAATCGACGAAAGAATAAGAATAAAAAAAAAGTGTGTGTGTGTCAGCTACGACGCACGATTGGAGTCTACTACTTACGAACTATAATTATGATATAATATCGAATAGAAAAAAGGGTAAATGAACGCATCTGCTAAAATGATAAAAGAAACAAACATATATCTGTAATTATTCGGATTATTTATATTACTTCAATAAAGCGTATTACCTAAAGTATGTTACAAAATAATATAAATAAAATACAGCAATACCTCTTTGCGCGACACTCAACTACGAAGTATCGCGCAATTTCCGTTTCATCTTTTTGCATCCGGTTTGAAATCACTACGATTCTATAGAAGTTTCACTTCAATAAATATAGAAATCGACAAACGGAGCTGATCGAGACCCTCGAAGCATGGTTACTAAAACTCTGAAATTATTTATTGGGACCAATTTAATTAATGTTCTTCACGAGCATTTGTTCGAACAAGAACCATGTAGCAATCATTTACTGCATTCGCTAAAAGCTGTAATTCAAAAATATATTGACATACGCGTTAAATACTTAGTTCGAAAATCAAATGTCCAAAAAAAACAAAAGGCAGCTTTATAACAAGCTTACGCTTTTTAGCGGTCAGTAGAAACAAGACGTTAGAAAGTCACCCGAGCAGTGGTATTAACGATTAAGCTCAAGACTAATGTCTAATGACTATACTGTGCTCACCCTAACTACATATGACTGAGAATTGTGGAGTTGGAGCAGAGTTTTGTAGTAAGCGTATACAGACCACCGTCAGCATCATATGAAATATTTGAAAAAGTTATGGATGATGTTTTATTTAAAATGTGTAAAAAAAACAAAAGTATTATTATTTGCGGGGATTTTAATATAGATCTCCTAGAAATCTATTCATTCAGTACTAGAATAAGCAATTTATTTGGTTCCTATAACTTAATACCTACCTTTATTTATGGAACCAACCAGAATAACAGACACATCAGCAAAATGTTTAGATAATATTTTTACCAGCCTAAATGAAAATGTAATCAGCAAAAATATAATAAGTAACCCAAAATCCGATCATCTAGGGCAATATGTAAAATTTAATATAAATTCTAGACAAATTATAAAAAAGAAAATTAGCTTTGTACCAGTGACTACAAATCGATTTGAGAGGTTTAAATGTAGTTGGGATCTACAGCTTCCTTTTGATAACTATAACAACAATCCCAATCAACTTTATAGTACATTTTTCAATCAATTTTATAACATTTTTAATGTAATATTTACAACTAACTCAATTGTAGTCTCAGACAAACCTGGTTTTAGTGAGTGGGCAACAGTAGGTATACATAAAAGCAGACAAAAATTGTATGAATTGTATAGCGAAAAGCACTATATAACTCCTGTGAAAAGTTCAAAGATAAAGTCAAAATATATTCAAAAATTTTCAAAAATATCTGCCAATTGGCAAAATCAATTTATCTAAGCTCAAAAATTAAAAACAGTAGTAACATAATTAAAACTACCTGGAAAATAATTAATGATGAGACTGGCAAAACTCAGAACAATAACAATGAATACAAACTTAAAGTAAATGAAACAGTTATTAATAATGATTTAGAGATAGCACAAGCTTTTGAAAGTTTTTTTACAGACATTCCTATGTCAACTACAAGCTCTTTAAACTCTTCACATGATCTTGCCGTGTCATTATTAAAAAACAACGTACCTGATTGTAAAAACATCTTTCATTTTAAACATGTCAACGAACAAGACATTGTTAAAGCCTTCAAAATGATAAAGTAAAAAAAACCCAAGATCTCTGGGGTATTACTGTACACATTCTTAAACCACTAATAGTTACTCTGGCACCTGATTTGGCTAATATATTCAATGAATGCATAGACTCTGGAGTGTTTCCTGACCTAATGTTAGTTAGTTGTAAATATTACATTAAACATAGTAAAATTGTACCTTTGTTCAAATCGGGCAATACAACGGACCCTACTAACTTTAGACCAATATCAGTTCTGCCTACATTTAGTAAAATATTTGAGAAGCTTATTTTAAGCCAGCTCTCATTACATTTTGATGTAAATAATTTACTTCATAACAAGCAATATGGCTTCACTAAATGCAAGTCCACTGCTGATGCTGGTGTTGAGTTACTAACTCATGTTTATGATGCTTGGGAAAAGTCGCAGGATGCAATAGGAATTTTTTGTGATTTATCTAAGGCATTCGATTGCGTGCACCATGAAACATTGATCAGGAAATTGAGCCACTATGGAATTAGGGGCAAATCCTTGGATCTTTTTGCTTCCTATTTAAGCGAAAGAATTCAAAGAGTTGATGTCAACGGGAAACGATCTCCAGGGTCCTTAGTGTCAATGGGTGTACCTCAGGGATCCATATTAGGACCTTACCTTTTTTTGATATACATAAATGACTTGCCACATCTTGTACAGGATCAACATGAAATTGTTTTATTTGCTGATAATACTTCACTTCTTTTTAAAATAGATCGTCGCACTAATAACTTTGACAAGGTAAATAATGCAATTTCTAAAGTAGTCCATTGGTTTGAATCCAATAATCTATTATTGAATGAAAATAAAACTAAATGTATTAGATTTTCACTACCTAATGTAAAACAAGGTTCTGTAGATATTAAAATAAAGGGCGACAATTTAGAGCTCGTTGAAAATACTGTATTCCTAGGTATAACTTTAGATAGCAAGCTTCAATGGGACCCTCATATAGATAAATTGTCGAAAAGGCTCAGTTCTGCTGCTTTCGCAGTCAAAAAAATGAGTTTTAACTAATATTGCAACATCTAGACTGGTCTACTTTAGTTACTTCCATAGCATTATGTCATACGGTATTTTGCTGTGGGGGAGTGCTGGAGTAGGACGCATAAATACCATATTTGTACTGCAGAAAAGGGCTGTTCGTGCTATCTATAATATGGGTCCCCGAGATTCGCTACGTGATAAATTCAAAGAAATAAACATATTGACAAAAAATAGTGATAAACACAATGTAAATACAAGAAATAAATATAAACTCGCTTTGCCCACCACTAGGCTGCATAAGGTTAATGTATAATTTAAAGGGCAATGTATACGCTTCTACAACAAGATTCCCAAAGAATTGCAACAGTTGTCAATTACTAAATTAAAAAAAATTGTAAAAAATAATCTTTGTATAAAAGCTTATTATAATATATCGGATTACCTTGAGGACAAAACTGCTTGGGACGGAATCTGCTCCAACACAAAATCAAAAACAAAACTAACAAATAATGATTGTAAAGTTTCAATACAAAAATGAGCTAGAGTTTCTAATCGCTTCTTTGCTCTAGTGTAAAAAAAGCGAAGCGACCAGATACCATGAATTTATTTCCTACTTATCTTTAAGCACTTATGATTATTTTGTTTTTTTGTAATTTATTTTGACGTGTCTAAGTTTTGTAAAACCAAACTATGGAAATAAATGATTTTGTATCTTGTATCTTGAAATTCGGAAAACCTAAGTGTGAATAAGAGAAATTGCAATATTATTCAGAATATCAAACTAAAAAACTGTAAGATATTTTATGTAGGTAACTTTTAACTTCTTACTCTTCTTCTCTTTTAACAGATAAACACTTACCGTAAAACGGGGCTATTTGAAACTGTTTTTGCATAAACATGTGTTTAATAAAAGAGCAATGAATGATTTCACGTCAACATGGGGCTTATTGAGTAGTTCTAATAATGCTCTCTTGACCACTATTACTACTATACGTCTATAGTAAGTAGTTTCGTAGATATATGTTTTGAAAGAGTCTGTTCCAAATATCGCCCAATTGGGGTTATTTAGTATACGAAGTTTATTGTACTAGTTTTCTTAATTTATCAAATACGCGCTAAAAAAACCGTACGAGCGATATAGGGAAATATTCTAGGGTAATCTTGCGTTGAGTTGAAGGCAATTTGACTTCTCTTATTTCAGAAAATAAGGAATTATATGAAGTTTGTCACATAATCGAAATAACATTTATTGCATAATTAGGGTTATTTGGAATTTCACATACATGTAATAAAGTTGTGCGTATTATACGGGAAGGGACATTTGGAATTCTTAAGGGGAAACTGATTATAAAAAAAACATATAGTAGGTAAATAAAACCATTACAGTATAAATTTAAAGTTTTATTAATTAAAATTAAATTGAAAAAAATGTAACAACCAAGTTATCAAAACAACTAATAAACAATGTAATTTTTTAACAAAAATGTAGTATTTTTTTTACCCTATTTTACAAAAACACAAAAACAAATATCTAAAAAACAAGTAGGTAATATGCTAGATTTAATTCGGTAATATGTCGAAATCTAAAATAAAAATAATTAATTAATTAAAAATACTAAAACAAACAACTTAAACCTACTATAATTATATTTAATCACTACTTAATGTCACTACTTACTTAAAAATATTCCTACCATTAACAGATAAAAAAATACACGGGATCAAACCTTTTATTTTTGAAATTCCAAATAACCTCACTATATCCAAAAAACCCCACTTTACGGTACTTAATTATTTAATTGTTTATGTTTCTTTTAATTATCACATAAAATGTCGGAATGATTTGTAAAGTTAATTTATTTGTTACTTTTCAGTTTCTGTTTTGAAGTTGGTTTAATTTTTGGCAAAAAAGTTTTATATAGCGAAACGCTAGCTTTGATTGCATATAAATGCTCAGATAGCTGGTGATTTTTTTAAATGTATTTATTAGACAAATAAAAAACAAAATACATTCTAGAGACTAAAATATGTTAACCTAAAATCTATTAATTGAAAAATATCCAAAACAGCAAAAACGTTGTGCTTGTTAGATTATTGTCATATATTTCTTGAAATTAATGGGGGTTTCATATGACAAGACACACAAAATATTTTAAAATTATGTATATGCTCTGATTAAATAACGAATATAACAATTAACCTTGATTTGGATGAGTTTAGAAAACATTAAGTTGATAAAGAGGTTATGTTTTTGTTTTGATTCACAAATGATATGTTTTAGTACGTAAAACTTAACGTATTTTACGAAACTACATGTGTATAGTGATAATAAGAAATATTTTAATGATATTTTGTAAAGAAAACTACTTATAACAACGTTTTTTTAAAAAACACCTTTTTGCTAAAAAACGTTATTTTTCCTTGCTATAAAAGAGCGACCGCTCGGGTCGTTGCTTCACTTTTGGAACAGCTGTCGACCAGAGCGGAGCTCTGCTACTAGTGCCAGTGAACTAAAAGCTAAGTGGTTTTAATTATAGTTACGGTAGAAATTATTTTTAATTTGTCAAAATATATTATTTGCTTTTGTTAAACTATTTAATTGTAAGAAAAATTGTAATAACTGATAAAGCTGTGTTGTTCTATTCGCTTCTCAACTCAGTATAAAAAATTGAAGCGAACTGTCAAGACAATGTTATTTCCTTGATATTCTTGTTCAAGCAATTTAGTTTTATTAATTGTCAGTTGACCTGTCCATGTAGATTATGTGTTTAGAAGGAAATAAACGTTTTGACTTTGACTTTAATTATTTTGGAATACCTTTATAATATTTATGTAGGTAGTATTATTTAAACTCCAATTATTAGAGAAAATCTATTATCAGAAGTGGGATTCGAGCTATTGCTATTATTAACACCTTTTCGCATTTCAGATACGACTCGTACGACGTTCCATGTAAAATGGACCCAGCGGTCTTGGAGGGATTGCAGAAGGCCATTCGAGATGCGGTGACTGATCGACATCGGGGCGATGACGTGGTGTTGCCGCGGTGTAGCCGCCTTTCCCGATCCCGATAAGAACAACAATCGTGCAGAGGGCTGGTGCAACTGTAGCAGCTCTTACCGCCGAGGATCTGGGATTGAGTAGCATCACTACGGTCACTAAAGCCGGTAAGGCCCTAAAGGGCTCTGCTTTAATCTGGTATGAACCCTGGGACACTGCGATGCTGCAGATTCATACAGTGAATACGTTAAGGAAAAGTAAAGACTTTAATAATAATAATAATAATATAGGATATGTTTGAGGAACAAATAGTCGAGCTTGTTTGTGGAAGTATAACTGATGTATCCATTCCAATGGCGTCTCGTAACAGCCGATAAGTCCACTGCAGAACCACTTTATTATTCACGACTTGCGTCAAATCTGCTTAGTAAATGCCCAAAAGTATTATTAGGTTATTCTGAGAAAATATGCCTCCTTTGCAACAGACTGTGCCATATTCGAGCTATCAAAAACAATAATAAGATACTGATGCCACAACCTGATCCGAAACCAAGTACCTATAGTTGGTCACCATGTGCTTATTGTAAAAAGAAGGGACACTCTGATGAAGTTGGCTTTTTTTTTATACGGCGAAAAATTCCCATTTTTATTTCTAGTTACAAAAGTCTCCTTAACCACAGGAGAGTTGAATAGTTAGTTGTTTCACAAAAATCAGGGAATTTCAGTTAACCCAGTAGTTGTGAAAGGTTTAAAAACAAATTTGACGACCTCTGTGGCTCGGTGGACGAAGGTCCGCCTGGGGCGCAAGAGGTTGGGGTTCGATTTCAGCCGGGAGACCAGATTTTGTATGATCTACTTGTTTCTGGTTTGGGGTTTGGGTTTGGGTGTTTTCTAAGTATCATAAATATGTATCTAACACCCATATTACAAGCTCTGCTTTAGTTTGGGGTTGCAATGCTGTGGTGGGTAGTAGTAGTCCGGATTTTTTTTTAATAATTAAATAATCTGTCGCTATATTTAAACTATGCAATTAAATTCCCATTTTTAGTTATGCAGCACTAACTTCATAGTGAGAATTACACATATTTGCTAACTTGACTATTCCTGTACAAAATAACGATACATGTTGGGAATTTAAGTTTAAGGATTAAAGTATTTAGAATAGACCCTAGACGAACTTTGTTCTGCAGATATTAACCATTACAGATAAAACAAAAGATAAGAATTCATTTATTTGCAACTAAGATAAATTAAATTAACATTTAGTTATACCATAGCTTAAAATAAGTATGGATAAACAAACCATTTGTCTTTAGCACTGCAAAATGAACTTTACTCGGAATAAGCGGGAAGTATAAAGTACCTACATCCACGCTCGTCTTCTGTAGGAACCATTTCTGTGACGTGTGTTTCTAATTACTGCCAAGCCTACTTATTTGGTATAAATTTTACCATTCTAACAGATTGTAATAAAGTCAACGATGACGAAATAGGATATCACACCTCGAGTAGCCCTATGGTGGACGTTTTTACTGGAATTTCAGTTTGACGTAGTAGGTAAAAAAAAAAAAAAAGAGGATTTTTATTAAACATTTAGTTTTCTTGATCCGTAACCCAGTTAAATTACCCTGTATTAACGTTATCGAAGAATCTGACAACAATAATGTCCCACAAAAAATGGAAAAATTCGATAGCATTTTTGGGTCCCAAGATTTTACAAAAAAAAATGTATTTTCCATTGTTTGTCTTGAACAACTAGCAAAACTTATTTCGGGCCAAACAAGCACCTCATAGAAAGAGAGACCTATTCCATTCCACACGTTGCATCTTGATTGTGCAGGGCCATGTAGTTACAATTACCTTTATTATTATTAATTATACGATTTACGAAATTCTGCATATTAAAAACCTCTAAAAACATTAAAGGGTCAAGAACTTTTCGGTATTTTACGTGAAACAATTGCCTTGTTAGGAATTACCAGCCTCTTAGTAACCATTGCTAAGAGCCTGTATATAAAATCGTTTAGAGATACACAAAAGCATCACCCTACCGGTAGCCCCCGAACGACCATGCAGAGCAATATGTTGCTACCGTTACTAATATGCTTACACCTTCAATTAATGACACATCAGATAGGCCGAACGGTTTATGGAAATTAAAACAAACTATTTTTCAACTACAATAAAAAAGTAACGGATTTAATCATACAAGGTTATTAATAGGCAGAGTAGGAAATATACCAACATACGGGCCATTAATAAAGGTAAATTATGAAATTTTGGACGACTTGCCAATTTATAGAATTAATTTCTTTTTATTTATTAGTGTTGCCGAAGCTAAAGAGAAACTACGAAGTGAATGGTTTGATTAAACCGTGTTTGATTATTTTTTGGGCAATGACTAGTCGTTAATAAATACCGTATCGTATGATATAAAGTTAATTTCAGAAATACGTAATGACGTATGATTATGTAAGTACATAAATATTGTTAGTGAACGTTATAGATAGACTTTTTATTTATTTCACCAAACTAGTTGTATTTTTTTTATATCATATTAATTATAGATAATTATTTATGCTTTTATTAACTTGATTAAACTAAGTATGTTGTAAATATTATGTCAATTCAATTTATAAGGATTATTGTGTTAAACATGATTGTTTGTCAATAAGTTATGCTTATGATCCAAGATTATGAACTTTCTTTTAGATTTCATTTATTAAAATGTACATTAAAAATATTAATCTAGAGCATACACGTAAGTGGGGGGAGATACCACTGGTCGGTTCTTTATCTGATGTGGACCTGAATGTCTACAGCGGTGGGTGACAGGGTAACATGACAAGGTAAAGAATCATTTACTGCTGATCTTTGTCCTGATACTTCACTGAAACTCACGTGCAGCAGGTGATAGGTGTTGTATGCGAAGGCCAGAGAGACTGTTGTTTACAACAGGAGGAAGTACTTCGAGAGCGAAGTACTGGTCAGTTTGGCCGTGTTAGATTATTGTCATATATTTCTTGAAATTAATGGGGGTTTCATATGACAAGACACACAAAATATTTTAAAATTATGTATATGCTCTGATTAAATAACGAATATAACAATTAACCTTGATTTGGATGAGTTTAGAAAACATTAAGTTGATAAAGAGGTTATGTTTTTGTTTTGATTCACAAATAATATGTTTTAGTACGTAAAACTTAACGTATTTTACGAAACTACATGTGTATAGTGATAATAAGAAATATTTTAATGATATTTTGTAAAGAAAACTACTTATAACAACGTTTTTTTAAAAAACACCTTTTTGCTAAAAAACGTTATTTTTCCTTGCTTTAAAAGAGCGACCGCTCGGGTCGTTGCTTCACTTTTGGAACAGCTGTCGACCAGAGCGGAGCTCTGCTACTAGTGCCAGTGAACTAAAAGCTAAGTGGTTTTAATTATAGTTACGGTAGAAATTATTTTTAATTTGTCAAAATATATTATTTGCTTTTGTTAAACTATTTAATTGTAAGAAAAATTGTAATAACTGATAAAGCTGTGTTGTTCTATTCGCTTCTCAACTCAGTATAAAAAATTGAAGCGAACTGTCAAGACAATGTTATTTCCTTGATATTCTTGTTCAAGCAATTTAGTTTTATTAATTTTCAGTTGACCTGTCCATGTAGATTATGTGTTTAGAAGGAAATAAACGTTTTGACTTTGACTTTAATTATTTTGGAATACCTTTATAATATTTATGTAGGTAGTATTATTTAAACTCCAATTATTAGAGAATATCTATTATGCTCGTGAAAGTCTTTACCCAAGGTTGAAACAAATCCAAGATTTGTTTTCTATTCACGGTGTCTACATACTTTCTTAATTTCGTCAAATTTCAATCAATGGTTCGAAAATTATTGCATTACAAACATAATAAAATGTTGTTTGGCTCGGTTCGCTAGTTGAACAATAATTATGTAAGAATATCAAATCATAAATTATTTTATATGAGATAAAAAGCAAATTCTGACACTTCACACACAGTCATGCATAGGAATAAATTCAATATTGAAATATAACAGTATTGGTAATTATCAAGTGGGAACATTTCAAATGAAGTTATTTGAGTGAAAATCTTAATATTTCATACAAAACATTATAGTAGGCTCAGGGTTGAAAATACCATTTACCATTTGCTTCAAAAGCAAAATTATAAATTTTTCACTTTAAAACATTTAAAATTTTGCTTTTATCTAGTAAACTATCAGTTCTTTGTCTCTCGAACTACATTAGCTTGTTTTATTGTTTCTATTTTTACTTTTTGTGCTACCTACCTCCGTTGTTGCAAATGCAATTTCACTGGTAGACTGGATTCAATCTCAGTGTTTCTTAAAATTGCTTCACTGTTTTCGACACAAATATTAGGTGTTTTCATAAAACAATACAATAGGAGTTTAATATGTGAATAACATAACTTACATTTTTTAATGTAGTGGTCATGTTTGAAAATATTTAATTCTGACTAGGTATTTTTAAGACAATAGTGAAAAAAACCTTCTGGATCTTAGCTACAATACAAAACAAGGGTCTAGAAGCCATAAAAAATATGCTAACTAAAACCACCTCACTTATTCATTTATCTAAATAATCATGAATTCTATTACCATGTTATTTCTCAAAGCTGCTCGAATATTTATGCAGAGCATTTACCTTTTTTGTTGCCTTAATTTTATTGTACTGTTCATAGTTTTAAGTTTTACTTTGTGGCACAAAATAAATATTTTATTAATTTTATTATTTCAGAGTCACAGGAACAACTGATGGACGTTTACGAACGTCTTGATGATCTGAACGCCGACACCGCGGAGGCGCGCGCTGCCAACATCCTACACGGTCTGGGATTCACCAAGCAGATGCAGCTGCAAGCCACCAAGGACTTCTCTGGAGGTTATTACCTTAGATCATCTCTCATCGTCAATTATTACAAGATACAAAATCATTTATTTTTTACATTGTTTGGTTTTATAAATCTTAAACACGTCAAATTTAAAATACAAAAATCATAAACAAAAATAAATTTATTGTATCTGGTTTCTTCGCTTTTTTTACTTCACTAGAGCAAAGAAGAGATTAGAAACTGGCTCATTTTCGTTTTGAAATTTACAATAATTATTTGTTATTCTTGTTTTTGATTTTCTCATGATCACACCATTATTAGGTCATCAGTATTGGTTAAACTACCTGTTCTTGAGTTTTTAAACATTATTTTGGAGGTGACTTATTTTTGTATTATTAAATAATGCTATCATCATCATCACCCTATTAACGTTCCCACTGCTGGGACACAGGGACTTCTCTCTTTGACGAGAGAGATTAGGCCTTAATTCACCACGCTGGCCAAGTGCGGGTTGGTGAATGTCACATGCCCTTCAAACTCTTTTTTAAAGTTCTCAGAACATGCCGGTTTCCTCACGATGTTTGCCTTCACCGTTTAAGCACGTGTTTAAATAAAAATAAAAATAAAAAATAAAAATAAAAATCTTTTATTTCGGACAACAATAATCCATACTTTGTTAGTAAACTTAATGACTAGGGTTAGTAAAATAAATCAGATCATATTCTATTAAATTAAAATTAATCTAAGTTTAATTAAATCAATTTAAACCAAATCTTACTAAATCAAATTAAACTAAACTCAATCAAATCACATTCAATTAAATAAAAACCAAATTAAACCAAATCAAATTTAAATGAAATTAAACAAAATCAATTCAAATTATATTACATTAAATTAAAATTAAAACAAATTAAATTAAATCAAATGAACATACATTACAACAAAATTAAATATAAATTAATCAAATAAAATTAAATGAAATCAAATTAAATCAAACTAAATTAAATCAAATTAAATCAAATTAAATCAAATTAAATCAAATTAAATCAAATTAAATCAAATTAAATCAAATTAAATCAAATTAAATCAAATTAAATCAAATTAAAACAAATTAAATCAAATTAAATCAAATTAAATCAAATTAAATCAAATTAAATCAAATTAAATCAAATTAAATCAAATTAAATCAAATTAAATCAAATTAAATCAAATTAAATTAAATCAAATTAAATTAAATCAAATCAAATCAAATCAAACCAAATTAAATTAAATCAATACAAATTACAAAATTAAATTATTTTCATAACAAAACCCTTCCAGATGGGAGAAGTGATCCTTCCGGCTATTGTTTGTAGGATGGTGTTGGTACTGCCACGCACCCTGTGCATCAGGGATGCAGTCTTTTTACGAAGGATGGCGGCAAAACCATCCGTCTCGTACTCTGCAAACATTCCCGACGCACTGCAGAATCGGGGCAGCCCCAACATCATCCTAAATATATTATTGTACTGGACATGTAGGGCCTCTAAAGGCTGTTTTGCATGTCTGATCCATAGGTTCCCGGTGTAAAAGCTCTGACAATAGGCTTTAAAAAGCGTTACTTTTACATCTTCAGAACACCTGGAGAACCTACGGATCAGCATATTTCCCCTAACCGCCAAAGCCCTACGTTCCCTTTCAATGTCTTCATTGTCCTTAAGGTCGTCAGTGATATAATGACCAAGGTATTTAAAAAAGGTAACCCTCTTTACGTTAACACCATTTAGGGTTATCTCAGGAAACACCTTCAGATTATTTCCGGCGGCCTTAAAGACAATGTACTCGCACTTCTTTTCATTATAGCGGAGACCATGCGATGCAGCGTACTCCGCACAGACCCTAAGCATTTCCTCCACTGATCTCGCTGTCGGACCCAGCAACACCATGTCGTCCGCGTAGCTAATGTTGTTTATACAGACACCATCAACCCTACAGCCGACACGCATGCTACTGAGCCCCACAATGAGATCGTTTACATACAGGTTAAAGAGCGAGGGAGAGCTCACCCCACCCTGTCTCACCCCGCACTCCAACCTATATGCATCAGAAAAGGCATTTGACCACTTAATGGTATTACTTTGATGCCCGTACCAATACCTAAAAATTTCAGCATTCCCGGCGGGACACCCCTGCCTCTCAACTTTTTCCAAAGCACATCATAGGAAACGAGATCAAATGCCTTGGATAGGTCGAGAAAACAGGCGTATACCGCCGTTCTGCGACTAGTGTAATATTGGACAGTATGCTTATGTGCTAATATTGCGCTTTCTGTGGAAAGTCCGGGTCTGAACCCGAACTGTGCGTCATGTAAGTGTAAGTATTTCTGTAGCATTGAATCGAGCATACTGTCCAACACTTTGGCTATGATAGTGGCAAGAGAGATAGGTCGGTAGTTCCCCTTGTCCGATATGTCCCCCGTTCTGTTCTTCACAATCGGTACCACTATAGTTTTCATGAGGTCGCACATAAATTTCTCAAGAAGAAAAATCCAGAGGTGCGTGGCGGGGTTTGAACCCACGAATGAAAGTCGAGTGTCCTCCCACTTAGCCAACACGGCTTTTATATATATATAAATAATGCTATAGTGGAACAATTTTGAAATCGTTCTATTAGATGCTGATTTTATTGAGATTTGTGCATTCACACAAAGTCACATCCTTTAGGTTCATAATGAGATGTATGATAATTTTGCTCCTGTTTCATATCACCAGAATAAATTAGCATGTAAAATCAGTTTTGCCACCAGAATACCTTAGCATGTAAAATCAGTTTTGCAAGTCTAATGCACTGAAAAGAGGCAACCAAACCTCGATTTTTCCTTATTCATTGTATGTAACTCGAAGTTTTGTAACACTAGATATTTTGTTTACAGGTTGGCGTATGAGATTATTTTGTGAATATCGAATTTTCGATATAATATTATCGTATCGAAAATTCGATATTCACAAAATAATCTTCTGCTTCACGTGTCATAATCACACCAATCATAATCTACCCTCAAATATAACAATTTGACGTTGATAAATAGTTGTTGTGTTGCCAGGTGCCGAAACAATATTCCTACCATTAACAGATAAAAAAATACACGGGATCAAACCTTTTATTTTTAAAATTCCAAATAACCTCACTATATCCAAAAAACCCCACTTTACGGTAAGTGCATTTTATAAAAAATTTTTTAAATAAATTCTTAAGTTGGCAAACTATTTTTATTACCTACCTAGTTACTACCTATTATTAGTGCGCAAACCGGTCGAGAAGAGCGCACGACTAAAACCATGACGCCGGCATATTGTGAGCAATAAATAAAAAAATAACAATTAAATTTATATAATAATAATATAATTTATTCAAATCAACAAATTGGACAAACATAGCCTCTTCGGGTCCATAATTTTAAATACCGATATTTTTTAATGATTTTACCCATTATTAATATATTTTATGTATTTAAGTATCTAATCATATTAAGGTTGCAATGCCCCAAAAGGGTAATGTTAGAATCTTTCTACTATGTAACACCTAAATTAAGCACACCTTTCGTACAATTATTGATATTCTTGTGCAATAAAGTATTCATAATAATAATAAATGTAACCACTTGAAACAACCAGAAAATGATTATGTAAATGGTAGAACTATCATTATAATTTGGTAAATTACTAGATGTTTTATATAATGAACCAGAGAACAAGTAAGTAACATAAAGAGTGTGTAACTAATTACCTAACAGAGAACCTAATTAATGTAATTTATCGATAGCTTTTTCCCCATCGGCACGCCCCATCCCTACCTGTCATTCGCTCTTTTTTAAGTTTGTCTATGCTAGCTAGCTGGCTACGTTCTGCACAATGAAGTTTTAGTGTATTGCACACCAAAATAAAACAATAGTTACAAAAGTCACATATGAGGAGGAAGCACAAAGGGTGGCCTTATCGCTTAAGCGATCTCTTTCTGGCATATTGTTTGTGTTTGTTAATATTTGTTTAGTTGCAGAATTTGCTGTGATAATTAAGAATCTAGTCCCCTCACGCGCGCTCTGTTACTTACCATAGATACTCTAAGCGTGGTGGTAATATACTCTATGAGCTATTGTCTATGTCTCGAAAGTTCAATATTCATTTTATAGGTTGTCTATGTTTTTTCTTGATATGCTATTCATACGTGGTGGTTATATACTCTTTGAACTATTGTTTAAGTCTCGAAAGTTCAATATTTTTCATAGTTTTCAATCATTTTTTTCTGACATGAGTTTGAAGTACTTAATTATATTTTTTTTAATTTTTAATTTATTTGTAGAAAAAAAATGAATTGTTGTTCGTTAGTCTGATTAAAACTCGAGAACGGCTGGGACGATTGAGCTGATTTTGGTTTTAAAATGTTTGTCGTAGTCCAGGGTAGGTTTAACGTTGAGCAATTAAGGCAAAATTGCCGGGAACTTTTTTTACCCGTGCGACGCCGGCTGGGGCGGGCCGCTAGTAAAACTATAAAATAAAGTAAAAAAGATGTTATTCAGTTGAACGCCATTTTGAGGACTAAAAAGTCCGTTTCAAAGTAACATCTCTCTTTTAGTTTTATTTAACTTGACACTGGCGTCTCACACACTCGTTCTGTTAGTTTTACTGAAGTCTTCCTCGATAATGGACGTAGAATTAGCTGCTGCGGTGTGTTTGTGCTGTGAGCTATTATAATTTTTTACAAGTTTACCATCAAAAGAAAATTTAAAAAAAGGCTCCCTTTGAAAACACTCCAAAAATTCTAATTCACGCTCGTTAGACCACATTTTGATACATCTGCAGCTAACTAAACACAGTCTGGGCAAATGAATGAAACGAGTACACTCGTTTCATTCATTTTCCCAGGAAAACGAGAGCCAACGAGACCCTTTGACTCGGGCGCAAAAGCCGACAAGTGATTGAGACCGACCGAGGCGAGGCGAGGGAGAACGAGACGAGACGAGAGCGCAATCTACATACTCGCTCTCGCCCGGTCTCGGGGTGTCTCGGCGAGTGTGTACAGCCGCCATGAACTCTGAACTGAGCCAGTCAGTCACGGACGCCATCAACCATCAAATAAAAGAAGAAGAAGAACTGTTCCGGCATCATGGCATTTTTTGTTTTGTTAGTGCGTTGCGTGCGTCGGTCGTGTCGATAGTTTGTCCTTTGGAGGTATCATTTATTTATTGTTAATTTGTTACAATTTTGAAAGCTTGCTAAAGCCTAGGAACTTTCACATCATATTAACACGACTTTTAATTTTTTTCATCCATGTTTTGCAAAATGTAAAGATTTTTGATTTGTTGATTTAGGTCAAGTACCTTCATCTAAACATTGTCTTTTGTCTTTTTTTGACCAAAAGGTCTTCAAAAACATCTGAAGAGCCAGCAACATCATGGGGAAAACATCGAAGTAAGTGATTCATTTATCATAAACGTAATTTTACAGACAAAGTGCAGTCAGCGTCAAATTGATCTAAGCGTCTTTTTCTTTTTCGTCTCTATCCAAATGCATCCGAATATCATATAAACAAAATATTTTTTTCCATTGTTTGATTTAACAAATCTTATAAACCATAAAACAAATTTTAAAATTAAATATTATTACCAATTAGTTAGTTATGTCCCAATATTTTTGATGCGAGACTAAGTTTTATGTTGGCTTATTAGTTAGCAAGAAAAAAGTTATAGGCTAGGCGTTTACTCAGACACTGTAGTTGCTATGGGATAAAGTCTCATGACAAAATGTCGCCTAAATTACTGGAATTATGAAACAATAAAGGTCAGATAATTTGATTACCAATTTGTCCACCATTTTGATGTGAGACTTTATCCCATAGCAACTACAGAGTCTGAGTAAACGCCTAGCCTATAACTTTTTTCTATATTCTTTATTGATGGGACATAATTAGCTTATTGGTAAGCACAGTTAGAGTCTATCAAAATGTGTTATTTTTTAATTTTTACATAGTTTATAATTAATCTGATTTCATGGGGCATTGAGTTCATGTCTTTTATAAATTCAAAATATTAATTATTCTTTATCTTAGCTTACATGCTAACTGAGTAACTATTTATCATGTTTACAAAACAAGTAATGTTGAGAGATAAAATCCGTATATACCTCTGACCTGTCTCATAGAAACTATGTACATTTCTTGAACATTAAGTTCTATCAGAAACATTTTATAAAAACAAGTTTTACCGATTACCAATATTGTTGTAAAACAATACTATTTGTCACTTTTTAAAAATGGGAAAAGGATTCTGTGGGGAAAGCATGTCTAGCAACTTAGTGTGACTTCCCTCTGCCTCTAACTTCAGTGCAACATAGAATAAATGTTATTTTTAAAGCACATACGCAATGTTTACAGCTCATGATACTACTAAAACAAATATGGTGGTCATTGGTATGAATCTGTTTGATTAGTGGGTCTTGATCATCATTATAACAGTCTACTAACGTTCCTACTGCTGGGACACAAGGACTAATGTCTTGACGAGAGAGATTAGGCCTTAATTCACCAGGCTGGCCAAGTGCGGGTTGGTGAATGTCACAATCATGTCTTTCAAACTCTTTAAAGTTCTCAGATCTTGCTGGTTTCCTCAAGCTGGTTGCCTTCACCCTCAAAGCACGTGTTTAATTCTCACATACGTTTTAGAGAAGAAAAATCCAACGCAGCTTTTTATATATAACTATTTTTATTCAAAAGTACTTAAATCTCATGACAAGCTTTTATTATATTAACTGTGTAATGTTATTATGTACAGAATATTAAATAAAACACATTGTTGTGAGTTAGATCTGTTGTATTGCAGCTAGGTAGCACAAGATGACATGTCTGAACTTGTTACACAGTGTTCCCACATAAATCCACTTCATGTCACTAACAAAGTAGAATAGTTCCACAGACGATAACATGACATACCTCCCCTCTAAGTAATGATACATAGTAAGGCGGTGATTTTAACTAGGTACAGATATAACCACATTAAAACATAAAACAAAACTATATCTTCTTGAATAACATAACTAAAACTTCTAATTCCTATTTCTAATTCACACCATGTAAACTTAACTTAAACTATATACAAATTGTCTCTTGAACAGTGAGGCCTCTAATACGGAGTTTTGGAATGTTCTCTTGTTTTGTTTTTCATTTTGCCAACTGCCTCATGAGGTATTTCTGTATTTGGGATTCCCAACATCTCTGCCCATTGATGAGCATCTGGAATCTCAATAATTCTATCTTCGCTGTCGTTCAACTCCATGTCAGTCTCTATTTGGGTTGGCTCCTCAGTTGTAGGGCCCGCGTTACTGTAGTTTCTGTACTTTACATTTTGACGTTCCTGATCCTGAGACAGTCTTGATTTAATTCGACTAATATTCTGAATCTGGCCTTCTGTTTTTCTATGGTGCAGATTGTCAGGGTGCATAGTATCCAATAGTGTGCGCAAACGGCTCCTCATTAGCAGTTCTGCTGGAGTTTTGTTAGTTGAGGTGCATGGTGTGCTTTGAAGACCCAACAACAGATTCGGTATCCTAACATCCCAAGCTAAATAATCCATTTTCCGCAGTTTATCTTTAATGGTTTGAACCATTCTTTCAGCTGATCCGTTGGTAGCAGGGTGATAGGGAGCTGTGGTGACATGTCGTATATTATTGGCCCGTAGAAATTGTTTCATTTCTTGTGATATGAACGAGGTGCCATTGTCGGACACCATTACCTCACATAGTCCATGTATCGAAAATACAGTTCTCAATAGTCTTATCACTGTCGAAGACGTTGTATTGTTAACCATGAATAGCTCTGGCCATCTGGAATAAGAATCTACCATAATCAAAAAATATTTGTTATGGAAAGGTCCGGCAAAATCTATATGGATTCTTGACCATGGTCTCGTAAGTGTTATCCACTCATGATTTGTCTTTGGGGGCATGTGTCTGTGTTCTAGGCATTTAGTGCAGCCACTCACCCTCGAGTTAATCTCTTCGTTAACACGTTCGCTGCGTTACGAGATCTAATAGTACTCTTATGAGTTTTCAAGTCAGTGCGGGAATGAAATTACATGCTCCGCTCCGGCGAATGCATTTTCTATTCATGATTCTAGACATGTTTCATTTTTCATGAAACATGTCTAAGAACACCCGGGCCAAACTCACCTTTCATACAAAAAAAAACTAAAATGAAATCGCTCCATCCGTTCGGGAGCTATGATGTCCCAGACAGACAGACAGACAAACAGATAGACACGTCAAACTTATAACACCCCTCTTTTTTGGTCGGGGGTTAATAAATGACTTTTTATCTTGATTATCGATACCTACTGCATTTTTATTTATTTTCATCACTATTGTTTTTACCAATTTTTAGACAAATATGCGTTACGTGATCTGAAATATCTCGTAATTTGCTTACTTTCAGTGCGTTACGAGGTTATATAGGTCTCGTTATTTTGTTTTTTTTATTACGAAATTGTAATAATAGTACGAACGATATGTAAAGAACCTCGTCCCGCTATAAGAGGAGGTCATTAACGAGTTGTTTTAGACCTCGTACCGCACCAACGGATAGGTAGCATAAATCTTGCTACGCAGCGAACGTGTTTAGATGTGGCCACCAAACATAGCTTCTTGCGATGGCTTTCGTCTGTACCTTTTCTGAATGAGTTCTGTGTAGCATTTTCAGGACAGCTGGGCGGCATGTTGTTGGTACTATTACTCGACAACCCAAAAGTAAACAACCGTAAATTAAGCCAGAATGGGCGCAGTTTAGCGTCAGTTACTTTTGTAGGCCAGCCCTGTTGAGTATAATATATGACTTGCGATAATAATTTATCTCGTTTCGTCTCTGAAGCAACCTCTTCGACTGTGTGTGGAAAATCTTCTGGTGTCTCTGCCATTATCAGGACTTCACCTAGTGGTAGGTCGGGTTGGTCTGGTACTGGTTGTGGCCAGCGACTAAGTGTGTCAGCGTTCCCAATTTCTACTCCCGGCTTATATGTAATTTCTTAGCTGTGCGAGGTTAATGCGATTGCAATTCTTGTCAGTCTTGGGGACAACATCTTGGGCATCGGTTTCGTCGGATCAAAAATTCCAAATAAAGGCTTGTGATCTGTCACAATAAGAAAATGTCTCCCCATAAGGTAGTTATGGAACTTTGTAATTCCAAATAAGCTTGTAGTTCCTGCTTGTTTTTAGGCTCTGGCGTGTTCACCATAGACTCCACTTTACTAGGCGCTGGATGAATGCCTACAGAGTCGATGACGAAACCTAGGAACTCAACCTTTTCTTTGGCGAATTTGCATTTATCCTTGTTCAGCCGAAGTCCTGCTTGCTCAATTCTACTTAAAACTATCCAGTCTATCCAGAATTTCCGGCATTGTACGTCCACTTATGATGATGTCGTCAATCAATACTGCTACACCATGGATGCCCGCCAGTAATGAACTCTTCAGACGTTGAAAAATTCCAGGACTTGCTTTTACTCCAAAGGCCAATCTATGTACTGTGTACAAGCCCTTGCACTTGTTCAAGGTGAGTAGCTTCGCCGCATCTTCGTTGACGACTACCTGTGTGTAGGCTCGTTCCAAATCTAACGTCGTGAAAAACTTCCTCCGGCGACGGTAGCGAAGACTTCATTCGCTGTAGGCATGGGATAGGTATCCGATTCGGTCGCTTCATTGTCTGCACTTCGATAGTCGCCGCATAGTCTGACGTCGCCTGATCGTGATCGGCACGACCGGCGTGGCCCATTCCTAGTAGGATGTCGGGCGGAGTACTCCTTCGCTTTCTAGTCTGTCAATCTCTTTTTCGACTCTATCTATTAAGAAAAACAGAACTGGTCTCGCTTTCAAAATAAATGAATAAATGATTGATGTTCATCGAAATGTTCAATGGAGCTAGCCAATAAGTTGGGGCCGTTGCCCTTAGCGACGATAACGTCCAAGTCGCAATTGTATTCTCTGTGTCGTACGGGCAGCGTGGCCCGCCCAAGGAGGCGTACCGGTGTCTCGGTCCAGCGCAGCGTGAGGCGCGCGGGGCGCAGCGCGGCGTGCTGCAGGTGCGCGCGGACGGCGCGCCACGTGGTCTCGTTGAGAATGGAGATGCTGGCGCCGGAGTCCACCTGCATGCGGGCCGGCGTGCCCGCTAGTGACACCTCCACCTCGTACGGCGGTACGCGGCTGGTGCTCGAAGTTCCTTGGACGCAGTAAACTCTATTCAAACTGCCACTTTGTTCATCGGCGTAGTTCACGTTTCGATTTCCTATATTGTATTGAAATTTTGAATGCTTAATGCGAGGCCGTCTATTTTATATAACAGGTGATAAGTTAAAGTTGTCATTTCTTTTCGTATATATTCCTTAAGTGATTGGGTAATTTCGAAGGCAGAGTCCCCATGAAAACTGACATCATCATTCGGGCAAATGCTGGTGGATTTTCGTGACTTTCTGTACGTAGGTAATGTTTAGGCAGGGGTCATCAACCTCACTTAGGGCTCGCGTCTTCGGTAGACGACTCGGGTTGACCCCGTTTGATGCGATGATGTTGATAAGGGCTCGTTACAGGTTGGAAGTGGCTTTTTAACTTGGTTTTTACTCTCCAGACACCACCCACACTTCCATTTTGCTTTTTTTTCAGCATCCATTAGGTAGTACAATTTTGAGTAATTTTGGCACTCGATATGAAAATGCATATCGCACACCATACAGTGAAGTATAGCTCGGACTTTAATCGCAGTATTGCATTTCCCACACAACTTATTAGCAGGCGCCATTTCTCGGATTTTGTGATATGTCGTCCTTCTTGCTCTTTGGGTTGGAGCCTGGGCTATCTGGCTGGCGGTAGCGGTTGCGTTTATTAGTGCGCATCTTACCTGTCCAGGTGAAAATCCTGGATATTAAAAACATGCAAATTTTTAATTTTTGTTTTAATTAGGTCTACCTGGCATACTCTTTTATTGCCAGACATTTTTGACAATGCTAATTATGTGACATAGGCGACTTTTTCTTTTTGAAGTGAAACTTCTTTAGAATCGTTGTGATTTGAAATCGGATGCAACGGAAACGGACATAAGATTAGCTTACCGGTCGGGTAAGCCAATCTTAAACGCTTACAAGGTTAAGCAACTTTGCGCGAAGCCAGTACCTACTTGGATGGGTGACCGCCCGAACAAAATCTTTTTGCATAGTATTATTTTTATTATTTGTCGATTTACTGAAGTTTCACTTCTATCATGTGTGAAACGCACACACACAAATTTTCAAAAGTTTTTATTATGTCTGTAATTTTAATACTATGTTAAAGAATAAGGAAAACTTAGAGTTAAATTGCTAATTAATTCGATCGTTAAACCTTGAATTAAAATAAAAAAGTCATGAAAAGGATGCGCACTAATGAACGCTACCGCCAGCCAGATAGCCCAGACTCCAACCGAAAGAGCAAGAAGGACGACATATCACAAAAGCAGCTGACCTGAAATTCTTTCTCGAAAACGTTGCTAGCTCCTATACTATAAGGAGCAGGAGGTTGCAGGTTCGATTCCCGCCGTGGAATCAGATTTTGCACGATCTACAATGTCTTGTTTCGGTTCTAGATAGTATATTATGTATTTACAAAAAAAAAAATCTATGTAGTATATCAGTCACCTAAAACCCATAGTACAAGCTCTGATTAGTTTGGGGTTAGGTGAAGCTGTGTGTTATTACATTTTTGCCTACTTTAAATACTTTCTACTATGTTTTAAAAAATGTTATGCATTTTTCAGAAAAAGGCTACGAGCACAAAGAAAGTTTGCCGCGGGAGCTTATGTACCTCCACAAAACCCGCAATCTTCGGCGCCTCAGACTACTGCGAATGCCGCGCACAAATCCAACGCTGTTCCTGGACCTGTCACCATTAACCCTTTCAATGCAACCGTATTGCTTACTCGTTTGTCTTTGGACAGTAAGTACAAACATCACAAATCTTAACTATAGATAACAGAGAAACTACTTTTAGCCACTCACTGATTATTCACGAAATCTCAGAAACTATCTACGAACGACGTCCGCAAAGAACGCATTTTACCTTGGGGGAAAAACGGTCCTATGTTTTTAAGTAAGAAACTTAAAATTTGGCAGGTAGGCTCCTTATAATGTGTAGACATCTGCTTAGAACAGATTTTAAGAAATTCGACCCCTTTAGACGTAAAACGAGGGTTTAAAGTTTATATGAAAGTCTATGTTACTTGAAATTATAAATATGCTCTAATAGCGGTGTGAAAAAATACTAACACTGCATGTTTAGAAATCGGGGGTTGGAAGTCCTACGTAGAGGAAGTCGTACGTTTTAGAAGTGAAATACTTGTGGGACGAATGCACGATGAGCCATAGAGCACATAGAGGCCGTGAACAGAACCTTACAGAATCTAAGGAACTCCGCTGCAGTCATGGGCGGGATTACTTTTGTTTTTGCGGGAGATTTCCGACAAACTCTTCCCGTTATTAGCAAAGTTACGCGAGCATATATCATCAAGGCATGCTTGAAATCGTCACCATTATGAGCTTCAATTGAAACATTAAAATTACGAACGAAAATTAGAACTCATGTTGATAGAATCACTGATAGCAATTTTCCACAACAACTGATAAAACTAGGAGAAGGAATCTTTCCCACTCCAAATTTAAGCACTGTTATCGAGAATTTGCACGAAAAATACTTTCATTGGCTATATTCTAGGGCTATAGTGTCACCTAAGAATAATACTGTTAATTAAATAAACAATATAATAGTTTCAAAAGTCCCCAGCCAAGTAAAAACATACAAATCGATCGACACTGTGACTAATATCGAAGGCGCAGTCCATTATTCACAAGAATTTTTAAATTCGTTGAACCTTTCTGGACTTGGCAGTCCATGTGGTGGCACCACATGCGTTGTCGTTAAAAATCGGAATCCCAATAATGCATTTAAGAAATTTAAGCCCTCCGAACATGTGTAATGAGACGAGGCTGCTTATTAAAGAGTTAAAGGACAATTTAATTGTGGCAAATATTATCACTGGCCCAGCAACTGTTCAACTGGCTCTTATACCGAGGATACCGATGATCCCGACTGATCTGCTAATCCCATTTGAACGGCTTCAATTTCCGGTTAAAACATCTTTCGCATTAACAATTAACAAGTCCCAAGGCCAAACCTTCGAATTGGTAGGGATCGATCTGCGAAAGAAATTTTTTACTCATAGTCAACTGTATGTTGGACTATCGCGGGTCGGAGCCCCTAAAAAATAAATTATTTTGTTGCCACAAAATATCATCAACATCAAATATTGTTTACTTACAGGGAAGCTCTATCACAGTAGAAGGCTTTTCTTTTGACGTTATGACCTCTTTGCATTAATTTAAAAACAATAAAAAAGTACAAAAAATTTTAATAATATCTAAGAATTAAATTTCCTATTTTGTTTTAATTCGACGCGAAAAATTGTGAATATTATGTTTCATACCCGTACGAAGCCGGGACGGGCCGCTAGTACTTAAATAAAAGTCTGTCCGTCTTTGAGTTTGGTATAGACCCAAAAAGAAAAAAAATCAACCTAAATAGTATCTAATAAAAATTTATATTGCATTCATAAAATACATGAGACTATGTCAAATAATTTACTATAAGTTTATTCCAAACTAGTAGTGCCCCGCGGTGTTACCCGCGTTTAAATGTATTGTCCCGCGGAATTACATATTTTCCCGGGATAAAAGTATCCTATGTTACTTCTAATACCTCCAAGAATATGTGTACAAAGTTTCATGATGATCGGTTGAGTAGTTTTCGCGTGAAAGCGTCACAAACAAACTAACATTCACATATTTTATAATAGTATGTATAGGATTCATCTTAAGTTTATATTATTACTTGCTTTAACCGCGTAATAAGGGATTTTGTCGCGGTAAAAAGCAGCTTTATAATTTACTGGGAAAGCAGCTATGTTCGTGCCAAATTTAATCTAAATCGGGCTTCACTCGCAATAATTGATTTTCCCGCGAAAACTGATATTTTACCGCGGTAAAAAGTAGCCTATATGTTATTCTGATGTATAAGCTATATTGTGGTAAAGTTTCATTCAAATCCATTCAGTAGTTTTTACGTGAAAGAGTAACAAACATCCATACATACAAACATTCGCCTTTATAATAGTAGTAGGATTAATTTAAGACTTTGCTAAAGGGATTTTCCCTGAGCTCAATATAGTAGGGATTCAAAGTGATATTCAGCTAAACAAAATAAAAAGGACGGTTGATGTCTATTGTTGGTAAAATCGAATACTGTTAGTGTAATCTAACCCGACTTTGCACGGGTAATTATTCAAAATTGTTTCAAAATTATTCGAATTTTTCTCTCCTTAAAAACCATCCTTAAACTCCAACAAACATTTAAAAAAATAAATTGGCTAAATTGGTATAGGCGTTGTTGAGTTATGCGCTTAGCAACACATTTAGCGATTCATTTTTAACCCCCGACAAAAAAAGAGGGGTGTCATATGTTTGATGTGTATCTGTCTGGGACATCATAGCTCCCGAACGGATGAAGCGATTTCAACTTAGTTTTTTTTTGTTTAAAAGGTGAGTCTGGCGCGAGTGCTCTTAGACATGTTACATGAAAATCGGTTGTGCCGTTTAAAAATTGTGGGGGTTAGAGTGGGGAAGGAAAACCGAAAATCTGCAAAAATCTCGAGTGGGGTATCAAAGGAAATTGAAGGATTCGAATCGGGGGTTTTTCTTATATTTTAAATTTAGATTTATTATTTTTAAGAAGATTAAGGTAAGAGAAAACATACTATTGATTGCAATGCTCAAATTGGTGTGACCGACAACAAACATAAACTTGATTCGGGTCAATTGGTGTAACGTTAGTTTTTTAAAGAAAGTTGGTTTTATATTGGTGTATGTGTGGTTATAATTTTTCGTTCAAGCTAAGAATTAGTGTAAGAGCAATGCTGGCTTGCCAAGATACATACACCAACTTAACCTTCTTTGGTCAAAGGATAGGAATACAACAATTCGACTTATGTAAATGGATCACATACCTACTCAGTTACAACATAATTTCGACAGAAGTCTGCAAATTCACAGTTAAAATGTGTAGCGTAACTGTATTTTTTTAAAGCTAGTATTCTATTATTATGCTATTCGAAAGAGCAGAAAAAAACTAAAAACTGTACTGTTTTGGTGGTTAACCCAATTGAACGTTCATGTTGTAAGCGCTAATTAATTTTAAGACCAAAATTGTACACATGAATGCAATAAACGATTTTGAATTTGAATTTGAACCTGCAACCGACGATAATGTACAATATCTATGCTATATGCTAGGGTTTAGTTCTGAAAATAACTTTTTGAATGGGATTAGTTACCTGTTAACGAATTATTAACTACTAACTAAGCGACAAAATATTATTAAGCGACAATTTTTTTATTTCCGCACACGACCATTCAGTAGAGAGCCGACCGACCGCCGGCCGCCGCGGTTATTTAAAAAAAAATTTACTCGTGATATCTTTTGAATGGAATGTCAGAATCTAATAATTCAAAAAGTTATATAAAGGTTTTAAAGCAATCTTACATAATAAATTATTTTGTTAAGGATTAATACCAAGATACAAATAAAGAGCCTTTTCAAACAGTGGTATTATTATTTTTAATATAAAAAATCGCTTATTGTCACAAAACTATAATAGTTAGAGATATGATGTAAAGACGTTTTTTGTAGATAATGATAAGTTCTATAAAGTTGTAATACATCACTTTGTTATATATTCAATAGTTTTCGCAGCATTCGCGATTAAAGAAAGATTTAGGTTTATTTTTTCAAAAAAATCGCTTATTATCACAAAACTATAATAGTTAGAGATATTATGTAACGACGTTTTTTGTAGATAATGATAAGTTCTACAAAGTTGTAATACATCACTTTTTTATATATTCAATAGTTTTCGCAGCATTCGCGATTAAAGAAAGATTTTGGGTTCTTTTTTTTCACCATGGGTTACATTATCGGAGTTTGGTAAGAAATCATATTATTTTTGAAAACTAAATATAGCCTATGTCACTCAGGGATAGTGTAGCTTTCGAATGGTGAAAGAATTTTTTAAATCGGTGCATTAGTTTCAGAGCCTATTCGAGACAAACAAACAAACAAACAAAAAATCAAACCTTTCCTCTTTATAATATTAGTATAGAAAATAATGAAAATTATGGCATGTCTTGATAAGTTGAAATCCCGATCATGATTAGTTATTTTGCTCCTGTAGTTAAATTTGCTTGCCTAGGTACACATTATTATAATTATACCTTTTTTAAATCCGCAAACAAGGCATGTTATTAAGCCAACGGGCAACTATGGCACTATACATTTTTTTCACAATCATGGATCATTTTTACAGGTTGTGGTAACGAAAGAAAGATAAATTACTTATATTTATTCATTTATTTGTTGCTTCATGTGGTTACAATAAAGGTGTTAACATAATAGATTCCCTGACATGACCGTTGGGACATTACAACTTCAACTTAAGATGTATCCTATACTATATTTACATTATTTATTATCATTATTTTTAATATTTTACGGTAATAACGCCACTAAATGTAATTAAATTGAATAAAGCAAGCATTTAGGAGTAGAAGCCAAAAAAAATTACAATAATACCTAATTATGTTAAAATGGCAGCTGATTAAATAGCCAAAAACCCAAAATTTAAATAAAAATCTTATAGCATCAACGTTTTTACACAGTTGGTTAAAATTACATAAAAATATGATTTTATTGTTGCCTCATAGCCGGGCTACAACCCCTTAACGGATTGATTATCCATTATTAACGACACACCCTGCATATTGAAACAAACGGTATTGACATAAAAAAATAAGTTTACATTATACAGGAATAACAATAATAATCATGCTTTATTAAAAATAATAACGCTGTATAATTTCTGACCAAAAAAACAATTAACAGAAAAGTAAGAGTTAATAACTTATATTATTTATTGTCACTTAAATTTAAATTAATGTTTTAGAGATGCACCTACACATACGTGAACAGCCGATTGTATTGTTGGAGAATATTTCTCCAATGGTATGTAGAGAATCTGAGAAAATAACCAAAGAAAAAAAAGCTCCATGTCGAAGATCTCTACGCAAAGGTCGCGGTTCATCCAATTCTCATGAAAAGAATAGATCAACCAGTGTGAGTGACAGCGGCGAGGACACTCCTCTCAGCCACCTACAAACCTCGCAAGTAACTGCAGCTAAAACTGAAGCTCATTCAGACTCAGTTCGCTCTGAACAGACTATAGGCCCTAAGCAAAGCATAAACTTAAAACGGACCAGCAAAGGAGCCATAAATAAGAAAGCAAAAGAGAAAAATGTCTTAGCATCAAACATGAACGTTATGGTGAGAGTTTTGGTAGAGCGTCAGGATTTATCACATGTAAAAAGCATGACAACATCTACGCGGCCAAGTAGACCGTTAAAGCGTGTGTCTAAACAAGGAAATGGGCCAGATAAGAAAAGTCAACGGCATATTCCATTAACATCATCGCGGATGATTACTCGTAGTCGATCCCGGCACAACGCGCTAAATCCCAAGCACAGGAATACCCATACTTCAGGCGGAGCTTCTAGGAGCTCATCAAATGCTTCAGCTCAAAGCGAGTCTTCAGCTTCCTCTCACAATGAATCTCTATTAGGATCGCGTCAGGATTTATCACATGTAAAAAGCATCACATCTACGCGGCCAAGTAGACCGTTAAAGCGTGTGTCTAAACAAGGAAAAGGGCCAGATAAGAAAAGTCGACGGCATATTCCATTAACATCATCGCGGATGATGACTCGTAGTCGATCCCGGCACAACGCGCTAAATCCCAAGCACAGACACGCCCATACTTCAGGCGGAGCTTCTAGGAGCTCATCAAATGACGAATCAAGACTATCAAATTATTCAGCTCAAAGCGAGTCTTCAGGTTCCTCTCACAATAAAACTCTATTAGGATCGCGTCAGGATTTATCACTTGCAAAAAACATCACAACATCTACGCGGCCTAGTAGACAGTTAAAGCGTGTGTCTAAACAAGGAAATGGGCCAGATAAGAAAAGTCGACGGCATATTCCATTAACATCATCGCGGATAATTACTCGTAGTCGATCCCGGCACAACGCGCTCAATCCCAAGCACATACACACCCATACTTCAGGCGGAGCTTCTAGGAGCTCATCAAATGATTCAGCTCAAAGCGAGTCTTCAGGTTCCTCTCATAATGAAACTACCGCTATATCGCGACGATCCCGTTCAATGCCAAAGCGAAGAAAATCAATTCGATCTTCCAAAACGAGAATGGCCAATGTTCAAAAACGGGCCAAGTCTGTAGATAAACCAGAGATCTCGTCCAATTATTACACACAACCCGCAAACGATACTGTGGAAAATCAATTTCCATCAGGATCAGAATCTCCCGCTATGTCCCGTCGACCTGGGTCTATACCGAAACGAAGAAACACCGTTGTTTCTTGCACAAGAAACTCGTTTAATGTTCAACCCCCACCCTCGAGCGATTCTGTGGATACTGATCAACCTATGATACGAGAACAACTGGAACCGACACTTCCTCCCGAGTCTAACACGATACAGGAAAGTCCTGAAAATATGTCACAGGACACTAATAATTCAGACTCGGATGTGGATGATATACCTGTGAATACCTATAGAAGACGTGTATGTAAGTATTAGTAATTACTTATGAGTATGACCAACCAACACACTTAGATTGGAAACAATTTCTTATTACTTTCAATCTACATTTATATCTGTAATTGCTAAGTTAACAATTGGATATATAATCACAGATTGAAAAAAAAAACCAGAGATTGCTTACGACTATGAATTCCACCCTTACAGTCGATTACAATTTATAATAAGCCGTTCCACAATAGCACAATATGATTAAGTTACAGAAATATCTTAACTTTACTTGGTACTTTTAACAAAAGTAAAACATTGACTGTGACCTTAAGCTCAAGTTATTCTTTTGTATTACAGCTACTTTCCTTGGAGTTCCCTATGAAGAAGATTCCGATTCTGATTCTTATCAGGGAATACCCACTACAGCAACCTCGGGGCAAGAACCGATCATTACGACAAACTCGTTGTATGAGATTGTTATGGATTATGACTCCCCGGCCCTCAAACTTCAGCAAGATGATGGCAAGGGTACTAAGCATAATGAGATTTAAAAATGTTCAATTTATATGCATATTGCAACACAGTTAAGATGAATTAAGACCTTATTTCTGTCGTCAAAAGAGAAGTCCCTGTGCCCCAGCTGTGAGAACGTAAATAGGGCTTATGCACAATGTTGATACACTGAACCACAGATAAAAACACTCTAAACAGATTATCGCATGTGAACACGCGATGAAATAAAATATTTGCTTTGTTTAGACACTAGATTTACACACCATAGCGTTGCCCGTGTTTGTCGATTATCCTGAGGGAAAAATGTATTGCCCTGATAAATGGCCTATCTACTCGGAAATAATTTTTCGAATCGAACCAGTAGTTACTGAGATTAGCACGTTCAAACAAACAATTAATCTTCAGCTCTATAATATTAGTATAGAAATAAGACAATAATATGAACATTATTTATAACTTCACTTTATTTCAACAGGGACATTACAAACACAATATTCTGTTGATAAGTTCGGCATAAATCAAAAACAGTATATCAATGAAAAAATCCTGCCCTCTGGAGATGTTGCTGAAGAAGGTAATTTTGTACACACTCTGCTATGCAAATATGCAATATCAAATCAAAAGATAAGTCCCTGTGCCCCAGCTGTGGGAACGTAAATAGGGCTTATGCACATTGTTGATACACTGAACCACAGATAAAAACACTCTAAACAGATTATCGCATGTGAACACGCGATGAAATAAAATATTTGCTTTGTTTAGACACTAGATTTACACACCATAGCGTTGCCCGTGTTTGTCGATTATCCTGAGGGAAAAATGTATTGCCCTGATAAATGGCCTATCTACTCGGAAATAATTTTTCGAATCGAACCAGTAGTTACTGAGATTAGCACGTTCAAACAAATAATAAATTAAACAATCAATTAATATTCAGCTCTATAATTATTAGTATAGAAATAGGACAATAATATGAACATTATTTATAACTTCACTTAATTCAACAGGGACATTACAAACACAATATTCTGCTGATAAGTTCGGCATAAATCAAAAACAGTCTATCAATGAAAAAATCCTGTCCTCTGGAGATGATGCTGAAGAAGGTAATTTTGTACACACTCTGCTATGCAAATATGCAATATTTTTTTTAAAACCCAAAATCTTTTTATTTTTCTGCTTTATCACTTTAACTGTTAGTTGATTAGCAAGGATTACCATATTCCTTGTCACTTAAAAGGGCATTCTAAGTTTATTGCATGATGGCGATCGTTATGACAGACTGGCTAAAAAACAAAAAAAAATGGTTAAATCTACTACACACTCTTGTACATCGACACAGATATTATGAAATACGAATTACCTGCCGTCGATGAGACCTCAAGTACTGCACGTGCCGCCCATGATCCACTAGACACTTCCCCAAGACTTGTCGAACCACAACACCCAATTAAAAATCAAAAACAGTCTATCAATGAAAAAATCCTGTCCTCTGGAGATGTTGCTGAAGAAGGTAATTTTGTACACACTCTGCTATGCAAATATGCAATATCAAATCAAAAGAGAAGTCCCTGTGCCCCAGCTGTGAGAACGTAAATAGGGCTTATGCACAATGTTGATACACTGAACCATAGATAAAAACACTCTAAACAGATTATCGCATGTGAACACGCGATGAAATAAAATATTTGCTTTGTTTAGACACTAGCTTAACACACCATAGCGTTGCCCGTGTTTGTCGATTTTCCTGAGGGAAAAATGTATTGCCCTGATAAATGGCCTATCTACTCGGAAATAATTTTTCGAATCGAACCAGTAGTAACTGAGATTAGCACGTTCAATCAAATAATAAATTAAACAATCAATTAATATTCAGCTCTATAATATTAGTATAGAAATAAGACAATAATATGAACATTATTTATAACTTCACTTTATTTCAACAGGGACATTACAAACACAATATTCTGTTGATAAGTTCGGCATAAATCAAAAACAGTCTATCAATGAAAAAATCCTGTCCTCTGGAGATGATGCTGAAGAAGGTAATTTTGTACACACTCTGCTATGCAAAAATGCAATATTTTTTTTTAAATCCAAAATCTTTTTATTTTTCTGCTTTATCACTTCAACTGTTAGTTGATTAGCAAGGATTACCATATTCCTTGTCACTTAAAAGGGCATTCTAAGTTTATTGCATGATGGCGATCGTTATGACAGACTGGCTAAAAAACAAAAAAAAATGGTTAAATCTACTACACACTCTTGTACATCGACACAGATATTATGAAATACGAATTACCTGCCGATGATGAGACCTCAAGTACTGCACGTGCCGCCCATGATCCACTAGACACTTCCCCAAGACTTGTCGAACCACAACACCCAATTAAAAATCAAAAACGGTCTATCAATGAAAAAATCCTGTCCTCTGGAGATGTTGCTGAAGAAGGTAATTTTGTACACACTCTGCTATGCAAATATGCAATATCAAATCAAAAGAGAAGTCCCTGTGCCCCAGCTGTGAGAACGAAAATAGGGCTTATGCACAATGTTGATACACTGAACCACAGATAAAAACACTCTAAACAGATTATCGCATGTGAACACGCGATGAAATAAAATATTTGCTTTGTTTAGACACTAGATTTACACACCATAGCGTTGCCCGTGTTTGTCGATTATCCTGAGGGAAAAATGTATTGCCCTGATAAATGGCCTATCTACTCGGAAATAATTTTTCGAATCGAACCAGTAGTTACTGAGATTAGCACGTTCAAACAAATAATAAATTAATTTTATTTGTTAAAATAAATTAAACAATCAATTAATATTCAGCTCTATAATATTAGTATAGAAATAAGACAATAATATGAACATTATTTATAACTACATAATATATTACTATTAATATTTCAACAGGGACATTACAAACACAATATTCTGTTGATAAGTTCGGCATAAATCAAAAACAGTCTATCAATGAAAAAATCCTGTCTTCTGGAGATGATGCTGAAGAAGGTAATTTTGTACACACTCTGCTATGCAAATATGCAATATTTTTTTTAAAATCCAAAATCTTTTTATTTTTCTGCTTTATCACTTCAACTGTTAGTTGATTAGCAAGGATTACCATATTCCTTGTCACTTAAAAGGGCATTCTAAGTTTATTGCATGATGGCGATCGTTATGACAGACTGGCTAAAAAACAAAAAAAAATGGTTAAATCTACTACACACTCTTGTACATCGACACAGATATTATGAAATACGAATTACCTGCCGTCGATGAGACCTCAAGTACTGCACGTGCCGCCCATGATCCACTAGACACTTCCCCAAGACTTGTCGAACCACAACACCCAATTAAAAATCAAAAACAGTCAATCAATGAAAAAATCCTGTCCTCTGGAGATGATGCTGAAGAAGGTAATTTTGTACACACTTTGCTATGCAAAAATGCAATATTTTTTTTAAAATCCAAAATCTTTTTATTTTTCTGCTTTATCACTTCAACTGTTAGTTGATTAGCAAGGATTACCATATTCCTTGTCACTTAAAAGGGCATTCTAAGTTTATTGCATGATGGCGATCGTTATGACAGACTGGCTAAAAAACAAAAAAAAAATGGTTAAATCTACTACACACTCTTGTACATCGACACAGATATTATGAAATACGAATTACCTGCCGTCGATGAGACCTCAAGTACTGCACGTGCCGCCCATGATCCACTAGACACTTCCCCAAGACTTGTCGAACCACAACACCCAATTACGCAACGTACTGTGTCAGATTTAGCACTCCTAAATCAAACTGCAAATTCATATTCTATTGAATTTGACACAGTATCTGATGATGCCGTTGGAAATGGTAAGTAAATTCTGCTTCTTCTTTCGTTTCAGCTGAAGAAAGTATTTTTCGGGCATAGGCCTCCCTTAATCACAATCACGTGCCGTTTAATCGAGCCTGTCTTCTTTATAATTATTCCTTTCAATTAAACAACAATTTGCCTAAAAAAACTATAGTTTTTAACTATTCTACACGTTTCAGATACATTCCAAAAAGCGCCTGATATTCTAAACTCTACTTTAGATTTGACGCAGCAAAGTAACAAACGCAAATCGTCCACGTCGTCAGATGGTGAATTTGACATCTTACCCATGTATAAATTCCCATTGGAGCTTCCGAAAACTAAGAGCACGCCTCCACCAGTCAATAAAAGTAAAACATTAGCTGTGACAGTAAAAAAATTAAATCTTGCCACCCTTAAAGAAGCCACAAACTCACAGGGTTCAACAGAGGCAAATAAACAAAAAAAATCTGTTCTGCTTACAAAAAAACAAAATACTGCACTGAACGCAAAAAAAATTGAAACACTTCAAGATAAAACAGATTGTTCTAAAATGTCAGTCCGAAAAAGAAGGCCAGTACTTTCACCACATAAACTGAGAAGCAAAAAGAATTCTTCAGAAACTGCAAATAAATTCCTTAACCGTAAGCGGAAAGAATCTGATAAACCATTAGTTGCAGCAGTAGCCCCACTCAAGTCGTCTCAACCGAGTGCTTCAGAACAATCTCAACCTAATACTTCAGAACCGACTGATTTGGACGAGACCGCAGCTTTAGATTCAGATAAACAGGATATATCGATGTGGTCCTTCTATAACTTCACACGGTCTAAACGTCCTTCTAAGTCGTATTCTTCAATAACGTCATCAAAGAGTTTTAACGAAGCTCCCGTGTATAAACCTACCCCGGAAGAGTTTCAGGTAAGCACATTGTTTTTAGACGGCGAATTACCCCGCTACCTACTACCGCTTCGCTCTTTTAGCGCCACGTGTAAAATTCTTATTATGTTCGTTTCAGGACCCCCTTATTTACATAAAGTCAATAGAAGCGGAAGCAGCTAAATATGGCATGTGCAAAATTATTCCTCCTGAAGGGTTCCATGTGCCGTGCCGGTTAGCGGAGAACTGCATGTTTGGCACCACAAACCAACACCTAGGCCGCCTGTACCACCGCTGGGGCCCGAATTCCCGAGAAATGGCGAGCATACAAACATATCTCACAGGACTTACTCCTAGGGACAAAGAACATTTTACTAAGGCTCCTATGGTAAGCAATTATCCCATTTTATTCTCCTTAGTTATAAAATAGGGTACAAAATGAACGGACCATTCATTATTATTTTCAGTTTGACGGAGTTGAAGTGGACCTGGTAAAGCTCTACCGCCTTGTTTTGGTGCAAGGTGGCATTGAAGGTTATTTAGCGCACACTGAGAACTGGGCGCGCATCGCGGCACAAATGAGCTTTGTCTCGCCGCGCGGCCGCCCAGATCCAAAGAAACTGGAAAAGTTGTACTGCAAACACGTCTTGCCTTACGAATCCTTGACCGATGGTAAAAGTCCAGTAATATTGATAGAATCAGCTTGATTTGCACGATAATTATACAGTATGTATTTACGAACCTTGATCAATTGAAATGTGCAGATACACGACATAAATTCCGATACATATCGATAAATTTATGTCGTGTATCCGCACATTTCGTATGATCAAGGTTCAAAAATACACATTGTATACTTAAATTAATTTACGTATAATTTCGCAGCTGAGAGACTAGCAGCCCGTGATATAGCTGACAAAATATGGAACGTACGAGTTAAAAACCAGATTCTGCGAGCAAGCTGGCCATTGCACTACCAACAGGCCATGCTCGAAGGTCCAGGCACTCTGCCGGAGTATGAGGAAGCTTTCCCGGACCCGGATATCGCTGATATCTATAATATCAGCAAGCCGATCTACGACAAGATCGAGGAGTGCACCGGCAAAGGGCGTCCTTTAAATCTCGCTACCTTCCGACGGGTAAACTTTAATATAAATAATTAAATTATTTATGCATAAAATACAATTTTACAATGACTTATACAGTGTCTTCATGCCTGTGTCAGGTTTATCGAGACTAGTTCTCAATAAACAATCAAGCCTCTAATTACTAACCACACCTTTTCACAGAAATCACAGTTTGACACCTTATTATTAAAATTACTAAATATATAGTATGATAGTTCGTACCCGTCCTGGATTCGCACGGGTATTGATTCATAATCGTGTTCCCGACAATTATTCGATGTTTTCACGCCTTAATAACCTTCCTTGGACATCTACGAACATTTATATAAAAATAAAATTGGACAAATTGGACCAGGCGTTTTTGAGTTACGCGGTTACCAACACATTTTGCAATTCATTTTTATATTATGTATTTATACATTTAATATTTGAATAGGGAAAGATGATGATTTTTTAAATGATATTTCAAATTATTATAATAGTATATTTTTTAAGTCAAGCGGCAAATTATTGATTAATATTGAAATATTTTATATTATTTCAAATTTCGAGTTGTATCTCCTTCCTAATGTATTGTTCCACGAGAAGACTAAGTTCAACTTTATTATAAATGGGTTTAAACAGTCCATTGAGATTACCCTTATATATTTTTTTATTTTACTTGGTCAATTAGTTAATAGGTTCTAACACTAAGACCGATCAGTATTAAGACCGCTTCTGTTACTCTAATTTGATCACTGTTTGCACAGAACTTATATAACTTTTTCTATAATAAATAACAATAGAAGAAATAAAATATACAAAAATTATAAATAATAAGGATATTCAATCGGATGCGCGACGACGAATTATCTGACAAGTCGAATCATTTCAAACTACTAATTTACTTAGGTATTCTAATTTTTCTACTTTCGACGTGATTTACTTTTATTTTGTGATTTTAACAAATTTTCTGCAAAATTTTTCAAATTGTACAAATCCTAAGCCGAAAAAAATTTATGATAAGTAAGCCCTCTTCCAATAGACTCCTATATTCTGAGTCGAATAACGAAGGTATCGAGCTAATGCGCATGATTGTTCGTCATTCGACCAACACCCGACTACTAACCAAATTAGTTAATTAGCTCAATCACGTTCTCATCCGAAATCCGAGTCGAATAACGACTGTTTTCAGATGAATTGGGTATTTCCCTGTAGCGACACTGGTATTAACTAAGCGAACTATTGTTCCAACTAATCTGACTGTTTCCAGCCTAATTGTTATTCTGCTGTTCCTGGCGGAGATGAATCGAACCGAACATAAACTATTCAAATCTTTGCTTCATTACGTTTGACATACAGGCTTTCCGCACCGCGTATAAAATATTAATTACTAACGCAGATATTATACCGCTTTTGGTTGTACCTGATCTCCTTCTGCAGATATCGTCGCAGATTCAAGGGATGCGGTTTCCTGACGGGCCACCTGAGACCGTGGCGGAGAAGGAGGAGAGGTACTGGGACATCGTGAACAGCGGCGACGAGCACGTGTGCGTGCTGTCCGCCTTCATCGACACCTCGGTGGACAACCTGGGACACGAGGCCGACCCCGAGGCGCCTGGCGGCAGCCATCCCTGGAACCTCAAGGTGACTCACTCAACCACTTGCTATATCAAAATATACATGATTAAGGCTCGACACGAGTATGCTTGTGTGATTTACAACACTCCTTTGGGTTCTGTAAGACAGAAAGCGGGCGTTCAAACGTTCAAAACAACACATTACATAACTAACTAAAATGTTCAAAACTAGCAACGATGTAACGCCTGACCGCTTTTTCTCCTATCTCTTATAATCCACTATAGGTATATCTAACGGTAACATCCGCTGGTATTTTTAACCCCCCACCGAAAAAGAGGGGTGTTATAAGTTTGACGTGTCTGTCTGTCTGTCTGGGACATCATAGCTCCCGAACGGATGGAGCGATTTTAATTTTTTAGTTTTTTTTTGTATGAAAGGTAAGTTTAGCGTGAGTGTTCTAAGTCATTGGAATCTTCTTTAATTTTAAATTTAGATTTATATTATTATTAAAGTGGTATTAGAAATAAATAATTGAAGACTTAGAACCTGTATGATAGAAATGGGATAATTTCCAGCGTATCGGAGAAAATCCTAATAACATTCTGCGCTCGCTCGGCAAGGCGCTGAGCGTGACGGTGCCGACGCTGTGCCTCAACCAGCTGTACAGCACCAACTGCTGGCACATGGACCCGCACAAGCTGGCCTGGCTGGACTACATGCACGAAGGCGCCGCCAAGATCTGGTGAGTGTATAACGTACACGGTATCATTGCACAGTAACAGTAACATGGACTTACGTGACTCGCGGTGGCAGGTACGCGGTGCCGGCGGCGGGCGCCCCGCAGTTCCGGCGCGCCGTGCAGGAGCTGACGGAGGCCGCGGTGCAGGACAAGGGCATCTGGCTCGCCTCCGACACCACCATGATCCCGCCGGGGGCGCTGCTGGCGTGCGGCGTGCCGGTGCAGCGCGTGGAACAGCTTGCCAACGAGTTCGTGGTGGTGTTCCCCGGCGCCTACGCCTGCTCCATCGCCACCGGCTTCTCCGTCGCCGAGAGCATCTACTTCGCGACCGACCACTGGCTCAACATTGCTCTCAATGTTATTGAGGTAAGTGCCATTTATACCTACAGTTTTGTGCCTGCTAAAACAGGTTTTTTTTGCGATTCTCAAACAATATTTTTAGCTGAAGCTCATAGGTGCATAACAGGACTGTAAGATTAACTAACAAAAATATGAATCCGTGACAAGAGCGTCTTATAAGAATAACTACTACAATAAATGTATTGTTTTCTCAGGACATGCATAAAGACTGTGAACCGTCAATGTTCTCTTGTGTGTTGCTGCTGATGAAAATGGCTCGGGATGCAACGGTGAGCACCGAGTCTTTAGTGCGGGTTTATCATATCTTGAGCAAATTGTTCGAAGAGGAATTCAGCTGCCGACGTGAAGCAAATTCGCTGAAGTGCAGATTAGTGGTTGATAAAGTGAGTACTATTTATTCATACAAATTAATAAAAAAAAGTATACATATACAAGATATGGTATATAAAGCGGAAAGGATGTGAATGGCACGCACTAGGTGAATATATTTTCGATTTGCAAACCCATTGGTCGAAAGAAAACACAGGGCAGGGCGGATTGAGATCGGACCATAAGGTTAAATACTTTAACCGTAATAGTAAATAGGAAAATGTGTAAAGAGTTATCCATATTTTAAGTTCTGCCCTGCATTTACAGATTTTGGAAAAATAGTTAAGGTCGTCTGGAAAAATGCTAAAAAGCTTAAACAGCTAAATAATGATTACTTTCCCTATCAATCCTATTTCATATAGGGATCAAAAGACTTTATGGGGCCATCAAAGAATTTGAGTACATTGTGCGAAAAATCATCGAATACTATGTTGAGGATAAATAATAATTCAATTAATCATCAAAACTCAATTATACGTGCTGTTGAAATAAGTTACTAGTATTTACCATACCATTCATTCATACGAATACACCGACTAAAGCACGAATACAAAAGTTGACTCGCTTAGTATTGAGAACGTGCTTCATTCTTTCTCAGTACCGATAAATCTTAATTTAAAATTTAAGAAAAATCCCCGTATCCAATGCCTTAATTTCCTTAAACGTAAAAAAAACGTAATGTTTTGTAATGTGCACGCGATGCGCTTTCATTTGATTTGTTTGAGAATTTTCTACATTCGAGTATATTTGAGAATTTTCGGTTTTCCTTCCCCACCATGAGGGTAAGACCCTCATGACTTTTAAACCGCACAACCGATTTTCGTTATTTCAATTGAAACATGTTTAAGAACACACGCGCCAGACTAACCGTTCATACACAAACAACTAATCGTGTGGTTGTTAATAAAATGTACTTGCATTGATCATCATTATCTTCAGTTGTACAGCGTCCACAGCTGGACATAGGCTTTCCTCAAAGATTTCCAGTTATTTCGATCAAATGCGGTCTAAATCCACTTACTTGAATTAATTTTATTTAAAACTAGTGGCCCGCCCCGGCTTCGCACGGGTTTTTATTCAATTTTTTTTCCCGGCAATTATTATTCGATTTTTTCTCGCGTTTTAAACCTTCCCTAGACCTCCACGAACATTTCAAGACTATGAATAGAATAGAATATACTTTATTAAACACCAAATGAACAATACAATATGAAATTAAAACTAAACCTAGAATGCGTAATGGGCGGTCTTATTGCTAAAAGAAATTTCTTCCAGACAACCGTGGATGGAGAGAAAAAAGTTTACATATTTTATGGACGGTGGCTTAAACAATATAAATACCTAATATCTAATGCTAAACCTAAAACTAGCGTATGATAAGATAAATCCGTTCAGCCGTTCTCGAGTTTTAATCAGACTAACGAACAACAATTCATTTTTATTCATATAGATTTTTGTGCATGTGTGTCAAAAGCAAAAAAAAATTATAAATTACACAAAAAAAATTAGAATTTTTTTAGCACAAAAATATTGGTAATAAATTTAAAAAACAACTCGCACGGCGAGCCATTTTGAACTACGCATTATGTACATCATAAACACAAGAATTGTCACATTAGTTGCTGTTTCGGATTTATTAAGTTAGATTCAAGGGTTTTTATTGCTAGTCAATTCACAATCTATTTGGGAAAATTGCCATAAAACTTCCTGATCCACTGATTTACATATGTATCTCTGACTTATTTTTTCAGTATGGACGCGAAGATGGTGATATTGGGCCTGTATCTTGGCCTAATCAAGAGGAGTGTTGTCTATGCCGCATTCCACTGGTTCTATCGAAGGTAAGTTCTTTAATTTGGTACTTATATCACGCGGGACGCATCATATCAACTTCTAAATAGTTCTTAACTTGAGCAGGTACCGTAACGTCGAGCTAAAACGTTTCAGGCATTTTTTTGGCAAACTTTTATGTTGTTTGTGATAAATAACTTACTTTAAAAAAAAAAAAACTACCATGGAGTATAAACTGATCACCATTTAACAAGAAATTAACATTGTAGAATGTTTCATTTGCAGTTATACACTGCGGCTTTTGCGCTGGTGTCCTACGCGGATTTGCGGCCTCTTTATTTATTAATTAAAGTAAATTACAGATTAGTAAGTACGACGAGCCTCGCAAGCAGATGTGCCTGCGGCACGGCATGCGATACATGCGGCTGAAGCAGGCGCGGCCGAGCGCTGGCGCCGAGCAGCCGCCCATGGTCACGCTGATCTACACCTCCCTCGAGCTCGCGGAGATAATCTCCGCCTTGGAGAAGATTGTCCACCGTCACTTGCCGCAGGATCTGCAAGGTACACCACTAGGGACACTAGACGCTCCTGATTACATTAGGGATCTATCCATTAAGGAGTTAAGCGATCACCGTTCAGAACTGTTTTTTTTTTTTGTGATATTCGGACTTGGATCCTTTGACTGCACTATGCAGTCAAATCTGCCTTACCCCTAGAATTACACTGTTGACGCTGTGGTACTGGCGTCTTACACCATCCTAAGATGATGCCATCTCTGATGGGCGCTGACGATAGGGGGAACAGCGTTTTCTTTGAACACCTTATACTCCACCCATCAACCTGTCAGACTTGCGTTGACATCCCTGGGAACTCCTAAGTCAAAGTCAAAACGTTTATTTCCTTAGAAGCACAGGGCATACATGGATCCTCAATAATTATTACAGAAATTATAATGAATGCTGTTGACTGACCATTGCAAGAGAGCGCGTATAATGCTACTTCAAATCCTAACCCAACGCAAAATTAGCATCAGTGTAAAATTAAGGAAAAATGATGATTTTTCTTTGGTCTTTTTTTCGATATTAATCGACGTTCACTTGGGTTTAGCAACGACAGAGGAGAGTACTAGTTTCTGAGCAGATCTCTTGACCATGTGAGTGTTTGAACTGTGCACCATTGAAGAGTATGTAATAATGGGTCAGAATGTCAAACTGCAACAACACTGTTACTTTACTATCCAAATCTTGCATTAGAGTAGTAAACAATTTCAATCCTATTTCAGTCCATGTAAGCTGTGCTACAATTAAAATAATGGGTTTAAAACAAAGAATCAATAAAAGATCTGTAATCATTAATCAACATTTAATTGGTTATATTAGTTATTATTAGGTATATTATTACATTTTTAGGTATTTTTACACTGTGTTGAAATTTACACCTTGTATCCAGGAATGTTTTTTATAAGTAGGTACCTAATTATAAATTTTTGTTCCAGAGGCTATAAATAATAAAATTGTGTTGGCGTAATCAAAACCACTCAAGAACAAATAGTGAATATAAGTACTACCTATACAATATCTTTCATAGCACATTCGCAACAGACACAAGAGAGGAAGAATGATCACAACTTAAATTATATTTTCTTAATTATCATTTTTTTATTATGTTAAATCCTATAGAAATATTAGTTATTTAGCTAAGTATAATTGCAAATTTTGTAACAAACTTTTGGTCAGTCTATCTGCATTTTTGTTTTTGTGGCAAATTAACTTGTCGGAATGATTCTACAAATATTTGACTATAAAAATGCCATAAAATATGACAGCAATTTCAGTTCCAAACAGAGGTCTGCATATAAGTTTAAATGTGATGAAAAGTAAAGAAGTGTGAGTACTTCTTTACTTTTCATCACATCTAAAGGGTCTCTAACCTAATTTCCAAAAAAAATTATAGGTTAGATGACCAAAAATTTAAATATTAGTTTATCATTTAGGTTTAGATTATTGTACTAGTATTTTTTTACAAACTAAAAATTAAAACGTCTCTAAGCATTGAAATTTTGAATGAAGCGCATTCAGATTTGTACTTAATTTTATACGTCACTAGAACTTTGCTGCTATATCATTATCATTTTGTGGGTGGTCGTCCGACGCTGCGCTTACCGATCCGCGGCCTCCATTCGATAACTTTTCGGCCCCGACGACCATCTGTTCTACGTGCTATGTGACCTGCCCACTGCCACTTTAAGGATATACGTATATACGTTTGGCTTTGTCGGTAAACCGCGTTCGAAAAATATGTGTATAATATTTTTGGACGGTCTAAAAGACGAAGTAAACAGAATTTTTATGTAGACATTATTTTATTAGCCACAGAAACATCAATGAACGTGGACTTTGACTTTGAACTGACATGTTTGGTTTGGGTGCACTCTGGTCTTACCTACTCATTTATTAAACCTAGTGTACCATAAAATGTAAAGTTTAATAAAAAGCATAATAAGGCGCATATGTGTTTTCGAGTATTGTTAGTCTTTATGCTATTTTTGTTTTATATTAGTTTTTTTTAATATTATTTTAGGTAGCATGCTATTATTGTGAGGTGGAGCTAGTCTCAGAGCTGAAAGAAACGAGATTTTGTACTTATTATGTATATTGAGTTTTATAATCTATTCCTTTTATGTAAACAAAGGTGTTTATCACACCGAAATAACGCATTACGAGTAGTAGGTTTGCCAAGTTCTCCAAATAATGTAGATTAAACTTGTTTTCTTATCGATAACAATAATTATTCACGATCTTTCAAAATAAAACGCGCATTTTCAGCTGTTAACTCCAGTTATTTTGATAAAATAAATGTGTTTTTTGAACAATTAGTAGAAATATAAAAGTGATTCGAAAAAAGCCAAGGTTCAAAACTTTTGTTGGTTTACGTGACATTTCTTCTCTCGACGCAGCTCTTAAGGCATATCATGGCCATGTAGTTGCAATTCTGCAATACTATACTGCAATAAGTTAAAATAATACAAAGAAGGCCGCGAAAGAGAATTAAGAAACAAAACTTGTAACGATCTTTATTATCCTGGATTCAACTTGTCGATCAGTCGAAAGAATGCCTTTTGCATGTGCATTCAAATTTATAACGCTGTACCTAAAATATTTAAAGAACTGAGTAAGCTTAGATCAAAGTTGCATCATTGGTTACTTGACTGCTGTTTTTACACAATGAATGAATACTTTGACCATTGTAAAAAACATAATAATTAAGGATAGAATAAGAATAAAATTACATTATTAATTAACTCACTTATATTATAATTGACATGTTTTGTATATTTTGTAACCAAAGGACATTTCTAATTTTTAATTTACAAATTATTGTTAAGATTTTGCATGCCAAATGAATATGGTAGAACATAATGCATCTGTAACTATTTTAAGACGTTCCTGTTTTTACTTATGTTCGTGCAAATAAAGCAATTTGAATTTGAATTAGGGGAGTACAGCTATAATTGTTTAAAGACTACCTCTCTGACAGACAACAATCCGTTAAAATTGGTTATTTCACAATTTGTTTTAATGAATGAATAAACTTTATTATGTTTAACTTGTGATTGAAAATATGTACCTATTTTGTAATATAATTTTATTTTTAAGAATTAAATTTTATCTTTAGTTATTTCATATGTATAAATATATTATATTTGAATAAATAAATAAAATAAATAAAAAGCCTATTTTTACCTGTCTCACATGGTGTGCCTCAAGGCAGTATACTGGGACCTATTCTCTTTCTCATCTATATATATGAGTTATGCAATGAGAAACTACATAACGGGGCTGTATTTACCTACGCTGATGATACGGATCTTGTGTTTTGCGACAAAGACTGGGAATCTACATATTTCAATGCACAAAAAGGCTTTGACACTGTTAACACTTGGTTATCACTTATTCTTTGAAAATTGAATGCGGGTAAAACTATATACATAGAATTTTCGATAAAAGTAAACAAGAAAATGATAGAAGCCATCTTAGTCTAGTTGCACATAAATAATAAATAAATAATATTTCCGGACTAATCACACAGATAAAAATGATCTATATTGTAATAAAAATCCCAAAGGCATATGTGACTGTGAATCGCTAGAAAAAACAGACTTTATACGATATATAAGTATTTTTGTAGATTCTTACATATACTTTTAAAATCATATTAAAATGTTAACAGAGTTCGTAAACTAATAGCCATATTCAAAAATATAAGACATATCACACATTTTTACAAATTAAAAATAATTTACTTCTCTGTATGACAAAGTCTGATTACTTACTGCATAGACTCTTGGGGCGGTAATTTTAAGTCAACTACGTTACCTTTAGAAAGAGCGCAACGTACTGTGCTTAAAGTCATTCACTTCTTGCCATACAGATTCTCTACACAAGAATTAAACAAAGTTGCTAATGTGCTCACAGTTCGTCTGTATGTTTCCGAAATTCTTGTTAAACAACTTAAACTAAGACCTACTACTGTTAGCAAACGCCGTAAGGATTAAGTATTCGAATTGGATCAACACAATACCGCGTTTGTAAAGAAGTATGGCTTCTTTTTGGGTATTTTCTTGTATAATAAGTTTTCTATATTCGAAATTTTAATAGTTATGAGTTCGTTCCAGTTTAAAAAGCATAATAAATAATGTTCTAGGTAATTATTCTTATGAAGAGACAGAAGATTTGTTTAAAATAATAAAGTAAGTTTAATTAAAGTCCAATACATTTAACTCAAAGAAGCTAACTTTTTTTTATTTATTTGTTGCATCATGTGGTTACATATAGGTGTTAACATATTAAATTCCCTGACATGAGCCCCGTTGGGGCATTACAACTTCAACTTAACTTAAGATGTATCCTATACTAATTTACTTAAATAAACTACATATCTTATTAATAGGAACAGTTGGTAAGAAACTTAAATAAACTATCTTATCAATTTATATCAAATTTAAATTATGTATTAAAGTTATATATTATAATGTGATGGCTGGTGATGAAAACATTAATTTTATTTGTTAACTATTATTTTTTTACCTATTTCTATTTTATTTATCACAGATTTGTATCTATACCTTAATTGAAAATATTAGTATATTATACCTTGAATATTATTTTATATATTGAATATTATTACTAAACATATTTATGTAGATACCTTTTCTACAATTTTTATGTAAGTATTAATTATAATATTTATTTATTGCACAAATAAGTTTTTAAAATTAAATAAATGTAAATTTATGTTTTTAAACTAAATTATTTACATTATTAATATGTAATCTTTGTGGAATTTTTATTTTTATGAACCTATCTATGTGACAATTTATTTTAATCTAATTTATCGTCCATGTACTCTTTTACTGAATAGTAGCTTTTATTTATAAGTAGTTGTTTTAATTTACTCTTAAATAATGTGTCTGTTTCAATGTTTTTAATATGTTGACCCCAAAAAGGCCAGCAACAGGACCCAAATTGTCTACAGCCCACCGACAAGCCCGACTTTTTTTGCTCGTGATCACTTAGATTGGGATATACAGCAATGGAGCCGAGTTTTGTTCGCGGACGAGACTAGGATGTGCCTGCATGGCAGCGACCGTCGACGGAGAGTCTACAGGAGACCGGATACGCACAATGCTGTATAGCGGAAACAGTGGCATATGGGGGTGGGTCTTGTATGATGTGGGCGGGGATTTCAATTGAAGCTAAAACGGAGCTGTTATTCGTACCCGGTGGAGGTCGGGGAGGAGGACTAACCGCAGAAAGGTATATCAACGACATTCTGTTGGGCCATGTACTCCCTTACGATGCACGACAATGCCCGCTGCCACACCGCTCGTGCGACTAGACAGTACCTGGAAGAAGTCGGGATTCCCACAATAGACTGGCCAGCCGTCAGCCCTGACATGAATCCTATCGAACACCTGTGGGACGAGCTGAAAAGGCGGGTACAAGGAAGGAAGATCTCCAGCTCCGGCGTAGTAATAGAAGACCTAAAAACTGCTCTTATCGAAGAGTGGCAGGAAATTCCACAGGATTCCATCAGGAAACTCATTCAATCAATGAAAAACCGTTTACAAGCAGTCATTAGGGCCAGGGGGGGGGGCAATACAAAATATTAAGCGGGAAATAACAAAGATTTTAAATAAAAATTTGATATTTTCATATTACTTCTTATTCATTTAAACATTCGACTCTTCGACCTATTGTAATAATTCACTAAATGAAGGTAGGAAACTTAATTAAATTTAAATATTTTATATACCATTCGAAAGCTAGCAAAATTTCTTTTCAAATGGTATACACCAATCTGAAGTTTATTCCATGGAAACTGTAAAATATGGTCTGCAGAAACCAACGATGAAGTGATTGGAGTTTATAGCTCGCAAGTGTTTTTACCATCTACATTTGATTTATTTTTAATCAATAATTTCATTTTAATAGAAAATAAAATCACATAGCAAAATACTGTACCTATTGATTTGAATTTATACATGTAAAAAATTTGGAATCATAGTGGGGGAATCGCAGATGTCTATAACACAGGCTTTTCTAGTCTAGCGTAGACATCTCCGGGTCACCATATTCAATCTAGATTGCACTTATTTATTTTTCATAGTTTGTTATTTGATTTTCGCGTATAGTTCATAACAATTCATGTATCAACTTACGCTGGTCACTGCCGGCGATGACCCTACTCTGCCGTAACACAGTTTGTTAACTAGCGCTCAGGGTAGAAGTCATGCAGCTAGCTGTGCATTACTGGTCGCGTTTATAATCTACCGCACTTATTTATTATCTACTAGTGGCCCGCCCCGGCTTCGCACGGGTTTTTATTCAATTTTTTTCCCCGGCAATTATTCGATTTTTACTCGCCTTTTAAACCTTCCCTAGACCTCCACGAACATTTCAAGACTATGATAAGATAAATCCGTTCAACCGTTCTCGAGTTTTAATCAGACTAACGAACAACAATTCATTTATATTTATATAGATTATTTGATTCGTAGCTTCATTTCATGATAAGTCAAATATTACCCAGCAAGTGCAGTGAAGTGGTTATAATGTAACTAACAAATTATTGTTATAATGCACGAATTGAATTAGATAAGGTCTCATGAATGTACTAGCTATATACGACTTTTTACTCAATAAAACTTTTTATTATCATTATTTTTTATGGTTGATTGTAAATGGTGATTTATGTGAAATTATTTTATTTGTGGAAATAAATGTTATATTAGTACTTATTATTTTATCTCTTTTCTAGCGTTGGTCGGTACACCTCAGCACAGAAGATATTACTACCTAAATCTCACACATGATCATTAGTAGCACGTAAGCATGCCGCTAAACAGACTGGTTCATTTCACATAGTCCAAAATGGACGATGGGAGAGGTTCTTGTGCATCGATTTCAGGATGTATTGTATATCATGCTCGTTTCTAGTAAACTCCAAAGTTATAGTAGTAGATCTGAACCAACATCAACCTTCACCAAAAAATAAATCCCCTGGACATTCTAGTACCTATCAGCTCGCTGACGGTATATATGTATATCTTTAGACAGATAGACTAATAGCTGTTCGATTGATAGCATGCTCGATTCAAAATACTAAAATCAGGAGTGCAGAAGATCGTGGTTTGAGCAAACTTATGACAACCATGACATGAAGGTACAGTTGGACTTTTAGACAAGACTACTAATGGAACATAATGATTTTATTTATATTAATACTAAGCCGGAACAAAGTTCGCCGGGTCAGCTAGTCATTTATTTTTACTTTGGACACATCCGTAACTTTCCCAGGGATTATTCAAGACAAATTAAAACAATCCATACCTTCATACTAATATTATAAATGCGAAAGTAACTCTGTCTATTCCTCTTTCACGCTAAAACTACTGAACCGATCGAAATAAAATAATAAAGCATAATAAAATCCAGTATTACGCAAAATACGTTAGCGACGAAAAAATAAATCATTTAACAGTTTTTTTTTTGCATTTGAAAGGTTATTGAATAGTTACTTTTAGATGACGTGAAAGCGAAGAGTAAAATAGATTTAAAATTACTTTTGACGTTAAACTGTAAGTCATTAATAAGGGGGGAAGAAGAGGTCTCTAAGACTCCCATATAAAAAAACATATCAACCAACCCTATCAACTGAAAATCGACCTTTAATACCTTAAGAATAACAAATATACTAGCAAACACTCGGAAGTGGGATCACTGAGCTTCACAGTCTTCTTACAAATAAAAACGACATTATCTCCTATACCTAATACTTTTTATCCAAAATTAACTTTAATGTTATGGCTTAAGATACATTTTCGTGTGACGTAAAACTTCCTGGTCCGTAATCATATTATTTAGACAAATTGGTCGTTTATTGAGAAATCAGGACATTTCGTCACCTTTAGTTTTGATTGTTTGAAAGAAATTGTTTTGAATTTGCAATTAATTGAGCCATTATCTCGTGGAATAGAATTGATCATTAAAGGGGCTCATTTTCATAAACCTTTTAAAAGGTATTTAAATTTCAATATTCTGTAATATCTACATTATGCTACCCACTTAAAATAAACCTTAATAATACCTACTTACATTTGCACAAAGTTAAACTATTGAAAGCATGTTTATCACTACTTAGTATAAAACAAAGTCGCTTTCTCTGTCCCTATGTCCCTTTCTATGCTTAAATCTTTGAAACTACGCAACGGATTTTGATGCGAATTTTTTTAATAGATAGAGTGATTCAAGAGGAAGGTTTATATGTATAATAACATCCATTAAATAGTGGAGAAGTACTGTTATTTTTGAGGTTTCTAATGTGATGTCGTAAATAATTTCATTTTTTCCGCTTACATTGCAAACGCAGGCTGCTACGAGTTTTATCAAAATAAATAAATAAATATTTCCGGACAATCTACACAACATAATCTAGCCCCGTGGTAAGCTCTAAGCTTGTGTTACGGGTACTAGATATCTGATATACCTACTTAATATAATATACATACATATATAGATATTTTTATTATACATATTAAACACCCAGACCAAGGAGAAAATAAAAATAATGTACTAAGTATTGTACACATTGAAAAGTTCTACAGAAAATTCCGTGATGGTATATTTTATGTCTATCTCTTCTGGATAACCCACAATAACTTTTTTTTGTCATTTACTTTTTACGACAAATAATGGCTAATTTTCGAAGCGATTTTAACCAATACAGCATTAATCCTTAACCTATTAAATACCTTGAATACATTGTTAATTTAATATAGATAGATCTATATGGCCCTTTACACCGTATGATATAAGTGAATATTTTCGAAGATATTACATATTTAAAAATTGCGGGACCGTAGCGTTTGCGGCGGTACCGGCCGGCCGCTCGGTGCGGCAAGAGCGTGCCTATAAATAGCATAGCGCGTCTGAGGCCGCGGTTTTCTCAAAACTACTGGATCGATTTAATTACATAGGCTATATATTTTATACCCGTGCGAAGCCGGAGCGGCCCGCTATGTTTTTATATACAACGTTCACAGTTTTTCTGTAGTGTATTTAGTATCAGCATTGCACCCGTGCGTAGCCGGGGCGGGTCGCTAGTCAACAATATTTAGATTTATAACGGAAATTTACCATGACTCTTCCAAGTTTCCCTCATCTTGGAAAACTAGAAAGACAATCAATCACAATAAATATCCCGTTATAAATCTAAATAAGTCGTAATGATTTAATGTAAAAAAGAAATACGTAGCAGAACCATTATTTCCTCGCTCGGGATGTGAACCCAGGCCAAGTTTTTTTCCGGGCTCAGTCTACTAAAAAGCCGTATCTTGTACATTAAAATAAAAAATACGTGTCAAATTGAGAACATATTTCGGGTTTTTTTTAATGAGGCATATATTTGACAACAATTTCACCTGATGGTAAGTGTCGATTTGGACAAAGATGGATCACGAAGATCTAGAATATATCTTATCTTACCTATTCACTCTTGTCTTGTAAACACTCAGGTTAAAAAGGCTAATGCCCTGTCATGTCTCCGGGCTGGGCCAGTGCGTGAAGCGATTTTTTCGTGTTTCGTAATGTGGTCCGGAGAAGCCATCTTCTAGGTCTTCATGTCCCATCTTAGACCACATCATCACTTTACATCAGGTTAGATTGTGGTCAAATGAAGGCTTATCGAATATAAATAAATTGTTTTACAAAACTTAGACACGTCAAAAATCGAATATATAAAATTCTCGTGTCACAGTTTTCGTTGCCATACTCCTCCGAAACGGCTTGACCGATTCTCATGAAATTTTGTGAGCATATTGGGTAGGACTGAGAATCGGCCAACATCTATTTTTTATTTTGCAAAACAAACGTTTGCTGGGGTCAGCTAGTAAAATATAAAAATAACTAAAAAATAAACATTGGTGCTTAAAATAAAATAAGAGAGCATGCATAAACATAAAAATAATCTTGGTTAAGTTTAAAAAGGACCTAGCGAAAACTTCGATGCACACTATTGCGCGACACAAAAACTTTGCGCTTCGTTAACAGGCATGCATTGATTTGTTATCTTATATATAAAATTCTCGTGTATTTTTCGTTCTCGTACTCCTCCGAAACGGCTTGACCGAATCTCATGAAATTTTCTGAGCATATTGAGTAGGTCTGAGAATCGGCCAACATCTATTTTTCATCTCCCTAAATGTTAGGGGTAGTCCACACCTAAATTTTATTATTTATTTTTTAGACAACATTTTTAATTTCTATTTTTTTAATTATACAACATACAAAAATACATACAATCCTCAATTTTCACCCTTCTACGATCAACCCTTATTTTGAAATAGCCATTTTAGTAATTTAATCATTTTTCCTCTCCGGTCGATAACTTAATATGGCAAAACAACGTTTGCCGGGTCAGCTAGTTTAAATATAAAGTATTTTGTAATTTTGTCTGTTTCTATTTTGTTTGTTGGAAAAACTTGTCGTACCACCTCTTTACTTTTGCTTCATATCCCTCGATATACCTATAACTGTTATGACAAATCATTCACCACGGTTATATATGAATATAATATATACCTATATATATTCTTATTATGTTTATATGTTATATTCACGGTTATTATAATAGATGTAACTGCATTTCGTTTGAATAACTTAATTCACGACAATGTTTCATACTAACTTTACACCTCCATTTTACACAAAAACGGAATAAACGGGGGTTGGATTTTTTTATGAAAGTCCTGTTTTAAAAGTAAGACTTAAAATTTTAAAATCTATGCGCTGTGGATGGTGCGGAGGTGAGCTAATAATGTAGAACTAGAAATTAATTAACCCCTTTTTGGGGTTAAAGTGAGGTTAGAAGTTTGTAAAGTCCTATGTTTTTAAACCCCGACCAAAAAAGAGAAGTGTTATTTATAAGTTTGACGTCTCTGTCTGTCTGTCTGTCTGTTCCATCATAGCTCCTGAACGGATTGAGCGATTTTAATTTAGTTTTTTTTGTATGAAAGGTGAGTTTGACCCGGGTGTTCTTAGACTTGTTTCATGAAAATCGGTTGAGCCGTTTAAAAGTTGTGAGAGTGAGAGTGGGGAAGGAAAACAGAAAATCTGCAAATATACTAGTGTGGGGTACCAATTGAAAGCGCATCGCGTCCACATTACATAATATTATGTTGTTTTACATTAAAGGAAATAAAGGCATTGGAAACGGGGGTTTTTCTTAAATTTTAAATTTGTAGGTATAAGTATATAGAAGTAGCTTTAAATTTGGGAGTTTCGTTACTTATTAGATTTAGACAAATTGTTATGAACGGGATTCTCAAAACTCCACCTCTTAGAAGGCAAAAAGAGGGGTGGAAAATTTGTATGAAATTCCTGTGTTTTTGGAGTAAACACGTAAAATTTTATGTTTTTCAAGAGTACAATAAAGAATAAATATTTTTAATTTACTTATGTACCTACGTACATTCATAAAATACCTACTTTTTGTATCGACTGTTAATAAAATAAAATTATAAGTTTTTGACTTGACCGCGACTATGTGACCCATAACGCATGCATATGTAAATGCATGCTTGCAGTGTACCTAACTAGAGGTTGATACCGTCTAAAAGCATAGCCGAGGTTGTTAATTTATACTGATAACTAGCTGACCCCAGCTAGTTGTTTTGAAAAATAGATAGTAGCCGATTCTCAGGCCTACTAAATATGCATATAAAATTTCATAATAATCGGTTAAGCCGTTGCTGAGGAGTACGGTAACTAACATTGTGACATGGAAATTTTATAATAAGACTAGCAGACCCCAGCAAACGTTGTTTTGCAAAGTGAAAAATAAATAGTAGCCGGTTCTCAGACCTACTGAATACGCATATAAAATTTGGTAAAAATCGGTAAAGTTTCAGAGGAGTACGGTAACTAACATTGTGACATTTTAGATATTAGATATAAAGCTAAAGAAGAATTTGTTTGTTTGTTTGAAAGCACAATTCACAAGAACAACTTGATTATATCCGATATATCCGATTAGAATAATGTTTTCACTATAGGTATTATGTTAGACAGCTATAGGATCGAGAAATGCTATTATAGCTTTTAATAGCACTACACTAATATTATAAAAAGGAAAGATTTGTACCTATTTTTGTATGTTTATATGTTTGTAATGACCTATTCATTACTCAAAAAGTACAGGAACGATTTAAAAAATTCTTTCACTAATAGAATGCTACATTCTTACAATTCGACATAGGCTACATTTCATTTTGAAAAAAATTAGTTATCCTTCGTAAAATTTTAACAATGTAACCGAAGGTGTAGAAAAATTAGTCTTAAAATGTCTTTCGTCGAATGCGCTGCCGAAACTATTAGCGATAGAACAAAATAATGTACAATAATATTGAAAAACATCATAATGTCTACAAAATACTCCGCGGTAGCATAATGTCCAACTATTGTAGTTATATCACTACAACAACTTTTTTTAAAGTCTGTTATTAGTCGTTAAGTTAAAACAAAAAAAGGAATATTGCTGGACCTTCCACAAAGCTTCTTCTAAGCCCATGTTAAATTATACACTTGTTTTACGGTTACAAGATATCTATATTATAAACGAGCTGCCCGCCCCGGCTTCGCACGGGTAAAAAAAGTTCCCGGCAATTATTCGTTTTTTCTCACCTTTTAAACCTTCCCTAGACCTCCACGAACATTTCAAGACTAAGATAAGATAAATCCGTTCAGCCGTTCTCGAGTTTTAATCAGACTAACGAACAACAATTCATTTTTATTTATATAGATTACGTAGTAGTAGATATTATAAATGTATAAGCTTAAAAGTTTGTTTGTTTGTTTTAACGCGCTTATCTCTTAACCGCGGGAAACACGTTGCTCCTGCGGGAAGAGCCATAAAACACGGGCAACGCCGCGCCGTGAACGCTACTCTAACATAAAAGTGTTCACAATAAACTGAAGGAATACTTCATCATCACCCTATTAACGTTCCCACTGCTGGGACACAGGGACTTCTCTCTTGGCGAGAGAGATTAGGCCTTAATTCACCACGCTGGCCAAGTGCGGGTTGGTGAATGTCACATGCCCTTCAAACTCTTTTAAAGTTCTCAGAACATGCCGGTTTCCTCACGATGTTTATCTTCACCGTTAAAGCACGTGTTTAAAGCGCACATAAATTTCTCAAGAAGAAAAATCCAGAGGTGCGTGGCGGGGTTTGAACCCACGATCTTCGGAATGAAAGTCGAGTGTCCTCCCACTTTAGCCAACACGGCTTTTTTAAGGAATACTTTGAGAGATAATAAATAGGTACTTAGTTCGAAGGGTTTTTAATATGTAGGTAGGTACATAACATGCATAAGTACCTACCTAACCTTTTTTTTTTTTTTTACAAAACATAATCTACTTTCAGTTTAGAATATATTAATTAGAAATAGCATTAGAATAATTAATATTGTCTTTTTCCTAATCTCTGTGACATTCACCAACTCGCACTTGGCCAGCGCAGCGTGGTGAATTAAGGCCTAATCTCTCTCGTCAGGAAAGAAGTCCAGTGTCCCAAGTCCCAGCAGTGGGACCGTAAATAGGATGATGATGATGCTCTAATAACTCGTACCAAATGTCAGGCTAATCAGTTCAGCCGTTTGCCCTTGTACAGCGGACAAACGAACAGACATACACACATTTTCGAATATTTAATATAAGCATAGATTGAGTATAACTCGGGCCACAGGCACCGGTCATAGCATTGTATATCAGCTGTACCCTGTAAATACAAAACAGTGTAACCTGAGATACAGTGTTTTGATTTAACAACGCCCATTCGCTTTAATTAACTCCATTCTACCATATCACATTCACAGATTTTATAAAGCTGCTTTAATTAGGTCGCTACGCAGTTTTTAACTTTTGCGCCCTCATCGTTTCTTTTTTGTAACTTGTATATTTGTGTACCTTAATGTAAATAAATGATTTTAGTTTTTTTTTTTTTTGATTAGCATTTCTCATCATTTCCGTGCATTCCTTACATACCTAGTCTAGTCCAATATGACGCCATCGTGTGAACGTTAGCGGATCGCACCGAGATCCTTTGATTTGCGTACGAATACCCGACGCCTTCCGATTAGAAGGCCAGGCAAGTGTTGGCGCCAACTATGTACAATCAACACCAAAAGTAGGTGATCAACATTAACAATTCTAAACACCTTATAGCGTGAAGTCCCAGATGTTACACGAAACCCAGAACAAGTTATACGAAAATGTTAGTTGTAAATAAAGTTTTAATTAGTCAAAAGTAAATGGTTATAATTACACCGAGACTCGAAATAAACATAAGCACTTACTTATCACAGGTTATTGGATCCTTTACTTCTACCAAAGTACAGTAGTGAGTAAGTTTTAAGTTAATTTACCAATTTATATTATTATGGGACCCTTTTTCAACAGTTTATTTTGCTGTTGACTATACCTACTATAATGTATAAGCTTATCGTCAATTAGGTTTCTCTAAACATTATGCTACCTACTTGATTCGATGTTTTTTGAGATAAGTAGCAATGGTAATAGTATTATCGTGTAAGAAGGTAGATACATTGATATTATAATAGTCATAATATGTATAAGTATTTTTTTTTTATGATTGATTGATAAGCCTTCTTTTGACCACAATCTCACCTGATGTAAAGTGACGATGTGGTCTAAGATGGAGCATGAAGACCTAGAAGGTAGATATTGAATTATTTCTTTGTTTGGATAGAATATATAAAGTTATAGAAAAAATAAGTCGGTCTGAAGTTCGTGGGACAGCTTTAATAAAAACTGGCCACAATTAAGTAATTTTTGTGTGATTTAACACCACGAATTAGGTACTAAACTACTCAATCATATCTCGTGTCATTATATCAAACTCAGGACTTATACTTCTAGGCCTACAGGGTTCAAAGTCAAAGTCAAAACGTTTATATTCTTAGAAGCACATAGCCTACATGGACAGGTCAACTTAAAATTATTAAAACTAAATTGTTTAAACAAATAATATCAAGGAAATAATAACATTGTGCTTTTGTCGACATAGCCTAATAATAAAACATATATTTTTAAATTACTATATCGCAAAAGTAAACAAATACTTGTTGAGTTTAATTTGTATACTACTTTATGGGATGGAGCCATTCCAAATGAGTTTTTTTGTAGCGCGAGTGTTCATAAAAATGTTTGATGTAAATTGGTTGACCCGTTTTAAAGTTATGAGGGTAAAAGTGGAGAAGGAAAACCGGAAATCTGCAAATATCGAGTGGGGTCTCTAAAAAAAGCGCATCAGTTCAGTTTCTTGTAATTGGACTTTGAGCTTGAAGCGACAATTTGCCAGTGTCGAGTTAAATAAAATTATAAAGTGAAAAAGATGTTACTCAGTTGAACGCCATTTTGCGTCTCCTAAAAGCGCATCACGGGCACATTACATAATAGTATGACTTTTACTTTTAGGCTGTCATCGGCTAATACGACTATCTGTTTTATGACCAAATATGAATGTTCCCGTACATGTACTCGTAGAATAAAACAGATTTTACTGTTCCTAAATTTTATTCACATGCAATAATAATGCATACCTCGGCACCTATTTCTATGTAATGTACCTACACCCGAATCCCTATTAGCCTTGCAATCCTCATGATATAAATATTTTCACGACAAATTGAACCTTATTCTGAGCTCTCAGTCAGAACAAAGAGGTGAAAATAGAGCAACCTTCTTGATTTACTTTTCCATATTTAAACTATGCTTAGTTATGGTTTGAGATTTATTGACAAAAGAAGTTAGAATCCATCTGACGGAATTTGTAATTTCAGACTTGTGAAAGTGATTGACTGTTGACGGTAAAATTTTTGGTTATTTAGCTCTTAACAATGAGCGAACAACTGAAAACAGTATCTGCTATGAATAAACTGTACATCGGTAACTTGCCATTTGAAGCCGATGAAGCTGCTGTGCGACAACTCTTTGCAGAACAGAATCTGACTATCGCCGAGATTTCGGTGAAGAGAGGTGGCTACGCATTCGTGGATTTTTTGGACCAATCTGCTGCCGATCGTGCTATTGATAAGCTTCACGGTAAGATCGTTTACTTGCCTAATTTTCAATTAAAATTAACATATGCCCCTTGGTGGGAGCTGTGTCTGACAACCCGTATCAAAATTAAATTATATCGTACTACCAAAGTGATCTCTAAGTTACTCAGTTGATTTAGGATTGTAGAAATTGCTCAGAATACTGAGAAACTATTAACCATCGAGATTAACAGTTGGTAAAGTGAAAGGTAATTCATAGGTAAGTAATAGGTACGTGGTAATATGTACTATATTGATCAACTAAAGCGAACACATTATAGTACCTACATAGAGAAAATGCATACCTAATTATGTCTATTTTGACATTGAAACGATAAGTAGGTACCTACTCACCATGTTAGCTAACGGGATATCAAAATATTGTTAAATACTAAAAGAAAAACTAACAAGATAAAGCCCACCTTTATAAAATAATAATTTTGGTTAATTTCTGTGGATAATACAAAATTACAAAACTGCTGTAACTTTCCAAGAAGTCAAATACCTAATGTCAGTTCAGTTCATGGCTTTGCGCTTGATGCGCGACAGTTTGGTCAGCCAAGCCAAGCCAAGCCAAGCCAAGGTTTCGTAATTGTTGTAGATAACTTATAAAATGATTTGCAGACTACTGGTCTTTTACAATTGTATATCCATAAGTCAACTAGAATTTAAAGATATAATACAATAAAAACATTAAAAAAATTTACCACTAAAAAAAAACAGAAATAACAATATTTATCACATTATATATTTATACATAAATTATTTACAACACTTAGGTTAGGTATGTCATTGAGCTTGACACTACTGGATACAGGGACTTGGGACTTCTCTCTTGGCGAAAGAGATTAGACCTTAATTCACCACGCTGGCCAAGTGCGGGTTGGTATATGTCACAATCATGTGCTTCAAACTCTAAAGTTCTCAGAACATGCCGGTTTCCTATCGATGTTTGCCTTCACCGTAACTTTTTTTTGAATGTATTATATCTAGTACAAAATACTTATTTTTATTCTAGTAAGATCACTTTCATCACAAGTCGTATTCGGTTTTATAACTCCAACGAATTGGCCGTGAGTCGAACAAGCGCTACCTTTCCAGGTAGTTAATGCAAGCAATTTTACAGGAAATATGAAACGAGTTGTATAAAATTGTTGCAGGTTATTCATACTGTGGATTGCCTTTGATAGTTGAACCTTCCGTAGCGAACAAGAAAGTGTAAGTACACACAATGTTATTTGTTATTTTTCTAACCAATAAAAATTCTAAAATCATATCAATTCGACTCGATATACGAGGTAATGGGTGGCGTCTGCAATGTCTAGTTTATAAGTGGTTATAACTGTCTACATATCGGTGGGTGCTGCCACCGTAAGCAGCTGCCATTGTGTATTTTGAAACAATGGTAAATGCCAGTCCAATGATTGTTACTGATTCCTGTTTTAGAACTTTCCAGAGCCTTTTGGTTGGAATCGCAATATACTACAATACTATACACTTATACTACATTTTCTACTATATAATAATGCGTATATATAACATAGTTTGTATTAATATTAGGTATCTACTTTCCTTAGCTTAACGTACATACGAAAATAAACTCAAAAATATTAATGTGGTCTGGCCAAGGTGTCGAGCATTGCCAATTAGGTGTTCAGGGTGACCCTGCTTTCGAGCCCTTTAAGGTTGCGGCTCAGTTTTTGCGTCCAAAATAGAGTTAAAGCGACCGCGCCCGCCCCAATGTTGCCGCTTGTAAAGTTGTATAAGAACCTACATTTACACGATCAATAAGTTTAATGAATATCTCTTACTGGTGGGTAAGAGATATTCCCTACTCATAGCTGGACCGTTAAAATAAGTTTACGACTTACATGGCTAGCTTTGAAATTAAACTTAGAAGGTTAATAAGAATCAATTTTGATTTTCAATATACAATTTTGTTCAGCCTCGATCGCTTCGAAATTTGTGTTCGTTAGAATGCGACTAAAATCTTTCCAACTAAAATTGGTATGCTAAGTTACAGACAGCCAGAACATTTTAGCAAAAATATTATACGTAGTACGAGAACAAGTAGACAGAAACCGCGACATCCACACGTAGGATCAGACACAATTCGAGCAAACGATATAGTTTCATCCTCCTAGTCTAAACAACCCGCTGTCAGTAGTGTCGTTTGTCACAGCCTGTTGCTGGAGCAACTGCGCTAATGGTAATGACCAAACATTGTTCCTGCCTATTGTCTACAACACGAGACATTGTCCACCAATGTTCTAGAAGTACATTAAGCCATAAACATCAAAAGTATCGATTGTTGTGAGAACACACTTTAAGCGTATAATCAACTATCGGCGAAAAATTGTTAAAGTTCCAAGTACAAGACTAATGATGCTTTTAGGTCGTACAGGACGAGGTTCTTAGCTTACGATGCGATTCTATCTGTTAAGTTAAATGTTTATAGGTAAAAGACGATACGATATAAACAAACAAGGAACCTTATACAAGTGCAATTATAGCTCTGAAAAGAAAGGGATTATTATTACAGAGCAGCGTCTTATTAAACATTTCTATTTTATTTACTTCTTTGAAATCCATCTTACTTCAGTTACTCGTTTAATTGAAAATAAGCGTTTCACTGAGTACCTAGCTCACTTTCCAGGGTGAATGTCCCCAGCCTGCAGAGCGCCAGCGCGACCCAGCTGAAGGATATTAGCACCGAGTCTCCCCAAGGAGGATGGAGGTAAGCATTCCACCTACATTTTTATTTAGTCTGGAAAAGTAATCTAAACTAAGGACCTCCGCACTAAATAAATGGAAAGTTTCTTTCTAAGGGTGGTTCCGTGAAGCCTTCCTTCGGGCAAAGAATTGAGTTATATAATTTGATAACTTTGACTGCACTCATGCAGTTCAACTTAGCATCGCTTCGCTCGTTCATAACTTGATATTATTTCCATGTGGCTTGTAGTACTTTTTCCACCTTTGCCACTTTGGTTAGGCCCACGTGGAGCGCTCCATCAGGTCACCCCTAAATTTGTCGGCAATCGATAAAAACCTCGCGCACGCGCTACGACAACTACAACTGTAGCACACTATCATCTTCCCACATTAGAAATTCTACAGAAACAAATATTATAAGCTATAAAATTGGAGCTTTTATTGAAATATTTTCTTGTTTATACAATGATTCTACTAAACTAAATTTAGTTAGTAATGCGTGACCAGATTATGGTTATAAGATGAATTGTATTTTAGGTATACTTGATTAAACTTAAATAACTTTAATTAAAGAATACATTGATTATTAGATTTAGAAATAAATAAGGCAAGAAGTAGTTTTGGAAATGTAAAGGATTGGCAATGTATGGAGGAGGCCTATAGTCAACAGGTGCAACAACGAAAGCGGTGCAGATTAATTATCTTAGTCTGGGGATAACAAAGCTATTTACTTTTTTTAGACAAAGTGTTTTGTCATATTATTACCACCTAAAGCTGAAACGCACTGTTAAGTAAGGCTGAAGCTAAAGTTATGATGATTAAATTCAAAGTTTGTCAGTTCACCAGCTGATGATGATGAGCAAACAATATTTACCACCAGCACCAATGATGAGCTTTTCTTGAGGGTGCATCTATCGCTTTTAGCGAGCTTAGTCCTACGTACTTGGAGAAAGATAGAATACCCAGTGCATGAAGTTCGGCAAAATTGGTGCAGCTCATGACGGAGGTGACGAAGGATTGAAGCTCAAGCTTTTTGTTTCGATTTTATCTCTAAACTTTAAAAGCATTAAAATATTTTTTCCGCTTGTTCTAAACATAGTCGACGAAGCGAGCAAGCAACGAGGGTTAGCCCGTGTAACCCTCTAAACGTAAATGCCTCTGCTCAGGGTTGTTCTTTAAATTCTTGTAAAAAATTAAAATAAGTAATCTCTATTCAGAAAATTCTGAATTTCTCTATTTGCAGTTAACTATCTATACTAATATTATAAAGCTGAAGAGTTAGTTTGTTTGTTTGAACGCGCTAATCTCCGAAACTACTGGTTCGAATTGAATAATTCTTTTTGTGTTGGATAGTCCAGTTATCGAGGAAGGCTATAGGCTATATAACATCACGCTACGACCAATAGGAGCAAAGATATAGTGGTAAATGTGTAAAAAACGGGAGAAATTGTTCATCTTTGAAGCCTTCCGTTGCGTGCGCCGTGAAAACGGTTCAAGATACACAAAAAATATGTAAATATGTTAAAGAATAATAGCTCTTTTAATGATCTAAAAAACAGTCCGCGATAGTATATGTCTATCTTTTAAGATTAACTCACAAAAACCGTTTTTATGGTACCTAATTTGGTCGAAATAATTTGATTAAGTTGTATCAACATAAGAATATTAATCTTTATTCAAATAAATATGTTGTTGGTTAAGAGTACTTCATCCATTATAACGCGGGTAGCACCGCAGGGCACAGCTAGTAATTTTATAAAATTAATCGATTGAATAGAATTTTCATAGTAGGTATAATCATCCTGCGCGGATCCGGGGAAAGCAGGGCGCGGCGCACGTTGCCCGCTGTTTATGGCAGCCGCTTTGTATTACCACTAGCTGTGCCCTGCGGTGCTACCCGCGTTATAATGGATGAAGTACTCTTAACCAACAACATATTTATTTGAATAAAGATTAATATTATTATGTTGATACAACTTAAACAAATTATTTCGACCAAATTAGGTACCATAAAAACGGTTTTTGTGAGTTAATCTTAAAAGATAGACATATACTATCGCGGACTGTTTTTTAGATCATTTAAAGAGCTATTATTCTTTAATACATATGTTTTGTGTATCTTGAACCGTTTTCACGGCGCACGCAACGAAAGGCTTAAAAGATGAACAATTTCTCCCGTTTTTTACTCATTTACCACTATATCTTTGCTCCTATTGGTCGTAGCGTGATGTTATATAGCCTATAGCCTTCCTCGATAACTGGACTATCCAACACAAAAAGAATTTTCCAATTCGAACCAGTAGATTCGGAGATCAGCGCGTTCAAACAAACAAACAAACAAACAAACTCTTCAGCTTTATAATATTAGTATAGATAAACTTGAGTAGGTTCTATGGAGGCAAACTTTAATTCATTCCTTCGGAAACTTTAACTTATTTATTTTATTATCTCTGTTATATAGATCAGGCTGTTCTTCTCATAGCAAAGGTGTCACAAACTCAAACTCTAAGAACCAAGACTTGGCCTAGGTAACAAGGCATGGACTGAAGTCCTTGGTATAAGTTTGTCGCACTGATATCGTTATCGCCGACTATTCTCACAGGCGACTGTTAGCAATTAATAGGGTAAATAGTACATTCGTTGACAGTTGTTTCGCTAGTTCGTTTAGTTGTCTGGGCGACATGAAAAATAGCCCACCCAGTAACTAGGTACTCGCCTGTTTGCCCACGGCCCTAAAGGTACAAAACCTTTATTGATTAGAGAAAAAAGTTCACATTCGGCGTGTACCAACTATTTTCATTTTTGAACATTTGTGATAATGGATTGTTTTATGTGCATTTTTATTTTAACAGACTTTCAAAAAAGGAGGTTCTGAATTTGACATAATATTGTTAGTTAGCGAGTTATCTACAGTAAATTTACATCGAATACTAGCTGACCCAGGCAAACTTTTTTTTGCAAAATGAAAAATAGATATTAGCCGATTCTCAGACCTAATGAATATGCACAAAAAATTTCATCAGAATCGGTCAAGCCGTTTCGGAGGAGTATGGCAACGAAAACTGTGACACGAGAATTTTATTTATTTACATCGAATGTGTTCGCAAAATGGTCTACGAGGGGGTATGTACATTCTATGTCGTTTTCCGCGGCCTTAGATATTAATTAAAATAAAAAATTTAATAAATTAAATTAATTTGGTTGGTTTTTGTTTATAATCACTTGCTTTTACAAAATTATTGTTTGATTATAATTTACAATACACATACGGTACTCGTTAATTTCAAATATTTACTCAACATTAATTGCAACTTTCTGGGACTATTAGTATTTTCGCATTAATAGTGTAGTGAATGATGATGATCAAAATTTTATTGAAATAAAAATACTGAATGATTATTATTAAAATAATAGAAATTATAAGTATGTATTAACATAATTTTGGTTAACTTACATCAGATGTTCAGTTTATCGGGCGGGGCCGCCGCCAAAATCCAAAGTCACTTAGTTTTGGCTTGGTTTTTGTTTTGATTGGGATACGGCAATAATGCCTATACAATTATAAAATTTAATGTAACATGTCAAATCAGACAGAACCTAATGTTCGTGTTCAGTATGTTCGTTTTCAGTGGCGGTTCCTAAAATTTGAATCCGGGAATAGAACATGAGAGTATCGAATGTATTCAAATAAGGAATTCTCTTATAAGTCACTATAATTAAAGTTTTGGGGTAAATTTAAGTAAATGTTATATTACCTTATAGCTATAGTAACCTAGGTACTCTACCACTACCTCCTATCTACCTTTATGAATATCTAATAATCATTGGTCGCTAGCTTTAGCTGATAATGAGAATCTTAATTCACTCTACAGACTTGATAAGTAAGTACTAGGTACTTGCCTTCAGTATTCAATTATTAAGCCCGCACCATTAGGTAATTTAGTTACAAGACTCTACCGCTCTAAGATAGAGCACCTATCTAAATAGGTTTGTAGGTACATAGGTTACATTGCAATTGTTGGTAAGATCGTGGTACATGCATGTAGACTGTAGGTAGGTACTATCTAATGAGGAGCATTTTATAGTCATTGTGTTTGATTCATTGAATTCGACATGTAAGCCGGCCGGTGTCGGCGCGGCGCGGCGCGGCGGCGGCGGCTCGGCAGCGAGGGCGAACGAGCGCGCTGAAGAGTAGAGCAAGCTCGGCATGGCAGCCACCGCCCGGGCGCCGCTGCCGGCCGGCCGGCGCGCGCGGGGCGCCCGCCGCTCTCCGCCCGCGCCACCGCCCTCCTCGCGATCCTCGCATTGTACCGCCAACCGAACCGACCGACCGACGCTCCCGCTACGCCGCGCGGCAACGCACACTCCGCTAAGTACACGCTAAACGTGCGCACCGGTTATTCCGCGTGCCAACTATTCCGTTCCGTAAACGCCGTGTGAAGCCAGTTTTGCCGTCCTTCCACCACCGAACGACCCACCATGGACGGCGACTTGTCCCAAGGAGCTTCCGGCGATGCCACTCCCACTTACGAAGATAGGTGAGCCCTTATTTGAAATGATTCCATGACTACTTTGTGTCCCGCAATAATTTGTATGAATGTTCGCTGATGTGGAATGGTATTCTATTTATTTGCCTAACCAGTTCAAGCTAGCTATAATACCAACATTATGCTCTACCTCGTTAAAAATTATAAAATAGACGCTTAAATATATATATATATATAGGTACCTACATACCTACCTACTTGGCTAAAGTAATTTTAATTAGTCACAATACATACCTAGATAGTCAGTCATCCGCCCACTTATCTAAACCAGTCGACATTCATTCGATTATTTTTCGCTAAAACTATTTCATTCATTAGCCGCTTTAACTTATAGATATACATACCTACCTACCTATAAACTTTTACTACTATACTTAGGTACGTACCTGACATACCTAATTAATAATTCACTGTGAGTAGGTATTACAGATAACTTCATTTATGCATATAATTAACTAGCTACATTATAAGATTAATAAGTTAAAACAGTGTTGCCCAATAAATAAATAGTGTTTCTTATAAGAATAAAAAACTGACAGTAAGTCAGTCATGTACCTTAGTAGATACCCTGCCTATCTTGATAAGGTAGGTTTGCAATAATAAACATTATTTATACAAGCCATCTAGATAAAGAACGTCGGGTATCGTTGAGTATAAGTACCTACTCACCTTTACCTACCGCGTTCAAAGCTCCTATTTCTTAAACCTACGAAATTATTAAAACTAAGTCTACCTACCTAGGTAGGTAACTAGGTACTTTAACCTTAGGTTCGGCTATAGGTAGGTATGTCAATTAATGCGTAATTAATAACTCTACCTTTCAATTCAATTTAGGTATAGTTTATATATAGTATTACTTACCTACTTAACTATTTATCATTAAACTTCAATAATACGTTACTGCGTTAATTAACGTCATATATGTATAACTTCGTTATTTTTCTAATGAAGTTGCCTATTTGCCTACATGATACACCTATCTAATGTAACCTACTTGTTTTATTATGACTATTCGCACAGTTTCCACTGTACCAACTGTCATGTTTATCAGTTTCATACATTGTTACAATCGTGATCCAGATCTCTTACCAGCGCCATCTATTTATAGGTATATTTATGAGAACTTAACAAATACGCATCATACGCATATCTCATGTTATGTATTATAATTACCCAAAAGTGGTGTGCAGAACGGTGCGGGTTAAATACAGTCCCTTTAATACTTAGCTATCTATAGGATTAATAGGACTTATCAGCGAGATCAATCAATTGTATCTTGTATCCTAATTAAATTAGTCAATGGATAAAATATAGAGCAATCTCGGGTCAGTCCACTTACAGTTGTCAGTTGTCTTGTCAAGTCTATATATATATATATTTTTATGCTATATAAGCCTCCATTTTACCACAATCTCATCTGATGTAAAGTGACGATGTGGTCTTAGATGGGGCGTGAATACCTATAAGGTATCAAGGTGTCAAGTCTATATTTTAATCATTTACTTAGTTTACCCGGAGATTGTGAAACAAGCCAGAATCGGAATGTTAAAATGCTATTTCAGTCTCTGTCAAATTAAACACAATTTTGTTGCGATTTACTGTAGCCTCACGGTCTACTACCCTGCCCTCCCTTTAACGTAGGCCGTACTTGTATAGGCTGATTCTTTTATTTATTAAATGTTTAGTAAAGTTGGATCAATTAGTACTTTATTACAGCTAGGACTTATTTCACAATCTCCGAGAGAAGTCCCAAGTAGTCCATCTGTGGTTGTACGTAACGTAGCGCTGTCTTGCTCAGTTACATCTATAAAATTTCCATGTCACAATGTTAGTTACCGTACTTCTCCGAAATGGCTTTACCGATTCTTACCTTATTTTATATGCGTATTCAGTAGGTCTGAGAATCGGCTACTATCTATTTTTCATTTTGCAAAACAACGTTTGCTGGGGTCAGCTAGTCATAATCTAATTGAGACAGCATGCTCATAACATGACATACTGATTATGCTACTTGGGACTTCCTTTGGCATGGTTAAAGACGCCCGAAATGATTTTGTAGGTCCATCTCTAATATCTATGTTCCAACTAATACGTATAATAAAAATATCAAAAAAAGTATGTAGGTCTACTAAATTAAGTATTTAATATACCCGTAGTAAAGCTTAGAGCTTAAGACAGAACTAGATGTTGTAGTGTGGATTGTCTGAAACTATATTTATTAACTAATGCTTTGATTGACTGCACAAGAAAATTATTTATAACTTGCAAACCACCCTGTACCGTTTTGGCCGCCCGAATGTGTTCTCGCTCACCTGAATAATTAGTCTGTTAGTAGTCACTATTTTTACACCCCAGTTTCGCTAGTTGATGTTAACAGATATTTTACAAAAGCAAACCTTTTCCGATAGATTAGAATACAATAATGATCCAACATCAAAGACTATTTCGACTTAAATTTAAACGTGAATATTAAGGTGAAGGTTTAAAGATTAAACTCATTAGTGTACTTTACTATACATTTTAAGAAATTGTAAGGAACTTGTGACCAACAACTTGGGAAAACCTCTTAAATCATCTAGGCTATTAAATAAATAAATAAACAATTATAAAATAAATTAAATTGCTACCGAAAAATCGCCCATATATTGCGAAATCGCTCGAAAAGAAGGTTTTCTACTCTGCTTGTTTTTTGTTCCACCCTCATACCTTAGTTCGAGTCGAGACCACATATTATGATAATACCTTCTCAGAAATACAGTGTCTCGAAAAGTTCTTATTAAAATTCCATAGAAATTGATCCTGTAGTTTTCTATAATTATACAAATAATGTATTTGGTTTAGTGCATGTTCGTTTTGAATTAAATATTTTTAGTATTCGAGAAATCTGCTTTGATAAAAAATTGTTCTGATTATGGGTCTAAAGGAAAAATAATTGACAATCAATAACATCCATTAAAGTAATAACATTTATAAATACAAAATTGATGAGGAGAAGATTTAGTCGTTAAACCTCCGCAACTTCTTTATATGACAAAAACGAAGTAATTAACAATGATGTTCATAAAAGATAAATACGTAAATAATTAATTTATACGTGTAAAAAAAATTACATACACTATAACATCTTAATATATATAAATCTCGTGTAATAATAATCGACCTTAAAAACTAAATTAACTGTAACGAAATTGCTATTGCGTTTAAAATAGATATTCCATCTTTCCTATAGAAATATCATCTACAGGAGTAATTCCAAAACAGATATTCCAATCCTTTAATTGTTAGACCTTTTAGGTAGGTCTAACAATTCCAGGATTGGAATTCTAAGTCCTCCTGCAAAAAGCTGTCATTTTAAACACATGTAGAATTGTTAGAAAGTTTCTCCAACCGGAACTTAATACAGTTAATCTAAATTTAAAATAATAAATTCCAGAATTTAAATAACTTTAAAGTCATATTATTCAATTCAATTCATTTATTCAGTCACAATTTCACAATCGTATATGAATGAAAAATAATAAAACTCCTTAGCCTATATAAGTAAATGAAAACAAACAATACAAAAAGAGAAGGTCAAATAAAATTAATAAATAGCAAATCGAAAATGTCACAATAATCAAATAGACACATCATAATTATAGATACTTACGTCAAAAAATCCGTAATTATAATGTGCATGCGCTTTCATTTGAGAACTATAGTATATTTGCAGTTTTTCTTCTCCACTTTTACCCTCATAACTTTTAAACGGGTCAACGGTCTTATCAAACAAGGAACACTCGCCAAATTAGCTTATCATACAAAAAAAAATCAAATGAAATCGCTGCATCCGTTCGGAAGCTATGAGGCGACAGACACGTCAAACTTCATACACCCCTCTTTGTCGGAGGTTAAAAACCAGAGCGCACTTAGCTTAGGCCCGTGTCTTACTGGTCAAGAACCACCGGTCAAAAGTTTCCGGTGTTTCTGGAAAACCGAGTAGAATGAACCAAAAACATAAATAATAATCATTTTATCATATTTTTATTGTGAATAATACACCCCAAGCATTATGGGGTGTATTCACAGGTATATTCAAAATTACTTGGTTGTATGGTTGTTTCATTATTAAAAGAGCATTTGAGATGTAGAGTACTTTTGTTATGGCTTAAATATCATATTTCTTGATAATTTTTTACTTATTGCCATGTCTTTGAAATGCTTAAAATTTTCAAGTTGTGGTTTTGCCTGCGATATATTTAATACTAGTATTTTTCTACCAAAAGATTAAGATTTTTTTTAAAATTTTTGTGACATATTTAGAGGTAACTTCCTTTTTTCGTTGTTTGTTAAGTCAGATAAAAATAACCCGTTTTGGCTTTGATATTAAACATGAGATTGACATGATATTAAAATTATAATCATTAAAAAATTAAAATCATTATATTTAATATGACCTTTATAAAATCTAATGCTTTAAAACATAATGTATATTACAGAGATCTTGCCTAGGTCTATGTAACTTTACCATTATTCCATGAGGCAAAAATATTATTATTGATTGATCCATTTTTAGTACTCAATTAAATTATTTTAAGGACTATCTATAAAAATTTTAAGTAGTGCCAAATTATTGTCATAATTCTGGTCTCTCTACTCTACTCGTTTATGCGGGGGCAGTTTTCCGAAAGCAAACAGGTCTAAAAGATGTTTTGGGTTAGCAGCAAATCGGGGTAAATTGCGGCTCTTGGCTTAAACATAACTAGTTAACAAAAATGCGGAGAGGTTTAGCTATGTCGATGATGTGATGCCACTTCACACCCCCAATTCTGTAATTTGTAATAGCAGATTATTTTTATTTGCTAATAAAGGCTTAAATGTGAGAATACAAGACGTTCACCCCTTGTATTTTGTGGTGCGATCCCGTTTTAAACCTGTAATCTGCTAAGTCGTTAAAATATCAAACAAAAACTAGTATAAAATGTGAATGTAAGTAACATGCATTTTTAATTCGTGAGGTGAGCTCTCAGCAGTTCTCTCACTCCATCTAGCAAACGCGTGCAAAATTACAAAAGAACAGGTTTCTATAGAAATCCCAAGGAGCAAGCAATAACGTTGAATAAATCTAGGGTGTCCGAAGGCTATTCTCATTAACTGCTCACAGTACGACCGTGACCGGAGAGAGTGCATTGAGAGCGCTATCATGGCAAACGGACAGGGAAGGGCACGCGCGAGCCGCGTGCTGCCTTTCCTACCTACTCTATTAAGGGATGGTGAGGGTTGCGAGATAGTACCTACAGTACTTAGTCAGGATTCAATCCAAAATGCCTAGCATAAACTTGATAGGGGCCTATGAAGGATTCACGACCTGTGAATGTTTTGACTTTAACATTCTTTGTTAAAAATCAAACCCCACGTTTAAGTTTAACAATACGAAGTTTGGAAGGAATTTTGAAGAACATCCATACCTACTCAAAAACACGTAACGAAAATTACTTTATCAACGACATACAATTATCAGGTTTAAATAACATTTTGTATTGTATTTTTAACCGACTTAAAAAAAAGGAGGTTTCTCAATTCGACCGTTATATATTATTATTATTTTTTTATGTATGTCCGCGGATAACTTTGTTGTTTATGAACCGATAACCGATTTTGATAATTCTTTTTTTGTTGGAAAGGGAGTATCCCAAGGGTGGTCCCATGGTAAGGAAACCTGGATCTGGTGGTGGAATCCTGAAGAAATTGAGGGAAACTCTTGAATAAATTGTCTTTCCGACTTGTGTGTTCCTTAATATTATTCAATAATTAATGAATTTAGAAACCCTTTTATTTATGAGGGTCTGGTGTTGATCTTATGATGGAGGGAAAGGCGGTCAAGGGAACTCCTCAACGATTTACAGCAAGTACTTTGTGTTTGGGCTTGATTAACTTATATTACTGAGACCGTTCATCTAAATGGGTTTTGACTGATATTAGGGGTCCGATGATGAAAATGAAGGACAGTCAAAGGAACTCTGTATTCACTAAAAATCGTGAAATAAAACTTTTTTGCCAATAATTAAACCAACTTCAAAACGGACACTGAAAAGTAAAAAATAAATTAACTTTACAAATCATTTCGACATTATAAGTGATAATTAAAAGAAACTTAACAATTAAATACCTAATTAAGTACTTATTTAAAATTTTTGAGGTCGGTGCCAAGTAAGTAGTAGTAAAATTTTTCTATTTTAATCTCTATTTCTAACTTGTATGTACAGTACACTGCATCTCTACCTACTCTTATTTGTTTCAAATTTCTTCATCACCACAGGTTTGCTGTAAGAAAACTCGTAAAGGGTTATAAGCTCGCCTTTGTACTGACCATGACCATTGTTACTAAACCTTAATGTATCCTTTTTGTGTACAATAAATAATTTATGAATTTATTTATTTATGAAGATTTATTCTACATAAATCTCGACATTTGGCACGATTCATGAATAGGTTCTGACTGCAATATGAGGTAAGTATATACAAAAATAGCTTACTCATTTAAAGCAAATAAGGTTAAAAACGCATTATAGTTCTTACTATTAATCTAGTTTGCGCTACTTATCTTTTGCAAGAATAGTTGTGCAACCCTTGTTGCAGCGCAGGGTACATGTGACCAATGGCATGTCAGCCACTCCCCCCTGGTTCGGCGCCCGCCTCCGCGCAACCCTTCCCGCGACACTACAGGAAACTGATAACGCGATCTCGCTGATAACATCGCATATCTTTCATACCTGAACTGCCTGAACCCGGAGGCGGCAGCCGTACAAAACCAGCGAATCCAAATACCTCGCAATATTGTTTACAGCAGTAACTTAATGCTTCAGAACGTTTTAATGAAATAGTAGTCTATACAATTCTTGTAATTTAATTAAATCTGAATATTTCGCTCTGTATCTCTGTATTTCTCTCTAAGAGTCGGCTTTGCTCATCCAACTGTAAAAATGCAGTTTCTCAATTATCGACATAGTTTTATAAAGCTACTTTTGTAAAGGGGGTATTTCTTTTAAAATATTCAATTTTTTTACATTCGGAAACTAACAGCTATTTAAAATGACAAAATGGTATAAAAACAATTTGTACTTTAAGGCTAATTAAGTTCCACAAAAAATAAAAGAATGACATGCGTAACCTACTAACTACTATACAAAAAAATAAAATAATTTTACTAAACAATTGTTTTTACATAAATAAATGAAAGGCCAACAAATATACAAAACAAACTAAATATCGCTTTAAAACGTTTAATTTCATTACAATTATAGAAATCTATTGGTATCAACATTATCATCAAAGAGATCATTTCAAAGAGTCCACTGGTGAGGACGAACTAAAGGCAGAACTCTTTCATCTTAAGGGCATGCAAATCATTCAATAACTTCGAAGCAGCAAATATTATGTTTATTGATGGCAACGATGAAGTAGATTAAGATATATAATACCTCAACCAAGCGTCTTAAACACTGGTTAAGTAGTTTTTTCTTTGCGTAAGTATTTATTGTAACTTAGTTTGTATTTTAAACCAAATGTGCTGTCTTTTTCCTATTCGACTGTTTTATATGACTAATAACTTTTTCTTATATCTGTGGGAACTTATAATTAGCCGTTAGTAACACATGTGTTTAGTATTTAGTTACCTAGCTGTTAGTTTTCCTAAAATTATAAAATAAAATAAATAAATTATCAGCAACCAAAGAGTTAAAAGCCGCAGCTAGCTCTGTTAATAAATGTTTTTGCCTATAATAAGTACGTGACATTGTAACATGAATAAGGTTAGGTTAACGAAGAAAATTAGAGTTCGTTTTCAAAAGAATCTGCTGCAAAAGTGATGGACAGTCAACAGTACCATTCGCCATAAACTTAGGCTTATTGACTGTTTCGCTATATCGAAGTTTCAAGTAGCTAATCAATAATGACGTATATAGCTGTTTCTGTCAGATTAAAGTACCTAACTGAGTTAAGCTACTTAGAACTTTACTGGAAGATGGTGAAACAAGTCCAAAGAATTCCTGTATGGTAAAAAGTAGACACACACACCAGACACCTATTTTTCTCTTTATTTATTTAATCAATTATTTATATTAGCATATTTATGCTTATATTATTGTTTATGCTAATATAAATAATTGATTTACTATAATATAATTTAAGACATTGACTGGATTGACCACAATAGGTTCAGTACCTAGTTATTTTAATTAGAATCTTCACTAAGGTGGTGATTTTGGAGATGACGATTTGAATAGTGAAATTGTGCAGAAATATGATTTCATTTCTATACCTAATCTACTTGACTATTTCTTTTTATAGATGACCAAAAACATTTGTCCGTCGTGTACTTTATTAAAACAAAATTAACACATTTTGTCTTTTGCATGCAAACGAAAAATCAAGCTGATACCATGAGGTATTAAAATAATACCTATTATAGTAGGATTAAATTATATTATAGTAGGATTTTTTTTGTTTTTTCTTTTAATTGCCTATGTTTTCCTCGGCCACGTAAAGGCTTATAAAGTAAACTTTATCATGAACTACTACCGTCATTCATCATCCATCATCCTACCCTTGTCCCACACTATTTATGGCTCAACATGATTTTTTCTTTCACCTGTCACCTCAACCCAGGAAGGGTTTTTTCCTACACATGTCCTCTTTCATACAGTTCATCCATCTTTTATTTGTTGTACCTCTTCCCACACATCCATCCACATTCATAATTATCTCTTCAGCGCTCATGTCTTCACATTACCATCCCTTCTCATAAAATGCCTCTCAACTAGGGTTACCATTTCAGAATTGTGGCTGGGTTCTGCAAATCTCATGAAATCTCAGGATTTTTAAACTAAATATAATCTTCGTTAAGTAATCATTGGACAATGAACATCTTACTTGACACTTCATCAGTTATTATCGTAATACTTTTTTAAGTAAGGTTAAGTAAGTAAGGTTTTTATTTAATATTGGATTTATAAAATGTTTGTTTAAAAAACGAGCTAAAACTTCATCGATAACATTTAAACTGTTAAAAAATCTCACCTTTTGTCTATGGAAATTTGACCCTTTCATCTGGTAACCCTACTTTTAACTTATAATGAACTATAAGAACTATACTATGAATGAAGTCATAAATATACTAGACGTAGATCGATGTCAACTTCTAACCCGATGTCGATGAACCCTAGTACATAGTAGTTAAGTACTTAAAGTAGTCTGATAGGCGCTATCGTTGTACGCCACAGCTACGCAACACGCATTCCAGCATTTTGAGCTCTCTATACCTACTTTCTATTGTACTAGTAACCTGTGCATGATTTATTAAAGAACCAGAATGCATACTAACCACAAAATATTAACAAATTGCATTTCAACAGTGTTACTCAACAAGTAGATTTTAAACAACCAACTTTTAGTATAAAATATTTTAATTACTAGGAGTGCCTTGCGCAGTTAACCGTGCGTATAATGTATTATCCCGCGGCACGACATATCTTCGCGGATAAGAATAGCCTATGTCCTAAGCGAATGTATAACCTATCATCCTATCCATAAAATTGGATTGGCTTGTCGGTTCAGTCATTTTGCTGCAAAACATGGACAATCAAACACACTTTACCACTCATAATATTAGTATGGATCGAGTATAACTCGAGCCGTGAGCCGCCCATCTCCCGTTGTTGTGGATGCAACCAGTACCTATTATAAAAATTGGAGAAAAATAATTGAACTAAAAATATTCGCCACATTTAAACCAAATTGTTTTAAGAAGACTGTTTATATGAGAAACGCGATAACACTTAAAACAATCACAATTGCTTGAGATGAGAACTGAAAATACACTCCGAATGTGAGAACCTTCTCCATTTTTTAAATCGGTTAAACTGAAAATCTCATAATCACGTTATCAAATATAAAAGGAATCTCAAAAATCATATTATTCTAATAAATCTAAATAGTAATGATTACCATGACAGTTTCAAAAGTTACTTTTAAATAGTTTATCCTGTTCAATTATATTAATTTCATCTAAATCAATGAAAATTTAGCTTTGTTTTAGCAGTCTCGCCGCATAGCTTTGCAAAAAGCAACCGGACACGAAGTAGAGTGGTGTGAGATAAATGTTGGGCATAGGCTCTGCATTAATTGACTGGAAATACTTTAGTTCCGGTGGAAGGGTCCGGGTGATTAGGTTTCCCGTTTCGGTTTTTAGTTTGATGTTTGTGGTGCACCAAACGTCATGTTTCAAACATGGAATTTTGAGGATTTATCATTAATAATCTAAATTTACAATTTAAAAAAAAACCCGATTCGAGAACCTTAGTTCCCTAAAGTAAAATTCATATATTTTGTAATGTGCACGTGATGCGCTTTCATTTGAGACTCCACTCGTGTATATTTGCAGATTTTCGGTTTCCTTCCCCACTGTTTACCCTCATAACTTTTAAACGGGTCAACCGATTTTCATTAAACATGTGTAATAAGAACACGCGATACTCACCTTTCATACAAAAAAAGTAAATTGAAATCACTTCATCCGCTTGGGAGCTATGATGTCCCAGACAGACAGACACGTCAAACTTATAACATTATTTTAAGTTTTGTTGTCTAAGTATTTTATTTTTTGTATTTAGTTTTTCTCCGAAATTTCAATAAAGTAGTGTTATTCGATATAAAAACAACTTAAATCATACTTACTATACAGACTTCTTACTGTGTTTTGTGAAAATCAAATGAAATATTTCCAATTAATCCTTGCCTAATTGGGATACCTTACAGTTAAATGTAGAAGATGGAACGATAATGATGAAAAATGAATGTACCTACCTAGTTTAATAATAGTACTAATGGTATAAGTGTACCTACACAAATTTATTTTATTTATTTATTTATTTAAATACACAACTGAACTTGCAAACTAGGGTCCAACACATTAAAAAGTAACAAATATATTTTTCTAATAACAATTTATATTAGTAATTAATAACAATTTTAGATTAAATATTAAAAAATCAAAATACAATTTATTATATCAAATGTCAAAAATAATAATAAAAATTCCAAAAATAAAAATAAACATACTAACAGGCAATAATAAAACAATTAAAAAAATATATTTATTTATAAAAATGATAATCGTACATAATTAAACTAAAAAAAATACGCTATTATAATAAAATTGTTAGATGTAGGCAGGTATCATAAATACGTACTCAAAAAAATATCAGAAAACTCAGAAACCGACAAATCATAGTATGTTACCCGTTTTAAGTCATAAATAACATACATACTCAGTTCTAAAAGAGCCTTCCTTCCTATAAACATTTCTAGATAATTCGTGTTGCTGGGTAGCGATTGTAACCTGAACTCCTCAGCTTTATCGCTATGCTGACTAGAAGGTATCTACTTACCTTACCCACCAACATTTTCTTGGTAAGTTATCGATTTGTCTCGCTCTACGTGTACTCTGGTACCTTTGTGCTCAGTTGGGCTACACACTACAGAACCTATGTAAACTTAGTGTCATACATACAATCATATAGGTATAATGAATGAACAATACTTACATAGTATCATATATAAATGATATGTGAAAATAGGTATAAAATACTAGGTTATGCTACTGTATAAATTTGTTTGGCCGTGTGTGCGATGGACACGGGTGCAGTGGCCGCGTGCGAGCTCCGCTGGTGGTGCAGGCTGCTGCCGGCGGCCGGCGCCCGGCCGGCGCGGCGGCGTGGCCGCGCTTTGTTTAGTGGCCTCTCTGTCTCCGCGCGAGCGCAACGCTCCTCCTGCTTATCTGTCAAGTGCCGGTAGCGCAATCACTCGCGAATTGTCATATTATTCCAGATACATTATTTGATTTCTCTGAATTTAATCCACCATCCCTTTGCAAAATAAAATAATCTCACCTAGGGACTCGCATACCTCCCTGCTCAAAATAAGTTTTAATTCTACTTAAATAATAAAAAATAACTTCCTAAAAACATACGTCTTGTAGTTATTAGTAAGTAGATAAATTAAATCGGGGTACATAATATTAGGCAAGTACCCCGCACAGATTAGTCACCTGCCTGCTTAGTGAAGGACATTCTCTACGGATGGGTCTCGTCTCGAGTTGTGAATGCTTGTGAATTTGGAGGTAAAGCGGGACACGAGACTGGTGACGCTTATACCAGACGAAGTAGGCGGTGTCAGACGACCGCCCTCCGCAGGCGCCAGGCAATCGCTGTGGAAAACGCATGGGTGCGGGGCGAGCGCCGCGCGTCGTCGGCGCGCCGCGCTCGCCCCGCGCCGCCACCTAAATCGGGGTCACCCGCCACCACCGTTTCTTTCTGGTTGCCGCAATACTAGTGCGGCTCAAGGAATCCTTACATTTATAAAATAAGTGTTTTTAATAAACAGTAATTTATGTCTTATAATAACTCGATAAAATATCACCTTAATCAAATCACCTGAATTATTAAAACCTACTGTTGTTAAGACGACATCATCATCATTGTTATCGCTTAAAACTAGGGATAGTTAGTCGTTACCGATTATTGTCCTATTATCGATTAATATTGAAAATGGGCATGGCACGAATGCCGGTGTCTTCCTATTGATGGGTGCGAGCGATGCGATTGATGTAGGTACCTATATTTCTACCGACCGGGCTCCGACTACCGACCATGACCCAGACCAGGACAAAAACCCATCTTTTTTCACTGCTACTAAGTGTATGTTTAGTGTCGTGGCGTATTTGCCAATATAATGTAAAATATAATTATAAAGCCCATGCCCCGACCGAATAAGGTCTGTCGGTCGGACAAACGGACCAATCGAGCCACATATTTCCAGGACCTACCAACCGATATTTTGACCTACCAAGCGGCTGACCGAATACTGCCCAAACCTACCAATCAATTATATACTGCCCAAGCCCTCCAATCAATAAAATACTGTCCAAGCTTTCCTAACAATCAAATACTGTTCAAGCCTACCAATCAAATACTGTTCAAGCCTACCAATCGAATAATATAATAGCTAGGTACTTAACCAAAAACTAGACACATTACCTGTGCCTCGACGTTTATAGCAAAGAACGTACCTCCGCCATTATTTGTCTCTCTCTCTCTCTCTCTCTCTGTTTGTCCGTCCGTATGAAACAGAACTTTTTTTTCGAAACTGAAAGGCTAGAGGCACGCACTGGTGACTAGAGTCACGGTGACAAAGTCACTTAAAAAGCGCATCCATTATCGCATGCCTCAAGCCTGACACACTTCCACACAACATAGGCTGTGCCTACCTTCTAGTAGGTCTGTACTCGTTGGGCCAATATGCTGGCCCTATATTTGTGCTTAGGGCTAAAGCCAATTATTATTATTTATAATTTTATTTTATTTTTACTTAAATACGTAATTTATCGTGAACTTACCATTAATTAATACTGTTAAGCAACTTTGACTTTGATGACTATTTTATTTCTTTTTTTATGTAGTGTTTCTTTCTTAACAAAAAATACAAGTGTTTATAATGTTCAAATACACGGAACTCGTGCTGCATACAGCAGTCCATCTCTTATATATTTTTTTTTCTTTCCTGATAACCTACTCTAGAAAACACCAGAAAAAGAGTTGGTGCTTTTTTTTATTACAATAAAGGGACTGTTTCACAATCGACGCGTAAATAATTCAATGGGATAGAGAAGAGAAAGAGAGCTCAACTGTCTTGACGGACCAAGATTTCTGTATATTTTAACTATTGACTTTTTTACTCGGATATAGTTGAACAGGCCCTAAGTGTTATAAACCGTTTGAAGTACACGGAACTCTTGGTTTGACTTGGTGACTTTAATCTCATACTCTTAATTTTTTTAATGATTAAGCGGTATAGTTTGCTTTAGTCCATGCATTTAGTTTTATAATATAGGCCTTCACTTCGACGGGGCCTTCGTATGAATAATAAATGCTTGCCTAATCTGAACGGTCCCTTTGCGTTTGCTTGGTTAAGACGACGATGCGCCCTTTTGTAGGCAGTATTTTGGAATTGTTAGATACCAGTACCTATTTTGAAGTGTACAATTCATTGTCAATCAATATTGTTAATAAAAATAACAGTTAATACACCGATAATTTCAGTAGGTACAGAGGTTTCTTGTAGCCGCGTTGTTACTTATATTTAGTTAGCGTAAACTAAAACAAACAAGTAGGTACATTAAGTTAAAATAACTTGCGAATATTATGTTTTGTCGACGCGTACTGTAGGTTAGAAATACTCAAGAACCGGGCGTACTGTAGTGGCAAAATCAATAGTGGCGAATATTAATCTAAAATTATACATGTTGGGTCAATGTCCTCGCGGCCCGCACGACGACGTGCCCACGACCGACGACCGGCGCGGCGTGCGTGAGTGATGTACGCTGCCGGCCGCGCCGCGCCTAAATTTGTTTCCCCTAAGTGCATTAACTGCCTATGCCTAGGCTAACGAGCCATAGCCATACAATTATGCAACTAACCATAATATTGTAGGTACATTTTTGTTTAATCAATTAGGTAAAAAATGCATTTCATAGTCACAACTAAGTGTTTTTGTCCGGTATGAGTTCTAGAACAAAATGGAAATGAATATGACTGTGATCATGACCGGAAAAAATGTACCAATCAAATCTACTGATTTGTTTTTCTAAAGTTTTCTGGTGATTGTAAGATTTTGGTAGGAATCTACTTGGTCTATGAAAATTAATCTTTTTGTTACATTTCATGCTCTGCATTATCGCTATCGATTTTAGTAAGGTACCTACCTACATTAATTCCTATAGCGGCAAGCTGCCGTAGGTACTAACAAGGAATTTAAATCAAGGCCGGCCTAACGTTTCACTAACAAAGAAGCAAACGAATTTAGGAATTCGTTATCTGTATTCCATTGAACGCTGTTATATTATTTTTATTCTTACACTCGTTTCATCCCCAAATATATCCCTTCCCTAACAAAAACTGACAAATCGGGGTGCGTACCTTCCTACCATGTTTTCAATGAATAGTTCCAAAAAGGTAGAGGGGTGCGTGAGCGTTGAATCCATGATTCCCATCAGTAGAGCACCGGCCACCCGGCAGCCACCGTTCTATTCACCGCGTCCCTCGCCTCGACTCGCATCCCACAGATCCCTTCCCTTCCCCTAGCTCGAGCGTGCTCTGTTATATGGCACCACCCCGTTATACATTTGTTTACCGCGCTTAGATTTCCTTAGTTGATTTAATACTGGTTCAGTTAACGTGTTGAAGTGATTCGAAAGTGAAGATGTCTAATTCAAACTCTATTGAAAAGCAGTTTAGTGATTTAAGTTTGTCCCCTGAAGATCAAGATGAAATATTCGACCACGAAGACTATCAAGATTTGAGGTTTGTTTAACTACCTATCTAATGTAATGTACCAAGCACGCACCTTATTTTTTTATCTAACCTATTTTATTTAACGGCGCCGCGCCGGCCTTAAAAATACCACGTTTAGTTTTTTTTTATTATAGCAGCAGCTACTACTGCATTATTCATTTATTTCTTAGCATATTTTATGAAATTTAGTAAATTAATTAGCCAGCCAGATCATTTTTTTCATGTACACCTACTAACAGCTATGTAACATAAAGCCCGTTTATCATCATCATTTTATTAACTGGCTCAATTTTATTAACTTTTTATGTTTCCTAGCAGCACAGCATTGAATTATCATTATTTAAACGACAAAAAATAGAAATAAAACTTATATCAATAAATAAGTTATCATTACTTTTATAAGTTTTATTTCTTTTTGTCGTTGAAAATGTTAAACATTTAATTTGACCGACTATTGCGATACCTACTGGCTGTTATAATAAAGATGGCAGAAGCAAAACGCAACTGCAAATTTCCGATCGATTCCAAAATGAACCCTTCATATTCACTTATAAAATGTAAGTACCTACCTACTTAAAATCGTATGTTTATGCGATATAGGTATAAAGCCAAGGCTCATTTTGCTCTAACACTAATTATTTAGCGTTGCCGGCATCTGCTAGCGGCGCGGCCGGCGCGGGCGAGCCACCTGCCGGCAGGTGCGCTCTGCCCCACGTGCCGTTTCGGACCCACCCACGAGCCAGTTCATTTAACTGTGCTGTGATTAAATTCACTGTTTTAGTACTACATACCTATAGAACCTAAGGCTAATGTGTAAAACCTGAACCTACTAGCGGCGCCCCGTGGTAGCTAGCTAGGTAGGTAGGTTTGTATTACTTACCCGGTTTTATTTTACGATTTTTTTTTTTTTTTAATTAAGTTCGTTACATAGTTTTTTATAAATTTTGTAATGGTGTTTATAACGCGTCCTATGTTTACTTCACATACCACCAAGAATATTGTGTAGTTACATATCTACAAAGTTTGAGAAAAACCTAGGTAGGTAACGTCTACCAATTAAGCTACCTACTTTATGCTTGGAACACCAATGTGCAATCACAGCGTGCAATGAATAACTTTAGTATCCCATCTAGTAGGTATATTAGGTAAGTAAGTTTTAGTAGGTAAGTAATTAAATAGAGTAGGTAAGTCCTGATCCTCAAACTTAACGATAAATAGATAATTTTAGTTCTGGAGATTTAATTTCATAAGCATATTAAAATGCGGTTAAAATTCCTTAAGTCATCTAACATAATATCATTCTTAGATTTTGGAAGAGAGAAAGGAAACAAAATAAAATATGTGGCAAAGGGTGATTATGATTACGCTTGACTTAACTAACCATTGCTTAGTTAAAGCTATAAAGTACCTAACTCATTGCTATCTTAAATTTAATTTGACGTCCTTTGTTGCAATTTCTAGATACGGCAACTTTTAGAATTGATAGTAAAATGGCATATTTATTTTAGGTGACAACTAGCGGCCCGCCCCGGCATCGCACGGGTATAAAATTTTCCCGGAAATTATTCGAATTTTTCTCGCCGTAAAAACCATCCTATCTCAAGTTGGATCGAACTGCACATGGTGTGCTAATTTTATTATAATCGGTTAAGTGGTTTAGGAGTCCATTGAGGACAAACATTGTGACACGAGATTTATATATATTAAGATTGTCAAGCCACAGGTTGAATTGTACAATTTTATAAATTTTACAAACACGACCGGCATTTTGCTTCAATTGTATTGAATACAGTTATGTTGTGAAACTAGAATTATTATTTCAAGCCGACATATTTGTAGAATTGTCGGCAAATATTGACATAAGATTGAAGCTGTGTCGTGTCGGATTTTCGTTACAATTGTAGTGTTTTATGATGCACGTAAGAGTAGTTTAAAATGGCTCGCCGCCGGCGCGCCGCGCCGGGGCCGTGCGAGTAGTAGTAGTAACGCAATTATTTTTTTGTGACAATTGTCGCACCTGTCGCTGACCGTGGTGAAATAGGCGCCCCTGAAGAACAATGTTTATACATAATTTACCTACGTAACATTTAGGTAATAACTTTTGTGATATTAACTGAAACAGTAACTCGAGTCTGCTGGAGCATAGGATCCCTCCTGTCTAATCAATCACAGGTGCTACTTAGTTAGAGCGAGGTGTCAATTGTTATAACGTGAAACTGGTTTAAGTAAATAAATCTAAATTTAAAATTTAAGAAAAACCCCCGGTTACAATGCCTTAATTTCCTTTAAGTAAAACTCCATAATATTTTGTAATGTGCACGCGATGCGCTTTAATTCACTCGAGTATATTTGCAGTTTTTCGGTTTTTCTTCCCCACTCTCACCCCCATAACTTTTAAACGGCACAACCGATTTTCATGAAATATGTCTAAGAAAACTCGCGCCAAACTCACATTTCATACAAAAAAAACTAAATTAAAATCGCTCCATCCGTTCGGGAGCTATAATGTCCCAGACAGACAGACAGACACGTCAAACTTAGTTTTAATTATGATTAACCAAAACAGAAACATAAAATTTAACATAATTTTTATATAATAAACATACATATCGGTAAATTATTTTTTAATAATTAACTACGCCGAAAGAAACATAGAACAGGTACTTACCAGAAGTCAAAAATTCCAACTAGTTATTTCGGCTTGAAATAATATTTGTTATAAATCTAGTTACAATCTGTTGTAACACTGTAATGATAGTCAACTACCCTATTTGCGATACACCCTCTCATCGTACAACTGCGCCGTTGCGAAACTACCTATCAAATTTCAATTATCCCGCTACCGCATAAAACAACGTCCGTTAAGCTGGGCGTTACCATGAGGCTATCCTGTTTATTCATAAATCGTGCACACATGCAAAAAACATTCTGTTTGTTTGTGTAATGGATATATCGTAACGATACTCTAGCGTACCCATGGTCATACTCGAAAACGGCACATTCTATAGCAATTAAATTAGGTAACGAAAATAAATGTCAGAACTATTATTATTTAGAGCGGAATTAATAAATAACACTTCGTGATAAACATGATAATCTTTTAGGAGTGTGCCAGCGCGTAACGGACACCATATTAGACACGTGTTGCTGACTAGGCCCTAACGCTCGTTTTCATATTATCGCTATTACATTACAACTGAATTGACGAATCTGATCACTCCAAACTCCATTTGCTATTATTAGAATAGAAGTAATAGCCGAATACGTTGTGTATAAAATACACCTAATTAATAAACTAAATTATATACCTACCTACCTACCTACTCAATCGATATCTGAATAGAAAATTTTATTATTATCATTATCATAGACAGTTACAGCCGAAGATAACTAGCCACATAATATCTACCTACATGATAAAGTTTTATTTTTTAAACCCGGCTTAATTTCCGACCTTAGTTGGTAGATACCTACCTAGTTAACACCTTTTTAAGTAATTACTTTTTTCCTCTATTAATAGATGACATGATTGCTAAATAAAGATCTTCGAAGGTTGGAAACTAAAAATTGATAAGTTACTTTTAACTAATCAAAACTTTCAAACTTGTAAGATCTATCACTTACGACGTTTTAGGTACTAATAAAATTACGTAAATACAGAGCAGAGCTATGCAATTTTAACCTTTGTTTTCATTGTCATAAAACCACATTTCACACATATAAACAGTCATTGTTTGAATCTCGCGCTAGTTCTCGCTTATTTAACCTAAACTTTTTGATGATGGAAGAATTTAAAAATGGGGTGTTCTACAAGTGTGTCATATTATTATGTCAAGTTGTCAGTCAATGTGAAAAAATAGAAACTAAATAGGAAAATGCTTAATATTTTTTTAATATGGCTAATTTATAAGAACAAAGTTCTTGAATTCTAATTGTATGTGTAAATATCACGCGAATTGAATATTTCTCGGAATACGGTGAGGACCTGGATTAGACGGCACGCCCCGGAGAGGGCATCCACGAGGACAGACGTCATAACCACGGCGTTCGCCGACTCACGAACGAACAAAGAGTGGACATGCAACACCGTTACGAAGAACATCCTTTTACTCCCACCCGATATTTTGCGGCGGAACATGACGTCTGTCTACAAACTATTAGAAATTATTTGCACGGCACTGGACTGCATTACAGAATCTTATAAATTTGTTCTGTTAAAGATTAAATCAAGTTTTTTTTCATTTCACAAATTTTATTACTCTTTTTACTTATATAGCTTAAAAGACCAATAATGGCATGTTTCTGCCCTTAAAATACTTATAGGAATGATGTGATTGAAACCTGTTAATCAATTAATCTAAAGTTTATGCTGGCTCTTCACTTGGCCGATTTTTTCCAAACATTACTGCATTATTTTTGATTTTATATTCTAGAGAAACAAATGTGACTAATAGTTGAGCAAATTTAATACGGCCAAGTGAAGTGGCACCATTACGTTCGTAGAAAACTTCCGTAAATACCGATAATTACTGTCTTTATTCATATACGAGTTTAGTCGATACTGTCCGATTTATTTAACAGTGCTCTCAGTAAATGTCAGTGTCTAATCAAATGATAACAAGTTCGTTACCAAGGAAATAAATCTTCAAGCTAATTTCGACCTACTTGTATTTAAGGTGATAAGCAAAAATAAGCCTCTATGGTGGGTCATGGATTCAGTTGGTTCGATTGTACTACAACAATATCATTCAATTATCTTACTATAATTTTAGTACCTTTTTGAAAATACGCTTTAAGAGACAGGATGTGTTATATTTAGGTAATAAACCAGTAATATATAGGTACCTCCAAACATTAAATGGCTAGGTAGGGAAAAAAAATGTTGTTTTCAGAGCCAGGTAACAAGCCCCTTCAACTCCTTTCGCCAATTAATTAAACAAAGTATTTATAGCCATAAATAATGTTTACTACTATACCAACGTGCGTATTAGTAAATGATAGTTACATATTTAGTAAAGACAGGTTGTGAATGGATTGAGTGAGTGAGTTTATCACCAGAGCGCGCGGGCGGATATCAGCGTGCGTGGGGGACGGGGTGGCGGGAGCCGAGGTAGTGAAGGCGCGTTGTGTGTGTGCGATGCGGTCGTTTTGCATTGCAAGTCCAACGTGAACTCTTGCTGCGTCCGCTGCGCGACGCTTGTCGCCGCACTTGCCAGTTCACATTGCTCACTTCACTCATTTCATTCAAAAGTAAGGGAGTCGCGTTGCGCCACAGGTCTCTCGCTAAACAGTTCACATGTTGCAAAAAAATTCCAAAGCCGGTATCGGACCCTGTATTCAGTGTTCTTAGCTTAGTCGGTGTATCTGTAATATATCGAACTACGTGCTAGTTACTGCATATGGTGTACAGAATGGCCAGATATCGAAACAGGTAAGTACATAAGTGCTATCAATAAGTTATTGTAGCTAGTGATAGGTTAGGTCCACAGTAGTTATACCTAATATGACTGTCAATTTGTTGATAGGTACCTATGTATAAGTGCAATAAGGATCGTGATGGAAATCATAACTGCCCTACCGTGGTCGTGATTGGATTCGTATTAGTGTTATATCTCTGCTGTCGTCACAAATGAAGTACGTTCCTAATATGGATAGGATTCCTAAATAAATTCCTATATTTTAACTATGTGCCGTCATTCTTTAATCTTATAGATGAATTTAAGACAAATAAAATGTTAGTGCTTAGAACGTCGTACTGAAAAGTGATTAAAATTTGCAAATTATATGCACTCGGAACACGTGGTGTTTGGTGTGCTTATGTAAAATGGCGGCCCTGTCGGGCGCGGGCGTAGGCCCTCCGACCCGAGCGCGAGCGCTCCGGTTTCCGAATTGAATTCCCTTCTGTACTTACACTTACTACTTATCGTTTATGGTATTATTCATTACCTATTTTTAGTAGGTAAGTAGGTATACTACCTGACAATGTAGCAGATTACATCATTAATGCATACCTACTTCTATTGGTTAGGTATCAAGTTTGTATAGGTACATATTATTTATTCTAGTAGGTACTGACCTATCTAGGTATTTATCATGTTATCACTAAGACGGCTAAGACCAGAGGTCGCGTCTTCGTTTTGTCGTGCAGCAGACTCCTGGACGTCATTGACCGACACGATAATAAATCTGTAGGTAGGTAGGGCTGGTGTTTAAATTAATATGAAACTAGGCTAAGCATGGTAGGTACCCAATAGGTAGATTATCCTGCCTGATCCCATTTTTATAGGAAGGTACCTACCTTTTACTGTTTGTTTACTTATTTTTTAACCTTGTTGATGAATTGGTGTGACAAGTTATTATTACCGTTCCATTTCTTACAAATACAGAATAGTTATTTTTTGTAACAATTATTTTAATAATAGGCATTTTGTATGCCTTTTTACACACTATTTGATAACTATTTCGATGTCGCGCATTTCGTCCATTATTATTATTAAGTACCTACCACATAAATTAATTCCCATTCTAAAAATGTTTATAGGTAGTTAAGCAGGTAAGTACTAGAAAACGGTAATATAACATCTAGTACATATCATCTCTCATAGGTATATGCAATAAAATCTAAATTTAAAATTTAAGAAAAACCCCCGATTCCAATGCATAAATTTCCTTTAACGCTAAACAACATAATATTATGCAATGTGGACGCGATGCCATTTCATTTGATACCTCACACTAGTATATTTGCAGATTTTCGGTTTTCCTTACCCACTCTCACCCCCATAACGGCGCAACCGATTTTCATGAAACATGTCTAAGAACACTCGCGCCAGACTCACCTTTCATACAAAAAGCGATTTCAATTTAGTTGAAATAACACCCCTCTTTTTTGGTCGGGGGTTAAAAAATAAACAAGTTTATGAAAAATATCTATCCGTAGTTCTACCATGGTAGGCGTCTAAAAATAAACCTTAAATCCAGCCATTATAGAAAGATATTGTAAATATTTTTTATATAACATGTAACAAAATAAATGTACTAGCTAGGTACATATCAAAAGGCTAAATTCATCGGCCGCGGGGCACATGGCACCCTCAGAAGCACCTGTGTGAAATGAAAATGATAGACAAAAACTGCTCAGTGTTGTCAGGTAATAGATTATTGTTTACGTACAACAATAATTTTAAATATTTTTAATTGCAATCGATTGACTTAGCGGGCAAAACAACATGTTGGCATGTTAGTGTTGATTTAATAATTATTGAATACCAGAGGACCTATTCACATTCTCTTTTCTATTAGCCATTACCTATTTCGTATTGAAAACTTCGTCCTGGGCTTCAGCTTCAGCTCTAAGATTATTCAGAGCCGCGTTTAGGCCTAGAAGTTGAACAATAATGAGAAAACTAAACCCCGCATGTCCCACACGAGTGCAGTGAACCTTACCTGAATATACGTCATATAGGTACTGAGTATACCTACGTAATTCCTACTTCCATACCATTATTTCCCTCATGAGGAGATATTACACTCAATGAACCTGAAAACCCCGGTAATTGCATAGTGCGTAATTGCAATACAAGAGCTTAACCCCATTAACTAACCAATACTGTTCTGTATGTGGTCCGTGATCTTAATATGGAGTTGTTTTGACACTATAAGTATTATATAAATTTTCGCGTGTCAGTGAAAGTTTTCGGCCGGCATTCCAAACTACAAAGTTTTTGAGATTTTTGTTTTTAATTGTTCTTTCTATGGGATGCGTCTTTTTCTTTTTCTATCTAATAGTAAATAAATGAAAATAATTGCTGTCCCCGGGATTTTAAAATCCCAGAAATGTAATGAGATATGGATGGGTTAGTTACTTTGACAATGTCATCCATAGGTCAGCGTTATTTTGTTACGAATGACATGATTGATATTATCATGGTATTTCAGATTCGTCAATGTATTTGTACAAACAAACGAAGTGAGTGAGTTTTACAATTCAGGTTTGGACAAAATTCAGTTTATGTTTGTTTGTAATGTTTGTACTTTCAAACCATCGTTCAATGAAAATTTGATGAAATATTTAAATCAGACAAATATCAGCGTAGATAGCACAGGCATTTTTTAGGGTTTATGGCATTCGTGTCTTTCTAGTAAATTTTATGATTATCATATACATTTATTTCATAACAATTATTTTATAAACCGTGTTGATAAGGTTTTAATCTATAAATAAAATAATCATATAATAACAATAAGCTAATAAGTACATATCTATATTGAGTTCTCAGCCTCATATTCATCTATTGTATAGTAGCACCCTCACAACAAAATATCTTTTGAGTTTATTTTTGAATATGTATTTTTAGACTTTCAATACAAAATATCTTATGAGTTTATTTTTGAATATGTATTAGACTTTCAATACAAAATATCTTTTGAGTTTATCTTTGAATATGTATTATTAGACTTTCAATACAAAATATCTTTTGAGTTTATTTTTGAATATGTATTAGACTTTCAATACATTTTCAATCTCTGGGTAGCTTGTTGAAAAGTTTCACGGCCTGATAGCGACAGTCATGCTTCGCTATATCAAACCGGGGACAAGTTACAATTAAGAGGCATGTTTCTTTAGAAGCTATCTTTTTGCGTAGGCATCGGCTAACCACCTAGTCGTTCTCTTCTGATCAATCATCAATAGTCTCTTCTCGTAGCCTGTGTTTGCCTAAAATCTATAAACTTTTCTATCTCTATTTCCGTTTACGCTAGCGCGAACACAATATTAATATATTAAGAATTTATGTGGAAACTGTTAATAGAATGTTCGTTATCTAGCAATATCTGATTTCATTTAAATAATAATAAAACCAATTTCAAAAAATATTTTCCTAGTTAGAAGGCTACATAGGCATATTCAAATATACATTATTGTGTATATTTAATAAAGTCTTTAGCTTATATTAATACAATGTATAAATTTAATTCATTCCCCATAGTTAAGTGTCCTTCCTACCAAAATACCTTGTACACTTTGTACAAATGACACTAATAAAATTAATTGCCTATGTAAATCTGTCGTCAATAAATTCATTACTTCCAAGTATTTATTTATATTAACAAAAATCTGAATCTTCATACGTATAACACTACTCACAGGATTTATCCCCAAGGTAGGCACTAATTATTCACTATTCGTAGTGGGTGAGGAACTAGGTACATAGGGCAATGCAACGTTATTGAATTGTGAATGGGGCGCGGGACATGCGGAGGGGAGTCAATGAACGCGCGGCCTGTGACGCGAGCGTCAGTCGTTCGGTACCAAATTTTAATAATAGGTACTAACTCCGGGCATGCACACGACGTTATTGCCATCCCTCCTCTAGTTTCCGCTCCGCCATTTTGTTTGATAAACTAACCGTACCAAAGCATTATCTTTATTACGTATGCTGTATTGTGCTATGATAACGCCCGCTCTATTTTACTACTATTCAACTGAATAATTATATAAATGGTAGTTACTTTATTTATTTCCAACATTCGATATTGGTCTGGTTACATTATATTATAATTAGGATTTAGTGAAGATTTGATCTGACTGGCTTCATAGAAATTAATACCTTCCACAGACGCGAAAAGTAAAGTATTTGAAAGATACTGTTATTGTATAAATAATGTTCTACAAGTAGTGGTGTATGTCGCTTGTCGCAGCAGGTCGTCAAAGGTTCTCATCAGTGGGCTTCCCCTTCATGTTCGCTTCGACAACATCGAGCCGCTGCTCTCACAGTACGGCAACGTGCAGCATTGCGACAAATGCAACACGCGCGATACCAACACCCAAGCGGTGTTCATCACCTTCGAGACCCCGGAACAGGCGCAGCAGTGAGTATCAAGTTTGTCGGCGGCGGGTTTCTGTTTCGCTTTAATGCCTTCTTCTTCTCGCATCTATCAATTTCTTGCACCCATTTTTGCATGTTGACATGTGACTCTATCAGCTCTATGGTCTTGTTGGTTATTGTTGTTTTACGACATCGCCACTGGAGACAGTTGCAGTTTTTATTGTTAAGTATTATCATAATCACACAATCTATACTGATGCACGAAAATTCAAGATAAGTACCTACTATGGATACCTAGTTAAATTTAGGTGGATATCGCCCATCCTTTGGGCTTGCTTTTTGAGTGTGTGTTTTGGTCCGTTTACCTTAATATGGTAAATATGTACATATACATAATATGTATAAGGTATATTCGACAATAATTAATAGTCAGTATGATAAGCATAAAGATGCTCTAGACAGATTTTACGATTTGTTGAATAAACCTGCTCTGTGTAGAGTAATGGATAGCAGCGGAAGCTAAGTTTCTGTCGGACTGAACCTCTAATTAAGACCATTAAATCCATCACTCTACCTGCTTTGGTCTTTGTTGTTTTGCTTGTTAGTTATTTTTATTGTTAGTATAACAAAAGGTGTTAAATATTGTAGCAATTCTTTGTACCTGCCGATCAACTCAGTAACAGTTTAGTCTGTAATACAAACAAACAAAAGTTACATTTTGTGCATAGCATGAGAATTTTTACATCCTCCAAAGCTGAAATGGTACAGAATTTTAGAGGGTAAAATTCTGTTGGTTATGTAAGGTGAAAGTACATCCTCCCAATTATGGCAACAGCATGAGAAATGAAGCCTGTGTGTGGAGTGAAAAATGGTCTCATGTTATTCATTGCCTGCATTAAAAGTACTTTCTTATACACTTCTAAATTAGTTATAAATCACACATTTATTGATTTAATTTTTGAAGCAAGCCTAGAGTTATTTTAAATTAAATTGGTCTTGTTGCCTCTTTCATGGGATTTGTTTGTGTTTGTAATTTCATTTCATAATTCAATACCTTGAAAACATAATTTACATCGTACTACCTAAATCTGTTGGTAGAATGTTGGTAATGTTTGTTACAGAGCAATAAATGGCCTAAACGGCTATGAAATAGAGGGAAGTCGTATGAAAGTGGAGGCCGCCGAGCAGAACAGCCGCGGGGGCCGGCGAGGCAGGCCCGGTGGCGGCCGCGGCGGCGGCGGCGCAGCCGGTAGCTCGCGCCCCACGGACTTCCCGTTGCGCCTGCTGGTGCAGAGCGACATGGTGGGCGCCATCATCGGCCGCCAGGGCAGCACCATCCGCCTCATCACGCAGCAGAGCCGCGCGCGCGTCGACGTGCACCGCAAGGACAACGTCGGCTCTCTCGAGAAGGCCATCACCATCTACGGCAATCCGGAGAACTGCACCAACGCGTGCAGGAAGATCCTCGAGGTGATGCAGCAGGAGGCCAACAACACTAACAAAGGGTATGCACCACATACGCGATTACTTAATGCGTTTACTCCGTTATTATTCATAATGTTTTTTTTAATATTTACGAACTTTAATATTTGTTCTTTACTAATACAATTTTGTTCTTTAGGGAAATCTGCCTCAAAATATTGGCCCACAACAATCTGATTGGCCGCATCATTGGAAAATCGGGTAACACAATTAAGAGGATTATGCAGGAGACCGACACCAAGATAACTGTTTCCTCCATCAACGATATGAACAGCTTTAACCTGGAGCGCATTATAACCGTCAAGGGAACCATCGAAAACATGGCCAAAGCAGAGTCACAAATTTCAGCTAAATTACGCCAGAGCTATGAAAATGATTTGCAGGTGTGTATTACTAATTCATTCTTGGTATTTTTTCCTGTATACTTATTGTTATAATATTGGTATTATTATATTCAAATAAAAACAAAGTTATGTATACGCGTTTTTTGCCACAGGTGCTGGCACCGCAAAGCATTATGTTCCCGGGCTTGCACCCAATGGCGATGATGTCAACTGGGCGTGGCTTCTGCGGAGCTCCGCCGTCGTTCCCGCCGCCCATCTACGCGCCGCTGGCCGGCCAGGGCGGCGCCCAGCAGGGTGCTGGCGACTCGCAGGTACGGCCCCGGCAACCCCACACCATTCACCGCTAATGATAGCCTAGTCATTTGTACTATGTACATTTACTGTATTGTACCTCGATGTAGCCTAGCAACGTGTCACAGTAGTCTGAATATGTGGACGTGTTGAAAATATTAAACAACAAAATGGTAAGTTTATAAAATTGATAAATTTTAACCCTGAACTGGCTTATTAACAAAAAATATTTTGTATTTGTTAAATAAATATTATAAATTGATTTGAATTTCCAGGAGACGACATACTTGTACATCCCGAACAACGCCGTGGGCGCGATCATCGGCACTAAAGGATCCCACATCCGCAACATAATCGGCTTCAGCAAGGCGTCCGTGAAGATTGCGCCGCTCGAGCAGGAGAAGCAGGCCGAGGCCGCCAACAACCCGCAGCAGGAGCGCAAGGTCACCATCGTGGGCAGCCCCGAGGCCCAGTGGAAGGTATATCTTATTACCATCTTACTATTCAATAAATTTATTCATCTGTCCTTTATCAAAATACCTTTTTTATGCACCAATGAAAGAACTAGACCAAGCTACTCTTATTCAAACTACTACATACATACTCAGTAAAAAGAGTTTTTAGAAAAAGGAAATTCAGCAAATATGCTAAACGAGACACGCACGACCCGTAAAAGTGGTTCTATGTATCAAAATTGTGCTTTGCTGACAATTAGTATATTTTGCAGGCTCAGTATCTGATCTTCGAGAAGATGCGAGAGGAAGGCTTCATGTCGGGCTCTGACGACGTGCGGCTAACCGTGGAGATCGTGGTGGCGTCGTCGCAGGTCGGGCGCATCATCGGCAAGGGCGGGCAGAACGTGCGCGAGCTGCAGCGCGTCACCGGCTCGCTCATCAAGCTGCCTGAGCAGCCGCAGCAGCCGGGCCAGCAGCCCGACCACGACACCACCGTCCACATCGTTGGACCTTTCTACAGCGTTCAGGTACGCGCTCTATTGCAGTCTTGAAACTAATTTCATGAAACCTTCATTTTGGATATCAGCATTTTATTTTTTCTCATTTTTAGCTTGGTTACGCATATGTTTATTTCTTTGAATAAGATTAAAGATAAAAATTATTTATTTGCAACAATGCCATGATTAAATAGAAACAATGATAAAAAGAATTAAAAAAAATACTTCATTGCAAAATGGTATCTGCCTTAGCATAATTTGTAGGCTGCAAACATGTTCGCAAACAACGCTGGTCTTCAATTTTTTTTTGCCGTCATTTTATTTTTAAACACCACTTCCGATTTATATTTATATCTCCGAGGTAAATTCTTCACTGACTGACTGGGCGAGATTGCTCTATATTTTAACCATTGACAAATTTACCTCAGACATGGTAAAATGAGGCCCTTAGAGTAAAGCGCGATATACCTTAAACCATAATTTATGGGAATGCACAAAATTTGGTGGGTTCGACTCCCGCTACTTCCTGCGGGATGGACTACGTCTGCCTAAAAATACAGTCATAAAATTTCCCTAAGCATATTTTATATGTTGTAAACCAAAAGACTTTATTATTTAAATAAATATTAAATTACTAAAATTATCAATTTACAATTTGGCTATTTGTTTGCGATATCTTTAGCCCCGCTATTTTGCATACGCGATAATATTATAAAGCTTTTGTAGAAAGTGCTGAGATACAGGAACGATTTAAAAAATATTTCTTTCTTAGCCCATTTGTAGAGGAAGGATATACTTTTTACTGCGATAAAATACGTTGTACCGGCAGAAAAATCCAATAGCACAGGCAACACTGTGGCATGTAAAGATATTCCATAAAAAATTTCATAACTTGGAATAATGTCCCATGCACCATATTTACTATGAAAGCTGGCGCTAATTCTGAGTGCGATTTTAAATAAAATTAATGATTGAAACGGATATTCGGTTCGATTCCGACAAGTTCTTGATTTAAGCAGATTACATAGTAAATAGTCGGGGCTAAATCCCTTTACAGATATTTTTACATAGCAGTTCAAATAATAAAAGATGGTGATTTTGTATTCGCCTTAGCGAGTTAATATAGCGATTTCTTTGGTATTATTTATTTATTTGTTGTTTTGATTTGGCTTCTATAATTTTAATCCAAAAACAGAAACGCTGGTGATTTCCTTGTGATCCTAGTTGATCAAGATCTGTCCAGTAGTCAACTAATAGAATTTACTTTATTCAGATTAAAATACATGGCCGGGCTGGCCATATATTTTAATCAGCCCCTTCAAAGAGCTAATCCGTTTGGCTATGTCGGCATTTTGGAAATTGAATCGCATGGAAGTAGACTGAAAAAAAAAGGTTTTCCTGGGATTCTAGTTTAATTTCTATACTAAAATTTTAAAGCTTTTGAAGAACGCGCTTTTCTCAGGAACTACTGTAAAATATTGATAATTTCTCAGTCTTAGATCAGATAGTAATTTGTTGAGAAAGGCTATTAGCTATTTAAGTGGGCATATGTCCCGCAGTGACCGTCCTACAGCTGAAATGATGAGATATTTTCATTATAATAAGATATTTTACATTACTAGGTGCCTTGTAATTTTTTTATTTTTATTATTTTAAGGTTTGTAATGATAACCTCAGGTTTGGCCCAGTTCAAGGCAAGCTTACGAAATCTAATAATTTTTGCATTTGATTTACAAATTCTAAATCCATTTATAATGAAGTAATTTAAATTTGTTTAATTTAGGTGCAATATTGCAGAATGATTTATTTGAAATTATATTTGTATGCATTATCTAATTAAGTACCTTACAATTGTGTTCTACATAAATCATAAGTGTGTAAAAATTGTAAGCTCAATAATGTAAAGTAAATTCACAAAATAGGCATGGACTTTTAAGTGAATGTCTACTAAGTAAAAAATTAAAAAATATATATATATACCGAATTATTTAACATAATAAAGTTCCATTATGGTTTCAGTGTTCTATATTATCGATGGCGAACTAACTAAAGCATTTCCGACTTCGCTTCTGCAATATCGCCTAATAGCCTTATTGAGCCCTTTGCAAAAGCTTCTATTATTTTGCGCAAATATTTGTTACAAGTAAAAGCCTTGTTGACGTAACTGATAAGAAAGGGTGGTATAATAAAGGTTCCCTTGTTTGTCCACAGTCTGCTCAGCGGCGCATCCGCGCCATGGTGGCGCAGGCCAGCGCACCGGGCCGCCGCCGCGCCGCCGGCTCTGCGCCGCCGCCCGCGCCGCCCGCGCAGCCGCCCCAGTAAGCCTCCGCCCGCACCCCACCCCACCACGCCCCGCCCGCACCGCACCGCGCCGCCACCGCCGCTCCCTTGTTGATACCTTTACTATAGATAAGTACGGCCATTTTTATCTCCGGAATTATCAATGTTGATACAGATTCCTACGTGAATATTATATTATTTATATTATATTATTATATACATACTTAATATTCATATACACTTTTAACGATAGTGATTGTTATATAGTTTCCACACAGTTAACTACTATGTATTTTATACAGAGTTATTACCTACAGATTGCAATAGTTAATAATGATAATTATGTTCTATATACAACCATATTATACACATGTTAGTAGCATAAAACTGATAGTTCCGCATAATTATATACAGAGAAGTTCATTATATTTTGTTGTTATAGTAGAGATTAATCTGTTAATGTAACTACATATTCCTGCAGTTGATATTTTTACCGAAGGGTGTGGGATACAATCTGACTTTGAAACAAGGCTTCGCTTTAACGAGGCTCAACGGATAAACGAAAGCTTTTGCAATTACATGGAATTTTGCATACAAGGATCATGCTACCTACCAACACGCTTCATGCGTGTTACGAGTGTTTAGTAACTAATCCAAAGAGTAGGGCGCGTCCCCGCCGGACAGCCGTCACCGGACGCGCCGCGGCTCGCGAGCGCCGCGGCGCATTACTCATGTCACGAAATTACGATCCACCAATGATGGATATAAATATTTTTGATATACTAGTGATTGTTGGAGAGAAAGGAGAAAACTTAAAAGTTTTAATTTGTAAGTGACATTTGTTGATCGTTTTTCTTTTGTATTTTTGTCTTTGTTAGCTTTGTGATTTTTTCCTTAAAATGTAATGGAATATTTTGAAACTTAAGGCGATACCGTAGCGATTGATGACGCGTTGTGTGAGCGTCGTTGATGTCGGTCCCGTCTGGTTTGGGTACATACATCGTTCTATTCGAATGTACTGTTTGCGTTACAATTGTGCCAAGTGAGATAATTTTAAATATGAGAGATTAAGATTAAGTGAATGATATCAAAATTGATGGAAAGCTTAGATGTGTATTTATATTTATAATTGTGATAATAATATATGGAAGTTTCGGCAAATATGTCACCGAGAGTGGTTTACATTCTTATTTCCATTTTCTCATTTTAGGTTAGATTATGATAAAATTAAAACGCAAAGCGGATTCCAAGGCAGGCCGCGCCTTCCTGTTGCTTACTTCATCCGTTCGGTGACTCCCTCGCGGACGTGGCCGTATCCCATGCATCAAAATAATTGTCATTTCATTAATTGACCTTACCCACCGAGTGCTGAAGTTAAGGCTATGAAGACGATCATAATTTTATTATAATTCTTATCATATTATGTTTCTCTAACCACGCATCTCCAAAAACATTATATTACTTGTTTTAGTATTCTTTCCTTTATTCGCTTTAGACTAAAAGTTTGTACAGCTTCCACATATTATTGTAAATCTCACGTTTGGCCAGGCTTGGTTATTAAGTTAAAGTAAAAGATCTTGCTCGCAATTAATATGTATGTTTCCAAGCATAATCTAATGACAGTATTTCTACCTCATATGATTACTGAAGAGCTCACACGAAGTGTTTAATGAATAATATGGACCTTTGTAAGTAATTTAAAACTTGATAAATTTAATATAGTTTAAATGAATTTGCTTTAACGGTACTCTAGGACCCAGTTTTTGCGATTAATAGTAGCAAATTTCAAAACAAAACTAAATTTGACATAACATTAAAACAATATTTTGTCTCACTATGTTTAGAAATATTCATCATTTGCTAGTGATGCCAAAATTAGTTTAGTTTTACAAAATGCTCATAATCGCTACGTATAAAATGTAGCTAATAAATTTAAATTGGGGGCACTTAATATTTGTGACAGTAAGGTTGCTGCTGTGTTTTCGGCCTAAGAGATTAAGAGCAATTTCAATGAGTAAACTCAAAAAGGAGCCGAGACTTCAGCCAGCCCTGTTAGTAAAGATCTGCTTAGCTCTAAAATGACTACTTTGCGTTGTCTTCATTTGACACTTCCTTTTAATTAATAAAAAGATTGGTAAAATAGCGTTCGTGCAAAGTTTTCGTTTTATTGCTACTTTATGTACATCCACGAGGTGGTATGGCGGTTAGACGGATATTACCGGGACGTTGAGCTGAGTGCGGCTATTACATAGACGTTTAGATAATATTTGCTTACTTGCCGAAAATGAATGACATAAAGATTAAGTGTCCCTGGCAATGTCGCGCATTTTATGGCTCATGTAATAGTGGTACAGATTCACAGTTGTTATGAAATCGGTGCTATTAACTATTTACTGATCTACAAAATGATTGGGTCCGATCTTTATTAAAACGTTGCTTGCAATAGTGACTTCTATAACCCCAATTTCTCTGAAACACAAAAGTTGCCACACTATTATAACTATAACCAATATTATTTTTATCACCACCGTCGCTAAAATAAGTTATTTGGTATGCGCGTCACAGTAAAGTGGCAATCTTGTGTTACGGATCGGTCGGGGAGATGATATCCAATGCAGTTGCCTCCGTCATAATTTTTTAACGTGTCAGCAGCGCACGTCATTTTCATTAACATCTTTTGTCGACAAATACTTCACAGTTGACAGTACTAGCGGAATATCGTTTAAATACTTAACAACATAGGTACTTACACGCTACGGACGTACTGTAATGCACTTAGCAAAGTGCTTACATTTACGAAAATCGGCTTGACGGTCAATCATATTCAAAGTAATGAATTTGTTTTTATTTGTCTAAAGGTTTGTTTGTATAGTAGAGTTCATTTATCTTATAATGAAACCTATATACACACAAGACTGATAATATTTTTTAAATGGTGTGCGCCACGCGCCTCATAGATTTTATATAATGATAGATAGCTGTCACTTCACAAGTTACCACTATCAGTATGACCAGAATAATGGAAATATTTGTATAGATAAATAAATAGTTATTCGTCTAAGGCGAACAATCGACAAAAAAAGAACATGATTTGGTAAGTAAAGTATGTTTAGGGCTCTTGAATTGAATCCTGTAGGAGACAGGAATAGTATTACTTTGCGATTTAAGAGTACCTGCCAATGGAACTTACTGATTCCTAGATATTCACTAAAGGCATGGAGAGATCAGCGTTAAAACATTCCAAAAACCATCTTTGCTGAAATATTGACTAAAAATGTAGAATAGAACAACATGTGTTTGTGAGGATTGTGTGTGATCCGAATTGTTCGGTTACCTACGCCTCCATAGAAATGTACTATTATGTAGGCACTTATCCATTGACTTACAGATTTAAAACTTTGAATGTACGTTAATATAACGGCTTCGTACCATACCATAAATTAGTAGAAATAATATACTTATTCAATGTTTGACGTGAAATAAATGTGTGTTAAAATGTACTATAGATCGGTGTTACAATGTAATTATTAACGTGGGACGGGCCTGGTGGCCCGGCTCCGCCGCCGCCGCGACCGTCTCTCGGTCGCTGGGCAGGTGGCGCTCTGCTCCGTTTCAGTTCTATTCAGCTGACTCTGCTCGCCTGTGCATTGTGCACCCCATCGGCTTTCAGACTGGGTTATTTGTCAGTTACTTTCACTGCGACAGGAACGTTAACTACTACATACATGGACACTCCGAACCACAATCCAAAATCAGATACATCATAAAATCAGCTTAGCGGTTGTGGCGTACGACTGCTTGATGAAATAATCATTATTTCATTTCATTCTTTGGTAAAAATGTCTTGAGCATTATGCTGTCTCTGGATTTTGGATAACGTGAAAATGTTCGTGCATGTGGCATTTAACATAATAGGCATGTTGTTATTCCTTCCAAATGCAAGATTTTATTGATTAGTGCGTTAGGATGCAGAAATAGTTTTAGTTGATTTATTTGTATTGTTGTGAAGTAGTTGTTGTTGATTTGGCGCGGCAGGCGCGCGGATACGAGACTGAACTACACCCCTGCCGCGGCGCCTGCGCGTCTTTACAATTACTTACATCCATTATCGCTAATTTTATCTACCTTTTCATTCTTGTTTAATGATACTGCTGTTATAAACATAACATTATTACTTTTTGTGTGTGTAACCACTATTTGTGTATTTGGCGTGTGAGTGGCTGAATTTCTTATTACTTATTTTACTGAGCATGAATGTATGTTACTGATATAAGATTGTGGTTATTGAATGTCATTTAAATAGAAACCATGTTGTTTTGAAGCGTGAAGCACACATAGCTGTACGTAGCAAATAATTCATTATCTTGAAATGTTAACTTGTTTAGTGGGGAAATGGAGCATTAGTTTCTGATGGGGTGTTACACCCAGTCCCCTCCATTGTAGGTACTACTATTATTGAAGTTTCATCGAGTCTATAGATAGTGTTTATGTACTGTACGTGTATGTATTTATGTATCCTACTGGGATTGTAAGTGCCGGGTCCCGCGCGGAGGGCGCAGCGCGCGCCGCGGCAGGGCGCGGGACCTCTCACTCATATAAATGTTTAATTAGATAGTCGAGAAGCTGTTGTTGTTGCTTCTCAGCCCATTATAACAATCAATACATTATTTTATTGTTTTTATACTATTATTATTACTGCATGTTATCAGATTACATAACCAATTTCCTTTGGATTTTACTGTTATTTTTAGAACCATTTATAATTGGTATAAGTTCTGAAACTAATAACTACCTCAATATTACTAAATGAATATGATAATTATCTTTGTGCATGTTTTTGGGAACTGAAATAAAATATGAAATTTCAATATAGTATAAGATTGCTATTTTAAACGTAAATGAAATGTCAAAATTAGGTTTCTTAACGTAATAAAAGAATGGAAATAAAAAATCTTTTATTTTTACCTTTTCCCACTTACAATAATTTAAAATTTTATTCTATTATTCAGGTAGATTTCGTCTTAACATGTCCTCGCGCTCCTACTAATGGACAATTACGTACAACACGTATTGTCTCATCAAAAATAACTAATATCATTTTATAAATTCAATTGATTTATACCTACAGATAGGTGCAGGTTCAAGTTCTAAAATATCTTGTTGGCATTAATTCCAAAGGAGTAAGTACCAGGAATTCAAAAACCGTGAAGAGGTCTTAGTGACTACGTGTATCTTCGCTCCTAATTAATGACTTCCCTCTCCATCGTTTCTGCTATTCTGGTACCTGATATCGAATTTGTTTGTTCGCTTTCTGTGGTACCATTAGATAGTACCACCAATGGCACTGTGGCAATTATTGTTTGCCGTCGTTGCATTGCATCGATCGTACCATCGATCGCATATAATTTTTTTTTTTTGGTAGTACATTAGAGAATTCGAGATTTATTTTTAAACTGCCTGTAAGGAATATTCCAAAGATTGTTTACAAAATCCAAAAATAGGTAAATATATTGTAGGATAAAAGAGTGTGTCATCGTTAGATAAGAGAAGTAGGTAAAGTTAAACCTTGTCACCTCATGTTAGATCTCCTGTATATAGTGGTAAATTGAAAATACCACAGTACCATCAATAGTACTTAAAAGCAAATTATTATGTTCAAATGTGTGTCGTTTTCTTTGTTTTTTGTTTGTATGTTTAGATTGTTCAGCTTCCTTGCTTCTCTGATAAATGTATCCTTGAAATGTAAAGACCATCCGTGGTGTTCAACGTTGTGAAAGACAAATTAATAAGTGAGCAGTACTTGGCGTATCGTAAGTATAGTATTTATTAATTGCGACAATTCACTTCAAGAGCACACTCCACGCTACTTCAATGTTTAGACCATTCATGGTACTAGCGATACATACATATTAGGTCCTTACATATGAAATTGGCGTTTTTCGTACTGGCCACTTTAATCACAAATTTCTCCTCTTTGGTAAGGAATTCCAAATTCAAATTTGTACAGCTATAGACTCATGTATTTGTGCTTCGATGATCGTCATTCATTTGTTTTTTTTCTTCTGTTTTTTTCTGTTTGCGTCACTCATTTTACAAAATGGAAAACTTAAAATATCGCATTATTTACGAGTACGAGTTCCGCCGTGGCACTAGTGCTGCGGAAACAACTCGAAGGGTGAATGATGTGTATGGCGGTCGTGTTGCAAAAGAAAACACAGTTCGTTTTTGGTTCCAACGTTTTCGTTCTGGAAATTTCGACTTGCAGAACAAGCCCCGTGGACGGCCTGAGACTCAAGTTGATAATGAAGAGTTGAAGGCTATTGTGGAAGCGGATCCATCGCAAACCACGTCCGAGTTAGCTGCAGGCTGCGGTGTTAGTGATAAAACTGTTTTAATTCACTTGAAGCAAATTGGGAAGATTAAAAAGCTTGAAAGGTGGGTACCTCACGAATTGACTGAAGCAAACCGGCAAACGCGCGTCGACTGCTGCGTTACATTACTAAACCGGCACAATAATGAAGGTATTTTAAACCGAATCATTACCTGTGATGAAAAATGGGTTCTTTACGATAATCGGAAGCGCTCAGCGCAATGGTTGGATCCTGGCCAGCCAGCCAAATCCTGCCCCAAGCGAAAATTAACCCCAAAAAAGTTACTTGTAAGCGTTTGGTGGACTAGTGCCGGTATTGTTCATTACAGTTTTCTCAAATCTGGCCAGACTATTACGGCTGATGTCTATTGTCAGCAATTGCAAACCATGATGGAAAAGCTAGCGGCTAAACAACCTAGGCTGGTCAATCGCTCCACGCCACTGCTGCTTCACGACAACGCTAGACCACACACTGCGCAACAGACGGCTACTAAATTAGAAGAGCTTCAATTGGAAAGTCTAAGACATCCTCCGTACTCCCCGGACCTTGCTCCAACAGATTACCATTTTTTTCGAAATTTGGATAACTTCTTGCAAGGGAAAAAATTCAACTCCGATGGGGCAGTCCAAATCGCCTTCAAAGATTTTATTGATTCCCGTCCGACTGGTTTTTTTAGTAAAGGGATCAATGAACTACCTATAAGATGGCAAAAGTGCATAGAAAATAATGGTTCATACTTTGATTAATTAAATATATTATATTAAAAAATATTCGACTTTTTGTTCCTCCCATACAAAACGCCAATTTCATATGTAAGTAAGGACCTAATATATACAATTTTTATTATGGTACTACTGATCCTAAATAATTGTCACTTTGCCATTAATGATACAAACGGTACTAAGGATACAAACGGACGGGAACAACCTCAAGAGGCTCATTGTGACCGTTCAAGTGGATGGCAAGAGGCCACGTGGACGCAGTCCCGTTCGTTGGTCCGACCAGATCGTCTAACTCCAACTCGATACAAAGAAAACTGTGAAAATGGACCGGTCATGGTACTGCGCTGTGACGGTTTGCGTGATTTGGAAAAAACTACTTCACGAAAAGTGGATATTCCAGCAACGTTCTTGATATTATCATCATAGAGCTTTTTATAGTCGTTAATAAGTCTCTCATCTCCGTTCTCTCTTCTGAGTGTCTTTTCCATAAATACCACATCAAAAGGTTGGTGTTTTCGGCAGTCTTTTATCAAATTGACGTAATATTCTGGTGAATAGATTGTTTGTTTCTTCAATCTCCTTTTCTCTATTCGAGCAAAATCTCTGTCTATCGGCATCATGGAATGCCCCGGAATTGGGTATATTACTGTTGCATTCTCAAAAACCCCAGAGCTGCACAGTTGATCGAGGAAAGTAAACAAGTACTTGTTTTTATTTTGACTGTAACAGTTGTCGCAAAAAATTGCAAGTTTCGTGTGTTCCGGTTGTTTATTATTTTCGATGTAGTCATTTAAAGCTGTTATCACTTCATTGGGTCCTTTCAGAGCATTATTTTCGGTGTAGAGATACATTGTTGCTGTACCATCCTTTATATTATGGATTCCAAAGTTATGCAGCCACAACTGCCTCCGATAGTACTCGTCTTGGATGTTTGTCACGGGCAAAGGTAAATTTTTTTGATAGTCCATGCAAATAGCAAGTTCGATGCTATCAATACTTTCGGTCTTTCTGAGTTTATCAAAGAATATCTCTGCTTTTCTTAAATGCAGATCTCTCTGCGTCCGTAGCTCCTTCATTTTAGTATCATCCTTTGCCAAATCAGCTGATCTTATATCTACTTTAAATTTTTCGCAGACGTTGCAAATATCTTTTCTTGGATGCCCAAATGAAATATTAAAGTCATGGTTGAAGATATCTCTGAATTTTTCATATTTCACCAATGGGTCCAAATCCGGATTTGCAATAAGAAACTGTATGTAGTTCGGCAATGCTTAAATCGGCTGAAATGTATTTCCTGTGTTTATTATCTGACCTGCTGTAATGAGATTCTTGAGTGGGTATATTGGAAATGAAGGTATGAAAAAAAAACGGTCGTTTTTTTAGTGTTGCCACTTTTTTTAAACACAATTCTTAGGACTAAGGGACTTTTAATGCATTTTAGTTAGGATAAAGGTACTTTTTACTCCCAAAACGTTTTTCTTAGGGACTTTTAAATTTATAAGGGATTTCTTTGTCACAAAATCAAGTCATAAAGTAAAATTTCAATATTTTTATTCAGATTTAGGGACGTTTTTAAAAAAACTAAACACTGGGCATAGACAATTTCAACCTGCTCTACACGCTGGTAATATCAGGTCTAAAAGTCCCTAAGTGTACTAAGGGACTTCTGCATCTGGACCCTTCAATTAGATTCACATACTTCACAAAATAACATTGGCATGCAATAAATAATAATAATACAAACTACATAGGTATCAGTTATTAATTAAAAAATGTACCTACATTTTCTGAGAAAAAGAATATCAAAAGCATAAAATATGCAAACTGTTACCTTCCATACCTATATAAACCCTAAAATGGGATAGGTAAGCACTTTTGGCAGTATTTGTTTACTAAACGCCAAACAAAGTAAATCTGGTTCCTGTCCTTAGGAACTTAATCCCAAAATGCCTAGCTAATAATAGTACTATTAGAAGGCTTCTAATAGGACTGAAATAATAATGCCGGAAACTGAATAAGTACACTCAAAAAACGTGTGGGTTAAAATAAACTAAATACTGTAGAAAATAACCCAGCATGTTTGTCAATATAGCACCTGCAAAGATGGTAGCTTAAAAACAAATACGTCAACTTTGCTATCATTGCTTGTTAAATTAACCGTTAAGGTTGGTTAAAAATATTTCAGTAATAATACATTACTAACAACAGAGTAAAGTTGGGTAACTACAACCGGTTTACTCGGTAGGAATCGAACCCGCTAACTCTTGCGCCGCAAGCCGACCCTCGCCCACCGCGCCACTGAAGCAGTCAACATAACACCACACAACAAACTTATCATAACATAACATTTGGTAATTTATTTTATATCAAAAAAATTGTTTTGAAACGGAGGTTAATAGAAAGAAGTTAACTACATTTTTCTAAAAACTTACGGCTTATTTTCTAATAAATATCCATAGAATGGAATGTAGCAATGGTTTTGTGCTATATATTTTATATTATATATAAATTATATTTTATTTCATTTTATTAACAAAAATATAAAATGATGAATATATTTTACGATACTGGTATCATTGGAGTAAAATGGGAGCAAATCACAGAAGTTCGAAAAATTTTTTGCATTTTGACAATAAACGTTATTTTATTTCGTGTATTTCATTCGTCTAGCGCTCATCGAAGTCGAATGTGTTCCTTTTTCGCTGCTCGTGTGCAATCGTGCGTTGTTGAAGCTTTGTTTTGTTTTTATTTTTACAACATCGTTGTCTGTTATTGTTATCAATTCGTGTTAAGTTTTCAACCTTATTGTTGTTTGTTTTTTATTAAACATGGAACCTCAACCCGGGCCGCCCACGGCACCGCCGCCGGCAGATGCGATGCCAGGTCCATCAACATCGCAAACAAGCTCTAAAAACATTGCCTTCGTAGAAACTATGATTTAGGCTCAATTATTGAAATTTGTAAGAGAAAACAAATCACTATAACAAGTATGTGGTTAATGAGCTGGCTGCCCAGTCGGGTGTCACCGTTTTGCGACTGCCCCCTTACCTTACCACTGCGATGCGAGCTCAACCCTATTGAGCTAGTGTGGGCTCAGTTAAAGGGGCATGTCACAAGAAACAGGTTTGAGAGAGGTGACACCTGCAAATGGGTAAACATACAAAAATACAAAAAAAAGTTGAAAATGATATGTGCCAACTAAACTCCACGCCAACTTAAACTCTGTCCACTTCCACCTAGAGAATGAACAGCCGACCCTACTATTTTTAACGGAAACACAGATATCCAATCCATCAGATACATGTTATCTCCACTACCCTGGTTACAAGCTTGAACACAAATTTGTTCCACGTGCCGGGGTATGCTTGTACGTACGTGGGGATGTCTGTTGTCGCCGTCTTCAGAACCTCGAAACTAAAGACCTGTCTATTATGTGGGTGCGTATAGACTATGGCGGCCACACCCGATTCTATGCGTGCCTTTACAGGTCCCATAGCGGTAACGCCGAAACGACTCGCCTTTTAGAGCATCTGCAATTGACGACCGACAGATTAAGTGCGCAGTGCCCCGCTGCAGAGTTAGTGATTTTGGGAGACTTTAACGCTCACCATGAGGAATGGCTGCTATCTCGGTCCACTGACTTTGCGGGTAGGTCTACTTATGAGTTTGCTCTGGCATATGACTTCTCACAACTAGTTAAGTCCCCAACCAGAATTCCTGATATTGAGGGCCAAGCTAGTTCGCTACTGGACCTCCTATTGACCACCCACCCAGAAGGATACACTGTCTCTGTGGGTCCTCCTTTGGGCTCATCGGACCACTGTCTGGTACAGACAAAATGTGAATCTGAACCTGAGACACCGCGGCCTATCCAGTGGCGTCGTATGTGGCATTATAAGTCTGCTGATTGGGAAGGTATTCGGGATTTTTTTGCGTCGTACCCATGGAAGCCTGTTTGTTTCAAATCCAATGACCCTGATACTTGCACTGCAGCTGTTACCGAAACCATCATAGCGGGAATGGAGTGTTTTATACCAAACCGCATGGTGGCAGCGGGAGTGAAAAAGAGGCCTTGGTTCAATAAATCCTGCAGAGAAGCTGCAACAACGAAGCAAACTGCTTTCAAAGTCTGGAGTACGGCCTATGCGAACCGTGATCCTAATACATCAGAGGCAAAACGTACTCTCAACGCTGCATCTAGATCTGCTAAGAAATCTGCTGCCAGGGCGAAGTTTGATTTTGTTTGCGAGTTCGGCCGGAAGTTATCTAGACATCCTTCTGGAAGTCGTGCCTTTTGGTCGCTGGCCAAGGCTGCGGAGGGTAACTTTTGTCGGTCATCACTTCCTCCACTCCGGAAGCCTGATGGAAACCTAGCCCATAGTGCAAAACAAAAAGCCGATCTTTTAGGCTATCATTTTTCCTCAAACTCGACTTTGGATGACGGAGGATCTGTGCCACCGTCCATCCCATGGTGTGGTAAATCAATGCCGGAAATTAGCATATCCCAACGTGAGGTCCGGCGCCAATTACTTTCTCTGGATATCCATAAGTCGAGTGGGCCTGATGGTATACCAGCTGTGGTTCTCAAGCGATGTGCTCCTGAGTTGTGTCCCGTCTTAACGCGCCTCTTTCAGCTCTCTTACTCCGCCCGAAAAGTCCCAACTCCCTGGAAAACAGCTTTAGTTCACCCGGTGCCCAAAAAGGGTGATAGATCTGACCCGTCCAACTACAGGCCAATCGCGGTTACCTCCCTCCTATCTAAGGTCTTGGAACGTGTAATAAACGCCCAACTTCTTAGGTACCTAGAAGTAAACGATTTACTTAGCGACCGACAATACGGTTTCCGCCACGGACGTGCGACCGGTGATCTTCTAGTGTACCTCTCACACAAATGGGCGCAGGCCATTGAGAGTCAAGGTGAGGCTTTGGCAGTTAGCCTGGATATAGCTAAGGCTTTTGACCGGGTCTGGCATCGAGGTCTATTAGCTAAGCTGCCTAGTTACGGGTTACCAGAGGGCTTGTGTAAATGGATTGCCAGCTTTTTGTCCGGCAGAAGCATAAGAGCCGTCGTGGATGGCAGTAGCTCCAATTGCATGGACATTAATGCAGGTGTTCCGCAAGGCTCTGTTCTGTCACCAACGCTATTTCTCCTACACATCAATGATATGCTGTCTATTGACAACATTCATTGTTATGCGGATGATAGTACAGGTGACACATCTTATACAGGCCGAGCTAACATCCCACAGACGCTCGTGGAGAAGAGCAGAGAGAGACTTGTGTCTGAAATTGAAAATATTTTATCCAAAGTTTCTGTCTGGGGTGATCAAAACTTGGTTAAATTTAACCCCTCTAAGACACAAGTTTGCGCTTTTACCGCCAAAAAGAACTCCTTTACTATAGGGCCACAGTTCCGTCATACACCATTGCCAATCTCTAAGAGCATAGGGATCTTAGGAATTG